>OU744812.1:25901013-26631013 GCA_916614155.1 Mesoligia furuncula | reverse complement strand
ACCTAACCTAACCTAACCTAACCTAACCTAACCTAACCTAACCTAACCTAACCTAACCTAACCTAACCTAACCTAACCTAACCTAACCTAACCTAACCTAACCTAACCTAACCTAACCTAACCTAACCTAACCTAACCTAACCTAACCTAACCTAACCTAACCTAACCTAACCTAACCTAACCTAACCTAACCTAACCTAACCTAACCTAACCTAACCTAACCTAACCTAACCTAACCTAACCTAACCTAACCTAACCTAACCTAACCTAACCTAACCTAACCTAACCTAACCTAACCTAACCTAACCTAACCTAACCTAACCTAACCTAACCTAACCTAACCTAACCTAACCTAACCTAACCTAACCTAACCTAACCTAACCTAACCTAACCTAACCTAACCTAACCTAACCTAACCTAACCTAACCTAACCTAACCTAACCTAACCTAACCTAACCTAACCTAACCTAACCTAACCTAACCTAACCTAACCTAACCTAACTAACCTAACCTAACCTAACCTAACCTAACCTAACCTAACCTAACCTAACCTAACCTAACCTAACCTAACCTAACCTAACCTAACCTAACCTAACCTAACCTAACCTAACCTAACCTAACCTAACCTAACCTAACCTAACCTAACCTAACCTAACCTAACCTAACCTAACCTATCCTAACCTAACCTAACCTAACCTAACCTAACCTAACCTAACCTAACCTAACCTAACCTAACCTAACCTAACCTAACCTAACCTAACCTAACCTAACCTAACCTAACCTAACCTAACCTAACCTAACCTAACCTAACCTAACCTAACCTAACCTAACCTAACCTAACCTAACCTAACCTAACCTAACCTAACCTAACCTAACCTAACCTAACCTAACCTAACCTAACCTAACCTAACCTAACCTAACCTAACCTAACCTAACCTAACCTAACCTAACCTAACCTAACCTAACCTAACCTAACCTAACCTAACCTAACCTAACCTAACCTAACCTAACCTAACCTAACCTAACCTAACCTAACCTAACCTAACCTAACCTAACCTAACCTAACCTAACCTAACCTAACCTAACCTAACCTAACCTAACCTAACCTAACCTAACCTAACCTAACCTAACCTAACCTAACCTAACCTAACCTAACCTAACCTAACCTAACCTAACCTAACCTAACCTAACCTAACCTAACCTAACCTAACCTAACCTAACCTAACCTAACCTAACCTAACCTAACCTAACCTAACCTAACCTAACCTAACCTAACCTAACCTAACCTAACCTAACCTAACCTAACCTAACCTAACCTAACCTAACCTAACCTAACCTAACCTAACCTAACCTAACCTAACCTAACCTAACCTAACCTAACCTAACCTAACCTAACCTAACCTAACCTAACCTAACCTAACCTAACCTAACCTAACCTAACCTAACCTAACCTAACCTAACCTAACCTAACCTAACCTAACCTAACCTAACCTAACCTAACCTAACCTAACCTAACCTAACCTAACCTAACCTAACCTAACCTAACCTAACCTAACCTAACCTAACCTAACCTAACCTAACCTAACCTAACCTAACCTAACCTAACCTAACCTAACCTAACCTAACCTAACCTAACCTAACCTAACCTAACCTAACCTAACCTAACCTAACCTAACCTAACCTAACCTAACCTAACCTAACCTAACCTAACCTAACCTAACCTAACCTAACCTAACCTAACCTAACCTAACCTAACCTAACCTAACCTAACCTAACCTAACCTAACCTAACCTAACCTAACCTAACCTAACCTAACCTAACCTAACCTAACCTAACCTAACCTAACCTAACCTAACCTAACCTAACCTAACCTAACCTAACCTAACCTAACCTAACCTAACCTAACCTAACCTAACCTAACCTAACCTAACCTAACCTAACCTAACCTAACCTAACCTAACCTAACCTAACCTAACCTAACCTAACCTAACCTAACCTAACCTAACCTAACCTAACCTAACCTAACCTAACCTAACCTAACCTAACCTAACCTAACCTAACCTAACCTAACCTAACCTAACCTAACCTAACCTAACCTAACCTAACCTAACCTAACCTAACCTAACCTAACCTAACCTAACCTAACCTAACCTAACCTAACCTAACCTAACCTAACCTAACCTAACCTAACCTAACCTAACCTAACCTAACCTAACCTAACCTAACCTTTTTTTTTTTTTTTTTTTTTTTTTTTTTTTGCGCTGGGAAAAAATGCATTACGCATACCCTCCCATCGGGGGATGGGGGGCTATGTGGGACTCCCCGGTATGACCCGGTATACCCACTAAAATAACCCAGCGGCACTCCCGCTTCGTCCGAGTGGCGGGGGACTGGGAAACCGGCACAGCCTTAACGTCCAGTCCTCCGCCGACGATTGCTCCTCAGGGCGGACCCCTCACACCCCCCCCCGTGGGGAGGGGGACGGGCCCGGGAGTGACCGACGAAGAAGAAGGTGGTGATGGGTGCAATGCGGGAGATGGCGCCCCCGCGCCTGTCACCCGCCCATCGCCACCATGAGGAGGGAGAGGATTGCGCCTTCTCCGACCCCTTCTTCGTCTGCGGAGCGGCGCAGCGAGAGGGTCATCCTCCCGCGCGCGCTCCGCCTCCTCCTTTTGCGAGATTACGTCCTCGCAAAAGGAGGCAACCGCTGACCAGGCCCCCTCGCTCTCCAGCATGGCGTTGACCACGCAGGGAAGCGAGAGGTCCTGTCCGACCACCGCGGTCAGACCGCGGCGCAGCTCGGACCAAGCCGGGCACACTTCGAGCGTGTGCTGCGCCGTGTCCTCCGCCGCGCCGCAGTCGTGGCACGCCGGGGTCTCCTCCCTCCCGATCCGGTGCAGGTACGTTCCGAAGCAGCCATGGCCGGATAGCACCTGCACCAGACGGAACGAGAGGAAACCGTGGGACCGCTCGAGCCAGCTCCGCAGGACCGGACCGAGCGCGTCCAACGTCCGGCGGCCAAAGGCGGCGGTGGCGAGGTCCTCCGTCCAGTGGAGGACGATTGCGTCCCTAGCCTCCCGCCGCACGGCCTCCCGCTCTTCGGCGACGGGGCGCTCCCCGAGCGCCCTCCGGTGCGCGGTCCACTCGTACACTCTGGCGAGCACCCAAGCCTCCAACTCCCAAGGAGGGGTGCCGGCCAGAGCGCACGCCGCCGAGAAGCCCACCGAGCGGTAGGCCCTCGCCACCCGCAGTGCAATGGCCCTTTGGGGCTTGCGCAAGGCGGTCGCGTTCTCCCTTCTGTGGAGGGAATCCGCCCAGATGGGGGCCCCGTATAGGGCCATGCTCTTAAGGATGCCGGCATACAGCTGCCGGCATTTCGCCTTGGGCCCCCCCAGGTTCGGGAGGAGCCAGGAGAGGGCGTCCGCAGCTTTCAAGAGGCGCGTCGACAGCCCGCTGAAATGCGGGCCGAAGCGCCACCTGTCGTCCAGCACCAGGCCCAGATACTTCATCTGGGGCTGGACCCCTATCCGGACGCCCTCTACGACAATGTGGGCGTCGGGAGGGCAGCGCTGCCGAGGCCCGTGAAAGAACACGGCCTCGGTCTTGTGCAGCGCCACCTTCAATCCCAGGCGGCGGATCCTCTCTGCGACCAAGGATCCGCCAGCCGAGGCCAGACAGGCCGCGTCCCCAAAGTTCCTCCCCCGGGCAGTGAGGAGAGTGTCATCCGCGTAGCAGATGACACTCGTGCCCTGGAGGAGGACTCCCCGTAGGAGCCAGTCGAACCCGATGTTCCACAGGGGGGGCCCCAGCACTGACCCCTGCGGAACACCGGACTCTGCGCCGTACCGCCTCACCGTGGCCGTCTTGTCCACGAGGAGGACCTCTCGGCCCTCCAAGTAGCTGGCCAGGAGGTTCTGCAGGTACTGGGGCGCTCCGTGATACCGGAGCGCCTCCAATATCGTCGAGTGGGGGACGGAGTTGAAGGCGTTTGCGATGTCGAACGACACCGCCAGCACTCCGTCCCCCGCCTCCACCGCCTCCCTCACCTGGCCCTTGAGCAGGGCCAGCGCATCGATCGTCGAACGCCCTCGACGGAAACCGAATTGGGCGTCCGACAGGTCCGGCCCTACCCCCCGCAAAAGGCTATCAAGCCGGGACGCGACGATCCCCTCGAACATCTTACCGACCTCATCGAGCAGGACGATGGGCCGGTATGCCGAGGGGGAGTCCACCGGGTGTCCCTCCTTTCGGAGGAGGCACAGCTGCCCCTCCTTCCAAAGTTTCGGGAACCTCCCAGCCGTAAAGCACGCGCTGAAGAGGTCCCGAAACCTGTCCTCCATTTGGGAGGCGGCGATCGCCACCACCCGTGCGGGGACGCCGTCTGGTCCGGGGGCCGTCTTCTTCGCGCGGAGGCTGAGAACCCCCGCGCGGACCTCCTCCGCCGTCACCGGGGGGACGTCTTCCTCCGGCAAAGCCGCCCTTTGCGGGGGATCCATCGTTGGTGGGGTGAAGTCGTCGGTCCTGCGCGGAAACAGGGACCGGACCACCCCATCCAGCAACGCTGGCTCGAGGGTCTCCGTCAGTGGGGGACCATAGGGGCGCAGCTGGTTCCGCGCCGCCTTGTATGGTCTCCCATAAGGATCCCTGTCGAGACCCTCCAGCATCTCGGCCCTCGCCGAGTCTTCTGCAGCGCCCATTGCAGACTTTAGGACCGTCCTCGCCTCCCGGTAAGAGGCGTATAGGCGGTCCTCCTCTGCCCGGTCTCGGTTTTGGGCGCTGCGACGTCGGCTCCGCGCGTAGGCCCTTCTGGCCGCCACGCACACGGCCCGGAGACCCGTCAGCTCCTCCGTCCACCAATAGACGGCGCGACGGGGAGGCGGACGGCGAGACCGAGGCATGCTGGAGTTGCACACCTCGGTCAGGGACCCCCTGAGCCAAACCGCTGCGGCGTCCACGTCCAGGACATCGACAGGGGGCGACAGCCAGTCCTGGAGGAAGGCCGCCTCCTCAGCTGCCTCCCGGTCCAGGCGGGTGAGTGCCCACCGCGGGAAGGGAGATTGCCCGGCACGGGCCACCCCCCCCCCCTGGGTGGAGATGTCGAACCGCACATATCGATGGTCCGACAAGGTCTCCACCATCTCCACCCGCCAGTTGACGACGCGGGCGGCTAGGGCGGGGGTGGCAAACGAGACGTCCACCACCGAGCCGCCCTGTTGACGCACACACGTGTGGACCGCCCCCCTGTTGAGGAGGGACACACCGCATGAGGCCGACCAATACTCGACGGCGCGTCCCCGGACGTTGCAACTGGCAGCCGGGTTGCCCCAGGCCACCGACTTGGCGTTCAGGTCGCCCAGCACCACGACCTGGCGCGGCGCCGCCCTCCCTACGACTGCGGTGAGGATCTCGAGGAAATCCTCAAAGTCCGAGAGAGGGCGGTTCGGGGAGAAGTAGACCCCAACCAGGGCCATGTCTCCCCACGCGGTGGCCACGTATCCCGGTCCCCTCTCTAGGAGCGAGAGGGGAGGGGAGTCCGTGGAAGACCGCGACACCAGCGCCACCAAGCCGTCCCGGTCGCCCAGCCAACGGCCAGGGACCGAGTAAGGCTCGGCGACCACCGCCAAGTCCACCAACCACTCAGCCATGGTCTGCATCAGCAGATCCTGGGCTGCCCGGCAGTGGTTGGCGTTCGCCTGGAGTATGCGATGTTCGACCCTATCCATCAGTCGGACATCGCACCCCCCTCCGCCGCCACCGCAGCCGCCGCAGTGCTTTTGGCAGCAGCAGCAGGCCCGGTCGGCGCCTGCGCTTTGCCCCGCTTAGGGGGAGGATTGCAATTCCTCCCCCTCGTGACGTGGTCGGCGGGGCAGCCACTGGCGGCACACACCGCGCAGTGCGGCGTGGCGGCCTCGCAGGAGGCGGCTTTGTGGCCCTCCTTGCCGCAGCGGAAGCATGTGTCCGTCCTGTCGACCGTGGACGGACACAGGGCCCGGGTGTGTCCGATGCCGAAGCACCGGAAACACCGCAGAGGCTGGTCCTCGAGTGCCCGGACTGCACCCGAGCTGAACCCGACTGTCAGCCGTCCCTTGGCAAGGACGGCTTTGGCAGCGGCGACTGGGCACTCGAGGCGAATGGTGCCCATGCCGCCGCGGCCGGGCCTTATGTCCCGGCCTTGGACCGCCGCGACGCCACAGCCCCCTATCGCCGCGACCGCCGCCACCACCTCCTCCTTGGTGACGGAGTCGTCCAAGTCAGCCACCTCTATGGCCGCTGACTTGACCGGCCGGGCCACCTTGGCGGAATCCGCGATGACCTCCTGCAGCTTGGCTGCGAAGAGGTCCGCGTGGGTACTCCCCTCTGCCCCCGGGAACTCGAAAATTCGAGCCCCGGCTTGGGTCCGCCGGCAGGAGACGCTGCCGATCCCTAGTTGGGCAGGATCGGCATTTGCACGCGCCCGCACCAAAATAGACGCGTACGTCTCCCCCCGGTCCGCAGCCTCCGCGGTGAGGGTCACCACGACGGCCGCGGTTTTTGGGGGGACTAGTCGCCCCTTTCCCCTCTTCCCTTTCCCTTTCCCCGTCCCCTTTCCCTTGCCGGTCGTCTGTGCTTGGCTGGGAGCGGTGGTGGCGGGGACGACAGGGACGGCCGTCGTCGACTTCTTGCCCTTTCCCTTCCCCTTACGGACCACTTCCGTCCACTCGTTGGACGGGGTCGTGGAGGGGAGAAGGGCGTCTTCCGCCTGGGAGGAGGATGACGGTCCCGGCTCGCTCTGCCTCGTATCTGCCGCAAGCGGCGGTCGGAGGCGTTTCTCCGGCAAGAGCCGGTCCTCAATCCCTGCTAAGCAGGCTCTAGTGAAGGCCCTCTCCTCCATTACGACCTTGCGGATGATATCCTCAAGGTTGGAGGCGGGGCCCTCTGCCGCAGGGCTCGACTTGGCCTGTTGTGGCCGGGCCGTGGCTTCGGCCAGCTTCTGATGAAGCTGGCTGACCTCCGACTGCAGGCGATCCACCTTCGCCTGCAGTTGCCGCGTCTCGTCAGTGGTCTTGCGCTGGACCAGCTCCGCGACGACACCGCGCATACTCGCGGCCCTGCATTTCAGGGCCTTCTGTAGGGTGCCCTTTAGGTTGGAGGACTTCGAGGCGACCTCCACGATCTCCCTCTCGTCCTCCTCCGCCATTCTCTCTAGCTCCGCCAGAGAATGGTCCGCGTAGAGAACGCGGGTCGCACCGTACCCGGACTTGGCCCGGGCGGCGTGCGCCCGCTTCTCTGTGGCGGCGACCCGCTCCTCCAGCTCTTGCTGGAGCTGAGCTCGCCGTGCCAGGTCCAGCTGGCGTTGGGCGTTCGCCAGCCCAACGACATGGGTCTCCGCGGCCACCGTCGGCTTTTTAGCCTTCGACAACCGCGTCGACCCCGAAGCCGAGGAGCCCTCGGACCCACCGCTCCGGTGGACTCGCTTCCGCGGACGAGAGTCGTCCGCGTCCGACACACTGATCAGTGAGTCGTTGTCGGACGACTCGTCCGCCCCTCCGAAGAAACTAGCCGCAGACGGCGCGCGGCTAGTCTCTGACGCTGAAGCGTCGGAGTAGCCCTGAGAAGGGCCTTTTGGTTGGCCCTGAGAAGGGCCTTTTGGTTGGCCCTGAGAAGGGCCTTTGGGTTGGCCCTGAGAAGGGCCTTTGGGTTGGCCCTGAGAAGGGCCTTTTGGTTGGCCCTGAGAAGGGCCTTTTTGTTTTAAAAAACGCCCGCAGGCGTCCCGCGCAGGACTCGACATGTTTCCCGCGGGTTCGCAAACAAACAAGACAATAGGATTAAAAACAAGTTGCGAATGCACAGTGCACTTTGGCCGTACCCAGTCTGCCACTCCGTTACGGTGGTCAGAACTGGGCCGTTTCCAGGGGACGCGACGTGGACGCAAGCACTGTGGGGTGGTCCCCCAACCTAACCTAACCTAACCTAACCTAACCTAACCTAACCTAACCTAACCTAACCTAACCTAACCTAACCTAACCTAACCTAACCTAACCTAACCTAACCTAACCTAACCTAACCTAACCTAACCTAACCTAACCTAACCTAACCTAACCTAACCTAACCTAACCTAACCTAACCTAACCTAACCTAACCTAACCTAACCTAACCTAACCTAACCTAACCTAACCTAACCTAACCTAACCTAACCTAACCTAACCTAACCTAACCTAACCTAACCTAACCTAACCTAACCTAACCTAACCTAACCTAACCTAACCTAACCTAACCTAACCTAACCTAACCTAACCTAACCTAACCTAACCTAACCTAACCTAACCTAACCTAACCTAACCTAACCTAACCTAACCTAACCTAACCTAACCTAACCTAACCTAACCTAACCTAACCTAACCTAACCTAACCTAACCTAACCTAACCTAACCTAACCTAACCAAAAGCGAAAAATAGCCATCGCGTTGGTCCAGGAGCCGTATGTGGGTAGCATTAAGGCAATGAAGTCGTACGGGGGGGCTAGGGTCTACCAGGACTCGGACGGCGGTGGGGGCACTGTAAAGGCGGCGATAGTCGTGTTCAATCATGACATTGACGTCATACAGTGCCCTAGATTCACCACCAACAACATCGTGGTGGTGATACTGCGAACGAGGACGTGGGAGATGCTCGCCGTCTCGTACTACTTTGAGCCTGATCTACCCATTGGGCCATACCTGGACCACATAACAACCATGATGAAGGAGCTAAAGCCCAAGAAAGCCATAATTGGAGGGGACGCTAACGCCAAAAGTGTGTGGTGGGGAAGCAGCACCATCGACGACAGAGGCGATGACCTGGCAGGAATGATCGGTGAGCTAGACCTTCAGGTACTCAACTGCGGGAACAAACCCACCTTCGATACCATCAGAGGTGGACGCAGACTGACAAGCTACGTTGACGTGACGCTATGTACAGAGGACTTGCTTGACCTGGTGGAGGAATGGATGGTTGCTGAAGACCTAACGAGCTCGGACCACAACGGCATAATAATCAAAATTAAATTAGAAAAAGGGAAGGGTTTCAACATTAAAAGGACGACCAGGATTTATAACACGAAAAAAGCTAATTGGGAACTTTTTAATGAAAAAATGGACCAATTAAAAATAGTAAATAAAATCAATACAGCACAGATACAACAAATAAATAATAAGGTACATTTAGACGAAATAATTGGAAAATACACAACAGTAATAACAGAAGCTTGTAATGAAGCAATACCTAAGAAAAAGGAAAACCATACACTTACCATGCCGTGGTGGTCCGAAGAACTCGAAGCAATGAAGCACGATGTCGCCACCAGGAAGAGAAGAATCCGATGCGCCGCGCCGTCACGTAGAGAAGGTGTGGTTGCGTTGTACCTGAAAGCAAAAGAAAAATACGAATTAGAGGTCAAAAAACGCTCCACAGAAAGCTGGAAAGATTTCTGCCAGAAACAGGATAGGGAATCGGTTTGGGAAGGGATTTACAGGGTGATTAAGAAAACCACAAAAAGGCAGGAAGATCTGCCACTGGTCTGGAATGGGAGGGAAGTAGGTCAGGAAGGATCCGCGAAAGTACTGGCGGAAATATTCTACCCGGAGGACACAGAGGAGGAGGATAGCCCAGACCATCGACGGATCAGAGCCCTGGCAGACCGAGTAAATGACTGGAAACATAATGAGACCCATGACCCAGCGTTTACGACGGAGGAGCTCCGGTTCGCGACGGAGAGCTTTAACCCCAAAAAGGCACCCGGGGTAGACGGCTTCACAGCCGATATCTGCCAGCGAGTAATATACCGGGACATGGACCTGCATCTGGTGTTATTTAACAAATGTTGGCAACTGACACACTTCCCCACAGCTTGGAAAGAGGCCACCGTGGTGGTGCTGAGGAAGCCAGGCAAGGACAATTACACCAGTCCCAAGTCCTATAGGCCAATTGGACTGTTGCCAGTGATGGGTAAAATACTGGAGAAAATGATGGTTAGAAGGCTAGTTTGGTACCTGGCGCCCCGAATAAGTCCCCGCCAGTATGGCTTTATGCCACAACGAAGCACGGAAGACTCCCTCTATGACCTGATGGCCCACGTGAGGGGCAAACTCCAGGAGAGGAAGCTCGTCACGATGGTCTCGCTCGACATAGAGGGAGCCTTCGACAGTGCGTGGTGGCCGGCCATTAAGGTCAGACTGGCGGAAGAAGAGTGCCCTGCGAACCTCAGGAGGATGATAGCCAGCTACCTAAGCGACCGCAAGGTCCGGGTAAGGTATGCTGGCTACGAGTACGCGAAAAGCACGAATAAGGGGTGTGTCCAGGGATCAATAGGCGGCCCCATCTTCTGGAATCTCTTGTTGAACCCATTGCTGGAAAGCCTCGCACAGAGAGGCTACTATTGCCAGGCGTTTGCGGATGATGTGGTGCTTGTGTTTTCGGGAAACACGGCCTTAGATATCGAGAGACAAGCCAATGCCGCTCTCGAACATGTTCGGGGGTGGGGTGTAATGAATAAGCTCAGGTTCGCGCCGCACAAAACGTGCGCCATGCTGCTCACGCGAAAACTTAAACATGACACGCCACACCTGATCATGGGAGGGATCGACATTGGAATGTCCTCGGAGATGAAGATCCTGGGGCTCACAATAGACTGCAAGTTGACCTTTAATAGCCACACGGCTAACGTCTGTAAAAAGGCACTTGGAGTCTATAAGCAGCTGGCGAGAGCTGCCAGGGTCAGTTGGGGTCTCCACCCGGAAGTGACCCGAATCATATATACCGCTACGGTAGAGCCCATCATCACATACGCAGCTGCCGCCTGGTCCTCAGCATCAAAAAAGCTTGGGGTTCAACGCCACCTAAATGCGGTCCAGAGGGGTTTTGCTCAAAAAATATGCGGAGCGTACCGCACGACCTCTCTTCACTCAGCGCTAGTTCTGGCCGGAATATTGCCACTCGACCTCCGCATACAAGAGGCAGCCGCCCTGTACGAGGCGAGGAGAGGGGTACCCCGACCGGAGCTAGTAGACAGAGAGGTCGAGCGAAGAGTCGAGTTCGCCAGTACACCACACCCGGGGAAGCACACTGCTATAGAGTTCGTGAGCCTGGTAGACCAAGAACAATTAAATAGCTACAATAACCAAGCTATTCGGATATTCACCGATGGCAGCCGGATTGAGGGCAAGGTGGGAGCAGCGCTATCTCTATGGGATAGTGTAGCAGAGGTGAAAACCCTAAAACTCAAGCTGGCCCCATACTGTACGGTATACCAGGCAGAACTCCTCGCGGTGTGTAGAGCCACCGAGGTGATACAGAGGAGAAATGAGGAGAGCTATGGGATATATAGCGACTCCAGGTCAGCCCTGGAGACCATAGCTAACCCCAGAACAACACATCCCCTCGCAGTTGACACTCGCAAAAACCTTAAGGTCATTGAAAGCCAGAACAAAACTGTGTCTTTGTTCTGGATCAAGGCACATGCGGGTCTTGCGGGAAACGAGAGGGCGGATGAACTGGCGAAACACGCGGCTCTTAATACAAAAAGAAAACCTGACTACGATCTATGCCCAGTTTCATTCATCAAGCGACAGATCCGAAAGGAGTCGATTGATGAATGGAACCAAAGGTACAAACAAAGTAATCGGGCTGGAGTAACAAAACTTTTCTTCCCCGATGTCATAAATTCCTACAAGGTAGTTCGACAAATGGTCCCAACGAATCTCACCACCCAGGTACTGACGGGGCACGGTGGGTTCTCTGAGTACCTGAATCGGTTCAGGTGCAAGGAGAACTCATCGTGCATCTGTCAAGCAGGAACTCCCGAAACGGTCGAACATATTTTGACCGACTGTCCTGTACACGCCCTAAAGAGAATAGAGGCTGAAGGCAAACTGGAGTGTAAAATGGTAGCTAAAAACTTCCCAGAACTTATATCTAGCAGGAAACATAGGGAAACATTTATAAACTATATAAACGATATTGCAAAAATTGTAATAAATAGAAATAAATAAGAATAATAAATCTATGCTATATATATATATTAGTACAAAATATATAGACTAGCATAAAATTCATAATAGTATAAAGTAAGACTATAGATAATTAAGGCAT
Source organism: Mesoligia furuncula (assembly GCA_916614155.1). Classification (NCBI taxonomy): domain Eukaryota; kingdom Metazoa; phylum Arthropoda; class Insecta; order Lepidoptera; family Noctuidae; genus Mesoligia; species Mesoligia furuncula. Next base: position 26,618,908 of record OU744812.1, on the reverse strand, counting down.
TTATATAAGTTGATAAATATAGATAAAACATGTTAACCCTACCTAGATATAAAATGTATAACCTAAAAAGAATAAAATAATATGTAAGGAAATAAAGGCATAAGTTTAATAAATAAGTAAATAATAATAAATGTGTAGTCATAAGTAAAATTAAGAAATACGTATAAAATATATTGACTTGCATGAAATAGGAATAAGAAAAAATTTTGTAATCCCACCAGGAAATGAAACTAAACTATGTATTAAAATAAGTGAACTGTAACCGAAAATTTATAAACAAGTTTAAATTATCATGTACTTGGGTAACCTAAAGCACTGTATAAAGTAAAAATATAAGCTGTCCGTCTAAAGACTAACATAAGACTAGGCTGTAATAATAACATTAGTTAGGAAATTTGTGTAAAATATATTAACAGGACTGTTTGAAATAAATAAATATATAAAAAAGGTCTCTGATCATGTCAGAGGAAACACGCAACGCCCTGTGATTACGGGTGAATATAAAAACAAAAAAAAAAAAAAAAAAAAAAAAACCTAACCTAACCTAACCTAACCTAACCTAACCTAACCTAACCAGGATGTACGTAACACACACAAGAACACACACAGGAACGCACACAGGAACACACCAGAACAGCAACACCATCAAAAAACACAGATATATAAGATATATAGTTAATATATGCAAAGTATATCAAAACGCACGCATATCACCAAACACGTACCCTACACAACCCCTAAAACAAATGAGAACACACACAAGAACACACACAGGAACACACACAGGAACGCACACAGGAACACACCAGAACAGCAACACCATCAAAAAACACAGATATATAAAATATATAATAAATATATACAAAGTATATCAAAACGCACGCATATCACCAAACACGTACCCTACACAACCCCTAAAACAAATGAGGAAAGTAATAAGCCCAGAATAAGAAACGACAATAAATATGTATAATCTTAGTATATATATATGTTATTGCCGCAAATCACCTTGTATCTAAAAATTGATAGTAAAACACACGCACATACACAAAACACGTATCCCAAAACCGATGATAAGAACAATAAACTGAAACCTTCATTGCGTCAGAAAAATAATAGATAACTTAACTATAAACTCAAATGTCAGAAAATAGGCTTGAAACACTTAGTAACTAATTTGCAATAGAATAAGAGGGTATAGGTATATTATAAAATAGAAATAAGAAATAATGTTTAAACATGATATAAGAAACAGTACTTATATTATAAGTTTTGTTATTAAGAATAAATAAAATTAGCACTTAGAAATATAAGTATGGAATAGATATAAGTTAATAAGTGTATAAAAATCAATGCAAAGGATAATAAAAGAAAGTTATGTAATTAAATACCCTTGACACGCACATACGCAAAACACGTATCCCAAAACCAATGATAAGAACATCAAATTGGAACCCTCATTGTGTTAGAAAAAACAATAGATAATTTAACTGTAAACTAAAACTGTAAGAAAATAGGCTCGAAATTTTCTGTAACTAAATTGTAATAGAATAAGAAAGTATAGGTATAGCATAATATAGAAATAAGAAAAAATGTATAAATAAGATACTAAGAACAGTATATTACAAGTTATGTTACTAAGAATATACAACAATTAGCATTAAGAAACAATTATGGAATAGATATAAGTTTAAAAGTATCAATGTAAATGATAATAAAAGAAAGTTGTGTACTTAAATACCCCTGAATAAAGATAAATGGAAAAATCTGAGTAGATAGAATAGCGGGAGTCCCACCCGGCTAAGAATGTGAGCATGAGCGAAAGAAAGATACAGTATGAAGCATGAAAGTGCGAGAGGAATAAATGCGAGAACTGGAACGAATGAGCAAAGTAGAGTAACAAGATCCCGTTGTGCCCATGAACGGGGAAAAGCACAAAATAAAAAAAAAAAAAAAAAAAAAAAAAAAAAAAAAAAAAAAAAAAAAAAAAAAAAAAAAAAAAAAAAAAAACCTAACCTAACCTAACCTAACCTAACCTAACCTTTTTTTTTTTTTTTTTTTTTTTTTTTGCGCTGGGAAAAAATGCGTTACGCATACCCTCCCATCGGGGGATGGGGGGCTATGTGGGACTCCCCGGTCTGACCCGGTATACCCACTAAAATAACCCAGCGGCACTCCCGCTTCGTCCGAGTGGCGGGGGACTGGGAAACCGGCACAGCCTTAACGTCCAGTCCTCCGCCGACGATTGCTCCTCAGGGCGGACCCCTCACACCCCCCCCGTGGGGAGGGGGACGGGCCCGGGAGTGACCGACGAAGAAGGTGGTGATGGGTGCAATGCGGGAGATGGCGCCCCCGCGCCTGTCGCCCGCCCATCGCCACCATGAGGAGGGGGAGGATGTCGCCCTCTCCGACCCCTTCTTCGTCTGCGGAGCGGCGCAGCGAGAGGGTCATCCTCCCGCGCGCGCTCCGCCTCCTCCTTTTGCGAGATTACGTCCTCGCAAAAGGAGGCAACCGCTGACCAGGCCCCCTCGCTCTCCAGCATGGCGTTGACCACGCAGGGAAGCGAGAGGTCCTGTCCGACCACCGCGGTCAGACCGCGGCGCAGCTCGGACCAAGCCGGGCACACTTCGAGCGTGTGCTGCGCCGTGTCCTCCGCCGCGCCGCAGTCGTGGCACGCCGGGGTCTCCTCCCTCCCGATCCGGTGCAGGTACGTTCCGAAGCAGCCATGGCCGGATAGCACCTGCACCAGACGGAACGAGAGGAAACCGTGGGACCGCTCGAGCCAGCTCCGCAGGACCGGACCGAGCGCGTCCAGCGTCCGGCGGCCAAAGGCGGCGGTGGCGAGGTCCTCCGTCCAGTGGAGGACGATTGCGTCCCTCGCCTCCCGCCGCACGGCCTCCCGCTCTTCGGCGACGGGGCGCTCCCCGAGCGCCCTCCGGTGCGCGGTCCACTCGTAGACTCTGGCGAGCACCCAGGCCTCCAACTCCCAAGGAGGGGTGCCGGCCAGAGCGCACGCCGCCGAGAAGCCCACCGATCGGTAGGCCCTCGCCACCCGCAGTGCAATGGCCCTTTGGGGCTTGCGCAAGGCGGTCGCGTTCTCCCTTCTGTGGAGGGAATCCGCCCAGATGGGGGCCCCGTATAGGGCCATGCTCTTAAGGATGCCGGCATACAGCTGCCGGCATTTCGCCTTGGGCCCCCCCAGGTTCGGGAGGAGCCAGGAGAGGGCGTCCGCAGCTTTCAAGAGGCGCGTCGACAGCCCGCTGAAATGCGGGCCGAAGCGCCACCTGTCGTCCAGCACCAGGCCCAGATACTTCATCTGGGGCTGGACCCCTATCCGGACGCCCTCTACGACAATGTGGGCGTCGGGAGGGCAGCGCTGCCGAGGCCCGTGAAAGAACACGGCCTCGGTCTTGTGCAGCGCCACCTTCAATCCCAGGCGGCGGATCCTCTCTGCGACCAAGGATCCGCCAGCCGAGGCCAGACAGGCCACGTCCCCAAAGTTCCTCCCCCGGGCAGTGAGGAGAGTGTCATCCGCGTAGCAGATGACACTCGTGCCCTGGAGGAGGACTCCCCGTAGGAGCCAGTCGAACCCGATGTTCCACAGGGGGGGCCCCAGCACTGACCCCTGCGGAACACCGGACTCTGCGCCGTACCGCCTCACCGTGGCCGTCCTGTCCACGAGGAGGACCTCTCGGCCCTCCAAGTAGCTGGCCAGGAGGTTCTGCAGGTACTGAGGCACTCCGTGATACCGGAGCGCCTCCAATATCGTCGAGTGGGGGACGGAGTTGAAGGCGTTCGCAATGTCGAACGACACCGCCAGCACTCCGTCCCCCGCCTCCACCGCCTCCCTCACCTGGCCCTTGAGTAGGGCCAGCGCATCGATCGTCGAACGCCCTCGACGGAAACCGAATTGGGCGTCCGACAGGTCCGGCCCTACCCCCCGCAAAAGGCTATCAAGCCGGGACGCGACGATCCCCTCGAACATCTTACCGACCTCATCGAGTAAGACGATGGGCCGGTATGCCGAGGGGGAGTCCACCGGGCGTCCCTCCTTTCGGAGGAGGCATAGCTGCCCCTCCTTCCACAGTCTCGGGAACCTCCCGGCCGCAAAGCATGCGCTGAAGAGGTCCCGAAACCTGTCCTCCATTTGGGAGGCGGCGATCGCCACCACCCGTGCAGGGACGCCGTCTGGTCCAGGCGCCGTCTTCTTCGCGCGGAGGCTGAGAACTCCCGCGCGGACCTCCTCCGCCGTCACCGGGGGGACGTCTTCCTCCGGCGAAGCCGCCCTTTGCGGGGGATCCATCGTTGGTGGGGTGAAGTCGTCGGTCCTGCGCGGAAACAGGGACCGGACCACCCCATCCAGCAACGCTGGCTCGAGGGTCTCCGTCAGTGGGGGACCATAGGGGCGCAGCTGGTTCCGCGCCGCCTTGTATGGTCTCCCATAAGGATCCCTGTCGAGACCCTCCAGCATCTCGGCCCTCGCCGAGTCTTCTGCAGCGCCCATTGCAGACTTTAGGACCGTCTTCGCCTCCCGGTAAGAGGCGTATAGGCGGTCCTCCTCTGCCCGGTCTCGGTTTTGGGCGCTGCGCCGTCGGCTCCGGGCGTAGGCCCTTCTGGCCGCCACACAGGCGGCCCGGAGACCCGTCAGCTCCTCCGTCCACCAATAGACGGCGCGACGGGGAGGCGGACGGCGAGACCGAGGCATGCTGGAGTTGCACACCTCGGTCAGGGACCCCCTGAGCCGGACCGCTGCGGCGTCCACGTCCAGGACATCGACAGGGGGCGACAGCCAGTCCTGGAGAAAGGCCGCCTCCTCAGCTGCCTCCCGGTCCAGGCGGGTGAGTGCCCACCGCGGGAAGGGAGATTGCCCGGCGCGGGCCATCCTCCCCCCCTGGGTGGAGATGTCGAACCGCACATATCGGTGGTCCGACAAGGTCTCCACCATCTCTACCCGCCAGTTGACGACGCGGGCGGCTAGGGCGGGGGTGGCAAACGAGACGTCCACCACCGACCCTCCCTGTTGCCGCACACACGTGTGGACCGTCCCCCTGTTGAGGAGGGACACACCGCATGAGGCCGACCAATACTCGACGGCGCGTCCCCGGACGTTGCAGCTAGCAGCCGGGTTGCCCCAGGCCACCGACTTGGCGTTCAGGTCGCCCAGCACCACGACCTGGCGCGGCGCCGCCCTCCCTACGACTGCGGTGAGGATCTCGAGGAAATCCTCAAAGTCCGAGAGAGAGCGGTTCGGGGAGAAGTAGACCCCAACCAGGGCCATGTCTCCCCACGCGGCGGCCACGTATCCCGGTCCCCTCTCTAAGAGCGAGAGGGGAGGGGAGTCCGTGGAAGACCGCGACACCAGCGCCACCAAGCCGTCCCGGTCGCCCAGCCAACGGCCAGGGACCGAGTAAGGCTCGGCGACCACCGCCAAGTCCACCAACCACTCAGCCATGGTCTGCATCAGCAGATCCTGGGCTGCCCGGCAGTGGTTGGCGTTCGCCTGGAGTATGCGATGTTCGACCCTATCCATCAGTCGGACATCGCACCCCCCTCCGCCGCCACCGCAGCCGCCGCAGTGCTTATGACAGCAGCAGCAGGCCCGGTCGGCGCCTGCGCTTTGCCCCGCTTAGGGGGAGGATTGCAATTCCTCCCCCTCGTGACGTGGTCGGCGGGGCAGCCACTGGCGGCACACACCGCGCAGTGCGGCGCGGCGGCCTCGCAGGAGGCGGCTTTGTGGCCCTCCTTGCCGCAGCGGAAGCACGTGTCCGTCCTGTCGACCGTGGACGGACACAGGGCCCGGGTGTGTCCGATGCCGAAGCACCGGAAACACCGCAGAGGCTGGTCCTCGAGTGCCCGGACTGCACCCGAGCTGAAGCCGACTGTGAGCCGTCCCTTGGAAAGGACGGCTTTGGCAGCGGCGACCGGGCACTCGAGGCGAATGGTGCCCATGCCGCCGCGGCCGGGTCTTATGTCCCGGCCTTGGACCGCTGCGACGCCACAGCCCCCTATCGCCGCGACCGCCGCCACCACCTCCTCCTTGGTGACCGAGTCGTCCAAGTCAGCCACCTCTATGGCCGCTGACTTGACCGGCCGGGCCACCTTGGCGGAATCCGCGATGACCTCCTGCAGCTTGGCTGCGAAGAGGTCCGCGTGGGTACTCCCCTCTGCCCCCGGGAACTCGAAAATTCGAGCCCCGGCTTGGGTCCGCCGGCAAGAGACGCTGCCGATCCCCAGTTGGGTGGGATCCGCATTGGCACGCGCCCGCAACAGAACGGACGCGTACGTCTCCCCCCGGTCCGCAGCCTCCGCGGTGAGCGTCACCACGACGGCCGCGGTTTTTGGGGGGACTAGTCGCCTCTTTCCCCTCCCCTTCCCTTTCCCCGTCCCCTTTCCACTGCCGGCCTTCTGCGCTTGGCCGGGAGCGGTGGTGGCGGGGACAACAGGGACGGCCGTCGTCGACTTCTTGCCCCTGCCCTTCCCCTTACGGACCACCTCCGTCCACTCGTTGGACGGGGTCGTTGAGGGGAGAAGGGCGTCTTCCGCCTGGGAGGAGGATGACGGTCCCGGCTCGCTCTGCCTCGTATCTGCCGCAAGCGGCGGTCGGAGGCGTTTCTCCGGCAGGAGCCGGTCCTCAATCCCTGCTAAGCAGGCTCTAGTGAAGGCCCTCTCCTCCATTACGACCTTGCGGATGATATCCTCAAGGTTGTTGGAGGCGGGGCCCTCTGCCGCAGGGCTCGTCTTGGCCTGTTGTGGCCGGGCCGTGGCTTCGGCCAGCTTCTGATGAAGCTGGCTGACCTCCGACTGCAGGCGATCCACCTTCGCCTGCAGTTGCCGCGTCTCGTCGGTGGTCTTTCGCTGGACCAGCTCCGCGACGACACCGCGCATGCTGGCGGCCCTGCATTTCAGGGCCTTCTGCAAGGTGCCCTTCAGGTTGGAGGACTTTGAGGCGACCTCCACGATCTCCCTCTCGTCCTCCTCCGCCATCCTCTCCAGCTCAGCCAGAGAATGGTCCGCGTAGAGAACGCGGGACGCACCGTACCCGGACTTGGCCCGGGCGGCGTGCGCCCGCTTCTCTGTGGCGGCAACCCGCTCCTCCAGCTCTTGCTGGAGCTGAGCTCGCCGAGCCAGGTCCAGCTGGCGTTGGGCGTTCGCCAGCCCAACGACATGGGTCTCCGCGGCCACCGTCGGCTTTTTAGCCTTCGGCAACCGCGTCGACCCCGAGGCCGAGGAGCCCTCGGACCCACCGCTCCGGTGGACTCGCTTACGCGATCGGCAGTCGTCCACGTCCGACACACTAATTAGTGAGTCGTCGTCTGACGACTCGTCCGCCCCTCCGAGGAAACCAGCCGCAGACGGCGCGCGGCTAGTTTCTGACGCTGAAGCGTCGGAGTGGCCCTGAGAAGGGCCTTTTGGTTGGCCCTGAGAAGGGCCTTTTGGTTGGCCCTGAGAAGGGCCTTTTGGTTGGCCCTGAGAAGGGCCTTTTGGTTGGCCCTGAGAAGGGCCTTTGGGTTGGCCCTGAGAAGGGCCTTTTTGTTTTAAAAATCGCCCGCAGGCGTCCCGCGCAGGACTCGACATTTCCCCGCAGGTTCGCAGACTCGACAACGCAATAAAATTAAAATAAGCTACGAAAGCACAGTGCACTTTGGCCGTACCCAGTCTGCCACTCCGTTACGGTGGTCAGAACTGGGCCGTTTCCAGGGGACGCGACGTGGACGCAAGCACTGTGGGGTGGTCCCCCAACCTAACCTAACCTAACCTAACCTTTTTTTTTTTTTTTTTTTTTTTTTTTGCGCTGGGAAAAAATGCGTTACGCATACCCTCCCATCGGGGGATGGGGGGCTATGTGGGACTCCCCGGTCTGACCCGGTATACCCACTAAAATAACCCAGCGGCACTCCCGCTTCGTCCGAGTGGCGGGGGACTGGGAAACCGGCACAGCCTTAACGTCCAGTCCTCCGCCGACGATTGCTCCTCAGGGCGGACCCCTCACACCCCCCCCGTGGGGAGGGGGATGGGCCCGGGAGTGACCGACGAAGAAGGTGGTGATGGGTGCAATGCGGGAGATGGCGCCCCCGCGCCTGTCGCCCGCCCATCGCCACCATGAGGAGGGGGAGGATGTCGCCCTCTCCGACCCCTTCTTCGTCTGCGGAGCGGCGCAGCGAGAGGGTCGTCCTCCCGCGCGCGCTCCGCCTCCTCCTTTTGCGAGATTACGTCCTCGCAAAAGGAGGCAACCGCTGACCAGGCCCCCTCGCTCTCCAGCATGGTGTTGACCACGCTGGGAAGCGAGAGGTCCTGTCCGACCACCGCGGTCAGACCGCGGCGCAGCTCGGACCAAGCCGGGCACACTTCGAGCGTGTGCTGCGCCGTGTCCTCCGCCGCGCCGCAGTCGTGGCACGCCGGGGTCTCCTCCCTCCCGATCCGGTGCAGGTACGTTCCGAAACAGCCATGGCCGGACAACACCTGCACCAGGCGGAACGAGAGGAAACCGTGGGACCGCTCGAGCCAGTTCCGCAGGACCGGACCGAGCGCGTCCAACGTCCGGCGGCCAAAGGCGGCGGTGGCGAGGTCCTCCGTCCAGTGGAGGACGATTGCGTCCCTCGCCTCCCGCCGCACGGCCTCCCGCTCCTCGGCGACAGGGCGCTCCCCGAGCGCCCTCCGGTGCGCGGTCCACTCGTAGACTTTGGCGAGCACCCAAGCCTCCAACTCCCAAGGAGGGGTGCCGGCCAGAGCGCACGCCGCCGAGAAGCCCACCGAGCGGTAGGCCCTCGCCACTCGTAGTGCAATGGCCCTTTGGGGCTTGCGCAAGGCGGTCGCGTTCTCCCTCCTGTGGAGGGAATCCGCCCAGATGGGGGCCCCGTATAGGGCCATGCTCTTCAGGATTCCGGCATACAGGTGCCGGCATTTCGCCTTGGGCCCCCCCAGGTTCGGGAGGAGCCAGGAGAGGGCGTCCGCGGCCTTCAACAGGCGCGTCGACAGCCCACCGAAATGCGGGCCGAAGCGCCACCTGTCGTCCAGCACCAGGCCCAGATACTTCATCTGGGGCTGGACCCCTATCCTGACGCCCTCCACAACAATGTGGGCGTCGGGAGGGCAGCGCTGCCGAGGCCCGTGAAAGAACACGGCCTCGGTCTTGTGCAGCGCCACCTTCAATCCCAGGCGGCGGATCCTCTCTGCGACCAAGGATCCGCCAGCCGAGGCCAGACAGGCCGCGTCCCCAAAGTTCCTCCCCCGGGCAGTGAGGAGAGTGTCATCCGCGTAGCAGATGACACTCGTGCCCTGGAGGAGGACTCCCCGTAGGAGCCAGTCGAACCCGATGTTCCACAGGGGGGGCCCCAGCACTGACCCCTGCGGAACACCGGACTCTGCGCCGTACCGCCTCACCGTGGCCGTCTTGTCCACTAGGAGGACCTCTCGGCCCTCCAAGTAGCTGGCCAGGAGGTTCCGCAGGTATTGGGGCACTCCGTGATACCGGAGCGCCTCCAATATCGTCGAGTGGGGGACGGAGTTGAAGGCGTTTGCGATGTCGAACGACACCGCCAGCACTCCGTCCCCCGCCTCCACCGCCTCCCTCACCTGGCCCTTGAGTAGGGCCAGCGCATCGATCGTCGAACGCCCTCGACGGAAACCGAATTGGGCGTCCGACAGGTCCGGCCCTACCCCCCGCAAAAGGCTATCAAGCCGGGACGCGACGATCCCCTCGAACATCTTACCGACCTCATCGAGCAGGACGATGGGCCGGTATGCCGATGGGGAGTCCGCCGGGCGTCCCTCCTTTCGGAGGAGGCACAGCTGCCCCTCCTTCCAAAGTTGCGGGAACCTCCCAGCCGTAAAGCACGCGCTGAAGAGGTCCCGAAACCTGTCCTCCATTTGGGAGGCGGCGATCGCCACCACCCGTGCGGGGACGCCGTCTGGTCCGGGGGCCGTCTTCTTCGCGCGGAGGCTGAGAACCCCCGCGCGGACCTCCGCCGCCGTCACCGGGGGGACGTCCTCCTCCGGCGAAGCCGCACCTTGCGGGGGATCCATGGTTGGTGGGGTGAAGTCTTCGGTCCTGCGCGGAAACAGGGACCGGACCACCCCATCCAGCAACGCTGGCTCGAGGGTCTCCGTCAGTGGGGGACCATAGGGGCGCAGCTGGTTCCGAGCCGCCTTGTATGGTCTCCCATAAGGATCTCTGTCGAGACCCTCCAGCATCTCGGCCCTCGCCGAGTCTTCTGCAGCGCCCATTGCAGACTTGAGGACCTTCTTCGCCTCCACGTAAGAGGCGTATAGGCGGTCCTCTTCTGCCCGGTCTCGGTTTTGGGCGCTGCGCCGTCGGCTCCGCGCGTAGGCCCTTCTGGCCGCCACGCAGGCGGCCCGGAGACCCGTCAGCTCCTCCGTCCACCAATAGACGGCGCGACGGGGAGGCGGACGGCGAGACCGAGGCATGCTGGAGTTGCACACCTCGGTCAGGGACCCCCTGAGCCGGACCGCTGCGGCGTCCACGTCCAGGACATCGACAGGGGGCGACAGCCAGTCCTGGAAGAAGGCCGCCTCCTCAGCTGCCTCCCGGTCCAGGCGGGTGAGTGCCCACCGCGGGAAGGGAGATTGCCCGGCGCGGGCCATCCCCCCCCCCTGGGTGGAGATGTCGAACCGCACATATCGGTGGTCCGACAAGGTCTCCACCATCTCCACCCGCCAGTTGACGACGCGGGCGGCTAGGGCGGGGGTGGCAAACGAGACGTCCACCACCGACCCTCCCTGTTGCCGCACACACGTGTGGACCGCCCCCCTGTTGAGGAGGGACACACCGCATGAGGCCGACCAATACTCGACGGCGCGTCCCCGGACGTTGCAACTGGCAGCCGGGTTGCCCCAGGCCACCGACTTGGCGTTCAGGTCGCCCAGCACCACGACCTGGCGCGGCGCCGCCCTCCCTACGACTGCGGTGAGGATCTCGAGGAAATCCTCAAAGTCCGTGAGAGGGCGGTTCGGGGAGAAGTAGACCCCAACCAGGGCCATGTCTCCCCACGCGGCGGCCACGTATCCCGGTCCCCTCTCTAAGAGCGAGAGGGGAGGGGAGTCCGTGGAAGACCGCGACACCAGCGCCACCAAGCCGTCCCGGTCGCCCAGCCAACGGCCAGGGACCGAGTAAGGCTCGGCGACCACCGCCAAGTCCACCAACCACTCAGCCATGGTCTGCATCAGCAGATCCTGGGCTGCCCGGCAGTGGTTGGCGTTCGCCTGGAGTATGCGATGTTCGACCCTATCCATCAGTCGGACATCGCACCCCCCTCCGCCGCCACCGCAGCCGCCGCAGTGCTTTTGGCAGCAGCAGCAGGCCCGGTCGGCGCCTGCGCTTTGCCCCGCTTAGGGGGAGGATTGCAATTCCTCCCCCTCGTGACGTGGTCGGCGGGGCAGCCACTGGCTGCACACACCGCGCAGTGCGGCGTGGCGGCCTCGCAGGAGGCGGCTTTGTGACCCTCCTTGCCGCAGCGGAAGCATGTGTCCGTCCTGTCGACCGTGGACGGACACAGGGCCCGGGTGTGTCCGATGCCGAAGCACCGGAAACACCGCAGAGGCTGGTCCTCGAGTGCCCGGACTGCACCCGAGCTGAAGCCGACTGTGAGCCGTCCCTTGGCAAGGACGGCTTTGGCAGCGGCGACTGGGCACTCGAGGCGAATGGTGCCCATGCCGCCGCGGCCGGGTCTTATGTCCCGGCCTTGGACCGCTGCGACGCCACAGCCCCCTATCGCCGCGACCGCCGCCACCACCTCCTCCTTGGTGACGGAGTCGTCCAAGTCAGCCACCTCTATGGCCGCTGACTTGACCGGCCGGGCCACCTTGGCGGAATCCGCGATGACCTCCTGCAGCTTGGCTGCGAAGAGGTCCGCGTGGGTACTCCCGTCTGCCCCCGGGAACTCGAAAATTCGAGCCCCGGCTTGGGTCCGCCGGCAAGAGACGCTGCCGATCCCCAGTTGGGTGGGATCCGCATTGGCACGCGCCCGCAACAGAACGGACGCGTACGTCTCCCCCCGGTCAGCAGCCTCCGCGGTGAGGGTCACCACGACGGCCGCGGTTTTTGGGGGGACTAGTCGCCCCTTTCCCCTCTTCCCTTTCCCTTTCCCCGTCCCCTTTCCCTTGCCGGTCCTCTGGGCTTGGCTGGGAGCGGTGGTGGCGGGGACGACAGGGACGGCCGTCGTCGACTTCTTGCCCTTTCCCTTCCCCTTACGGACCACTTCCGTCCACTCGTTGGACGGGGTCGTGGAAGGGAGAAGGGCATCTTCCGTCTGGGAGGAGGACGGCCCCGGCTCACACTGCCTCGTATCCGCCGCAAGCGGCGGTCGGAGGCGTTTCTCCGGCAAGAGCCGGTCCTCTATTCCTGCTAAGCAGGCTCTTGTGAAGGCCCTCTCCTCCATTACGACCTTGCGGATGATATCCTCAAGGTTGGAGGCGGGGCCCTCTGCCGCAGGGCTCGTTTTGGCCTGTTGTGGCCGGGCCGTGGCTTCTGCCAGCTTCTGATGGAGCTGGCTGACCTCCGACTGCAGGCGATCAACCTTCGCCTGCAGTTGCCGCGTTTCGTCGGTGGCCTTGCGCTGGACCAGCTCCGCGACGATGCCGCGCATGCTCGCGGCCCTACATTTGAGGGCCTTTTGCAAGGTCCCCTTTAGGTTGGAGGACTTCGAGGCGACCTCCACGATCTCCCTCTCATCCTCCTCCGCCATTCCCTCCAGCTCCGCCAGAGAGTGGTCCGCGTAGAGAACGCGGGACGCACCGTACCCGGACTTGGCCCGGGCGGCGTGCGCCCGTTTCTCAGTAGCGGCCACCCGCTCTTCCAGCTCTTGCTGGAGCTGAGCCCGCCGAGCCAGGTCCAGCTGGCGTTGGGCGTTCGCCAGCCCAACGACATGGGTCTCCGCGGCCACCGTCGGCTTTTTAGCCTTCGACAACCGCGTCGACCCCGAAGCCGAGGAGCCCTCGGACCCACCGCTCCTGTGGACTCGCTTCCGCGGACGAGAGTCGTCCGCGTCCGACACACTGATCAGTGAGTCGTTGTCGGACGACTCGTCCGCCCCTCCGAAGAAACTAGCCGCAGACGGCGCGCGGCTAGTCTCTGACGCTGAAGCGTCGGAGTGGCCCTGAGAAGGGCCTTTTGGTTGGCCCTGAGAAGGGCCTTTTGGTTGGCCCTGAGAAGGGCCTTTGGTTTGGCCCTGAGAAGGGCCTTTGGGTTGGCCCTGAGAAGGGCCTTTGGGTTGGCCCTGAGAAGGGCCTTTTTGTTTTAAAAAACGCCCGCAGGCGTCCCGCGCAGGACTCGACATGTTTCCCGCGGGTTCGCAAACAAACAAGACAATAGGGTTAAAAACAAGTTGCGAATGCACAGTGCACTTTGGCCGTACCCAGTCTGCCACTCCGTTACGGTGGTCAGAACTGGGCCGTTTCCAGGGGACGCGACGTGGACGCAAGCACTGTGGGGTGGTCCCCCAACCTAACCTAACCTTTTTTTTTTTTTTTTTTTTTTTTTTTTTGCGCTGGGAAAAAATGCGTTACGCATACCCTCCCATCGGGGGATGGGGGGCTATGTGGGACTCCCCGGTATGACCCGGTATACCCACTAAAATAACCCAGCGGCACTCCCGCTTCGTCCGAGTGGCGGGGGACTGGGAAACCGGCACAGCCTTAACGTCCAGTCCTCCGCCGACGATTGCTCCTCAGGGCGGACCCCTCACACCCCCCCCGTGGGGAGGGGGACGGGCCCGGGAGTGACCGACGAAGAAGGTGGTGATGGGTGCAATGCGGGAGATGGCGCCCCCGCGCCTGTCGCCCGCCCATCGCCACCATGAGGAGGGAGAGGATTGCGCCTTCTCCGACCCCTTCTTCGTCTGCGGAGCGGCGCAGCGAGAGGGTCATCCTCCCGCGCGCGCTCCGCCTCCTCCTTTTGCGAGATTACGTCCTCGCAAAAGGAGGCAACCGCTGACCAGGCCCCCTCGCTCTCCAGCATGGCGTTGACCACGCAGGGAAGCGAGAGGTCCTGTCCGACCACCGCGGTCAGACCGCGGCGCAGCTCGGACCAAGCCGGGCACACTTCGAGCGTGTGCTGCGCCGTGTCCTCCGCCGCGCCGCAGTCGTGGCACGCCGGGGTCTCCTCCCTCCCGATCCGGTGCAGGTACGTTCCGAAGCAGCCATGGCCGGATAGCACCTGCACCAGACGGAACGAGAGGAAACCGTGGGACCGCTCGAGCCAGCTCCGCAGGACCGGACCGAGCGCGTCCAACGTCCGGCGGCCAAAGGCGGCGGTGGCGAGGTCCTCCGTCCAGTGGAGGACGATTGCGTCCCTCGCCTCCCGCCGCACGGCCTCCCGCTCCTCGGCGACGGGGCGCCCCCCGAGCGCCCTCCGGCGCGCGGTCCACTCGTACACTCTGGCGAGCACCCAAGCCTCCAACTCCCAAGGAGGGGTGCCGGCCAGAGCGCACGCCGCCGAGAAGCCCACCGACCGGTAGGCCCTCGCCACCCGCAGTGCAATGGCCCTTTGGGGCTTGCGCAAGGCGGTCGCGTTCTCCCTCCTGTGGAGGGAGTCCGCCCAGATGGGGGCCCCGTATAGGGCCATGCTCTTAAGGATGCCGGCATACAGCTGCCGGCATTTCGCCTTGGGCCCCCCCAGGTTCGGGAGGAGCCAGGAGAGGGCGTCCGCAGCTTTCAAGAGGCGCGTCGACAGCCCGCTGAAATGCGGGCCGAAGCGCCACCTGTCGTCCAGCACCAGGCCCAGATACTTCATCTGGGGCTGGACCCCTATCCGGACGCCCTCTACGACAATGTGGGCGTCGGGAGGGCAGCGCTGCCGAGGCCCGTGAAAGAACACGGCCTCGGTCTTGTGCAGCGCCACCTTCAATCCCAGGCGGCGGATCCTCTCTGCGACCAAGGATCCGCCAGCCGAGGCCAGACAGGCCGCGTCCCCGAAGTTCCTCCCCCGGGCAGTGAGGAGAGTGTCATCCGCGTAGCAGATGACACTCGTGCCCTGGAGGAGGACTCCCCGCAGTAGCCAGTCGAACCCGATGTTCCACAGGGGGGGCCCCAGCACTGACCCCTGCGGAACACCGGACTCTGCGCCGTACCGCCTCACCGTGGCCGTCTTGTCCACGAGGAGGACCTCTCGGCCCTCCAAGTAGCTGGCCAGGAGGTTCTGCAGGTACTGGGGCGCTCCGTGATACCGGAGCGCCTCCAATATCGTCGAGTGGGGGACGGAGTTGAAGGCGTTTGCGATGTCGAACGACACCGCCAGCACTCCGTCCCCCGCCTCCACCGCCTCCCTCACCTGGCCCTTGAGTAGGGCCAGCGCATCGATCGTCGAACGCCCTCGACGAAAACCGAATTGGGCGTCCGACAGGTCCGGCAACCTAACCTAACCTAACCTAACCTAACCTAACCTTTTTTTTTTTTTTTTTTTTTTTTTTTTTTGCGCTGGGAAAAAATGCATTACGCATACCCTCCCATCGGGGGATGGGGGGCTATGTGGGACTCCCCGGTCTGACCCGGTATACCCACTAAAACAACCCAGCGGCACTCCCGCTTCGTCCGAGTGGCGAAGGACTGGGAAACCGGCACAGCCTTAACGTCCAGTCCTCCGCCGACGATTGCCCCTCAGGGCGGGCCTCTCACGCCCCCCCCGTGGGGAGGGGGGGGAGGGCCCGAGAATGACCGAGGAAGGTGGTGATGGGTGCAATGCGGGAGATGGCGCCCCCGCGCCTGTCGCCCGCCCATCGCCACCATGAGGAGGGAGAGGATTGCGCCTTCTCCGACCCCTTCTTCGTCTGCGGAGCGGCACAGCGAGAGGGTCATCCTCCCGCGCGCGCTCCGCCTCCTCCTTTTGCGAGATTACGACCTCGCAAAAGGAGGCAACCGCTGCACAGGCCCACTCGCTCTCCAGCATAGCGTTGACCACGCAGGGAAGCGAGAGGTCGCCCAGCACCACGACCTGGCGCGGCGCCGCCCTCCCTACGACTGCGGTGAGGATCTCGAGGAAATCCTCAAAGTCCGAGAGAGAGCGGTTCGGGGAGAAGTAGACCCCGACCAGGGCCATGTCTCCCCGCGCGGCGGCCACGTATCCCGGTCCCCTCTCTAAGAGCGAGAGGGGAGGGGAGTCTGTGGAAGACCGCGACACCAACGCCACCAAGCCGTCTCGGTCGCCCAGCCAACGGCCAGGGACCGAGTAAGGCTCGGCGACCACCGCCAAGTCGTTCGCCTGGAGTATGCGATGTTCGACCGCATCCATCAGTCGGACATCGCACCCCCCTCCGCAGCCACCGACGCAGGAACGACGGAGCTCTTGGCAGCAGCAGCAAACCCGGCCGGCGCCTGTGCTTTGCCCCGCTTAGGGGGAGGATTGCAGTTCCTCCCCTTCGTGACGTGGTCTGCCGGGCAGCCACTGGCGGCACACACCGCGCAGTGCGGCGTGGCGGCCTCGCAGGAGGCGGCTTTGTGGCCCTCCTTGCCGCAGCGGAAGCACGTGTCCGTCCTGTCAACAGTGGACGGACACAGGGCCCGGGTGTGTCCGATGCCGAAACACCGGAAACACCTCAGAGGCTGGTCCTCGAGTGCCCGGACTGCACCCGAGCTGAAACCGACTATGAGCCGTCCCTTGGCAAGGACGGCTTTGGCAGCGGCGACCGGGCACTCGAGGCGAATAGTGCCCATGCCGCCGCGGCCGGGTCTTATGTCCCGGCCTTGGACCGCCGCGACGCCACAGCCCCCTACCGCCGCGACCGCCGCCACCACCTCCTCCTTGGTGACGGAGTCGTCAAGTTCAGCCACCTCTATGGCCGCTGACTTGACCGGCCGGGCCACCTTGGCGGAATCCGCGATGACCTCCTGCAGCTTGGCTGCAAAGAGGTCAGCATGGGCACTCCCCTCTGCCCCCGGGAACTCGAAAATTCGAGCCCCGGCCTGAGTCCGCCGGCAAGACATACTGCCGATCCCCAGTTGGGCAGGATCGGCATTCGCACGCGCCCGCACCAAAATGGACGCGTACGTCTCCCCCCGGTCCGCAGCCTCCGCGGTGAGCGTCACCACGACTGCCGCGGATTTTGGAGGGACTAGTCGCCTCTTTCCCCTCTTTTCTTTCCCTTTCAACGTCCCCTTTCCCTTGCCGGTCGTCTGCTCTTGGCTGGGAGCGGTGGTGGCGGGGACGACAGGGACGGCCGTCGTCGACTTTTTACCCTTCCCCTTCCCCTTACGGACAACTTCCGTCCACTCGTTGGACGGGGTCGTGGAAGGGAGAAGGGCATCTTCCGCTTGGGAGGAGGACGGCCCCGGCTCGCGCTGCCTCGTATCCGCCGCAAGCGGCGGTCGGTGGCGTTTCTCCGGCAGGAGCCGGTCCTCGATTCCTGCTAAGCAGGCTCTTGTGAAGGCCCTCTCCTCCATTACGACCTTGCGGATGATGTCCTCAAGGTTGGAGGAGGGGCCCTCTGCCGCAGGGCTCGTCTTGGCCTGTTGTGGCCGGGCCGTGGCTTCTGCCAGCTTCTGATGAAGCTGGCTGACCTCCGACTGCAGGCGATCAACCTTCGCCTGCAGTTGCCGCGTCTCGTTGGTGGTCTTTCGCTGCACCAGCTCCGCGATGACACCGCGCATGCTGGCGGCCCTGCATTTTAATGCCTTCTGCAATGTCCCCTTTAGGTTGGAGGACTTTGAGGCTACCTCCACGATCTCCCTCTCGTCCTCCTCCGCCATTCTCTCTAGCTCGGCCAGAGAGTGGTCCGCGTAGAGAACGCGGGACGCACCGTACCCGGACTTGGCCCGGGCGGCGAGCGCCCGCTTCTCAGTAGCGGCAACCCGCTCCTCCAGCTCTTGCTGGAGCTGAGCCCGCCGAGCCAGGTCCAACTGGCGTTGGGCGTTGGCGAGCCCAACGACATGGGTCTCCGCGGCCACCGTCGGCTTTTTAGCCTTCGACAACCGCGTCGACCCCGAGGCCGAGGAGCCCTCGGACCCACCGCTCCGGTGGATTCTCTTCCGCGAACGAGAGTCGTCCGCGTCCGACACACTGATCAGTGAGTCGTTGTCGGACGACTCGTCCGCCCCTCCGAGGAAACTAGCCGCAGACGGCGCGCGGCTAGTCTCTGACGCTGAAGCGTCGGAGTGGCCCTGAGAAGGGCCTTTTGGTTGGCCCTGAGAAGGGCCTTTTGGTTGGCCCTGAGAAGGGCCTTTGGGTTGGCCCTGAGAAGGGCCTTTGGGTTGGCCCTGAGAAGGGCCTTTGGGTTGGCCCTGAGAAGGGCCTTTGGGTTGGCCCTGAGAAGGGCCTTTTTGTTTTAAAAACCGCCCGCAGGCGTCCCGCGCAGGACTCGACATGTTTCCCGCGGGTTCGCAAACTCAACACGACAATAAGATTAAAAACAAGCTGCGAATGCACAGTGCACTTTGGCCGTACCCAGTCTGCCACTCCGTTACGGTGGACAGAACTGGGCCGTTTCCAGGGGACGCGACGTGGACGCAAGCACTGTGGGGTGGTCCCCCAACCTAACCTAACCTTTTTTTTTTTTTTTTTTTTTTTTTTTTGCGCTGGGAAAAAATGCGTTACGCATACCCTCCCATCGGGGGATGGGGGGCTATGTGGGACTCCCCGGTCTGACCCGGTATACCCACTAAAACAACCCAGCGGCACTCCCGCTTCGTCCGAGTGGCGAAGGACTGGGAAACCGGCACAGCCTTAACGTCCAGTCCTCCGCCGACGATTGCCCCTCAGGGCGGGCCACTCACGCCCCCCCCCGTGGGGAGGGGGAAGGGCCCGGGAATGACCGACGAAGGTGGTGATGGGTGCAATGCGGGAGAAGGCGCCCCCGCGCCTGTCGCCCGCCCATCGCCACCATGAGGTGGGAGAGGATTGCGCCTTCTCCGACCCCTTCTTCGTCTGCGGAGCGGCACAGCGAGAGGGTCATTCTCCCACGCGCGCCCCGCCTCCTCCTTTTGCGAGATTACGTCCTCGCAAAAGGAGGCAACTGCTGCACAGGCCCCCTCGCTCTCCAGCATAGCGTTGACCATGCAGGGAAGCGAGAGGTCGCCCAGCACCACGACCTGGCGTGGCGCCGCCCTCCCTATGACTGCGGTGAGGATCTCGAGGAAATCCTCAAAGTCCGAGAGAGAGCGGTTCGGGGAGAAGTAGGCCCCAACCAGGGCCATGTCACCCCGCGCGGCGGCCACGTATCCCGGTCCCCTCTCTAAGAGCGAGAGGGGAGGGGAGTCTGTGGAAGACCGCGACACCAACGCCACCAAGCCGTCTCGGTCGCCCAGCCAACGGCCAGGGACCGAGTAAGGCTCGGCGACCACCGCCAAGTCGTTCGCCTGGAGTATGCGATGTTCGACCGCATCCATCAGTCGGACATCGCACCCCCCTCCGCAGCCACCGACGCAGGAACGACGGTGCTCTTGGCAGCAGCAGCAAACCCGGCCGGCGCCTGTGCTTTGCCCCGCTTAGGGGGAGGATTGCAGTTCCTCCCCTTCGTGACGTGGTCTGCCGGGCAGCCACTGGCGGCACACACCGCGCAGTGCGGCGTGGCGGCCTCGCAGGAGGCGGCTTTGTGGCCCTCCTTGCCGCAGCGGAAGCACGTGTCCGTCCTGTCAACAGTGGACGGACACAGGGCCCGGGTGTGTCCGATGCCGAAGCACCGGAAACACCGCAGAGGCTGGTCCTCGAGTGCCCGGACTGCACCCGAGCTGAACCCGACTGTCAGCCGTCCCTTGGCAAGGACGGCTTTGGCAGCGGCGACTGGGCACTCGAGGCGAATGGTGCCCATGCCGCCGCGGCCGGGTCTTATGTCCCGGCCTTGGACCGCCGCGACGCCACAGCCCCCTATCGCCGCGACCGCCGCCACCACCTCCTCCTTAGTGACGGAGTCGTCCAAGTCAGCCACCTCTATGGCCGCTGACTTGACCGGCCGGGCCACCTTGGCGGAATCCGCGATGACCTCCTGCAGCTTGGCTGCAAAGAGGTCAGCATGGGTACTCCCCTCTGCCCCCGGGAACTCGAATATTCGAGCCCCGGCTTAGGTCCGCCGGCAAGTTACGCTGCCGATCCCCAGTTGGGCAGGATCGGCATTCGCACGCGCCCGCACCAAAATGGACGCGTACGTCTCCCCCCGGTCCGCAGCCTCCGCGGTGAGCGTCACCACGACGGCCGCGGTTTTTGGGGGGACTAGTCGCCTTTTTCCCCTCCCCTTCCCTTTCCCCGTCCCCTTTCCCTTGCCAGTCATCTGCGATTGGCTGGGAGTGGTGGTGGCGGGGACGACAGGGACGGCCGTCGTCGACTTCTTGCCCTTTCCCTTCCCCTTACGGACCACTTCCGTCCACTCGTTGGACGGGGTCGTGGAAGGGAGAAGGGCATCTTCCGCCTGGGAGGAGGACGGCCCCGGCTCGCACTGCCTCGTATCCGCCGCAAGCGGCGGTCGGAGGCGTTTCTCGGGCAAGAGCCGGTCCTCAATCCCTGCTAAGCAGGCTCTAGTGAAGGCCCTCTCCTCCATTACGACCTTGCGGATGATATCCTCAAGGTTGGAGGCGGGGCCCTCTGCCGCAGGGCTCGACTTGGCCTGTTGTGGCCGGGCCGTGGCTTCGGCCAGCTTCTGATGAAGCTGGCTGACCTCCGACTGCAGGCGATCCACCTTCGCCTGCAGTTGCCGCGTCTCGTCGGTGGTCTTGCGCTGGACCAGCTCCGCGACGACACCGCGCATGCTCGCGGCCCTGCATTTCAGGGCCTTCTGCAAGGTCCCCTTAAGATTTGAGGACTTCGAGGCGACCTCCACGATCTCCCTCTCGTCCTCCTCCGTCATTTTCTCTAGCTCAGCCAGAGAGTGGTCCGCGTATAGAACCCGGGACATACCGTACCCGGACTTGGCCCGGGCGGCGTGCGCCCGTTTCTCAGTAGCGGCCACCCGCTCCTCCAGCTCTTGCTGGAGCTGAGCCCGCCGAGCCAGGTCTAGCTGGCGTTGGGCGTTCGCGAGCCCAACGACATGGGTCTCCGCGGCCACCGTCGGCTTTTTAGCCTTCGACAACCGCGTCGACCCCGAGGCCGAGGAGCCCTCGGACCCACCGCTCCGGTGGATTCGCTTCCGCGAACGAGAGTCGTCCGCGTCCGACACACTGATCAGTGAGTCGTTGTCGGACGACTCGTCCGCCCCTCCGAAGAAACTAGCCGCAGACGGCGCGCGGCTAGTCTCTGACGCCGAAGCGTCGGATTGGCCCTGAGAAGGGCCTTTTGGTTGGCCCTGAGAAGGGCCTTTTGGTTGGCCCTGAGAAGGGCCTTTGGGTTGGCCCTGAGAAGGGCCTTTGCGTTGGCCCTGAGAAGGGCCTTTGGGTTGGCCCTGAGAAGGGCCTTTTTGTTTTAAAAACCGCCCGCAGGCGTCCCGCGCAGGACTCGACATGTTTCCCGCGGGTTCGCAAACTCAACACGACAATAAGATTAAAAACAAGCTGCGAATGCACAGTGCACTTTGGCCGTACCCAGTCTGCCACTCCGTTACGGTGGTCAGAACTGGGCCG
Organism: Mesoligia furuncula; assembly: GCA_916614155.1. Taxonomy (NCBI): domain Eukaryota; kingdom Metazoa; phylum Arthropoda; class Insecta; order Lepidoptera; family Noctuidae; genus Mesoligia; species Mesoligia furuncula. The sequence goes on along the minus strand of OU744812.1, from coordinate 26,597,419 downwards.
TTTCCAGGGGACGCGACGTGGACGCAAGCACTGTGGGGTGGTCCCCCAACCTAACCTAACCTAACCTAACCTAACCTAACCTAACCTTTTTTTTTTTTTTTTTTTTTTTTTTTTTTTTTTTTTTTTTTTTAACGTGGAGAAATGCTCATGCATTCTGCACTACCACGGGGAGATAGTGCAGTTATGTGGGACTCTAACCCACTAAAACTCCACGGTGTCCTCCTCTGCCGCTTACGGCGGGAACACGGGCACGCGTTAGCACTCATCCGTGAACCCGCCGCGGCTGTCCGTTACCGGACCCTCCTCTGGGGAGTACTCCCCATCACCGGCGCACCAGAACACATAGCACGCCGTGACCACCCCAGGGACCAAACCAGCACATGGGCGCCAGACGACCCCGTGTCTGGGCACCCTTGGTCCCCCTGCGACGGGTCAGGACATTGGCCCCGCCGCCTGCCAATTTTCGGCCGCAGAGGATAGGGAGAGCGGCCAACGTCATACCGACACTCCTCCTCCCCTGCGGCCCCACCGCGTCCGCCATCGAACGGTGGCGACCCCGTCAAGGCCGCGGAAGGTAGGGAGAGCGGCGCACCGCAATACCGGCACTCCTCTCCCGCCGCGGCCTTCAACCCTCAGCCGCGATGCCTCCGTTACAACGACATCGCGGCCCGCCTCAGTTGCGATGTCGCCGAAGCGGCACCGCAACCTACTTGTTGGCCGCTACGTCGTCGGCTTACAGGCAAAAGCCCTGACGAGCGGCCCCTCCTCGGGTTCCTCTTCGCTTCACCGTGGGTGTCCAAGCCACGGCTACTGAGCCCCCCCGCCTCGACAATGCGGGAACCCACTGGGGGGGAACCTAACCTAACCTAACCTAACCTTTTTTTTTTTTTTTTTTTTTTTTGCGCTGGGAAAAAATGCGTTACGCATACCCTCCCATCGGGGGATGGGGGGCTATGTGGGACTCCCCGGTCTGACCCGGTATACCCACTAAAATAACCCAGCGGCACTCCCGCTTCGTCCGAGTGGCGGGGGACTGGGAAACCGGCACAGCCTTAACGTCCAGTCCTCCGCCGACGATTGCTCCTCAGGGCGGACCCCTCACACCCCCCCCGTGGGGAGGGGGACGGGCCCGGGAGTGACCGACGAAGAAGGTGGTGATGGGTGCAATGCGGGAGATGGCGCCCCCGCGCCTGTCGCCCGCCCATCGCCACCATGAGGAGGGGGAGGATGTCGCCCTCTCCGACCCCTTCTTCGTCTGCGGAGCGGCACAGCGAGAGGGTCATCCTCCCGCTCGCGCTCCGCCTCCTCCTTTTGCGAGATTACGTCCTCGCAAAAGGAGGCGACCGCTGACCAGGACCCCTCGCTCTCCAGCATGGCGCTGACCACGCAGGGAAGCGAGAGGTCCTGTCCGACCACCGCTGTCAGACCGCGGCGCAGCTCGGACCAAGCCGGGCACACTTCGAGAGTATGCTGTGCCGTGTCCTCCGCCGCGCCGCAGTCGTGGCACGCCGGGGTCTCCTCCCTCCCGATCCGGTGCAGGTACGATCCGAAACAGCCATGCCCGGACAACACCTGCACCAGACGGAACGAGAGGAAACCGTGGGACCGCTCGAGCCAGCTCCGCAGGACCGGACCGAGCGCGTCCAACGTCCGGCGGCCAAAGGCGGCGGTGGCGAGGTCCTCCGTCCAGTGGAGGACGATTGCGTCCCTCGCCTCCCGCCGCACGGCCTCCCGCTCTTCGGCGACGGGGCGCTCCCCGAGCGCCCTCCGGTGCGCGGTCCACTCGTAGACTCTGGCGAGCACCCAAGCCTCCAACTCCCAAGGAGGGGTGCCGGCCAGAGCGCACGCCGCCGAGAAGCCCACCGAGCGGTAGGCCCTCGCCACCCGCAGTGCAATGGCCCTTTGGGGCTTGCGCAAGGCGGTCGCGTTCTCCCTCCTGTGGAGGGAGTCCGCCCAGATGGGGGCCCCGTATAGGGCCATGCTTTTCAGAATGCCGGCATACAGGTGCCGGCATTTCGCCTTGGGTCCCCCCAGGTTCGGGAGGAGCCAGGAGAGGGCGTCCGCGGCCTTCAATAGGCGTGTCGACAGCCCGCTGAAATGCGGGCCGAAGCGCCACCTGTCGTCCAGCACCAGGCCCAGATACTTCATCTGGGGCTGGACCCCTATCCGGACGCCCTCTACGACAATGTGGGCGTCGGGAGGGCAGCGCTGCCGAGGCCCGTGAAAGAACACGGCCTCGGTCTTGTGCAGCGCCACCTTCAATCCCAGGCGGCGGATCCTCTCTGCGACCAAGGATCCGCCAGCCGAGGCCAGACAGGCCGCGTCCCCGAAGTTCCTCCCCCGGGCAGTGAGGAGAGTGTCATCCGCGTAGCAGATGACACTCGTGCCCTGGAGGAGGACTCCCCGCAGTAGCCAGTCGAACCCGATGTTCCACAGGGGGGGCCCCAGCACTGACCCCTGCGGAACACCGGACTCTGCGCCGTACCGCCTCACCGTGGCCGTCTTGTCCACGAGGAGGACCTCTCGGCCCTCCAAGTAGCTGGCCAGGAGGTTCCGCAGGTATTGGGGCACTCCGTGATACCGGAGCGCCTCCAATATCGTCGAGTGGGGGACGGAGTTGAAGGCGTTTGCGATGTCGAACGACACCGCCAGCACTCCGTCCCCCGCCTCCACCGCCTCCCTCACCTGGCCCTTGAGCAGGGCCAGCGCATCGATCGTCGAACGCCCTCGACGGAAACCGAATTGGGCGTCCGACAGGTCCGGCCCTACCCCCTGCAAAAGGCTATCAAGCCGGGACGCGACGATCCCCTCGAACATCTTACCGACCTCATCGAGCAGGACGATGGGCCGGTATGCCGAGGGGGAGTCCACCGGGCGTCCCTCCTTTCGGAGGAGGCATAGTTGCCCCTCCTTCCAGAGTTGCGGGAACCTCCCAGCCGTAAAGCACGCGCTGAAGAGGTCCCGAAACCTGTCCTCCATTTGGGAGGCGGCGATCGCCACCACCCGTGCGGGGACGCCGTCTGGTCCGGGGGCCGTCTTCTTCGCGCGGAGGCTGAGTACCCCCGCGCGGACTTCCGCCGCCGTCACCTGGGGGACGTCTTCTTCCGGCGAAGCCGCCCCTTGCGGGGGATCCATCGTCGGTGGGGTGAAGTCGGTCCTGCGCGGAAACAGGGACCGGACCACCCCATCCAGCAACGCTGGCTCGAGAGTCTCCGTCAGTGGGGGACCATAGGGGCGTAGCTGGTTCCGCGCCGCCTTGTACGGTCTCCCATAAGGATCCCTGTCGAGACCCTCCAGCATCTCGGCCCTCGCCGAGTCTTCTGCAGCGCCCATTGCAGACTTGAGGACCTTCTTCGCCTCTACGTAAGAGGCGTATAGGCGGTCCTCTTCTGCCCGGTCTCGGTTTTGGGCGCTGCGCCGTCGGCTCCGCGCGTAGGCCCTTCTGGCCGCCACGCAGGTGGCCCGGAGACCCGTCAGCTCCTCCGTCCACCAATAGACGGCGCGACGGGGAGGCGGACGGCGAGACCGAGGCATGCTGGAGTTGCACACCTCGGTCAGGGACCCCCTGAGCCGGACCGCTGCGGCGTCCACGTCCAGGACATCGACAGGGGGCGACAGCCAGTCCTGGAGGAAGGCCGCCTCCTCAGCTGCCTCCCGGTCCAGGCGGGTGAGTGCCCACCGCGGGAAGGGAGATTGCCCGGCGCGGGCCATCCCCCCCCCCTGGGTGGAGATGTCAAACCGCACATATCGGTGGTCCGACAAGGTCTCCACCATCTCCACCCGCCAGTTGACGACGCGGGCGGCTAGGGCGGGGGTGGCAAACGAGACGTCCACCACCGAGCCGCCCTGTTGCCGCACACACGTGTGGACCGCCCCCCTGTTGAGGAGGGACACACCGCATGAGGCCGACCAATACTCGACGGCGCGTCCCCGGACGTTGCAACTGGCAGCCGGGTTGCCCCAGGCCACCGACTTGGCGTTCAGGTCGCCCAGCACCACGACCTGGCGCGGCGCCGCCCTCCCTACGACTGCGGTGAGGATCTCGAGGAAATCCTCAAAGTCCGTGAGAGGGCGGTTCGGGGAGAAGTAGACCCCAACCAGGGCCATGTCTCCCCACGCGGCGGCCACGTATCCCGGTCCCCTCTCTAAGAGCGAGAGGGGAGGGGAGTCCGTGGAAGACCGCGACACCAGCGCCACCAAGCCGTCCCGGTCGCCCAGCCAACGGCCAGGGACCGAGTAAGGCTCGGCGACCACCGCCAAGTCCACCAACCACTCAGCCATGGTCTGCATCAGCAGATCCTGGGCTGCCCGGCAGTGGTTGGCGTTCGCCTGGAGTATGCGATGTTCGACCCTATCCATCAGTCGGACATCGCACCCCCCTCCGCCGCAACCTAACCTAACCTAACCTTTTTTTTTTTTTTTTTTTTTGTTCCGGGGTGGAAAATCCTCATGGATGTCCGCCGCCCTGGGGCGGGCGACGGGGTCTGTCAGACTCTTACTGACTAAAAACCACCCCGGTGTTCCATCTCACACCTGCGCCAGGGGTCGCGGGAACGTTCGATCCTTCCGCAACCCCCGGCTGGTGCCGGCCCGCCACTGCGGGCCTCGTCGGGTCAGGGGGGGGAGTGAGGTGTTTGACTCCCCCCGTGACGTCTAAGAGGGGCGCGCGTGGAACACTACGCGCCGCCACCTCGGGTCCTGATGTGTGGGGGGCGGCGGACGTCCCCGAGTCCGTCGCCCCTGGACCCATTTAGGGGGGCTGGAAGAGGGCGTTGTCCGCCCTCCGCCGACGCCCGGTGCGCCTGCTGCGGGCAGGGTGAGTGGACGAGATCTCCCTCTCCCTTTCCGCAGCCTCCTTCTGCGACATGACTGTTTCGCAAAAGGAAACCACCGCGTCCCAGGACTCTTCGCTGCCGACCATCGACTCGACCACGGCCGGCAGCGACAGGTCACTGCCTACTTCTGTGATGAGGGCACGGCGCGGCTCCTCCCAAGCGGCACACTCTGCCAGCGTATGCCACGCCGTGTCCTCCCGGCAGTCGACGCAGTGGTGACACCGGGCGTCCGGCTCCCTGTTTATGCGACACAGGTACTTCCCGAAGCAACCATGCCCCGAAAGTACCTGCGTCACCCGAAACGACAGGGAGCCGTGCCTCCTCCCGAGCCAGGGCTCGAGCACTGGCCGGACCGCCTCGATGGTGCTGAGGCCGGCGGTAGGGCGTGAGAGCCTGTCCCGCCATTCCGCCACCAGGACCTCGCGAAGCTGAGACCGACGCAGCTCCATATGGCGCTGCATCAGCCCCTCGCCTCGCGCCCGCGCTTCCTCGCGCCACCGGTACAGCGACGCGAGCACTTTCGCCTCCAGGTCCCAGGGCGGGGATCCAGCCAGTACGCAAGCCGCCTCGTAGGAGATCGTGCGATATCCGCGGACGACTCTGACGGCCATCGCTCTCTGCGGCTTCCGCAGGACTGCGATGCTACCGGCCGTCAGGTCAGTCGCCCAGATCGGGGCCCCATACAGGGCCATCGATCGCACGATCCCCACGTAGAGCCGCCTACAGGCGGCGCTCGGGCCCCCCAGATTGGGAAGCAGCGTTGACAGCGCCCCAGCCGCGCCCAACAATTTGGGCGCCAGCCGCCGGAAGTGGGGGCCGAAATCCCACCGGCTGTCGAGCACCAATCCCAGGTACTTCATGGTAGACTCGACAGCGATCCGAGCCCCCCCGACCACTATGTGCAAGCCGGGCGGCGGCGCCCGCCGGGGGCCATGAAACACCATGGCCTCCGACTTGTTGAGGGCCACCTCCAGGCCCAGGCGACGTATGCGGCTCACCACCTGTGACACCGCAGCCGTCGCCAGCAACGCTGCCTCCCTGTGCGAGCTCCCCCGGGCAGTGACCAGCGTGTCGTCGGCATAACACGTCAGTTCCACGCCCGGCTGGAGCTCACCCCTCAGCACCCAGTCGTACCCGATGTTCCACAGGGGCGGGCCAACGACCGAGCCCTGTGGAACACCGCACGACATGCGGTGCTGGATTTCGCCATCGCGTCCCATGTAGGTGACACTCCTCTCCGACAGATAAGCCCCAATGATGCGGCGGAGGTAGAGAGGCACCCGATGATACCGCAGTGCCTCCCGAATAGTACTCCAGGGCATGGTGTTGAAGGCGTTGGAGATGTCCAAGGACACCGCCAACAACACCTCGCCCCGGGCCACCGCTTCCTCCGCCAGGACTCTCACCCGCGACACAGCGTGAATGGTGGAGCGCCCCTGCCGGAAACCGAACTGGTTACCGTCCAGGTCCGGCCCCTCTCCGCACAAGTGGCCGACGAGGCGGGCTGCGATTATCCGCTCAAACAGCTTACCCACCTCGTCTAGCAACACTATGGGCCGGTACGCGGACGGCGAGTCCGCGGGGCGCCCCTCCTTCCTGAGCAGGACCAGACGACCAGATTTCCACAAAGTGGGAAACTGGCCCTGCTCAAGGCACGCCGTGTAGAGTCCTCTCAGTTGGGGCTCAAGCTCCTTCAGAGCGAGGGCTAATACGCAGCCGTGGATCCCGTCGGGCCCCGGAGCCACGTTCTTGGCCCGGAGCCGCATCACGGCTGCCCCCATCTCTGCCTCTGTCACCTCTGGGACGCTGATGGCGTTCTCTTCAGTGGACTCTGCGGCTGTGGGCAAAGCCATCGGCGGCGGTGTGTGCTCCGCTCTAGCCGGGAAGAGGGCTGCGACCACCTCCTCCAGCAGCTCGGGTTGGAGACTCTCCGTAAGTGGGGGCGCCGCGGCTCGAAGTTTCCCTCGAACCGCGCGATAGGGGCGTCCCCACGGATCCCCGTCTAGAGTCTCCAACATCTCCTCCCTGGCTCGCGTCCTCGCCTCGTCGATGGCCAGCCACAGAGTCCTCTTCGCCGCGCGGTACACCTCATACAGCGCGGCTTCTTCGTCAGGGACCCGACGACGTCTCCTCCGGTATCGGGTGTACTGGCGCCTGACCGCCACGCACGCGACGCGCAGCTGCGCGATCTCGGCGGTCCACCAGTACACCTGGCGCCTTGCCGACTGTGCGTGGACCCGGGGCATGGACGCGTCGCTGATTTGCGTCATCGCCCCGCGGAACCACAGCGCCTCCTGCTCGACGTCGACGGGTCCGTCCGTTGCCGACTCCCGGAACCAGGCCTGGACAACAGCGGCCTCCTCGAGAAGCTCCCTGTCGATGCGCTTACGCGCCCAGCGCGGACCGTCCGTACGCGGGGCCGGTAAACCGCGGCCGCCGGCGGTCTGGGCGGAGACGTCGAAACGGATGTAGCGGTGATCCGACAACGTCTCCACCTCCGCGGCGACACGCCAGTCGCGGACACGGCTCGCGACAGCGGGGCTAGCGAACGAGACGTCCACTATAGACCCGCCCCGCTGCCGCACGCACGTGTGCACCGATCCCCGATTTAGGACGGTCAAGCCAGTCGTGACCGCCCACTCCTCCAGCACCTCGCCCCTAGCATCGGTCACTGGAGATCCCCACGCCGCAGACTTGGCGTTGAGATCCCCCAGCAACAGCACAGGGCGAGGGTGGAGTCGGCCCACGACGGCACCCAACTCGACAAGGAACCTCTCGAAGTCGGCGAGGCTCTTGTTGGGCGAAAAGTACGCCCCAACCGTGCCAATGCCGTCCACGAGGGCGGCCACCCAGCCGTGACCTCGGGACGGGTTGGCAAGAGCCCCGCCAATGATGGCTACCAAACCGTCCAGGTCTCCCACCCAGTTATCCCTGGGGGGGACAAAGTACGGTTCGGCAACCACAGCCACGTGAATCGACCACTCTGCCATGCTCTGGAGCAATAGATCCTGAGCTCTAGCAGAGTGGTTGATGTTGCCCTGGAGGAAATGGTACAGCGCCATTTATGCGCAATCCATTCCCTCCGCACCATTCCTAGGCCGGGAGTCGGCCGAAGAGGAGCCAGGCTGAGGGGGGGGTAAAGAGCCCCCGGCAGCCTTGGCACCCCTTCTCTTCCCTTTCTTGGCTGGCACGCCACAGGCCTTTCCGCCCGCTCTGTGCCCAGCGGGCCTCCCTGCAGCTGTACAGAGGCTGCAGTTTGGCGCCGCGGAGCACTGGGCCGCCTTGTGACCGACCTGACCGCAGCGATAGCACTGCTCGCTGCGGTCTACGGAGGTGCACCGTGCCCTGACATGCCCAACGTCGAGGCAACGGTAGCACCGCAAGGCCCGGGGTTGCAGCAGCTTCACCCTCGCTGCAACCCACCCCACCAACAGACGCCCAGCGTCGGCGACTTTCTTCGCCGCCGTCACCGGGCACCGCACCCAGATCGCGCCGAGCCCGGAAACGTCGATGCGAACCTCTCCCGTCCGCACGTCCGCGGGCGGACATCCACCGGCTCTGGCGACGGCCGCCACGACCTCGGCCGGAGTCGTCGAGTCGTCCAGACCGTCGACGCGCAGTTCAGCGGTCTTCATCGGCCTGGACACCCGAACGTCCTCCGGGTTGAGGACCTCCCTCAGCTTGGCGGCCAGGACGTCCGCCTTTTCACCGCTAGAGGCACCCGACACCTCTAGCAGTCGCGCCCCCGTAATCGCCGGCCTCAGTCTGAGGCCGGACGGTATGCCAAGGTCGGGGAACGCGACTTTGGCTTTTGCCTCCATAAGGACCGCCTTATAGGATATACCCCTTTCGATGGCTCCGGGCTGCAGCGTAATAACTACAGCCGCGGAGCGTGGGGCTCTGACCCTAGGCGGCCCCTGAGCCTTTCTGGGTGCCGGTGCCGGTGCTCCAGCCGGTGGCGGCGGCGCCGTCTTCTTCTTTTTACGACGGCCCCTCTTGACGACCGTCGTCCAGGTCTCCGTGGTGGACCCGGACGCAGTCGCCGAGGGTGCGGTCGCCGGGGCTGCGGTCGCCGGGGCCGCGGCCGCCCGGGGCGCGGCCGTCCGGGAAGTGGACGCGGACTTTTTGGCGCCCTTTCCGGCCTGACTCGACCCAGCCACCGCGGCTTTTGGCCCCGGTTTTGCTGGCCCCTCCTCCCTCCGTCTGTCCGCAGCGAGCGGTGGGCGAAGGTTTTCGGCCGGGAGGAGTCTAGCCTCTATGGCCTCCAGCCGGGCACCCACCATACTCCCGCATTGCATCATGCAGATGCGCGCTATCCTCTCGACCTCCGCATCCGCAAGTGCAGGAGCCGACGACGGAGTCGAAAGCGGGGCCAGCGCCGGTACCGCGCCGGGAGAGGTGCTAGCGGCCGGGGGAGTGGCCCTCTGGGCGGCAAACTGCCGTTTGAGGTCCTCCAGCTCGGATCGGAGACGGCTATTCTCCTCCCATAACTTCGCCGTCTCCTCCGTGCTCGTGCGATTAAGGAGGACCCCAACCGCCTCCTTAATATCATCAGCCGCCTCCTTTAGGGCGCGCGTGAACGTGCCCTTCAGGCTGCCGGATTTGGTGGCAACCTTCAGGACGACATCCACGCCGTCCATAACTTGGCGGCTGAGCGCCACCGCCGATACGCTCCCCCCGGCAGCCATCCGAGCGGATCGCCGCTCTCGGGCCTGTCGGGCCAACTCGCTGACTTCGTCAGCCGCGACAGCCTTTCTTTGCGCCCGCTTGGCAGCGTTCGCTTCCGCCTTGTTGGACCCCAGCAAGGGCCCGGGGTCACTCTCCGCGCCCTCCGTCGGACGCTCTACGGGAGCTGGTGTTGGGGGCCGAGAAATCGGCACGAAGCGACCCGCTCGGTCACGGCCCGGCAGCCGAGCGGGAGCTCCGCTCGCCATCGCACGCCCCCTGCCTCTGTGTGCCGTTGGCACCTTGGGGGCCGACAGGTTCTCCTCACTGGAAGAGAGGCCCATCGACCCCGAGTCCCTGCTTCGCGGGCGTTTAAACCCGCGCGTGCCCTGATCGGACAGGTGGTCCTCACGAGGACATGAGCCTCCTCGGCTCTTGTTGTCGTCAATGACGGCAAGTGGCGTTTTTTGTGCGTCGCACAGTCGCTCCAGGCTAACCCGGAGCTCCTTTTCTTGCGGCGCAGGTTGACGCAGGTCGGCGGTTGTCTGCCGGCCCACGGGACTAGTGGTGCCCCCCCCAGATACGAAGGGGCTGCCTTCCGAAGAAGGGCGGGATTGTCCCTCCTTGGGTAGGAGGGTACCCGCCTGGGGAATAGTTTTTCCATTAGCCTTTTCCATGATTCCTTTTTAAGGGTGAGGTCCCTTTTCGTCGCGCTAACGACCGGATCCCCTCCGGCCATTCATCCCCTCGGCACGCTAGACCTTGGGATTGGGGTAATTTTTTAAAGAGGTTGTCTTCCTCGCGGCCCGAGCCTCAGTGGCCCGGACCCCCGGTCCTGAACTCAGGATTACGGGGTGGCCGACGATTGGGCAGAACCAACCGCCGCCCCGGCGTCCCCACGCTGCCGCCGGATGCCGGACAGACGCAGCGCGGACATTGGACACCTTCCACCACCCACCTTCCCGTGGGTACAGCGGCGCGAACCGCTCCTTCCCAGCCTACGCCCACTCACGACCCTCTGTAAGCAGAGGTGGAGTGGACGTATGACCGTCCGTCTGTAGCCCGGTTCCCTTCACCGACCATCAAGGATGATCGGTGATTGGAACCATGACCTTTCCCCGTGTGTTGAAAATTAGCCGCCAGCCCCAAGAGTCCACCAGAACCAGTGGGCAATTGGTGCTGACGTTGCCCAGGGTGCGCCGCGAGGAGGCTTTCAACATGCACCCCAACCTAACCTTCTTTTTTTTTAAATTCGTCCGAGTGGCGGGGGACTGGGAAACCGGCACAGCCTTAACGTCCAGTCCTCCGCCGACGATTGCTCCTCAGGGCGGACCCCTCACACCCCCCCCGTGGGGAGGGGGACGGGCCCGGGAGTGACCGACGAAGAAGGTGGTGATGGGTGCAATGCGGGAGATGGCGCCCCCGCGCCTGTCGCCCGCCCATCGCCACCATGAGGAGGGGGAGGATGTCGCCCTCTCCGACCCCTTCTTCGTCTGCGAAGCGGCGCAGCGAGAGGGTCATCCTCCCGCGCGCGCTCCGCCTCCTCCTTTTGCGAGATTACATCCTCGCAAAAGGAGGCAACCGCTGACCAGGCCCCCTCGCTCTCCAGCATGGTGTTGACCACGCAGGGAAGCGAGAGGTCCTGTCCGACCACCGCGGTCAGACCGCGGCGCAGCTCGGACCAAGCCGGGCACACTTCGAGCGTGTGCTGCGCCGTGTCCTCCGCCGCGCCGCAGTCGTGGCACGCCGGGGTCTCCTCCCTCCCGATCCGGTGCAGGTACGTTCCAAAGCAGCCATGGCCGGATAGCACCTGCACCAGACGGAACGAGAGGAAGCCGTGGGACCGCTCGAGCCAGCTCCGCAGGACCGGACCGAGCGCGTCCAACGTCCGGCGGCCAAAGGCGGCTGTGGCGAGGTCCTCCGTCCAGTGGAGGACGATTGCGTCCCTCGCCTCCCGCCGCACGGCCTCCCGCTCTTCGGCGACGGGGCGCTCCCCGAGCGCCCTCCGGTGCGCAGTCCACTCGTACACTCTGGCGAGCACCCAAGCCTCCAACTCCCAAGGAGGGGTACCGGCCAGAGCGCACGCCGCCGAGAAGCCCACCGACCGGTAGGCCCTCGCCACCCGCAGTGCAATGGCCCTTTGGGGCTTGCGCAAGGCGGTCGCGTTCTCCCTCCTGTGGAGGGAGTCCGCCCAGATGGGGGCCCCGTATAGGGCCATGCTCCTAAGGATGCCGGCATACAGGCGCCGGCATTTCGCCTTTGGCCCCCCCAGGTTCGGGAGGAGCCAGGAGAGGGCGTCCGCAGCTTTCAATAGGCGCGTCGACAGCCCGCTGAAATGCGGGCCGAAGCGCCACCTTTCGTCTAGCACCAGGCCCAGATACTTCATCTGGGCCTGAACCCCTATCCTGACCCCCTCCACGACAATGTGGGCGTCGGGAGGGCAGCGCTGCCGAGGTCCGTGAAAGAACACGGCCTCGGTCTTGTGCAGCGCCACCTTCAATCCCAGGCGGCGGATCCTCTCTGCAACCAAGGATCCGCCAGCCGAGGCCAGACAGGCCGCGTCCCCAAAGTTCCTCCCCCGGGCAGTGAGGAGAGTGTCATCCGCGTAGCATATGACACTCGTGCCCTGGAGGAGGACTCCCCGTAGGAGCCAGTCGAACCCGATGTTCCACAGGGGGGGCCCCAGCACTGACCCCTGCGGAACACCGGACTCTGCGCCGTACCGCCTCACCGTGGCCGTCCTGTCCACGAGGAGGACCTCTCGGCCCTCCAAGTAGCTGGCCAGGAGGTTCTGCAGGTACTGTGGCGCTCCGTGATACCGGAGCGCCTCCAATATCGTCGAGTGGGGGACGGAGTTGAAGGCGTTCGCGATGTCGAACGACACCGCCAGCACCCCGTCCCCCGCCTCCACCGCCTCCCTCACCTGGCCCTTGAGTAGGGCCAGCGCATCGATCGTCGAACGCCCTCGACGGAAACCGAATTGGGCGTCAGACAGGTCCGGCCCTACCCCCCGCAAAAGGCTATCAAGCCGGGACGCGACGATCCCCTCGAACATCTTACCGACCTCATCGAGCAGCACGATGGGCCGGTATGCCGAGGGGGAGTCCTGCGGGCGTCCCTCTTTTCGGAGGAGGCAGAGCTGCCCCTCCTTCCAAAGTTTCGGGAACCTCCCAGCCGTAAAGCACGCGCTGAAGAGGTCCCGAAACCTATCCTCCATTTGGGAGGCGGCGATCGCCACCACCCGTGCGGGGACGCCGTCTGGTCCGGGGGCCGTCTTCTTCGCGCGGAGGCTGAGAACCCCCGCGCGGACCTCCTCCGCCGTCACCGGGGGGACGTCTTCCTCCGGCGAAGCCGCCCCTTGCGGGGGATCCATCGTTGGTGGGGTGAAGTCGTCGGTCCTGCGCGGAAACAGGGACCGGACCACCCCATCCAGCAACGCCGGCTCGAGCGTCTCCGTCAGTGGGGGACCATAGGGGCGCAGCTGGTTCCGCGCCGCCTTGTATGGTCTCCCATAAGGATCCCTGTCGAGACCCTCCAGCATCTCGGCCCTCGCCGAGTCTTCTGCAGCGCCCATTGCAGACTTGAGGACCTTCTTCGCCTCTACGTAAGAGGCGTATAGGCGGTCCTCTTCTGCCCGGTCTCGGTTTTGGGCGCTGCGCCGTCGGCTCCGCGCGTAGGCCCTTCTGGTCGCCACGCAGGCGGCCCGGAGACCCGTCAGCTCCTCCGTCCACCAATAGACGGCGCGACGGGGAGGCGGACGGCGAGACCGAGGCATGCTGGAGTTGCACACCTCGGTCAGGGACCCTCTGAGCCGGACCGCTGCGGCGTCCACGTCCAGGACATCGACGGGGGGCGACAGCCAGTCCTGGAGGAAGGCCGCCTCCTCAGCTGCCTCCCGGTCCAGGCGGGTGAGTGCCCAACGCGGGAAGGGAGATTGCCTGGCGCGGGCCATCCCCCCCCCCTGGGTGGAGATGTCGAACCGCACATATCGGTGGTCCGACAAGGTCTCCACCATCTCCACCCGCCAGTTGACGACGCGGGCGGCTAGGGCGGGGGTGGCAAACGAGACATCCACCACCGACCCTCCCTGTTGCCGCACACACGTGTGGACCGCCCCCCTGTTGAGGAGGGACACACCGCATGAGGCCGACCAATACTCGACGGCGCGTCCCCGGACGTTGCAGCTAGCAGCCGGGTTGCCCCAGGCCACCGACTTGGCGTTCAGGTCGCCCAGCACCACGACCTGGCGCGGCGCCGCCCTCCCTACGACTGCGGTGAGGATCTCGAGGAAATCCTCAAAGTCCGAGAGAGAGCGGTTCGGGGAGAAGTAGACCCCAACCAGGGCCATGTCTCCCCACGCGGCGGCCACGTATCCCGGTCCCCTCTCTAAGAGCGAGAGGGGAGGGGAGTCCGTGGAAGACCGCGACACCAGCGCCACCAAGCCGTCCCGGTCGCCCAGCCAACGGCCAGGGACCGAGTAAGGCTCGGCGACCACCGCCAAGTCCACCAACCACTCAGCCATGGTCTGCATCAGCAGATCCTGGGCTGCCCGGCAGTGGTTGGCGTTCGCCTGGAGTATGCGATGTTCGACCCTATCCATCAGTCGGACATCGCACCCCCCTCCGCCGCCACCGCAGCCGCCGCAGTGCTTATGACAGCAGCAGCAGGCCCGGTCGGCGCCTGCGCTTTGCCCCGCTTAGGGGGAGGATTGCAATTCCTCCCCCTCGTGACGTGGTCGGCGGGGCAGCCACTGGCGGCACACACCGCGCAGTGCGGCGCGGCGGCCTCGCAGGAGGCGGCTTTGTGGCCCTCCTTGCCGCAGCGGAAGCACGTGTCCGTCCTGTCGACCGTGGACGGACACAGGGCCCGGGTGTGTCCGATGCCGAAGCACCGGAAACACCGCAGAGGCTGGTCCTCGAGTGCCCGGACTGCACCCGAGCTGAAGCCGACTGTGAGCCGTCCCTTGGCAAGGACGGCTTTGGCAGCGGCGACTGGGCACTCGAGGCGAATGGTGCCCATGCCGCCGCGGCCGGGTCTTATGTCCCGGCCTTGGACCGCTGCGACGCCACAGCCCCCTATCGCCGCGACCGCCGCCACCACCTCCTCCTTGGTGACCGAGTCGTCCAAGTCAGCCACCTCTATGGCCGCTGACTTGACCGGCCGGGCCACCTTCGCCGAGTCCGCGATGACCTCCTGCAGCTTGGCTGCAAAGAGGTCAGCATGGGTACTCCCCTCTGCCCCCGGGAACTCGAAAATTCGAGCCCCGGCTTGGGTCCGCCGGCAAGAGACGCTGCCGATCCCCAGTTGGGCGGGATCGGCATTCGCACGCGCCCGCACCAAAATGGACGCGTACGTCTCCCCCCGGTCCGCAGCCTCCGCGGTGAGCGTCACCACGACGGCCGCGGTTTTTGGGGGGACTAGTCGCCCCTTTCCCCTCTTCCCTTTTCCTTTTCCCGTCCCCTTTCCCTTGCCGGTCGTCTGGGCTTGGCTGGGAGCGGTGGTGGCGGGGACGACTGGGACGGCCGTCGTCGACTTCTTGCCCCTGCCCTTCCCCTTGCGGACCACCTCCGTCCACTCGTTGGACGGGGTCGTTGAGGGGAGAAGGACGTCTTCCGCCTGGGAGGAGGATGACGGTCCCGGCTCGCTCTGCCTCGTATCCGCCGCAAGCGGCGGTCGGAGGCGTTTCTCCGGCAGGAGCCGGTCCTCAATTCCTGCTATGCAGGCTCTAGTGAAGGCCCTCTCCTCCATTACGACCTTGCGGATGATATCCTCAAGGTTGTTGGAGGCGGGGCCCTCTGCCGCAGGGCTCGTCTTGGCCTGTTGTGGCCGGGCCGTGGCTTCGGCCAGCTTCTGATGAAGCTGGCTGACCTCCGACTGCAGGCGATCCACCTTCGCCTGCAGTTGCCGCGTCTCGTCGGTGGTCTTGCGCTGGACCAGCTCCGCGACGACACCGCGCATACTCGCGGCCCTGCATTTCAGGGCCTTCTGTAGGGTGCCCTTTAGGTTGGAGGACTTCGAGGCGACCTCCACGATCTCCCTCTCGTCCTCCTCCGCCATTTTTTCCAGCTCAGCCAGAGAGTGGTCCGCGTATAGAACCCGGGACGCACCGTACCCGGACTTGGCCCGGGCGGCGTGCGCCCGTTTCTCAGTAGCGGCCACCCGCTCCTCCAGCTCTTGCTGGAGCTGAGCTCGCCGAGCCAGGTCCAGCTGGCGTTGGGCGTTCGCCAGCCCAACGACATGGGTCTCCGCGGCCACCGTCGGCTTTTTAGCCTTCGGCAACCGCGTCGACCCCGAGGCCGAGGAGCCCTCGGACCCACCGCTCCGGTGGACTCGCTTACGCGATCGGCAGTCGTCCACGTCCGACACACTAATTAGTGAGTCGTCGTCTGACGACTCGTCCGCCCCTCCGAGGAAACTAGCCGCAGACGGCGCGCGGCTAGTTTCTGACGCTGAAGCGTCGGAGTGGCCCTGAGAAGGGCCTTTTGGTTGGCCCTGAGAAGGGCCTTTTGGTTGGCCCTGAGAAGGGCCTTTTAGTTGGCCCTGAGAAGGGCCTTTGGGTTGGCCCTGAGAAGGGCCTTTGGGTTGGCCCTGAGAAGGGCCTTTTTGTTTTAAAAATCGCCCGCAGGCGTCCCGCGCAGGACTCGACATTTCCCCGCAGGTTCGCAGACTCGACAACGCAATAAAATTAAAATAAGCTACGAAAGCACAGTGCACTTTGGCCGTACCCAGTCTGCCACTCCGTTACGGTGGTCAGAACTGGGCCGTTTCCAGGGGACGCGACGTGGACGCAAGCACTGTGGGGTGGTCCCCCACCCCAACCTAACCTAACCTAACCTAACCTAACCTTTTTTTTTTTTTTTTTTTTTTTTGCGCTGGGAAAAAATGCGTTACGCATACCCTCCCATCGGGGGATGGGGGGCTATGTGGGACTCCCCGGTCTGACCCGGTATACCCACTAAAATAACCCAGCGGCACTCCCGCTTCGTCCGAGTGGCGGGGGACTGGGAAACCGGCACAGCCTTAACGTCCAGTCCTCCGCCGACGATTGCTCCTCAGGGCGGACCCCTCACACCCCCCCCGTGGGGAGGGGGATGGGCCCGGGAGTGACCGACGAAGAAGAAGGTGGTGATGGGTGCAATGCGGGAGATGGCGCCCCCGCGCCTGTCGCCCGCCCATCGCCACCATGAGGAGGGGGAGGATGACGCCCTCTCCGACCCCTTCTTCGTCTGCGGAGCGGCGCAGCGAGAGGGTCATCCTCCCGCGCGCGCTCCGCCTCCTCCTTTTGCGAGATTACGTCCTCGCAAAAGGAGGCAACCGCTGACCAGGCCCCCTCGCTCTCCAGCATGGCGTTGACCACGCTGGGAAGCGAGAGGTCCTGTCCGACCACCGCGGTCAGACCGCGGCGCAGCTCGGACCAAGCCGGGCACACTTCGAGCGTGTGCTGCGCCGTGTCCTCCGCCGCGCCGCAGTCGTGGCACGCCGGGGTCTCCTCCCTCCCGATCCGGTGCAGGTACGTTCCGAAACAGCCATGGCCGGACAACACCTGCACCAGGCGGAACGAGAGGAAACCGTGGGACCGCTCGAGCCAGTTCCGCAGGACCGGACCGAGCGCGTCCAACGTCCGGCGGCCAAAAGCGGCGGTGGCGAGGTCCTCCGTCCAGTGGAGGACGATTGCGTCCCTCGCCTCCCGCCGCACGGCCTCCCGCTCCTCGGCGACGGGGCGCTCCCCGAGCGCCCTCCGGTGCGCGGTCCACTCGTAGACTTTGGCGAGCACCCAAGCCTCCAACTCCCAAGGAGGGGTGCCGGCCAGAGCGCACGCCGCCGAGAAGCCCACCGAGCGGTAGGCCCTCGCCACTCGCAGTGCAATGGCCCTTTGGGGCTTGCGCAAGGCGGTCGCGTTCTCCCTCCTGTGGAGGGAGTCCGCCCAGATGGGGGCCCCGTATAGGGCCATGCTCCTAAGGATGCCGGCATACAGGCGCCGGCATTTCGCCTTGGGCCCCCCCAGGTTCGGGAGGAGCCAGGAGAGGGCGTCCGCAGCTTTCAAGAGGCGCGTCGACAGCCCGCTGAAATGCGGGCCGAAGCGCCACCTTTCGTCTAGCACCAGGCCCAGATACTTCATCTGGGCCTGGACCCCTATCCTGACCCCCTCCACGACAATGTGAGCGTCGGGAGGGCAGCGCTGCCGAGGTCCGTGAAAGAACACGGCCTCGGTCTTGTGCAGCGCCACCTTCAATCCCAGGCGGCGGATCCTCTCTGCGACCAAGGATCCGCCAGCCGAGCCCAGACAGGCCGCGTCACCAAAATTCCTCCCCCGGGCAGTGAGGAGAGTGTCATCCGCGTAGCATATGACACTCGTGCCCTGGAGGAGGACTCCCCGTAGGAGCCAGTCGAACCCGATGTTCCACAGGGGGGGCCCCAGCACTGACCCCTGCGGAACACCGGACTCTGCGCCGTACCGCCTCACCGTGGCCGTCTTGTCCACGAGGAGGACCTCTCGGCCCTCCAAGTAGCTGGCCAGGAGGTTCTGCAGGTACTGGGGCGCTCCGTGATACCGGAGCGCCTCCAATATCGTCGAGTGGGGGACGGAGTTGAAGGCGTTTGCGATGTCGAACGACACCGCCAGCACTCCGTCCCCCGCCTCCACCGCCTCCCTCACCTGGCCCTTGAGCAGGGCCAGCGCATCGATCGTCGAACGCCCTCGACGGAAACCGAATTGGGCGTCCGACAGGTCCGGCCCTACCCCCCGCAAAAGGCTATCAAGCCGGGACGCGACGATCCCCTCGAACAATTTACCGACCTCATCGAGCAGGACGATGGGCCGGTATGCCGATGGGGAGTCCGCCGGGCGTCCCTCTTTTCGGAGGAGGCAGAGCTGCCCCTCCTTCCAAAGTTGCGGGAACCTCCCAGCCGTAAAGCACGCGCTGAAGAGGTCCCGAAACCTGTCCTCCATTTGGGAGGCGGCGATCGCCACCACCCGTGCGGGGACGCCGTCTGGTCCGGGGGCCGTCTTCTTCGCGCGGAGGCTGAGAACCCCCGCGCGGACTTCCGCCGCCGTCACCGGGGGGACGTCTTCTTCCGGCGAAGCCGCCCCTTGCGGGGGATCCATCGTCGGTGGGGTGAAGTCGGTCCTGCGCGGAAACAGGGACCGGACCACCCCATCCAGCAACGCTGGCTCGAGGGTCTCCGTCAGTGGGGGACCATAGGGGCGTAGCTGGCTCCGCGCCGCCTTGTATGGTCTCCCATAAGGATCTCTGTCGAGACCCTCCAGCATCTCGGCCCTCGCCGAGTCTTCTGCAGCGCCCATTGCAGACTTGAGGACCTTCTTCGCCTCTACGTAAGAGGCGTATAGGCGGTCCTCTTCTGCCCGGTCTCGGTTTTGGGCGCTGCGCCGTCGGCTCCGCGCGTAGGCCCTTCTGGCCGCCACGCAGGCGGCCCGGAGACCCGTCAGCTCCTCCGTCCACCAATAGACGGCGCGACGGGGAGGCGGACGGCGAGACCGAGGCATGCTGGAGTTGCACACCTCGGTCAGGGACCCCCTGAGCCGGACCGCTGCGGCGTCCACGTCCAGGACATCGACAGGGGGCGACAGCCAGTCCTGGAGGAAGGCCGCCTCCTCAGCTGCCTCCCGGTCCAGGCGGGTGAGTGCCCACCGCGGGAAGGGAGATTGCCCGGCACGGGCCATCGTCCCCCCCTGGGTGGAGATGTCGAACCGCACATATCGGTGGTCCGACAAGGTCTCCACCATCTCTACCCGCCAGTTAACGACGCGGGCGGCTAAGGCGGGGGTGGCAAACGAGACGTCCACCACCGACCCTCCCTGTTGCCGCACACACGTGTGGACCGCCCCCCTGTTGAGGAGGGACACACCGCATGAGGCCGCCCAAAACTCGACGGCGCGTCCCCGGACGTTGCAACCGGCAGCCGGGTTGCCCCAGGCCGCCGACTTGGCGTTCAGGTCGCCCAGCACCACGACCTGGCGCGGCGCCGCCCTCCCTACGACTGCGGTGAGGATCTCGAGGAAATCCTCAAAGTCCGAGAGAGAGCGGTTCGGGGAGAAGTAGACCCCAACCAGGGCCATGTCTCCCCACGCGGCGGCCACGTATCCCGGTCCCCTCTCTAAGAGCGAGAGGGGAGGGGAGTCCGTGGAAGACCGCGACACCAGCGCCACCAAGCCGTCCCGGTCGCCCAGCCAACGGCCAGGGACCGAGTAAGGCTCGGCGACCACCGCCAAGTCCACCAACCACTCAGCCATGGTCTGCATCAGCAGATCCTGGGCTGCCCGGCAGTGGTTGGCGTTCGCCTGGAGTATGCGATGTTCGACCCTATCCATCAGTCGGACATCGCACCCCCCTCCGCAGCCACCGCAGCCGCCGCAGTGCTTTTGGCAGCAGCAGCAGGCCCGGCCGGCGCCTGCGCTTTGCCCCGCTTAGGGGGAGGATTGCAATTCCTCCCCCTCGTGACGTGGTCGGCGGGGCAGCCACTGGCGGCACACACCGCGCAGTGCGGCGCGGCGGCCTCGCAGGAGGCGGCTTTGTGGCCCTCCTTGCCGCAGCGGAAGCACGTGTCCGTCCTGTCGACCGTGGACGGACACAGGGCCCGGGTGTGTCCGATGCCGAAGCACCGGAAACACCGCAGAGGCTGGTCCTCGAGCGCCCGGACTGCACCGGAGCTGAATCCGACTGTCAGCCGTCCCTTGGCAAGGACGGCTTTGGCAGCGGCGACTGGGCACTCGAGGCGAATGGTGCCCATGCCGCCGCGGCCGGGCCTTATGTCCCGGCCTTGGACCGCCGCGACGCCACAGCCCCCTATCGCCGCGACCGCCGCCACCACCTCCTCCTTGGTGACGGAGTCGTCCAAGTCAGCCACCTCTATGGCCGCTGACTTGACCGGCCGGGCCACCTTGGCGGAATCCGCGATGACCTCCTGCAGCTTGGCTGCGAAGAGGTCCGCGTGGGTACTCCCGTCTGCCCCCGGGAACTCGAAAATTCGAGCCCCGGCCTGGGTCCGCCGGCAAGAGACGCTGCCGATCCCCAGTTGGGTGGGATCCGCATTGGCACGCGCCCGCAACAGAACGGACGCGTACGTCTCCCCCCGGTCAGCAGCCTCCGCGGTGAGGGTCACCACAACGGCCGCGGTTTTTGGGGGGACTAGTCGCCGTTTTCCCCTCCCCTTCCCTTTCCCCGTCCCCTTTCCACTGCCGGCCTTCTGCGCTTGGCTGGGAGCGGTGGTGGCAGGGACGGCAGGGACGACCGTCGTCGTCTTCTTGCCCCTGCCCTTCCCCTTACGGACCACCTCCGTCCACTCGTTGGACGGGGTCGTGGAAGGGAGAAGGGCGTCTTCCGCCTGGGAGGAGGACGGCCCCGGCTCGCTCTGCCTCGTATCCGCCGCAAGCGGCGGTCGGAGGCGTTTCTCGGGCAAGAGCCGGTCCTCAATCCCTGCTAAGCAGGCTCTAGTGAAGGCCCTCTCCTCCATTACGACCTTGCGGATGATATCCTCAAGGTTGGAGGCGGGGCCCTCTGCCGCAGGGCTCGACTTGGCCTGTTGTGGCCGGGCCGTGGCTTCGGCCAGCTTCTGATGAAGCTGGCTGACCTCCGACTGCAGGCGATCCACCTTCGCCTGCAGTTGCCGCGTCTCGTCGGTGGTCTTGCGCTGGACCAGCTCCGCGACGACACCGCGCATACTCGCGGCCCTGCATTTCAGGGCCTTCTGTAGCGTGCCCTTTAGGTTGGAGGACTTCGAGGCGACCTCCACGATCTCCCTCTCGTCCTCCTCCGCCATTCTCTCTAGCTCCGCCAGAGAATGGTCCGCGTAGAGAACGCGGGACGCACCGTACCCGGACTTGGCACGGGCGGCGTGCGCCCGCTTCTCTGTGGCGGCGACCCGCTCCTCCAGCTCTTGCTGGAGCTGAGCTCGCCGAGCCAGGTCCAGCTGGCGTTGGGCGTTCGCCAGCCCAACGACATGGGTCTCCGCGGCCACCGTCGGCTTTTTAGCCTTCGGCAACCGCGTCGACCCCGAGGCCGAGGAGCCCTCGGACCCACCGCTCCGGTGGACTCGCTTCCGCGATCGGCAGTCGTCCGCGTCCGACACACTGATGAGTGAGTCGTTGTCGGACGACTCGTCCGCCCCTCCAAAGAAACTAGCCGCAGACGGCGCGCGGCTAGTCTCTGACGCTGAAGCGTCGGAGTGGCCCTGAGAAGGGCCTTTTGGTTGGCCCTGAGAAGGGCCTTTTGGTTGGCCCTGAGAAGGGCCTTTGGGTTGGCCCTGAGAAGGGCCTTTGGGTTGGCCCTGAGAAGGGCCTTTTTGTTTTAAAAATCGCCCGCAGGCGTCCCGCGCAGGACTCGACATTTCTCCCCGCAGGTTCGCAATCTCTCAAGACAATAAAAATTAAAAACAAGTTGCGAATGCACAGTGCACTTTGGCCGTACCCAGTCTGCCACTCCGTTACGGTGGTCAGAACTGGGCCGTTTCCAGGGGACGCGACGTGGACGCAAGCACTGTGGGGTGGTCCCCCAACCTAACCTAACCTAACCTAACCTTTTTTTTTTTTTTTTTTTTTTTTTTTTTTTTGCGCTGGGAAAAAATGCGTTACGCATACCCTCCCATCGGGGGATGGGGGGCTATGTGGGACTCCCCGGTCTGACCCGGTATACCCACTAAAATAACCCAGCGGCACTCCCGCTTCGTCCGAGTGGCGGGGGACTGGGAAACCGGCACAGCCTTAACGTCCAGTCCTCCGCCGACGATTGCTCCTCAGGGCGGACCCCTCACAGCCCCCCCCGTGGGGAGGGGGACGGGCCCGGGAGTGACCAACGAAGATGGTGGTGATGGGTGCAATGCGGGAGATGGCGCCCCCGCGCCTGTCGCCCGCCCATCGCCACCATGAGGAGGGGGAGGATGTCGCCCTCTCCGACCCCTTCTTCGTCTGCGAAGCGGCACAGCGAGAGGGTCATCCTCCCTCGCGCGCTCCGCCTCCTCCTTTTGCGAGATTACGTCCTCGCAAAAGGAGGCAACCGCTGACCAGGCCCCCTCGCTCTCCAGCATGGCGTTGACCACGCAGGGAAGCGAGAGGTCCTGTCCGACCACCGCGGTCAGACCGCGGCGCAGCTCGGACCAAGCCGGGCACACTTCGAGCGTGTGCTGCGCCGTGTCCTCCGCCGCGCCGCAGTCGTGGCACGCCGGGGTCTCCTCCCTCCCGATCCGGTGCAGGTACGTTCCGAAACAGCCATGGCCGGATAGCACCTGCACCAGACGGAACGAGAGGAAACCGTGGGACCGCTCGAGCCAGCTCCGCAGGACCGGACCGAGCGCGTCCAACGTCCGGCGGCCAAAGGCGGCGGTGGCGAGGTCCTCCGTCCAGTGGAGGACGATTGCGTCCCTCGCCTCCCGCCGCACGGCCTCCCGCTCTTCGGCGACGGGGCGCTCCCCAAGCGCCCTCCGGTGCGCGGTCCACTCGTAGACTCTGGCAAGCACCCAAGCCTCCAACTCCCAAGGAGGGGTGCCGGCCAGAGCGCACGCCGCCGAGAAGCCCACCGAGCGGTAGGCCCTCGCCACCCGCAGTGCAATGGCCCTTTGGGGCTTGCGCAAGGCGGTCGCGTTCTCCCTCCTGTGGAGGGAGTCCGCCCAGATGGGGGCCCCGTATAGGGCCATGCTTTTCAGAATGCCGGCATACAGGTGCCGGCATTTCGCTTTGGGCCCCCCCAGGTTCGGGAGGAGCCAGGAGAGGGCGTCCGCGGCCTTCAATAGGCGCGTCGACAGCCCGCTGAAATGCGGGCCGAAGCGCCACCTGTCGTCCAGCACCAGGCCCAGATACTTCATCTGGGGCTGGACCCCTATCCGGACGCCCTCTACGACAATGTGGGCGTCGGGAGGGCAGCGCTGCCGAGGCCCGTGAAAGAACACGGCCTCGGTCTTGTGCAGCGCCACCTTCAATCCCAGGCGGCGGATCCTCTCTGCGACCAAGGATCCGCCAGCCGAGGCCAGACAGGCCGCGTCCCCAAAGTTCCTCCCCCGGGCAGTGAGGAGAGTGTCATCCGCGTAGCATATGACACTCGTGCCCTGGAGGAGGACTCCCCGCAGTAGCCAGTCGAACCCGATGTTCCACAGGGGGGGCCCCAGCACTGACCCCTGCGGAACACCGGACTCTGCGCCGTACCGCCTCACCGTGGCCGTCTTGTCCACGAGGAGGACCTCTCGGCCCTCCAAGTAGCTGGCCAGGAGGTTCTGCAGGTACTGGGGCGCTCCGTGATACCGGAGCGCCTCCAATATCGTCGAGTGGGGGACGGAGTTGAAGGCGTTTGCGATGTCGAACGACACCGCCAGCACTCCGTCCCCCGCCTCCACCGCCTCCCTCACCTGGCCCTTGAGTAGGGCCAGCGCATCGATCGTCGAACGCCCTCGACGGAATCCGAATTGGGCGTCCGACAGGTCCGGCCCTACCCCCCGCAAAAGGCTATCAAGCCGGGACGCGACGATCCCCTCGAACATCTTACCGACCTCATCGAGCAGGACGATGGGCCGGTATGCCGATGGGGAGCCCACCGGGCGTCCCTCTTTTCGGAGGAGGCAGAGCTGCCCCTCCTTCCAAAGTTTCGGGAACCTCCCAGCCGTAAAGCACGCGCTGAAGAGGTCCCGAAACCTGTCCTCCATTTGGGAGGCGGCGATCGCCACCACCCGTGCGGGGACGCCGTCTGGTCCGGGGGCCGTCTTCTTCGCGCGGAGGCTGAGAACCCCCGCGCGGACCTCCTCCGCCGTCACCGGGGGGACGTCTTCCTCCGGCGAAGCCGCCCCTTGCGGGGGATTCATCGTTGGTGGGGTGAAGTCGTCGGTCCTGCGCGGAAACAGGGACCGGACCACCCCATCCAGCAACGCCGGCTCGAGGGTCTCCGTCAGTGGGGGACCATAGGGGCGCAGCTGGTTCCGCGCCGCCTTGTATGGTCTCCCATAAGGATCCCTGTCGAGACCCTCCAGCATCTCGGCCCTCGCCGAGTCTTCTGCAGTGCCCATTGCAGACTTGAGGACCTTCTTCGCCTCTACGTAAGAGGCGTATAGGCGGTCCTCTTCTGCCCGGTCTCGGTTTTGGGCGCTGCGCCGTCGGCTCCGCGCGTAGGCCCTTCTGGTCGCCACGCAGGCGGCCCGGAGACCCGTCAGCTCCTCCGTCCACCAATAGACGGCGCGACGGGGAGGCGGACGGCGAGACCGAGGCATGCTGGAGTTGCACACCTCGGTCAGGGACCCTCTGAGCCGGACCGCTGCGGCGTCCACGTCCAGGACATCGACGGGGGGCGACAGCCAGTCCTGGAGGAAGGCCGCCTCCTCAGCTGCCTCCCGGTCCAGGCGGGTGAGTGCCCAACGCGGGAAGGGAGATTGCCCGGCGCGGGCCATCCCCCCCCCCTGGGTGGAGATGTCGAACCGCACATATCGGTGGTCCGACAAGGTCTCCACCATCTCCACCCGCCAGTTAACGACGCGGGCGGCTAGGGCGGGGGTGGCAAACGAGACGTCCACCACCGACCCTCCCTGTTGCCGCACACACGTGTGGACCGCCCCCCTGTTGAGGAGGGACACACCGCATGAGGCCGACCAATACTCTACGGCGCGTCCCCGGACGTTGCAACTGGCTGCCGGGTTGCCCCAGGCCACCGACTTGGCGTTCAGGTCGCCCAGCACCACGACCTGGCGCGGCGCCGCTCTCCCTACGACTGCGGTGAGGATCTCGAGGAAATCCTCAAAGTCCGTGAGAGGGCGGTTCGGGGAGAAGTAGACCCCAACCAGGGCCATGTCTCCCCACGCGGCGGCCACGTATCCCGGTCCCCTCTCTAAGAGCGAGAGGGGAGGGGAGTCCGTGGAAGACCGCGACACCAGCGCCACCAAGCCGTCCCGGTCGCCCAGCCAACGGCCAGGGACCGAGTAAGGCTCGGCGACCACCGCCAAGTCCACCAACCACTCAGCCATGGTCTGCATCAGCAGATCCTGGGCTGCCCGGCAGTGGTTGGCGTTCGCCTGGAGTATGCGATGTTCGACCCTATCCATCAGTCGGACATCGCACCCCCCTCCGCCGCCACCGCAGCCGCCGCAGTGCTTTTGGCAGCAGCAGCAGGCCCGGTCGGCGCCTGCGCTTTGCCCCGCTTAGGGGGAGGATTGCAATTCCTCCCCCTCGTGACGTGGTCGGCGGGGCAGCCACTGGCTGCACACACCGCGCAGTGCGGCGTGGCGGCCTCGCAGGACGCGGCTTTGTGGCCCTCCTTGCCGCAGCGGAAGCATGTGTCCGTCCTGTCGACCGTGGACGGACACAGGGCCCGGGTGTGTCCGATGCCGAAGCACCGGAAACACCGCAGAGGCTGGTCCTCGAGTGCCCGGACTGCACCCGAGCTGAACCCGACTATCAGCCGTCCCTTGGCAAGGACGGCTTTGGCAGCGGCGACTGGGCACTCGAGGCGAATGGTGCCCATGCCGCCGCGGCCGGGTCTTATGTCCCGGCCTTGGACCGCTGCGACGCCACAGCCCCCTATCGCCGCGACCGCCGCCACCACCTCCTCCTTGGTGACGGAGTCGTCCAAGTCAGCCACCTCTATGGCCGCTGACTTGACCGGCCGGGCCACCTTCGCCGAGTCCGCGATGACCTCCTGCAGCTTGGCTGCAAAGAGGTCAGCATGGGTACTCCCCTCTGCCCCCGGGAACTCGAATATTCGAGCCCCGGCTTGGGTCCGCCGGCAAGAGACGCTGCCGATCCCCAGTTGGGTGGGATCGGCATTCGCACGCGCCCGCACCAAAATGGACGCGTACGTCTCCCCCCGGTCCGCAGCCTCCGCGGTGAGCGTCACCACGACGGCCGCGGTTTTTGGGGGGACTAGTCGCCCCTTTCCCCTCTTCCCTTTCCCTTTTCCCGTCCCCTTTCCCTTGCCGGTCGTCTGGGCTTGGCTGGGAGCGGTGGTGGCGAGGACGACTGGGACGGCCGTCGTCGACTTCTTGCCCCTGCCCTTCCCCTTGCGGACCACCTCCGTCCACTCGTTGGACGGGGTCGTTGAGGGGAGAAGGACGTCTTCCGCCTGGGAGGAGGATGACGGTCCCGGCTCGCTCTGCCTCGTATCCGCCGCAAGCGGCGGTCGGAGGCGTTTCTCCGGCAGGAGCCGGTCCTCAATTCCTGCTATGCAGGCTCTAGTGAAGGCCCTCTCCTCCATTACGACCTTGCGGATGATATCCTCAAGGTTGTTGGAGGCGGGGCCTTCTGCCGCAGGGCTCGTCTTGGCCTGTTGTGGCCGGGCCGTGGCTTCGGCCAGCTTCTGATGAAGCTGGCTGACCTCCGACTGCAGGCGATCCACCTTCGCCTGCAGTTGCCGCGTCTCGTCAGTGGTCTTGCGCTGGACCAGCTCCGCGACGACACCGCGCATACTCGCGGCCCTGCATTTCAGGGCCTTTTGTAGAGTGCCCTTTAGGTTGGAGGACTTCGAGGCGACCTCCACGATCTCCCTCTCGTCCTCCTCCGCCATTTTCTCCAGCTCAGCCAGAGAGTGGTCCGCGTATAGAACCCGGGACAAACCGTACCCGGACTTGGCCCGGGCGGCGTGCGCCCGTTTCTCAGTAGCGGCCACCCGCTCCTCCAGCTCTTGCTGGAGCTGAGCCCGCCGAGCCAGGTCTAGCTGGCGTTGGGCGTTCGCCAGCCCAACGACATGGGTCTCCGCGGCCACCGTCGGCTTTTTAGCCTTCGGCAACCGCGTCGACCCCGAGGCCGAGGAGCCCTCGGACCCACCGCTCCGGTGGACTCGCTTCCTCGATCGGCAGTCGTCCACGTCCGACACACTAATTAGTGAGTCGTCGTCTGACGACTCGTCCGCCCCTCCGAGGAAACTAGCCGCAGACGGCGCGCGGCTAGTTTCTGACGCTGAAGCGTCGGAGTGGCCCTGAGAAGGGCCTTTTGGTTGGCCCTGAGAAGGGCCTTTTGGTTGGCCCTGAGAAGGGCCTTTTGGTTGGCCCTGAGAAGGGCCTTTGGGTTGGCCCTGAGAAGGGCCTTTGGGTTGGCCCTGAGAAGGGCCTTTTTGTTTTAAAAATCGCCCGCAGGCGTCCCGCGCAGGACTCGACATTTCCCCGCAGGTTCGCAAACAAACAAGACAATAAGATTAAAAACAAGTTGCGAATGCACAGTGCACTTTGGCCGTACCCAGTCTGCCACTCCGTTACGGTGGTCAGAACTGGGCCGTTTCCAGGGGACGCGACGTGGACGCAAGCACTGTGGGGTGGTCCCCCAACCTAACCTAACCTAACCTTTTTTTTTTTTTTTTTTTTTTTTTTTTTTTTTTTTTTTTTGCGCTGGGAAAAAATGCATTACGCATACCCTCCCATCGGGGGATGGGGGGCTATGTGGGACTCCCCGGTCTGACCCGGTATACCCACTAAAACAACCCAGCGGCACTCCCGCTTCGTCCGAGTGGCGAAGGACTGGGAAACCGGCACAGCCTTAACGTCCAGTCCTCCGCCGACGATTGCCCCTCAGGGCGGGCCTCTCACGCCCCCCCCGTGGGGAGGGGGGAAGGGCCCGAGAATGACCGAGGAAGGTGGTGATGGGTGCAATGCGGGAGATGGCGCCCCCGCGCCTGTCGCCCGCCCATCGCCACCATGAGGAGGGAGAGGATTGCGCCTTCTCCGACCCCTTCTTCGTCTGCGGAGCGGCACAGCGAGAGGGTCATCCTCCCGCGCGCGCTCCGCCTCCTCCTTTTGCGAGATTACGACCTCGCAAAAGGAGGCAACCGCTGCACAGGCCCACTCGCTCTCCAGCATAGCGTTGACCACGCAGGGAAGCGAGAGGTCGCCCAGCACCACGACCTGGCGCGGCGCCGCCCTCCCTACGACTGCGGTGAGGATCTCGAGGAAATCCTCAAAGTCCGAGAGAGAGCGGTTCGGGGAGAAGTAGACCCCGACCAGGGCCATGTCTC
Source organism: Mesoligia furuncula (assembly GCA_916614155.1). Lineage (NCBI taxonomy): Eukaryota > Metazoa > Arthropoda > Insecta > Lepidoptera > Noctuidae > Mesoligia > Mesoligia furuncula. The sequence continues at coordinate 26,568,993 of OU744812.1, read as the reverse complement.
CCCGCGCGGCGGCCACGTATCCCGGTCCCCTCTCTAAGAGCGAGAGGGGAGGGGAGTCTGTGGAAGACCGCGACACCAACGCCACCAAGCCGTCTCGGTCGCCCAGCCAACGGCCAGGGACCGAGTAAGGCTCGGCGACCACCGCCAAGTCGTTCGCCTGGAGTATGCGATGTTCGACCGCATCCATCAGTCGGACATCGCACCCCCCTCCGCAGCCACCGACGCAGGAACGACGGAGCTCTTGGCAGCAGCAGCAAACCCGGCCGGCGCCTGTGCTTTGCCCCGCTTAGGGGGAGGATTGCAGTTCCTCCCCTTCGTGACGTGGTCTGCCGGGCAGCCACTGGCGGCACACACCGCGCAGTGCGGCGTGGCGGCCTCGCAGGAGGCGGCTTTGTGGCCCTCCTTGCCGCAGCGGAAGCACGTGTCCGTCCTGTCAACAGTGGACGGACACAGGGCCCGGGTGTGTCCGATGCCGAAACACCGGAAACACCTCAGAGGCTGGTCCTCGAGTGCCCGGACTGCACCCGAGCTGAAACCGACTATGAGCCGTCCCTTGGCAAGGACGGCTTTGGCAGCGGCGACCGGGCACTCGAGGCGAATAGTGCCCATGCCGCCGCGGCCGGGTCTTATGTCCCGGCCTTGGACCGCCGCGACGCCACAGCCCCCTACCGCCGCGACCGCCGCCACCACCTCCTCCTTGGTGACGGAGTCGTCAAGTTCAGCCACCTCTATGGCCGCTGACTTGACCGGCCGGGCCACCTTGGCGGAATCCGCGATGACCTCCTGCAGCTTGGCTGCAAAGAGGTCAGCATGGGCACTCCCCTCTGCCCCCGGGAACTCGAAAATTCGAGCCCCGGCCTGAGTCCGCCGGCAAGACATACTGCCGATCCCCAGTTGGGCAGGATCGGCATTCGCACGCGCCCGCACCAAAATGGACGCGTACGTCTCCCCCCGGTCCGCAGCCTCCGCGGTGAGCGTCACCACGACTGCCGCGGATTTTGGAGGGACTAGTCGCCTCTTTCCCCTCTTTTCTTTCCCTTTCAACGTCCCCTTTCCCTTGCCGGTCGTCTGCTCTTGGCTGGGAGCGGTGGTGGCGGGGACGACAGGGACGGCCGTCGTCGACTTTTTACCCTTCCCCTTCCCCTTACGGACAACTTCCGTCCACTCGTTGGACGGGGTCGTGGAAGGGAGAAGGGCATCTTCCGCTTGGGAGGAGGACGGCCCCGGCTCGCGCTGCCTCGTATCCGCCGCAAGCGGCGGTCGGTGGCGTTTCTCCGGCAGGAGCCGGTCCTCGATTCCTGCTAAGCAGGCTCTTGTGAAGGCCCTCTCCTCCATTACGACCTTGCGGATGATGTCCTCAAGGTTGGAGGAGGGGCCCTCTGCCGCAGGGCTCGTCTTGGCCTGTTGTGGCCGGGCCGTGGCTTCTGCCAGCTTCTGATGAAGCTGGCTGACCTCCGACTGCAGGCGATCAACCTTCGCCTGCAGTTGCCGCGTCTCGTCGGTGGTCTTTCGCTGCACCAGCTCCGCGATGACACCGCGCATGCTGGCGGCCCTGCATTTTAATGCCTTCTGCAATGTCCCCTTTAGGTTGGAGGACTTTGAGGCTACCTCCACGATCTCCCTCTCGTCCTCCTCCGCCATTCTCTCTAGCTCGGCCAGAGAGTGGTCCGCGTAGAGAACGCGGGACGCACCGTACCCGGACTTGGCCCGGGCGGCGAGCGCCCGCTTCTCAGTAGCGGCAACCCGCTCCTCCAGCTCTTGCTGGAGCTGAGCCCGCCGAGCCAGGTCCAACTGGCGTTGGGCGTTGGCGAGCCCAACGACATGGGTCTCCGCGGCCACCGTCGGCTTTTTAGCCTTCGACAACCGCGTCGACCCCGAGGCCGAGGAGCCCTCGGACCCACCGCTCCGGTGGATTCTCTTCCGCGAACGAGAGTCGTCCGCGTCCGACACACTGATCAGTGAGTCGTTGTCGGACGACTCGTCCGCCCCTCCGAGGAAACTAGCCGCAGACGGCGCGCGGCTAGTCTCTGACGCTGAAGCGTCGGAGTGGCCCTGAGAAGGGCCTTTTGGTTGGCCCTGAGAAGGGCCTTTTGGTTGGCCCTGAGAAGGGCCTTTGGGTTGGCCCTGAGAAGGGCCTTTGGGTTGGCCCTGAGAAGGGCCTTTGGGTTGGCCCTGAGAAGGGCCTTTGGGTTGGCCCTGAGAAGGGCCTTTTTGTTTTAAAAACCGCCCGCAGGCGTCCCGCGCAGGACTCGACATGTTTCCCGCGGGTTCGCAAACTCAACACGACAATAAGATTAAAAACAAGCTGCGAATGCACAGTGCACTTTGGCCGTACCCAGTCTGCCACTCCGTTACGGTGGACAGAACTGGGCCGTTTCCAGGGGACGCGACGTGGACGCAAGCACTGTGGGGTGGTCCCCCAACCTAACCTAACCTAACCTAACCTAACCTAACCTAACCTAACCTAACCTGAGCGAACCTAACCTGAGCGAACCGAACCTAACCTGAGCGAACCTAACCTGAGCAGTACCCCCCCAGCTCTCGTGGCGATCGGATCGTTTTTAGAGCCGCTCCGCAGTTAAAAATTCGAAAAAGTGGTCAAAAAAAAAAAAAAAAAAAAAAAAAAAAAAAAAAAAAAAAAAAAAAAAAAAAAAGTGCTCGGATCTTGACAAATCAACCGTCAGGGTGTGCAGAAAATTTGCCCCCATACTACCAAGTTCAAAAACAAATCGGATTGCAGTGCTGTGAAGTGAAATCCCTGAAAAATACTCTGTTTTGGAGGTTAAGTTATTTAAACTGGGACTTTTTGACGTATTGCGGTGAAACAAGATCGACAACCCTATGTTTTTCCATTGAAAAACACAGCGAAGAAACGCTACCTATGCTTCGGACCACTCCTGATTCGCCTTTCGGAATTATTCAGGAAAAACCAAAAACCACGTGGCCTGAAAAACCCGACCAAGACATTGCAGCGGCCTGAAAGTTTGCAACACGGAAGATGCTTATGGGAAGAGACGAAATCTGCAAGTACTAGAATTTTAAGTCAACTACTTTTGTTATTATAACCATTTGAAAACTCAAACTATGACCTACTATAACTCCTGAAGAAACTGAAATTTATCAAATCTGCAACTGCTATTTTTTGCGCCCTTATTGGAAGAAGAAACACAGAAAAATCTAGATTTTTAGCTTAATTAGTTTTAACGTAGTATTTAAAAAACCATAAAAACCACTAAAATAAAAAAAAATTGTAATAGTAAATCTAGTAAATTGTAAATTTTAAATTTAGAAACAGATAGTATATAACTAGTACATAATTTAGACATTTTTTCCAAATTTTTCTGCTAAACGGTAACAAAGTTATTGATTTTTTAAACATTTTTCAAAATTAAATTAAATAGAAATAATTGATTTTTGACCACAGGAATGACTTTTTAATGTGTTTTGTGACTAGATTAAGCCCAAAGTAGCGCCCAGTAACTTCATAATTGACGAAAATAGCTTTTTTCAGCCATATTGGTTTTGTTGGTTACAACATTAGAGTATTAATATCTCCGAAATTACTGGACGTAGAAGACCCGGATTTGCACATTTCTCAGTGGGAGACTTGCAGAATTACTTTCATCCGGTTTTCAGTCGTTTTTCAGGCCTGAAAGTTTTCAGCGCTGAAACCACTTACAGCGTATAGGAGAGATCGGGGCTTCCTTAACATCCAAAACCGCGTCTCTCTCCGATAGGCGGTTGCGGAGTTATAACCATTTTAAGTTGGTGTTTGACAGCTGGGCGGCCATTTTGGAAAACTTTGACCCAACACAGCTCCGGAATCGGTGGTCGCAGAGCGTTGCGGTTTTTGGATTGTTGGTCAGGGGGATAAACTCTGTCGGGTTAAGTAGATTTCAGGCGGTTTCGGGCTGAAAATTTTCCAGTCGCCTGAAAGTCATCTTGCATGAAAGGTGGGATCAAGGCAAGCCAGAAGAGCCCAAGCTCGGGGGTTCTGCGACTGTCCAAAGTGGAGATATCACCTGTCAAAGTCTGACTTTGACAGCTGTGACGCCATCTTTGATAAACTTTAAACACCCATATCTCCACAGAGGGTGGTCGTAGAGCGACGGGGTTTGCTTCGTTAGGATTGGCTGGTAACTCTCCCTTGAATGGGCTGGTTTTCAGGATAAAAAAAAAAAAAAAAAAAAAAAAATTATTTCAGCCTGAAAACTACATCATTGTCTAGATCTCGTCGAGCTCAGTAAAGCGAACCCAAACACGGCGAAATTCGGTTGGGCGGTTGCGGAGTTAACCAGCTTTAACCATTTTCCGGACGCCATCTTGGTTAAAAACCAGAAATTTTAAACTCCGATTGCTCCAGCACCCTTTGGGCTAGGTGCTTCGAGTTTGGGGTCGTTGGGACGGGCTCGGCGAGCTCTATTCAGTGCTTTTATCGGATTGACTCTACATAGAGCCACTTTTGCGAAAAAGTAAAAAATATTCTTTTAAGTTTTAAATTAACCTAAAGCTTCTATAGAGCTCTTGACAACTGCCCAAACCACCTGTGAGTCTGAGTAGAGCATTTGTAGAGACAGGATTACAACTTTTGTTGTAACTGTACCTTAGTTTTTAAGATTGTTTATGCGGTTTTGTTTTTACATTTTGATCTTTTTGTTTTATTATTTACATTCCGTCCCTATTGACGGTCTTTATTTGACGCATACCTCCAAATATGTTCGGCTTTAGAACACCGTTAAAGGTGGCTGACGGCGAAAAATCTCCGACAAAACCTGGAGTAGTCGGCCCTCCAAACGTTAGACGTAGCGTGGGAGAGTGGGAAGCCGCAAATAGCAGCCCCACCCCCTCCCCAACTGATAAGACGTCGCAGGCTGGCCCTGTAGAAACTAAAAATAAGACCGTCTTCACACAGGGGAGCAAAACTGTGACAAAAGACAGAAAGCCTGTCGAAACGATTTCCCCGATGAAAACTAAATATGTGACCCGCTCTGCAGAGGCACTAGCCTGCCTTAATAAAGCGAAGCAGCACCTGAACAGCTCCAGGAATACCAAAACCGAAATCAAGACAGGTATCACTGAAGCCATAGATAGGCTGTACAGAATAGTTAAGGAAATTGAGTCGGAGCTGAAATTGAACAAACAAATTACGGCCAGGGAAGGGACTGTATTGAAGGAAACAGAGTCAGCCACCTTAACCATTCCAGAAAATATTGATACCAGTAAGATCCTGCAAAAAATGGAACTACAGACCAACCTTCTTGTAGAGAACAACAGGAAAATTGAAGAACTGAAGGAAGCAATAAACAGTCAAGGGGAGCTTCTTGCCCAGGGTAAAACCTATGCGACTGTGGCCGCAAACCGGGGTGAAACGTCACTGCCAAAGCGCAGTACTTTGCACTCGGTTGTGGTCACATCCAAGGACGAAACTGAAACAGGTGACGAAGTACTCAACAAAGTAAGGAAGGCTGTGAATGCAAAGGACGGGTGGATAAAAGTGGAAAAGGTAAGGAAAGCCAAGGATAGGAAAATAATAATAGGCCTACAGACTGAAGAAGAAAGAGGCAAAATTAAGGACCGACTTCAAAAAGAAGGAGTTTGTTGGAAATAACTAATTACAACAATGATGTTGGCATGTGCACATCATGGAGTTTGTATATGTGTCCCAGTATAAACTCTGGTAATATAGAATATAGTTTTTCTAGACAGATGTCACATTCATTGACAAGCTTGTACTTCTGATCGTTTGCCTGTGCGGATGCACAATATATTTTGGAGTCTAAGTAATATGGTATTTTATTGAGTAGTCCACGGAATTTCTAACATGGTAGCAGAGCGTTCAAATTCGCTACTCTAATAACCGTTTTCCAAGTGTGCGCGTGTGATTTCGTAAAATTATTTTCAATATTTATTCGCAAGAAAACAAAAGATGGCAACTTCCATTCAGAATGTTTCTATTGAAAAATTATCTGGGACCCAAGATTATCTATCCTGGAAATTCATGATGCGGATGGTGCTCATCCATGACGATCTTTGGGATTGTGTGGGCACAACTGAAAATAAAAACGAAGACGCGAAGAAACAGGAAAAGGCGCTCGCAAAAATCGCCATAAACGTGAAGCCTTGTGTATTTCCACAAATTAGAAATGCCAAGACGGCTCGCGAAGCGTGGAACAACCTTCAGAAGGCATACGAGGACCGAGGCTTGTCACGACGGCTCGGATTGCTTCGCACATTGTTCGCCACCAAATTAAGCGAATGTGCTAGTATGGAGGCATATGTTAATAAGGTTATGGATACATCGCAACAACTGAGCGACATCGGAGCGGCTTCGGAAGATGACTTCGTGACCGTGATTTTACTCAGCGGTTTGACAAGCGATTACGACCCGTTGATTATGGCTCTAGAAAATTCGAACACGTCACTGTCAAGCGAAAATGTCAAAGCGAAATTGCTTCTGGAAAATGCAAGACGCGATGAGAAAAGCGAAGATGCTACGGCTTTAGCAGCTCGGAAAGCACCCAAACCAATAAAGTGCTTCAGATGCAAAAAGAGTGGGCATATCAAAAAGGATCGTCCTGACAACTCTGACGGCAAGAAGAGTGGCCGGAAGAGCCAGGCGCATCTCACAGCGTTGGCCGCAGGAGTCAAGCGAGACGTTTGGTACATCGACAGCGGTGCGGCGCAACATTTTTGCAATGATCGCAGTTTTTTATCAGATTTTACAACTGAAAAGCCAAAGAAGGTCTTAATTGCCAATGGTGAAGGATTGCCGACAGCTGGAAAAAGAAATGCGCAAGCTGTGTTAAAGGACAATAGTGTGAGATCGATAAGTAATGTGTACTTAGTCCCTAAGTTGTCTGCTAATTTATTATCTGTTAGTGCGATGGATAAGAAAGGTTACGAAATTGTGTTTCGTTCAGGCGTGTGTACAGTCTATGACAATGGGGAGGTTTTAGCTACAGCTACCCTGAGAGATGGTATTTATGAACTTGATGCCATTAAAACTGTTTCTGTTTCGTGTAGCGAGCTATCCTCGCAGGCCATGTGTTCGTCTTTGTCTGTAGGTACAGGTAACAGTGAAGCGGTGCCGGCATGTCAACTGAAGGATGTCAGTCGTCCTGTTGCCGTGAGCGTGAAGCAAGCGCCGCAGTATCCTGCTACTGGAAGTCAGTCAACGCAACAAATTTGGCACCGTCGTCTATCACATCTGAACACTCGAAGCATGGAGTTACTGCGAAAAGGTATGGTCAAAGGTATTTCTTATGACAACAAGGACTTTCAGTCGTGTGTTTTCTGCATCTTAGGTAAACAGACTAAGTTGCCATTTCCAAAGAAATCTGAGACTAGGGCCAAGGAAATCCTTGGAATAGTTCACAGTGACGTCATGGGACCACTGTCGTGCCCGTCCCTAGGTGGGAAAAAATATTTTCTGTTGTTCATTGACGACCTGTCACGAAAAACATTCGTTTATTTTCTTAAGAGGAAGGATGAGGTTTTTGAGTTGTTTAAAGAATTTAAAGATCTCGTAGAAAACCAAACCAATAAGAAAATAAAAGTTCTTCGAACTTCACCACCATTGTAGTGACAATGGTGGTGAATATGTCAATTCTAATTTTCAGAAGTTCCTGAAGAAGCATGGGATTCGACATCAGACCACGGTTCCAAGGTCATCAGCTCAGAACGGAGTCGCGGAACGCGCGATCAGAAGCGTTACGGAGAAAGCCAGGTGCATGCTCCAGGAAGCAGGCTTTAAAAAGCAATTCTGGGCAGAAGCGGTCAACACCGCCGTCTACCTGAAGAATCGCTCTCCAACTAAGGCTGTGATGGGCAGTACACCGGAAGAAAAATGGACAGGTAAAAAGGAGAATCTGAGTTACTTACGCATTTTTGGTTGTCAAGCTTATGCCCTACAGCACAAACGGGACAAATTGGATCCCAAAAGTAAGAAATATATTTTTGTCGGATACTGTGACGAGTCAAAGGGTTACAGATTGATAGATCCAGCGAGCCTGAAGAATGTCATTAAAGCAAGAAATGTCACTTTTCTAGAACATGCTTTTTGGAATGACACTTTATCAGATAAGGATGACAGTTCACGTAACACTCAGATTGGTTTGTTTCCAAACAATGTAACTGTCGCCGATAATATTCCAGTGCAACCCGCCTTACCCGATTTACCCCAAGAGCCCGCAGAAATATCTATCGAAAACTGTCAAGATAACAGCGCCATTACGATAGATGATTCTGAGAGCAGTAGTGAGAACCCAGGTGATCCTGCGGATGAGACGTATCGACCAGGAGATTCCACACTGGAAGACTACGAGAACTCTACGGACGAAACTAGTGAGTTTGAGTCAGCTAGTGTAGCACGCACTGTATGCAGTGACACGGGGGACCCTCAGACAGTACGCGAGGCACTGAATGGCCCAGAAGCGAGTAAGTGGAAGGCCGCGATGGCGGAAGAGTATAAATCCTTCATCGATAATAAATGTTGGACTCTGACTGACCGCGATACGAAGCAACGGCCTGTCAAATGCAAGTGGATCTTTAAAAGAAAGCTTGGCCTCGACGGGGAAATATTGAGGTACAAAGCGCGCCTAGTTGCAAAAGGTTATACCCAGAAATACGGTATTGATTACGAAGAAACGTTCTCCCCTGTAGTACGATATTCTACTATACGTACGTTGCTAGCTTTAGCAACAGAACATAACATGAATATCGAGCATCTGGATGTAAAAACGGCGTTTTTAAATGGAGACTTAAAAGAAACCGTTTTTATGGAACAGCCAGAGGGCTACAAGATTAAAGGTCAAGAAGATAAAGTTTACAAGTTGAATAAGGCCATATACGGACTGAAGCAAGCTTCGAAGTCTTGGTATGAGAAAATAAATAGCGTTTTGACGAGCAAAATGAAATTCAAACGTTTATCTTCCGAACCTTGTGTTTATGTCAAGTCGAGCGGGAAATCTATGATTATAATTGCGCTCTATGTTGATGACATAATGCTATTTTCTTCAGCTGGTTGCCGGGATACGGCAGGAATCAAAGAAGAATTAAAGAAGGCCTTCGAAATCAAAGATTTAGGGCCAGCACATCACATTCTTGGAATGAGACTTTGCAGACAGAACAAGGAAATAACTCTAGACCAGTCAAGCTATATTAAGAAGGTGCTAGAACGATTTCACATGTCAGATTGCAAACCTGCGCGAACACCTATGGAGACAGGTCTGAAGCTCGTGAAATCTACAAAGAAGGATTGTACGCACGACTACAGAGGCCTGATAGGATGTCTGATGTACATAGCAGTATGTACGCGGCCGGATATTGCGCACGCTGTCAGCTCGCTCAGCCAATTCAACGACGCGTACGACGAGACTCACTGGAAGGCGGCAAAACGTGTTCTTCGCTATCTGAAAGGTACGCCTGATAATTATTTAACTTTTCAGAAGTCAGGGTTGGATATTGTTGCATATGCTGATGCTGATTTTGCGTCAAATGAGGTCGATCGCCGATCTTATACCGGTTATGTGTTCAAAATTGGAAATTCTACCATCTCTTGGGAGAGTAGAAAACAAAAAACCGTGGCTCTTTCAAGCACAGAGGCCGAATATATGTGTCTGTCAGATGCTTGTAAAGAGGCTCTTTTTCTACGCAAGTTTCTGTTCGAAATTTACGGGGTACAGTATAGGATTACGCTGTTTAATGATAATCAGTCTGCACTGAAGTTGTGCACTAATTCTATGTACCACGCCAGAACGAAACACATTGACGTAAGACATCATTTCATCAGGGAAATCGTTGAGGAAGGTACATTCGTTATAAAATACCTATCTACTGATGAAATAGTGGCCGACGTTTTAACGAAACCGTTGGCAAAGGAAAAACACGATAAGTTTGTATGTCGTTTATTTATATCGTTAAATAAATGATCTAATGGTTCTAAGCAGTAGGTATACTTGCAGAAGTATAATTTGTTTTAGATCCGTATCACATAGTTTTGAATATTTACTGTTTATATGTGACGGATACTTTGATAAATTTATACTTTTGCTATGTTGTTTGCTGTTGTAATATTTTATTATTTTTACACAGCAGATGTGTCTATGCTTAGATTATTTATAGTGTTCAATGTGTGTAATGTGATTTACATGAGTTTATATTGGTTCAAGGGCCAGTGTTGGAAATAACTAATTACAACAATGATGTTGGCATGTGCACATCATGGAGTTTGTATATGTGTCCCAGTATAAACTCTGGTAATATAGAATATAGTTTTTCTAGACAGATATCACATTCATTGACAAGCTTGTACTTCTGATCGTTTGCCTGTGCGGATGCACAATATATTTTGGAGTCTAAGAAATATGGTATTTTATTGAGTAGTCCACGGAATTTCTAACAGAGTTGACCTCACTGTCGAGGAAGTCAAAAACAAGGACCCGCTCTTGATCCTTAGGAACGTCTTAGTAGTTAATACTGACGAGGATGTCCTAAAGGCGTTACGCAATCAAAACCAGGGTGTTTTTGATGGCCTCGACACTGAGGAAAACAGGGTAGAGATAAAGTACCGGAGAAGGACAAGGAACCCTCACATTGGCCACATTATTGTCAGCGTCTCGCCTACCATCTGGCGACGAGCGGTGGAGATCGGGACCGTTCACATTGATCTTCAGCGCATCAGGGTCGAAGATCAGACCCCGTTGGTCCAATGCACCCGCTGCCTAGGCTTTGGGCACGGAAAACGGTACTGTAAAGAGCCTGCTGACCTGTGTGGCCACTGTGGTGGTCCCCACATGCGATCTGAGTGCCCAGACTGGCATTCGGGCTCACCACCTGCTTGCCTAAACTGTATAAAAGCCAAAATTGATCACGGCACGTCACACAATGCTTTTAGCCATGACTGCCCATTTCGAGCTAAATGGGATGATATAGCAAGATCAACCGTGGCGTATTGCTAAGGGCACCATAATGGAAAACACTCCCTACGGAATCATACAGGCAAACCTCCAGCGTAAGAAATTAGCAACCAACGAGCTTCTAATAGAAGCCACGGAGCGTGGAACAGCGGTAGTGGCACTTCTGCAGGAACCGTACGTGGGTGCAGCAAAAGTAATGAAGAGTTACAGGGGCGTAAGAATCTTCCAGAACACTGAAATAGGAGATGGGACTGTCAAGGCAGCAATAGCTGTCTTCAACAGTGACCTTATAGTAAAACAGTACCCAAAACTCACCACCAATAACATTGTAGTGGTGGGAATCCAGACCAGTGCCTGGGAGATCACGCTTGCCTCTTTTTACTTTGAGCCAGACCAGCCCATTGATCACTACTTGGAACACCTGAAACAAATAGAGAGAGTAGTCGCTCCCAAAAAACTCATCGTTGGAGGGGACGCCAATGCCAAAAGCATATGGTGGGGCAGCCCGACGGCAGACCTTAGGGGGGAAAAGGTCGCAGGAACTCTTGGCGAATTAAACCTAAACATACTAAACAGAGGGGAAATTCCGACCTTCGACACAATCCGAGGTGGAAAGCGGTACAGTAGTCACGTGGACATTACTGCTTGCTCCAATGACATCTTGGACATGATAGACGACTGGAGGGTAGACGAAGAACTAACGAGCTCGGATCACAACGGCATCACATTTAAAATCCTTTTGCAAAAATCCAAGGGCATCAAAGTTGAGCGAACCACGAGGAAATTTAACACTAAAAAAGCAAACTGGTCCAAATTTCATACGAAATTTAGCCAGTTGAAAATAGATGTTAAATTCACAGCAGCTGAGGTCGATAAAATCAGTAGCATAAAAGAAATCGAAACGGCAACAGACAACTTTACTAAAGCTATAGATCAAGCATGCACGGAATCAATACCAGCTAAAAAGGTTAAAGACGAACTTACCTTGCCGTGGTGGTCCGAGAAAATCGTCGAGATGAAGAAGACTGTCGCTACCCTGAAGCGTAGAATCCGCAGTGCCGCCGAGGTCCGGAAGTCGAAGGTCACGGAAGAGTACCTGAAAAAGAAACGAGAGTATGAGTTAGAGGAGGCCAAAGCTCAGATCGAGAGTTGGAAGGAATTTTGTGGGAAGCAGGATAGGGAGGGGGTATGGGAGGGGATATACAGGGTGATAGGTAGGACGCAACGTAGAGAAGAGGACCTGCCACTGGAAAGGGACGGGGATGTGTTGGATGCGAGGGACTCCGTGAAGCTGCTAGCAGAAACTTTTTATCCGGAGGACCGCTCGGAATGCGACAACGCTCACCATCGATCCATCCGACTTAAGGCCAATAGCGTAAACTCTGGCGAACAAGATGACTCTTGCGACCCACCGTTCACGATGGCGGAATTGAAAAACTCGATGGATTCGTTCAACCCGAAGAAGGCACCGGGTTCTGACGGCTTTACCGCCGACATTTGCTGTCACGCCGTGGAGAATGACTCAGACCTTTTCTTAAAGTTGCTGAATAAATGCTTGGAACTTCATCACTTCCCCGTGGCCAGGAAAGAGGCAACTATTGTAATCCTAAGGAAGCCTGGAAAAGAAAAATACTCGACTCCCAAATCGTATAGGCCGATTGGACTGCTGCCCATACTGGGAAAGATCTTCGAGAAGATGCTGGTGGCCCGCCTGAAGTTCCACCTGTTACCACGGATGAGTACCCGCCAGTACGGATTCATGCCACAGAGGAGCACGGAAGACTCCCTCTATGATCTTATGAAGCACGTTCAAAAGAAACTAGAACAAAAAAGAATAGTTACACTTGTATCATTGGACATAGAGGGAGCCTTTGATAGTGCCTGGTGGCCAGCAATAAGGGTCCGTCTGGCGGAGGAAAAGTGTCCAATCAACCTTAGGCGGGTCATAGACAGCTACCTTAGTGACCGAAAAGTATCAGTCAGGTACGGCGGGGAGGTATTCAGCAAAGGCACGAACAAGGGCTGTGTCCAGGGCTCAATTGGTGGCCCAATCCTATGGAACGTGATACTGGATCCCCTCCTAAAAGCACTAGAAAAGAAAGGGATTTATGTCCAGGCGTTCGCGGACGATATTCTCCTAGTTTTCGACGGAGATACCGCGCAAGAGGTGGAAGGATGTGCCAATGCCGCCCTCAGTCATGTTCTGGCGTGGGGTGTCGAGAGTAAACTTAAATTCGCGCCACACAAAACAACAGCTATGGTCATAACGAGGAAACTCAAATACGACACACCACGCCTGAGCATGGGGGGGATCGGCATTGGCATGTCCAAGGAAATAAAGCTTCTGGGTGTAACCATCGACGAAAAACTTACCTTCAACACCCACGTCTCCCTCGTCTGTAGAAAAGCAATCGCGATCTACAAACAGCTGTGTAGAGCTGCAAAGGTCAGTTGGGGGTTGCATCCAGAAGTTATACGGGTTATATATGTAGCGACCGTGGAGTCCATAATCCTCTACGCTGCTAGCGTCTGGGCACCAGCCGCGAAAAAGTTGGGCATCATCAAGCAACTCGGGGCCGTACAGCGAGGAATCGCCCAGAAGATGTGCAGGGCATATCGCACGGTCTCCCTGAACTCAGCACTGGTGCTGTCTGGGATACTCCCCCTGGACCTCCGGGTTGGTGAGGCGGCATCGTTGTACGAAGCCAAGAGGGGGGTGCCCCAGACCTCACTGGGGGACAGGGAGATCGAGCGAATGGCCGCTGCGGTGGAGTCTCCTCACCCTGCGGCATGCGATGCCTTGTCATTTGGCAGCCTGGTAAACCAAGAACAGTTAAACAACAACAGTAAACTCGACGTCTGCATTTTTACGGATGGAAGCAAAATTGGAGGAGGGGTCGGCGCTGCACTGTCCATTTGGAAAAACGACGCTGAGACCAGAGCCCTCAAACTTGCACTGCCGAACTACTGTACGGTTTACCAGGCTGAACTTCTGGCATTAGCAAGAGCGACCCGCGAAATAACCAAGCTGAAGGCGTCTTCCTTTGGGATTTTCAGCGACTCAATGGCGGCTCTTCAAACGATCACAAATCCCGGTTCGCTCCACCCTGTGGCGGTAGAAGCTAGGGATCATTTAAGATCTGCATCCCACCAAAACAAGTTAGTTAACTTGTTTTGGATTAAAGCTCATGTGGGGCTACTGGGAAATGAAAGAGCCGACCAGTTAGCAAAAGAGGCCGCTGAGAGCTCAAAGAGGAAACCCGACTACGATCGGTGCCCGGTCTCATCCATCAGGCGAACTATACGCATAGCGACGCTTGATGAGTGGGACCGTAGGTACAGTGCCAGTAATACCGCATCCGTTACAAAATTATTCTTACCGGATGTGCGGACGGCTTACGGTGTTGTTCGCAAGATAGGTACCGATGTCTTACTTACGCAGATAATAACGAGGGAAGGTGGGTTCTCCGAGTACTTGCACCGATTCAAGCGCAAGGAGAGCCGATCATGCATCTGTGATCCAGACGCAAGCGAAACAGTCCCACATATACTATTTGACTGCCCGCAATTTGAAAGACACCGGTTTAACGCTGGGAACATTTTGGGCATGGAAATTACAAAAGAAAACGCAAAAATAGTAATAAAAAAATAAAAATGCCGAAATTTTCATAGACTACTGTAAGCATATTGTAAGAAAAGTTATTGATCGAAACAAAACCGCATAAGCAAATATGCTATCTTAATATAGTACAGTATATTGTAGGTTAGCATAGAAATATAATTTGTTAATTAGTTTGAGAAGAACAGAATAATTACAATGTTAATGTAAAATAGGATTATTAAATAAGTGTTTAAAAAAAGGAAAACCTCAAAAGTGTCGTCATTCCCCAATCTCTGTAAGGCTAGAATAAGTATAGAAATAAGCAACTAAATGTAATAATAGATAAATTGTTAAAGAAAAATTAGAAAAATAAAAATCCTATCTTCCTGATTTTCCCAACGCACCCGAAAGGAAAGAATAAAGTAAAATAGAAAGTAATATTAAGATAGTTGGGAATCCCACCCACGAAGGTAAAAATGATGATGAATGAAAGAAAGAACAAGTATGAAGAATAAAAGTACGAGAAGCATACAAGCGAGAACTAGAATGAACGTGGAAAAACTAGAGTAGCAAGCATAGGCTCCGATAATGTTGGAGTAACCTAACCTGAGCGAACCTAACCTGAGCGAACCGAACCTAACCTGAGCGAACCTAACCTGAGCGAACCTAACCTGAGCGAACCTAACCTGAGCGAACTTAACCTGAGCGAACCTAACCTGAGTAGCGAGTCAATATACGACATAGCATGCATTGCATATCTATAGGTAGATGTATAGCCTTAGTTCAACCACCAAACTCAAGGTGGCAGCACTTTCCATACATGCAAATTTTATCACAGAGTTGTTACTCTTTTCCTCTATAGTTACTCTTTGCTGAGCGCTTATGCGAGCTTAATTGCACGTTGTTGCTTAGTAGCAAGAGTCGCTATTTCTATTAATTGTTGCGCGAAGTGCCTCTTCTGTACTTGCACTATTTATTCTGTGGTACTAGCCTTTCCGACCAAGCTTAGCAAATTCTACTGTGTTTGCGTGTTTATGAAGGATCTGTACAACGTACCTACTTTCAGTTTCATGTACATCCGCTTCATGAATGAACGAATGTGATTCAGATTGCGAAGCTGTAAGGGTTAGCGGTCAGAGTGCCCTCGCTGGACACGAGAGTATCGAGAGACGCGGAGTTAGAATTTTTCGATATTATAATAATAATAATAATAATAATAATATATTCGACAACTATCACACACAACGCCGTCTAGTCCCAAGCTAAGCAGAGCTTGTGTTATGGGATATATTATTATCTTATTATCTTGCAAGCCTTGTCTTGTTGGGATTTCTCATTGGCAAAAATTACGAGCTTCCTGGATATAAGTCCCTCCCCTATCTATCCCCTATAATATATATTTGTCGGAAACGTCATTAGTACGGGAGCTGACTTGAAAACCGGAATCGGAACGCTAGCGCCATCTGGTGGCGCTTGACAGAGTCTGGCCTGAGTTCGTGGGGGGGTCGGCGCTGGAGGACAGCGCGACAGGAGCTATGTGGAGCTCTCTTGGACATTGGACATCGTACGAACAACATGTGCTCAGAAACTGTCGGCGTTCCGTATCTGGTTGTGTCGTGTACCTACCTAGTGTGTAATTTGCTAGCGTGACTAAATTGTTTGTGAAATTATACTGAAAACCGTTTTTCTATTGCGCATTATCCAACACACAACCCACTGTAGCCCACTGTAGCCCACTCTAATTCAAATATGGCTGATAATAACGAGACACACCATACTTCCCCCTTCATCAGAACTGGGATTAGTGTTGGTTCATGCGCAAAATCAGAACGCTAAAAGTGAAAGTGACCGTTGACATATTTTGATAAACAAAGTGCAAACATGCGAACGCTTATTAAATAATCGTGTGGATCTGTCCAAGTTCGACCTAGACAAACCAGATACGGATGCACGATCATAGTACATGTTGTTTTGGGCATAGGCTGTATGCAGAAATACCTTTGCACAGTGACGCGCCAGGTGCGCCCTACCGCCACATAAAAAAAAGAAAAAAAAAAGTGTGTCTGTAACCGGCGTTTGAGTTCGTCGTTCCTATTTTCGTAATAAGAACACACGGTAGGACGCGTCATGTGCAAAACGTAACATCACCCAGTACTATCGTACTATCGTACTGGGTGATGTTACGTTTGTGATATAGTCATATATAGTAATATATACATATATATATATATAGCTGATTTGTGTTTTGCTGAAAATTCATTGCAAGGAGGTCAACTTGTTGTGTGTGGCCGTCATTAAGGCGCACAAAGGGAGTCAAGGACGTGGCGTGGAGCTAGCAGTGACATGGAGTGACAAGCCAAGCAGCCTGCAGCCATCGGTGAAGCCCTTCGTGTGCTGCAGTGAGGGAATCCAGGACATGTCGCGACATGTCATGGGCCGCGGCCCGGTGCACGAGCAGTGGCAGCCAGGCAGATAGTGGAGGTGGACCGCGTGCTGCAAGCAGCAGCGGCGAGTGGACGTTTGCGTCGTACTGCGTACAGCTACTCTGAGGCACGTTAGAAAATAAAGGTGAGCTGTATTGTTTTGTTTACGATTCTGGTGCTGAATGCTCGTTAGTAAAAGCGAGTTGTGCAGCCAAATTAAGTGGCAAACGAGTTAATAACGTTGTTGTATTGACTAGTATTGGTCAAACGCGTGTATTCAGCACAGAACAAAGCATATGTAGCGTTGCAATTAGCGAGTAAAGACTTGAGATTTTATACCCGACATTTACTGGCAAAGTAATATTATGATAGGAAAAATAAAGTAACATGTTGAACAGACCTAGTTTAAAGGCTCGTACACACAGACGCGACGCGACAGTGCGACGCGATTCTGCGATATATATCCGTAGAACAATTTCTATGGAAACGCGCGCGACACTTCACACTGGAGCGACTTGTCGCGCCGCGACACGGTCGCGGCGCGACGAGTAGCGCGACACCGTGTAGCCGCGATATCGCCGCGACACCATACAAAATGAACATTTAGTATGGTGTCGCGGCGATATCGCGGCGATATCGCGGCCGCGACGCGACGCGAGAGTTCGAGAGTATAAAAGGCAGTACAATCCAAGCTGAGCTCAGTAGCAGACGATCTTCGTCAGAGGACGAAGGCAGGTCTGTGCGCGTTTGCCCCGCGGGGGTCCTAGGTTCGATTCCCCGGTCCGCCAACATAACCCAACCTAACCTAAGTAGGTACAGTTGTTCTATGAATCTTACGAAGGCGGGTTGGTCAGCCGTTGGTTGTGTCAGTATCGACTCCCGCCCGAACTGCCGGTCGCCCGGTCGGGCTACTGCTGCACTTGTTTCGCGCCAAAAATTTCCGTCGCGTACCATCAACATAGAAAAACGTAAACAGAGAAAAGCTGTTCACAGTGAGGTCAGTAAGCAATGTTTAAATATTTAATTGTAACATTTAATACCTACGTGATTCTAATGATGCATTGTTTGTTTTAGAGTCTTCAAATGCAATAGAGAACATAATGGGGTTCTTAGAGCTATATGTTGTTTTAAGAAACCAACGAAATATGACAATACAGAAAAGCTTATTCCAGAAAGTTTTGAAAACACAACTAGCGAAACCTGGCGTAGTACATAAGTACATGCAATTAGCAAATTTGCATTTTATTAATAAAGAAGCTGAATCTATTAAATACTGTGATAGGTACCGAATGTATCTTAATTTTATTTGTTAATATATGTAAATAAATATAGATCATGAAAAAATTATTTCATCACTAAACGAAACACAAATTTAACTAAAGTTCATTTCAAATAAACTTGCGATAAAGTTTGTTCACCTCCTTCTACTAATGTATCCCAATATCTCCAAACGATACGAAAAAAATGTATGGGCAGTCTCGGTAACTCGATCAAAACAAGTGTATCGTGGTAAGAGGCGACCTTGTCGCATGACAGTACATGCAACAAGGAATGGATTACAAACCTTTTGGTCAAAATTATGATCAGTTGTTTTTATTTATTTTATATGGGCAGACTATAAATATTGAATTGGTATGTTTGTAATAGTGAAATTTCTGTAGGTAGGTACTTGTACTATTACTTATTTTGTGACTTAACGTAAACGATATTGATATTATGTCTTTTAATCTTAAAATATATGTTAAAATATGGATATTAGGTACTACTTCCAAGGCAATTTCTACAAATAACCTACCTACCATTTTTAGAAAATCTAACTGTAGGGTGGAACGTAAAAATATTTCATATAGATATTATCAAGATTGTTTACATTTAATTGAGCACATAAACAAATGAACTATAACCCAACCCCGTTATTATTATTTGTTCTAAGTATAGGTGCATTTAAGATAAGCAGGTTAGTACCTGCTTGAGGTTCAATGATTCGCTTTCTTCGCCATCTTGTTTGGGCTGGTTTAGTTTGATTCATTGTCACTTCTTCACTCATTACAAATAATCAAAGTAAAAAAACAACAGCAATAACAAAATAATAATAAGGGCCTGCGCAGACGACGGACTTTTGTCCGCGGACTTTTTTGTCCGCTAAAATAGATCGCTTACAACTATATCGAGTAACGCAAACGAGGGATTAAAAGTACGCGACAATTGTAAGCGATCTATGTCCGCGGACAAAACTCCGTCGTCTGCGCAGGCCCTAAACGCGAGAAAACTTTCCAAGTAGAGTACACAAGTTGACTAGTCTATCCCAAGCAAATTCCAAATTCGGAATGACGGAAGGATATTATTACAAAATGGCGGACAGGTGATGTGCCCCTAACGGCAAACTCGACGCCAAGTAAGAAGGCATAACTCAAAATATCTTATTTACTGGTAAGGATGTTAGAATTTAGTTTTTTTTTTGTTAGTTGCTTATTTTCATGAATAAGTTAATTTAATTGAATAAATCCTGACATAACATATTTTTGTACTGAAATATAAATTAAAAACCTCAGTAATCTCGAAAAAGAAAAGTTCGACATGTTTTCTTTTTTTTAAGTCCGTAAACAATAGCATATTATAATTTCCGTGTTAAATGTGTACTTATTCTAGAAATTGAAAAAAAACTACTAAATTAATTCCCAAAATTTACTTATTTTTAGGGTTCCGTACCCAAAGGGTAAAAACGGGACCCTATTACTAAGACTTCGCTGTCTGTCCGTCTGTCCGTCTGGCCGTCTGTCCGTCTGTCCGTCTGTCCGTCTGTCCGTCTGTCCGTCTGTCCGTCTGTCTGTCTGTCACCAGGCTGTATCTCAAGAACCGCGATAGCTAGACAGTTGAAATTTTCACAAGTTATGTATATCTGTTGCCGCTATAACAACAAATACTAAAAACAAAATAAAATAAATATTTAAGGGGGGCTCCCATACAACAAATGCGATTTTTTTGCCCTTTTTTGCTCGATATCAAAAATGGCAACAGGTAGGCACTTGAAATATTCACAAAATACTCAGTTGTATTTTAACTTTAATAATAAATAATAAAATTAAAATAAAATAAATATTTAAGGGGGGCTCCCATACAACAAACCTGTTTTTTCGGCGTTTTTGCCTTGTGGTACGGAACCCTTCGTGTGCGAGTCCGACTCGCACTTGGCCAGTTTTTTACTTACTCCGTGTTTGGTATTATGAAACTCAACCGATGCAATGTAAGCGACAGTTTTGTATGACGAACGATATCTATCGTAAGTTATTTGGACTTTTTGGTACAGGGCGGTTGAATGACATTTATCGCAAGTTTATTTGAAATACTTACACTTTAGGTAGGTGCTACTTACATTATTTTGTTCAATAACGATGAACTTGCTAACGCTACATGCAGTTACGCACACAATGCGCGTGTCTGTCTATACTACTTACACAACTACAAGTATTGCTCACCCTTCGTGAGATAGAACAACTGTACCTAAGCTTGACCACACAAGCATGAACAACGAAACTAGCGAATTCGGACGTACTTTTATGATACTTAAATATTAATAAAAAAATCAAGATTTTTTAATTACTTAGGGATACCTACTTAATTATTTAGTTAAAATTAACTTCAACCGAAACCGGGCAATTGAAAAAAATGCAATGGTCGGTCATTACTTCATTAATCATTATAAAGTAAAAAAGTCCTTATACCTACCTAACTACGTGTTGATTCCAATTCCGTTGCAATTTGCCTCCATAGCCTGTCTTTTAATCTGTTGTCTTTGTAGGAAGCACAACTCATCATTATCATTTCAGCCGAAAGACGTCCACTGCAGGACAAAGGCCTCCCCCAATTCTTCGGGGGGGTTTGCCATAATCGCCACGCTTGGCAGGCGGGTTGGCGATCGCAGTATAGTAACATTATGTTATTATAAAAAGTACAGACGAATTGAAAAACTCCACCTTTTTTTAAATCGATTAATAAAAGTACACCAACTAAATAATATAAACGTAACCATAAATCAATTAATTTACCCACAAAAAAATGACGTAAAGTTGGGAGAATGAAACAAGAAACTGGCAACACTGATAAAATATGGCGTAATTTGGTGTTCATAAAAACAAAAAATAAATATATAGTTTTTTGGTTACTTATCCATGTTATGTGAAGTGTTTGGTATTTTTTACCCTTCCTTTATAATTCCGGTACAGTTTAATAGCACATACCGTCATTTTATCGCTGTTATTTGTTTATTACTTAGCGCGCGTAATACGTGGGTAGTGAAACTAAAGCGGCACGATCGGCACTAATCGGCGGGTAAGAAAGAATAAGTACTTACCCGCCGATTAGTGCCGATCGTGCCCAACAGTTGGCCGATATTTTTTGACACGTTTGCGCGCATTTGATGCTCTATCAAGACATTATATAATCAAAGGTTTGACGGTAAGTAGGTAGTTAGCGTTATTTTTAAGTGAACGTGAAACAACCCGTCCTAAGTAGTTTGGGCTCCGCTAGCAGTCGAGTGCTAGTGCTAGCAGCTGTGCGTGAGTCAGTTCGAGTGAATGCAAACGGCTGTGTTAGGTACATTCAGGTACATTACAGCTCCCACAAAACCTCACGAGCAATTGCACTTGCGACCACTACACCAACGAGGCAGTCTGTTAGTTTATCAGTACTATATTTATAATTAGGTCACTCATTCATTAACCCTAAGTCTGCCGGAACGTAGATCTACGCGAGACACAATGGCTTTTAATTGTGTCTGTAATTACGGCACAAGCGGTTAATCATTACACATAATAAGTTATAATTGATTATTTCTTAAACATACACACATACATAACATCACGCCTGTAATCCCCCCAAAGGGTTAGTAGATGCACTCACATTTCACCAGTTATGCTTAAACATAGCATTTACAACATAGCTTGAGCATAATTTTACTGGAGAAGAATTCACGTAGATACCTATCGAATTAGTTTGCTAAGTAAGTTAATTAGAAGTAGGTAAGTATCTACCTAGGTTAGTTCCAATTTAAGTACTCGTATGTTGTTTCCACTTTAACAAATATCCACTGATTTCAAAATGATAAGTAAGTACCTACCCACCTACTCATAAAGGCCATACAAATGTGTTGCAGACGAAAGTACGCATTACCTAATAAGTAGAAATTAAAGTTATTTTTCCGAAATCACATGAAATCCGTAAAAAATAAATCTTAACAATTATAATTAAAAAATCTTGGTTAGTAAACAAATACTTCGTAAAAGTAGGTACGTCTGAATTCACCAGTGTCGTCGTTCGTGCTTGTGTGGTCAAGCTTAGGTACCTAAACCCTAACCTAAGTTGGTACCTACTTAGGTTAGGTTGGGTTATGTTGGCGGACCGGGGAATCGAACCTATCCCCCCGCGGGGCAAACACGCACAGACCTGCCTTCGTCCTCTGACGAAGATCGTCTGCTACTGAGCTCAGCTTGGATTGCACTGCCTTTTATACTCTCGTTCTCTCGTGTCGCGCCGCGGCCGCGATATCGCCGCGATATCGCCGCGACACCATACTAAATGTTCATTTTGTATGGCGTCGCGGCGATATCGCGGCTACACGGTGTCGCGCTACTCGTCGCGCCGCGATTCGCGTCGCGCTTGTGTGAAAGGTGTTGCGGCGCGATAATATCGCAGAATCGCCACGCGACGTGTAGCGCGACAAGTCGCGCCTGTGTGTACGAGCCTTAAGTTTATTTTGATACATGCTCGTAGGCTTATGGCTCGTTTGGGTGGTGTGTAACCGGATGGAGGTTACATGTGGAGGTGACCGAATAGTGGTTGCCTGTTGAGTTAGTAACCGGATGGACGTTACGTGTTGAAGACCGGATGGAGGTCGTTTGGTTTGATGCTTATGACTGGATGGAAGTTATAAGCTTGTGATGATGAAGACCTGATGGAGGTCAGAGCATGAGCGCTGCAATATTTTAATGAGCTTTCTATTATTTGAATGATTAAGGGTGTTGTTTAACATGTCGCTTTGAGAGTAAGAGTTGGTAATGATTTTCATTAAAAGTAATTAACAAAAATTAAATTCTTTATTGCGAGTAACCATGAGACCCATACAGTGTTAGTAACAATAAACCAAACTTACAATTATGTTAGTGATACAATTACAACAATTTTCGCTTTGATTAGATAATCAAAGTTTATTTACATGGCTCTGGTCATTGGATGTTTTTGCTATGATTAATCAAAGTTTTTTTAGTTCATTTAGAGGTATTGTTTTGTAAAAACAATAAGAAGAGGATTAAAGCTTTCTGTTTTCATAAGTTAGAAGCCGTAAGTGGTCAGAATTGGCCGAGTGGAACATGCTCTGCTGTTGGTTTTTTTTGTGGTTACAGGTTGGCGCGCCGCGGCGTGTGCGGGCGGGATGGCAGTGTCGGGCGGCGCTGCATTCTTTGGATCTCCTGTGGGAGTGCTCGCTGATCAGGGACGGTGCTTTTCGTGCAAGAGGTTTCACGACTTCTGCCAGGGAGGCAGTGACGGCGAGTGGATTGTCTACCGAATCTGGTGAGCCGTTTTCATTTTGTTTTGACTCCTGGTACTGAGTGCTTCCCTGGTAGATAACAGTAAAAATAGTTACATTGTTGGGTGTAGCCCAGTCTAATTTACAATGCAATTTTAAATACGCTCACGTTAGTTTAAGAATGATGTCAGTAGGTCATGTACCAGTCGAAGTAGATAGTGATCACAGTGGTGATGAGCAATGAGCAAGTCTATGTAGTGGGAGCCACGCGAGTAGGTGTTCTCTAACGGGCGTAGTAAAGTTGTGTGTAGTCACAGGGTGATGGATGTGGATCCATGCGCTGGACGTGTGAGAGCAATGTGGATTGCTGGTCGGCCGCAGCGTAATGGCGTTAGAGTGGTTTACGCGTGTGTGGGTTTCCAGGTGCCTAAGGCTCTTAGTGAAAAAGATTATTGTTGTAATGTGGATAACGATTGTACAGACGCCAGCACATCAAGCTACTACAATCTGTCAAATTTCTTTAGTAGATTTTCCACTTTATCGCTAAAGCATAAGGTTCAAAGTTGATTGGGAAAATTTGACAGTTTCGGGTAGCTTGATGTGCTGGCGTCTGTACATGGCTATGGTTGATGTTTTTTTTGCTATGATTGATAACAGTTTGATTACATGGCTCTGGTTGAATTAAGTACGCTCATGAGGCTAAGGCACATGCCATGGCACAGGCCAAGGGATCAGAGTATTACTGACGAATTTAAGGAAAGCCAAGTAAAAGTCTTGTTGATGAAACAGAGCAGAGATTAAGTCGTGTGTGTGTGTGTGTGTGTGTTGTGTAGGGTTTTGTGAGAAACCACAAAGTCCGTGAGTGACTTGGCGATCCGAGGGGATGCGCAAATGAATGGTTGAGTAACAGGAGGTGTTACTTGATAGTATGAGACACATGCACCTTAGTTGATTATTTAGTTTGTGATCTTGAGATTTGTTAATCAAATAATGAGTAATGCTCTGAACTCTGCAATTTTTTTAGGTTGTTCGAATTTTCATTGTGTTTTTGCCTGTACCATATTGGTCAGGAGTGACCGAGCTATGTGATACTTTGCGGGTATGTTTGTTTACAGATTAACACACGAGGACGTGTGTATCGCAGGATGACCGTGTCGGAAACGTCATTAGTACGGGAGCTGACTTGACAACCGGAATCGGAACGCTAGCGCCATCTGGTGGCGCTTGACAGAGTCTGGCCCGAGTTCGTGGGGGGGTCGGCGCTGGAGGACAGCGCGACAGGAGCTATGTGGAGCTCTCTTGGACATTGGACATCGTACGAACAACATGTGCTCAGAAACTGTCGGCGTTCCGTATCTGGTTGTGTCGTGTACCTACCTAGTGTGTAATTTGCTAGCGTGATTAAATTCTTTGTGAAATTATAATCTCATTTGAACTGAAAACCGTTTTTCTATTGCGCATTATCCAACACACAACCCACTGTAGAAAATGTAAATGTCGTGCTCGTAGACCAAGCGGTTTGGGCAGTGTGTTATCCGTAAGATTTTGTAGATTATCATAGGTACTTACTCACTTTAATTACTTAACAGTTATTTTCAGCGAGTTAACTTTCCTGATCTTTCCTTTTATTTTTCATGAAGCATATACTTACCTACGATGTTTCTTACGAAGATTCTGCATTACCCACTGAATCAGTCAGAGTTGGGAAATCAGAGTCCCGGACAGAATGACAATTCTGATTCCAACAAAAGTCAAAGTTACAAAAATGAACAATTTATTTATAAAACACAATACATTTGTGCGGATCTGTACAAAGTGTACAATGTCTGGAGCTGCAGGCGTCTAGCACTAGGAGCGCAGGTAGTGGCGCGGCGTGTAGACGCGCGTGAGGTCGCGCTCGCTCATGGTGGGCACGCGCGGCTTCAGCTCCGGGATGATGGCGCTGCCCAGCACCGACAGACCGTTACTCGGCCTGCACACACAAAACAGACACTCTTCAACCTTAACTTCAATGTTATATCTAAAAAAAAAATAAGTAGAATAATAAAAAGCCGTCTCAGCTAGATCAAGCAAGCAGCTTCTCGAGACTGCCGCACGTGACACGAGGCTAAACCACTTGCCAGGTTGCTTCGCTCGGTTAGTGGTCACAACTTCGCAAGCGTATTTGTTTGGGCCGTGGAACTTGGAAGTGTAATTATGTTGCTCTTTACCAATAGGCAATCCTAAGTTGCAGCCTGGAGCCGGACTTTCTGCCTGCTGGCATTAGGCTTGCTGGGACTTTAACATGCCTTGCAGGCGAAATAGGAAACCCCTTTGAGGAATATTATATACCACGCGGGTGATAAAAGACCCATCACTAAGGCGACATTCACGTATTCTTCCCGACATTACTTACGATTCTTTTTCGCGGTGTGGAACCTAAGATAGAAACACGCTTGTACGATACGACTACATACAGAAAGCAAAGCTAATAGAAATATCTATCTATTCCTAGACCCTGTTGACCTCTGTCAACAGTGCTTCAAAGTTTACGACAAAAAGTGCTATTTATGACCAGAGATCTCTATCTCTGTTCATAAATAGCACTTTTTGTCGTAAACTTTGTTCATAGAAACCACTGTTTCCAGGTACCTTGGTTCACAGAAAGCGCAACGAAAGATGCAAGAGTGAGCGAAGGGCATCCCGAGGTTAGGTTTTGTTAGGTTACTTTCCCCCCGGTGGGTTCCCGCATTATCGAGGCGGGGGGGCTCAGTAGCCGTGGTTTGGTCACCCTCGGTAAAGCGAAGAGGAACCCGAGGAGGGGCCGCTCGTCAGGGCTTTTGCCAACAAGCTGACGACGTAGCGGCCAACAAGTAGGTTGCGGTGCCGCTTGGGCGACATCGCAACTGAGGCGGGCCGCGATGTCGTATGGGAGGCATCGCGGCTGAGGGTTGGAGGCCGCGGCGGGAGAGGAGTGCCGGTATTGCGGTGCGCCGCTCTCCCTACCTTCCGCGGCCTTGACGGGGTCG
The DNA here is from genome assembly GCA_916614155.1 of Mesoligia furuncula. Taxonomy (NCBI): domain Eukaryota; kingdom Metazoa; phylum Arthropoda; class Insecta; order Lepidoptera; family Noctuidae; genus Mesoligia; species Mesoligia furuncula. The sequence goes on along the minus strand of OU744812.1, from coordinate 26,542,522 downwards.
CCACCGTCTGATGGCGGACGCGGTGGGGTTGCAAGGGAGGAGGAGTGTCGGTATGACGTTGGCCGCTCTCCCTATCGACCTTACAGCTGGAACCGACTGATTATGCATAAATTGAAAAAATCAAAGTCGTATTTTACTTTAGGTTTTTTCAAAATTTGTTTAGATTATTGGAAAATAATAAAACGTTTGCACTAAAGTTCCAATAGCCCCGCGTGGGGCGTCCTGTTCTATACACACAGATGTACCGACAGAATGCGTATAGAGCGTGTGTGGCTTCGTTTCTTTACTGTGCCTACTTTGATATTACAAGCATGTGTTGTCCCACTGCAGGGCACAGGCCTCCCTTCTCCCTTTCTGCCGGTCGACTGCGATTTAGAGTCCAGCTCATCCCACCATCTGTTCCTGGGCCTGCCGCGTATTCGTCACAAGTTATAACTCTGGCTGATTGTATGGCGGTATGTTACTTATATGTTAATAATGACACGACCTCCATAACAAGTCTGGGTAGGAGTTAGGTTCAGGCAATCGGGCATGAGCGATGTACCTGATGGGCGCGGCTTCGTCGTCTGGCAGCCAGCAGTGCAGGGAGTACCCCCGACGCGTCTGAAACAACCGCCTTCTAGGTGTAAATGCTTGCAACCACAAACACTAACCACTACGCGACTGTCTGCGGCGCGAGTGCACGACCCGACCCCTAAGTGGATGACCCGTGAGTCGCGACCGCGAGGCAAGCAGTCTGCATTAGGAGTGTTATACCTTGACGGAGCTCTTGAGCTTGCTCTGCGAGGCGCGGTACGTCTCCACGTCGGGGAGCGGCTCGCCTGACTTCTTCGAACTCTTGGAGGCAAGGACGGAAGAGTCTGCAAGTAAAACTAATTCATTCATGTTCCCGTTAAAAATGTCAACTATAGCTTGTAGCGTAGTCAGCCTACAATGTTCCCACTACTGCACTGTTGCACAGGCCACCTACAATGTTCCCACTACTGCACTGTTGCACAGGCCACCTACAATGTTCCCACTACTGCACTGTTGCACAGGCCACTACAATGTTCCCACTACTGCACTGTTGCACAGGCCATCTACAATGTTCCCACTACTGCACTGTTGCACAGGCCACCTACAATGTTCCCACTACTGCACTGTTGCACAGGCCACTACAATGTTCCCACTACTGCACTGTTGCACAGGCCACCTACAATGTTCCCACTACTGCACTGTTGCACAGGCCACCTACAATGTTCCCACTACTGCACTGTTGCACAGGCCACCTACAATGTTCCCACTACTGCACTGTTGCACAGGCCACCTACAATGTTCCCACTACTGCACTGTTGCACAGGCCACCTCTCTTCGAGAAGGAGTGGGCTGTAATCCACCATACAGGCCCGGTGCGGGTTGGTAGATGTTTTTGAAGTTTTGGTTCTAGGATATGCCGGTTTCCTCACGATGTGTTTTTTCACCATTTTGAGAGCAGTGGTGATGAAATTATTTACACAAAGTAAAGCGCCTGCTTGGGTTCGAACCCACGACCTACGACTCGCAAGTCGGAGCCGTCACCACTAGGCCAACACTGCTCCTGAACTATAGCATGCTTATGTTAGTGTTCAAATGAGTAATAAATACCAAGCGCCTCCTTCTTCATGGTGAGGGTCAGTTTGCTGGAGTCGGTGCGCGCGAGTCTCGCGAGTGTGGCAGGCGCGGCAGGCGGGAGGGGCGGCGCGCTCCGGCCCGCGCCCCGCGCCCCCGCCGCGCGCGACACTCGTGCTGAGCACGCGCACGTGGCGCAGTGGCGACACGTGCACTCCTAAGAAATATAACAATGTAAGCCACAAACAAGGCAAAAACTACGTGGCAAATAATATACCGAAAGAAATTCAATACTCCCAAACATCAAATTGATAAAATTAAAGTTAATAATAATAATAATATATTAGATCCTAAGGACATTTCTAATACGTTTACCAACTACTTTGTTGACAAAATACAGCCCATAATTAATGACGGTAGCCAGCCTAACCCACAACGTAAGATATACACAAGATGTAAGTCAATGTTCATGGCACCAAGTGTACCAGATGATATATTTAAAAAAATAATGTCACTGAAAAACACAAAGAGCGTAGGTTACGACGGCATCTCCACGAATGTGATAAAACCTGTAGCTAAGTAATTGTGTGTTCATTTAAGTTATATACTTAATCTCAGTATAGCTGCTGGTGTATACCCAGATGCTTTGAAAATTGCCTTTGTTAAACCACTATTTAAAAAGGAAAACAGAGAGCTAGTGGAAAATTATAGGCCAGTCTCACTGATTTCTAATATTTCAAAAATATTTGAAAAATATATTCACAAAGAGCTATATAAATATCTTGACAAATATAATAATATACTGTGTGAGCAACAAAAAGGATTTAGACCAAGAAAATCAATAAATATGGCGATTTTTGATTTCATTATAATGTTATAAATAATGTGGATAAACGAAACCCAGTCTGCGCCATTTTTTGCGATATGACGCAGGCATTTGATTATGTCCATCATCCTACACTACTAAAAAAACTGGAAGCTTATGGTATAAGGGGTAATGTTTTGGAACTTTTTAAATCTTATTTACAAAATAGACGACAAATAATCGAAATCAACAGGATAAATGTAACTAATAAACATGACGAGATATTTAGATCAGAAGTGCAAAAAATTAGTTATGGGGTACCGCAGGGTAGTGTAGTGGGTCCCTTGTTATTTATAGTATATATTAATGACTTACCGGAATGGATTGACAATACCTTCGAAAAGCGTTGATACATACCAAAGTGACATTAACAATTCGTTAAAATTGATTATAACAAGGTTAGCGGAAAATAACTTAAGAATAAATTTAAATAAAACAAAAATAATCCAATATAACCAACGCATGACAGATACGGACAATCTCAATGTGCAATATAACGATAATAAAATTAACGAGGTAGTTAGTACTAAATTGCTTGGGCTAGAAATAGATAAAAAACTTTGCTGGAAACAACACATTGAGTTACTTTGCAAGAAACTAAGTTCATGTGCATAATATGCTCTATATACCTTATCGGCTATTGTAAATCTGGATGCATGCCTTACTGCGTACTATGGTATAGTTGAATGCCATCTGCGATACGGAGTTATCTTTTGGGGCAACTCAACAGAAAAAGAAACTGCATTTAAGGCACAAAAAAGATGCATACGGTCTATTTTTAAATTGAAAAGCACGGATAGCTGCGTGCCATATTTTAAACAATATAACTTATTAACAATACCAAGTTTGTACATTTTAGAAATGGCAGTGTTCGTAAAATTAAACCCGGATCGCTTCGCACGAATGGCTGACGTATTTCCACGGAATAGGCGTGACGATAGTAGCCTATGTATCCCTAGTGCTAGAACAAGTCTGATGCGCAAGGGTGTCTGCTGCATGGCACCGGTGATAATATAACAAAATACCAAGTTGTTGGAAGGACTATAATTTTACATTATTCAAAAAAAGATTTTAAAAAGCTTTTTAGTAGACAAAGTAGGTATAATAAAGGGTTGAAGATTTTTTATTGGAAAAAAATTAAATTAAAAATTTAAAAAACCCCCGACACAAAAAAATAATAAAATTAAATGTAAGTAATTGGAAAAGGATCAAATAATTTAAAAACCCCCAACTTAAAGAATCTAGGTAACGACACTAAAACAGATAAATTCATATGGCAGTCGGTGGACCTCATAGCATAGAAGGTATTCCACAGAACGGTCCCCCGACTTCCATATGAATTTATCTGTTTTAGTCTCGTTACCTAGCTTCTTTAAGTTGGGGGTTTTTAAATTATTTGATCCTTTTCCAATTACTTACATTTAATTTTATTATTTTTTTGTGTCGGGGGTTTTTTAAATTTTTAATTTAATTTTTTATTTCATGCTTTTTGTAGGGACTCCTTAATATTTGTATTACATTTCTTTTATTTTCTTGCGTTTTAAGATTCAGGTAACTTGGTGTTTAATCAGGTTTTTTATCCGTCAAAAAATAATTATTAATTTATAGTTGAAGAATAATTTTTAAGACTAAACAATTTTTTTGTTTTATTATATCCTTTTCCTAGTTCTTCCTTTAGTTATTCAACTACTACAACTATACTTGTACGAAACAAGTATTTCATAGCGTCTAAATATCTTAGGTATTTCAGATCTAGTTTATAAAATGGGACTGCGACACTATCTGATGTAGAAATACCTACGCTTTTTAATTTGATTCTTTTTAGTTTTTTTTTTGTGATTGTTCCATTCGTAATAAAAATAGTCAAACTCAGTGGTCGTAGGTACCAGTCATAACTCCACTTTCCTCATCATTCTAGAGCATTGATCAGAAAAAAAATTTTTTGAAGTTTTTAAGATTCATTTCGTTAGTTAATATTCCTCATTCCCTTTCAATATAGTTTACATTATTCTACTTGTCAAGCCCTTGCATTTGATACCTATATTGAAGGAGTTGTGAAAAATGAATATAATTCGCCATTTTGTGGTGGCGGCCATCTTGGATTTGAAATTTGTAATAGCGTATAGTATTGTACTAGTCAAGCCCTTTCATTTGATACCCATATTGAGGGAGTTGTGAAAAAAAAATGTAATTCGTCACTTTGTGGTGGCGGCCATCTTGGATTTGAAATTTATCATAGTGTATAGTATTCTACTATTCAAGCCCTTTCATTTGATACCCATATTAAGGGATTTGTGAAAAAAATATGTATTCCGCCATTTTGTGGCGGCGGCCATCTTGGACCGATTTTCATCAAACATAGCTAAGAACACTCCCGACTAATTCACCTTTCAAACAAAAAAAACAAAATCAAAATCGGTTCATCCGTTCGGGAGCTACGATGCCACAGACAGACACACACACACACACACACACACACACACACACACACACACACAGACACGTCAAACTTATAACACCCCGTCGTTTTTGCGTCGGGGGTTAAAAAAGAAATTGTTTGACTATTTTATATAATGTATTTAAATAACTATTAGAAATTGTGACATTAATTATATTATTGACTGATGAATCAGAATTATTTTATGTATTGAATGAATTGAATAGTTGAACATTGAGAATGATTAGTGAATGATGAACTAGAATTATATTATGTAATGGAATAGTAAATATGTATTTAACTTGTAATCTCTATACTTTTGCATCCCTAGTAATTGGCAAAATATGGCTGTTTCTGTATTTATATTATGTACCACCATGACTTGTAGGTACCCGTTTTTGCAAAATAAAATATCTTATCTTATCTTAAGTAATAAATAACTCTCCTGGCGCAGTCAGCTAAAAAAACCGAGTCGGACTCACTCACCGAGGATTCCATGTAATCAAAATTAAATGTTAAATATTTAAATTTGTTTGTAAACTATAACCAGCCTGTAATGTTCCCAACACAACACAGGCCTCCTTTCTGTGAGAGAGAGTGGGCCGTAATCCGCCACGCGGGCCCAGTGCGGGTTGGTACTTGATGTCACGTTCCCACTGGGCCACCCATATATCTAAGGGCCACCACTGCTCTAACCTCCCTACAAACCTACATACATACATAAACCATCGATAAACATAAACCATCGTGGGGCGTGCACCGCATACATACAACGAAAGTTTCTGGATCAAACTTACACTTACAATAAAATAATGAAAAAACAATTATGGACGTAGCGGACGGGACTACCGACTAAAGAGCGAGTTGAGTAAAAGTGACGTGTGTAGCACCTGACAGGGCCCGTTGGCGGCGGTGTGGGTATCGTGAGGGAAGCGCAGGCGCATCTCGACGTCAGCGGGCAGCGTGGCGCGGCACGAGCCCGCCACCGTCACCGACCACCCGCCTGTCGCACACACAAGCCCCGTTAGCAACACATGGCGCGTGTACACGCACCGCACGGCACAGCCTGCTCATCCCTGTCAAAAGTACTACGCACGCAAGCGTGTCGGAATTTATACACGGCAGCATAAGAAGAAACATGTGGCCTGCTCGGAGCTGAACTAAACATTTTATTTTGATGAAGTTTCACTCAATGTACTACTCCCGAATTTTGCCTAGAGATGCTTTGCTTGCTTTGCTTTGAGAGGTAGTGAAGGCGAGCTGTGCATGTTCCGTGTTCGTTACCTGGCGGCTGCTGGTCAGGCGCGGCGGGGTCGGGAGCGGGTGCGGCAGCGGGCGCGGGGCGCTCCTGATCGCGGCGGCGCGCGGCTCGACGGGCTCGCCCTTGCGACAACCACTTCGGCGCGAGCGAGCACAGCAGGCTGCCGCCAGACTCGCTGCTGTCGCTAGAGGTCGCGCCGCCGCTGTCACCGCCGCCCTTGAATTCGGGCAGCATAACGGAGGGCGGATGAATTCTGTCATCGACACTTCTCTCAAGAGAGAAACTCCGTGATTTTATTTTATCGCCGGTGATATGTGCGACGTCGTCCGGGGAGCGGTCAGAGGGCTCGTCGGTGAGCGGGACAGGCGCGCGCTCGGTTGAAGGAGAACGGGCCCGCGCCAGGCGGCGCGGCGCGGGCCTGGGCGGACGCTCCGCGCGCTCACTGCGCTCGGGGTGGGCGCCGCGCTCTGCGCGTGGTCGCGCATCTTGTGTGCGATCGTGCTGGGTGATCACTGACCTGCGCGGCCGCACTTTTCCAGACTCTGCCCTGTCTTTGTAACCTTCGTGAGAATAAAACAACGTTTAAAAATTTAATATTTTAATATTCAAACTCTGGTTTACATAAATGTTCTCTTATCGCATAACCAATAAATATTACTTATTAAAACGACGACGGGTGCCACTCGCGAGTGCTGGCAAGATCTTCTAAAACACATGCGCGAATGATGTGCAGCGAGGAGTGCTCTCTTCTCTCAACAGTGATACGCGTCTACGTAACAATAATTACTTATTAAAAATATATTATATTTGATTTATTTTGGTGCTGAAATATTCAGGTGATGAGAATTAAACTACGAGACTAGCTGGTGTCGGGCTAATGTAAGCGTCGCGAGTGTGGCACGGGTGCTGCGTGAGTGGGGCGCGCGTGTGGCGCTATTCCACCGGCACGGAGGAAGCGGAGCGGTGCTGCAGCAGCGGCTGTGCGCACGAGACCGACAGTGAGATACCTTCGTCGTGCGGCGCGCGCGCGTCGTTCCGCGTGAAGCCCAGCCAGGCGCGCCCCCGCGTCGCCTTGGCCCGCCCGACCGCCAGCGCTGGCTCCCCCCTCAGCCCGCTCTCTGTCGCTGAGGCTCGCATGGGGCTGGTCGCCGCCGATTTGCTGCCCGGGGATGTCATCGTTGTTTGGTTTTTGGACCTGAGCGCCCGCTTGTCCCCATCACTTTCCGTTATGGGAGAGGTGCCTGCACTTTTCATATCTTTACACCGTCTCGGTGAACCAGGTTGAGGCTTTAGTTTGTGCGACGGACTGCAGCTGTCTAGAGGAGGGGGAGCGGAGGCCGCGGGGGGAGCGTCGTTACACTCTGCGTCGGTGGACTCGCGGTACTGGTCGGCGATGTCGGGCGCGGAGGCTCGGCGGTTGTGGTTGAGGTCTTCGTTGCCGGAGTCCAGGCTGAGGCTGCTGCGCTCCTCGGGGATGATGTCGAACATCTGCTTGAAGCGAAGCGAGTTGGAGCGCGAGCGTGGCTCGGCGTGCGGGACGGAGGAGCGGCGCGGGGCGGTGGGCGCTGGGGGCGGGCTGGCGGGCTCGGCCAGCGCGCCTAGCAGCATGTCTGCGATCAGTCGGTTAGTGTTGCCATTGCGCTCTGCTCGCACCGAGCTGCGTCTGCTGTTGTTCTTGTTTGACTCGCTGTTGGGGGACCTCTGAATTTTTTCGTAAATGGGAATAGGAATACGCGACTTTTTGTTTTTCATACTATTATTTTGATTTTCGTCGGATGTCGTAGTTTCTGGTGAGCTCTGTGAGCCGTTGACGTATTCTAATATTTCTAATATTTCGATACATTTGTTACCATCGTGTATTTCAGACTTTTGATATATCCTTTTGGCGGCTCGGTCGTCAGAAGCAACCGTGGGCCGCGTCACAAACGACAATTTGCCGTGTATTTGGTGGCGCTCGCCCTTGGGTTGCCTCGAGTTATACGAGTCGTGAGAAGTGTTGTTCTTCAAAGATTTGAATGGATCTCTGTCATCTATCGGCTCCAGTTCTTTCCTCCAAGTGCGTTTGGCTACATTTTCGTCCGACTTGGAGGTGACCATCTTGCTCGGTCGGTGCTTGATGCGCATGCACTTGTACTCTTCCTGCGCGATCTTGTTGATGACGTCCTCGATGAGCGCGTTGACGATGGCGACGCACTCCCTCTCCACGTCGCGGCGCGGGCGGCAGTGCTCGTCGTGGCGCCGCTCCGCGTCTCTGTCCCTCAGCCGCTGCTTGCCGCGCGTGCGTCGTGCGCACTCCATGCGCATTTCTCTTTTGCGATGTCGCCGGTAAAGTCTCTGTTTTATTTTCTCGGGCATTCGGTCGGCGACGTTGACATTTTCTTTATCGCAGTCACATTCGTTATCTTTTATTTTTATAAAAAAGGACTCGCCCTTGTCCTTGGGCGTGGTCAACTCTTCGTTGCGAGCGTTCTCCGGCAGCAAGTCGAGGACGTCTATAGCAGACCGCACGAGCTCGCTGCGCCGCCCGGTGCAGGCTCTGCGCAGTAACACGGAGCGCGGCGAGTTGGGGTCGTCGAGACTGTCCACGAGGCTGGTGCAGTCGGAGCCCATCAGGTCCGCGTCGTCGGAGGACGAGGTGTTCACTTCCATGGAGTCGGTGTGCGGGAAGGCGGAGAAGCGCGGCACCACAGGCTGGTCGTCCACATCGGGGTAGTAGCTGCCCGTGCCGACGCCGCTGATAAGCTCGTACTCGCGCACCGGTCCGCTGTCAGCTTCCATAGTACCTGGCTCGATTTCATTGTCTATGAACACATCCGTCACATTCGATATTTCGATATGGGATATTTCAGGCATCGTCTTGCCGGAATAGTCCATATCGGGGTCTAGGTTGTGCAGTTCGTCCTGGAACAGCTTCTGTATTTGCTGCAACACGGCTTGGTTGACGTTGTCGTGCTGTAGGTCGAAGGAGTCGCACGGACAGGGGCCCGGAGAGCCCGCCGATGTTAGGTTGTTGTTGGACTCGCCACTGTGCGCCTCATCTCGGATGGCGAGTGCGTCGTGTGCGTCGTGTGCATCGTGCGCGTCGTGCGCGTCGTGCGCGTCGTGCGTGTTGTGCACATCGTGCGGGTTGTTGCAGCAATCCTTGCGCTCCTCGTTGATGCACAGCTCTTCGTTACCGAATATGATCTGGTTGTTGGAAGTGGGGCTTAAGTGTACTATAGTGTTTACTCCTGTATTTTGTAATTTTACTTTTATTTCTTTTTCGACGATACTAATCTTTCTATCGTTTCCCATGGACGCGTTCATGCACTCCAATTGATCCGTCAATGAATTCAAGCTCTCTACTAAAATGTTGGATACGTATTCGTCGATATTAATATTTTGAGCGCACTTTTGGTTCGCAGTGGAAGCTCTAAAGTTGGGCGTAGTTTTGTCTGGCGGGAGCGTGCGCGCGTTGACAGCCGGCACAGAGCTCACGTTGAGTGTCTCCGACACAACGATCTCCAGAAGTTCATAGGAGGGCGTGTGGATGGAGAGCGGCTTGTCGTAGGGCAGCGCGTCGTTGTCGTCTCGTAGCAGGCTGGCGGAGCGCTCGCACACGCGCCCTGCGAAATGCGCGCTGTGCAGGAGCTGCGCGCTCTCCTTCGTGGTGGGGTACGACGCCGAGTACGTGTCGGACGAGTCGGACAGCGAGCGCTCGTCGCCGAGGGCGAACGCCGCGGAGTGTTCACTCGTCGCGTTCACGGCGTCCGTTCTTGATTTCACTTCTAGCGTAGTCGTGTCCGACGATTGCCGCTCTAAGTATTGCGTGAAAGCATTTCCCTCGCCTGTGATGTCGAATTTAGAACCATCGCTGTCAGTGAACGCGTCCGTTACCGTCTCTAGATAAGACGACGAGGGCTCGTGGACATGAGAACGATACGTGGAGTCCGAGAAGTCAGCTCTTGTGACGCGGTCGTTGCGCGACTCTTCAGCACGGTCGTAGCTGTTCTTCATGGCGGCGCGGAGCATCTCGTCGCTGCCGCGGAAGTCTCGCGAAGAGTCGAGCCGCTGGCGCTTGGGCGTGGCCCAACCGGCGGCGGCGTGCGAGTAGCGCGAGGACGCCAGGCCACTGGACAGCTGGCGCAGCTCGGAGCGGCTGCCGTCCAGCGAGCGCGTCTCACGGCCGCCGCAGGGCGCCGGGTCGCAGGGCTCGGCGCCGCAGCAGCAGCAGGCGCGGCCCGGCTCGCACGGCCGGCCCCACATGCGTCGCATGAGCGCCGACTTGCGCATGAGCTCGCGGTCGCGGCGCGCGAACCTCTGCGGCGTGTCGCTGGGCGAACCGCTGGTGTCCCGGGGCGGCGACGCCGACGCCACTGAACGATGCGTGGGCGGCGCGCTCTCCTCCGAGTCTGATCTCTGCTGCGCGAGACGATACCTGTAACGTAACAGGACACGAGTAAAAAAAAGTAATAAAAAAAGAATTAAAAAATCGACTGCGGTTTAAAAAAAAGCCCATTTTAAATTAAATAAAAGTTAGATGCAGGCGGGACCTGAAAATATAATAAAGATGGTATGGTTCCCATAAGTATGGGTTTTAATTTTTTTTAAATTAAGTACCATTTTTTTATTTCCTGCTTTTTAGTTTACAAATGGACGTATTTATGCAAAAGGGAACCAACCCACAAGTAGGTCAAAATTGAGTTAAGTATACAGAAACCTTTTAAATAGCACCTTCTAACGGCCCTGTAAAGATCATAGTTGTCTGATTACTCTTTCATATCAAAACATTATGTCGACAAGGATACCAACTCATATATTAGCAGTTTCCGAATAAAATAAAAAGACCCATGCTGTATGGTAATGTTAAAAACTGCAAGTCTTTGTGGTTATATTGTTTGACAAAGAACCATGTCACATGGTTTCGCATAAAACATATTTATATGATTTAACAAAAGAGATCATGCGGTTTGGTTCCAGTTTGCATAATAAAATTGCCGTTAGCCTAAGCTTTGACAAAGAACCATGTCACATGGTTCCACATAAAGCATATTTATTTTAATTTACAAAAGAGATCATGCGGTTTGGTTCCAATTTGCATAATAAAATTGCCGTTAGTCTATGAGATTCATATGACATGGCTCCTTGGGAAGGGAACCAATCCACACAATGACAGTTTCGAGAGAAAACGATTTTTAACAGAATGTTGTGAAGAAAGTAAACTGTTGATAATATCATAATAGGATTACTTTGCAATACAGTGTAAGATACTGCATTTTATGAATCTGTGTGAAAAAAAAAGAGTTTTTTATGTAAAAAGTCTTTTTTTAAAATAAATTATCTCTTGTTCCTTGTTGCAAAAAACCTTATATTTGGATTGGTTCTTTGTTAAAATGTATAAACATTTGAATACCATTGGTAAAAATAACAAAAAGTCGGGTTTTTTAAGGGAATTTTATTGAAAAATCACTTAGATACCTAAATACTTATATTTAGGTATCTAAGTGATTTTAATCGGCTCAACTGGCTCCAAATGGAGCGAGTTGAGAATCAATAAATCATGTTTATTGTGGATCATAGGTACAGAAATAGATACAGGTGTTAAGAATTACAGTGATGTTGATCAGCTATGTCCCGCCTTTTGGGCATACATGAGAAACCAGATGGGTCAAAATTTTTAGCTTGAGAACGCTAAGTACTAATTTTATTATTATTTTCACTCATCTGGTTCATCTACCTCGAAATCAGGTTGCCCTGAAAAACCTTCCAGATCATCATCAAGTCTCCCACAAGATTAATATAAAAGCCATGGGAGTCTTTAGGAATGAGGTGCAGAAGGCTCTTCGGGTCCTTTAACATAGCCTTAGGAACAGGCTTCCCGTTTGGCAAAAGAGGTTCCATTACCTCTCTCGTAAGAACAAAAGTTGGTCTACCGCATAATTTTTTTTTAATGTTAACCGTTTTATAATCGTCGGTCAAATTAGACTTCATAAAAATTGTGAAAATTTCCTCCTTTTTGAGCATTATTTCCCTTGTGTCATGCCAAGACACTTTATGAGCAGCCTCTCTAAAACATGCTTACAAGAGCCTACCTCTTGAACACCGCGTCCTGCTTCACCTTCTACCCACACATTGCAATGAGCTTCATCATTGCTCCCGGTGTGAATACCTAAATTGTATACCCAAAGTTGTCTTTGGGTTTTATTTATTTATTTATTCTTTTCATTAACAATTTTTACATTGTGTCGAAATTCGCATATTTGAATATAAAATAAGCATGAGAAGCAACATAAAGACAGAAAAATTAAAAATAATATAAACAAAATTATTATGAATACATCCATTCCTACATGATTGACAATGAGTGACAAGTTTTAAAACAATCTTCGTAGAACATGCAAAAGCCACTGAGTGTTTATATAAAAAAATAAAATTAAAATTAAATTCAATTTACCAATACAAATGTCAAAAGAGAAAATAAAAATTTAAAAAGGAATTATGAAAAATATTATGTCAATAAAATTTAAAAGGTTAACACTTAGTTATATTATATATAACAGTCTAGTTGTACGCATCACTGAGAAACTCGTCAAGTGTATAATAGCATTTCTCTATCAGGAAGGACTTTAGCTGGTTCTTAAACTGACTTAAATTATGAATGGACTTCAATTCTAAAGAAGGAAGGTAGAAGGTGAAGCAGGCCGCGGTGCTCAAGAGGAAGGCCGTTGTCTAATCAAGTATATTTGAGAGAGCATTGGGAGCAACGTGAAACGCACAATCCTATGGAGTGATTCGTGCGGTGAACAAAACCGTAATATAAAATTGGTTTTGATGCTAAAAGCTGTGCCTTATACAATTTGTAGAATCGGGATACAGCTTTCTTCCCAACAACAATGATTTCGGAAAAATTTAATCTTCTTTAAAAAAACAACATGTTATATACACAGCTGATGATTACAATCATGTAACGTAACGTAATCAGCCTATAACGTTCCCACTGCTGGGACACAGGCCTCCTCTCAGTGAGAGGGAGTGGGCTGTAATCCACCACGCGGGCCCAGTGCGGCTTGGTAGATGTCACATGTCTTCGAATTTTTGGTTCTGGAACATGCCGGTTTCCTCACGATGTTTTCCTTCACCGTTTTGAAAGCAGTGGTGATGGAATAATTTACACGAAGTAAAGCGCCTATCTGGGACTTGTACTATTTATTCTGTGGTCTGGGTTCGAACCTACGACCTACAACTCGTAAGTCGCGGCTGTTACCACTGGGCCGCCACTGCTCCCTATTCTTGTCTTCATTGAAGCTGGAAAAAAACATAACAAATAGGAAGAAAACTGTAGATGATCTTAAAGTGTCTTGGCTTAACACAAAGGAAATAATGCTCAAAAAGGAGGAAATCTTCACAATTTTTATGAGGTCTAATTTGACCGAGGATTATAAAAATGTTAACATTAAAAAAAATTACGCGGTAGGCCAACTTTTGTTCTTACGAGGGAGGTAATGGAACCTCTTTGGCCAAACGGGAAGCCTGTTCCTGAGGATAAGGTAAAAGGCCTGAAGAGCCTTCTGCACCTCATTCCTAAAGATTCCCATGGCTTTTATATTAATCTTGTAGGAGACGATAGAATTGAGGATGATCTGGAAGGTTTTTCAGGGCAACCTGATTTTGAGGTAGATGAACCAGATGAGCGAAAATAATAAAATTAGTAGCTTTAACAAGCTACAAATTTTGACCAATCTGGTTCCACAACTCGCTCCATATGGAGCGAGTTCAGCCGATTGTGTAAGTATTTAGGTATCCAAGTAATTTTTCAATAAAATTTCCTTAAAAAAACTGAGTTTTTGTTATTTTCACCAATAATATTCATATGTTTATATATTGTAACAAGGAACCAACCCACATTTTAGGGTTTTTGCAACAAGGAACCAGAGAGAATTTATTAAAAAAAAGACACTTTTTACATAGCAAACTCTTTTTTTTTTACATAGATTCATAAAATGCAGTATCTTACACAATACTGCAAAAAAAACCTATTATAATTATGAACAGTTTACTTTCTTTACAACATTTTGTTAAAAATCGATTTATCTCGAAACTGTTAATGTGTGGGTTGGTTCCCTTTTGCATAAGTACGTCCAAATGTGAAACCATATAAAGAATTTGAGTTTGAGATTGAAAGATTTCGCAGACGATTTAGTTCTTGGTACGTGTTTTTTACGATTTGTCACTTCGAATTACTTTTTACCGACTTCACTAAAAGGAGTGTTCGGATGATTGTTTTTTTTTTTGTATGTTTCTTCATCGAATACTCCGCCAATTGTCGAAGGATTTTCAAAATTTTTTTTTTGTTCGAAAGTAGATAGTTCTGAGATGGTCCCACTGTCACCAAGTTAGGATCTGATGATGGGATCTTAGAGAAATCGAGGGCAACCCTCAAATTTTATAGGCTCACTTATTGTTTTTCGCATATTTTATGAAGTATCTTGTGTATTTGCGTATGGTTGTCACCATCTCAGGTAGCTGGGCTGATGATGGAAGGTACAACTCCTTAACAGTAAGAAGTTAAGTTACTCGAACAGGCAATGACTGTTTTAGTAAATTGTTTTGATGTTTGATAGGGCATTTGCCACATTTGGTCTCATGATCATCAAGTCATGACCTGATGATGCAGTCAGGATAGTCTGCAGAGTACCTAATTCCTCGACAACTAACAGCAGATATATCGTGTTTAGGCTCATTGAAAAGGGCTCGATGTGTGGATAAACGTACTGTTAATGAGGAACACTGAAGTACATAGAGACCTGATGCTGAAGCCAGGAGCATCAGAAAAAGTACAAACCTTGAAATTATTAACCGACTTCCAAAAAGGAGGAGGTTATATGTTCGACTTTATATATGTTTTTTTTATGTAGGTATGTTCACCGATTACTTGAAGACCGATTCTAAAAATCCTTTTTTGTTTGAAAGGGTATGATCTCGAGGTGGTCCCATTGTCACCAAGTCGGAATCATATGAAGGGATCTCAAGGAAATCGAGGGAAACCCTCAAATTTTATAGGCACAGTCTATAGTGATTTGGATATTTTTTATAGTAACTCGTGCATTTGCTCTCGGGAAGCACCATTTGGTAAAGTGGAACTGATGATGAAGACCACAGATGGCCATCAGGACTACTCAATAATAAGTATTTCACGGGTTGTGATTCAATAAGCAATTTATGCTCTAAGATCATGGGATCTTCCACACATTCCATTCCATGGGAGTCCCACTGTCCCCAAGTTAGGATCTGATGATGGCATCAGATCCTAACTTGGGGACAGTGGGACTACCTCAAAACTATCTACTTTTGAACAAAAAAATAATTTTGAAAATCCGTCGACAATTGGCGGAGTATTCGATGAACAAACATACAAAAAAAAAACATACAAACATCCGAACATAGTACCTTCTCCTTTTTGTGAAGTTGGTAAAAATGAAAAATAACTTTAATTTCGGAAGTCGGTGTCAATAAACGAAAATGCGGAACCAAAGACACCGACTTCCGAAATTAAAGTTATTTTTCAATTTGTAGTATTTGTTTTGGAAGTCGGTTGTTTTTTTTTTTGTAAAAAGTTTTTATTTTTCACTTTGTAGTGGGTCCGTTTGTAATTTATCTGAGTTACAATAGCCTAACGTCAACTGCTCATCACTTGTTACAAAATATTGCGTTTCCCGATCTTGGGACGTTAATTGTTCACTCACCTTACGCTTTGTGAGCTTGAGGACCACCTCAAGAGTATACCCTTTCAAACAAAAAAAGAATTTTGAAAATCGGTCCACAATTGGCGGAGTAATCGCGTAACAAACACACAAAAAAAAATATACCGTCGAATTGAGAACCTTCTCCTTTTTTGAAGTCGGTTAAAAAAACACAACCGAATGGAGAACCTCTTCCTTTTTTTGAAGTTGGTTAATAAAGGGTTTTAAAAAGTGATTACAAAAATATATACAACTTATATGGTTATAAAAACTTTTTTACAAAAAAAAAACAACCGACTTCCAAAAAACACTATAAAATGAAAAATAACTTTAATTTCGGAAGTCGGTGTCTTTGGATTTGTATTTTAGTTTTTTGCCACCGACTTCCGAAATTAAAGTTATTTTTCATTTTTACCGACTTCACAAAAAGGAGGAGCGGATGTTTGTATGTTTTTTTTTTTTTTGTATGTTTGTTCATCGAATACTCCGCCAATTGTCGACGGATTTTCAAAATTATTTTTTTGTTCAAAAGTAGATAGTTCTGAGGTGGTCCCACTGTCCCCAAGTTAGGATCTGATGATGGGAACTTAGAGCATAAATTGCATATTGAATCACAACCCGTGAAATACTTATTATTGAGTAGTCCCGATGGCCATCTGTGGTCTTCATCATCAGTTCCACTTTACCAAATGGTGCTTCCCGAGAGCAAATGCACGAGTTACTATAAAAAATATCCAAATCACTATAGACTGTGCCTATAAAATTTGAGGGTTTCCCTCGATTTCCTTGAGATCCCTTCATATGATTCCGACTTGGTGACAATGGGACCACCTCGAGATCATACCCTTTCAAACAAAAAAGGATTTTTAGAATCGGTCTTCAAGTAATCGGTGAACATACCTACATAAAAAAAACATATATAAAGTCGAACATATAACCTCCTCCTTTTTGGAAGTCGGTTAATAATTTCAAGGTATTGTACTTTTTCTGATGCTCCTGGCTTCAGCATCAGGTCTCTATGTACTTCAGTGTTCCTCATTAACAGTACGTTTATCCACACATCGAGCCCTTTTCAATGAGCCTAAAACACGATATATCTGCTGTTAGTTGTCGAGGAATTAGGTACTCTGCAGACTATCCTGACTGCATCATCAGGTCATGACTTGATGATCATGAGACCAAATGTGGCAAATGCCCTATCAAACATCAAAACAATTTACTAAAACAGTCATTGCCTGTTCGAGTAACTTAACTTCTTACTGTTAAGGAGTTGTACCTTCCATCATCAGCCCAGCTACCTGAGATGGTGACAACCATACGCAAATACACAAGATACTTCATAAAATATGCGAAAAACAATAAGTGAGCCTATAAAATTTGAGGGTTGCCCTCGATTTCTCTAAGATCCCATCATCAGATCCTAACTTGGTGACAGTGGGACCATCTCAGAACTATCTACTTTCGAACAAAAAAAAAATTTTGAAAATCCGTCGACAATTGGCGGAGTATTCGATGAAGAAACATACAAAAAAAAAACAATCATCCGAACACTCCTTTTAGTGAAGTCGGTAAAAAGTAATTCGAAGTGACAAATCGTAAAAAACACGTACCAAGAACTAAATCGTCTGCGAAATCTTTCAATCTCAAACTCAAATTCTTTATATGGTTTCACATTTGTAAACTAAAAAGCAGCCGACTTCCAAAAAAAACACTACAAATTGAAAAATAACTTTAATTTCGGAAGTCGGTGTCAATAAACGAAAATGCGGAACCAAAGACACCGACTTCCGAAATTAAAGTTATTTTTCAATTTGTAGTGTTTTTTTTTGGAAGTCGGTTGTTTTTTTTTGTAAAAAGTTTTTTTATTTTTATGTTTGTTACCTCAGTACGCCGTCATTTATAAGCCGATTTGGAAAATTCTTTTTTTATTCAATATTATATACTTCCAGATTGGTCCCATTTTTTTCAAAATCCAGTTCTGAGTATGGGATCCATGAGGAATTGAGGGAACTCCTCAAATATTATAGGCACACCTATAGCGATTTGGGTATTTTTTATAGTAACTCGTGCATTTGCTCTCGGAAACCACCATTTGGTGAAGTAGAACTGATGAAGAAGACCACAGATGGCCACCGGAACTGCTCAATAATAATTATTTCACGGGTTGCGATTCGATTACTTTAATATGGTTGCTAAGCACTTTATGCTCGTCACGATTCGAATGGTGAAATAGAGCTGATGGTGGAATACCAGGAGAACTCCTCAACAATTAACGTCCCTGCATCGGGAAAAGCAATATTTTGTAAAAGGCGAAGGGCAAGTTGACATTAGGCTATTGTAACTTAGATACATGATAAACAAACCCACTAAAAAGCCAGAAATAAAAACTTTTTAAGAAAAAAAAAAACAGACTTCCAAAAAAATAACACTACAAATTGAAACATAACTTTAATTAAGTCGGCGGCAAAAACTAAAATACAGATCCAAAGACACCGGCCATTTTTTTTCAATTTAATATACCCAGTGTCACTCTTACAACTAAGACGAATCTAACGCCACCTCTCAAGCTGAAATCGATTGAGCCGTTTAGGTTACAGAGCATGCCAAAGAAATATGACATACATTACATACATAGAGGTACATACCTACACTCGAAAAACTAACCTTCCTTCTGGCGCAGTCGGGTAAAAACTAGTACTTATCTCGACGTGATGAGCACGAGATTACAAGAATGCAGAGCTGGAAAACTCACTTCCTCATGATAGTCTCGGGGACGGAGTAGCGGCGGCGCAGCAGGCCGGGGGACGCGCCCGGCCGCGGCGGCAGCTCGGCGGCAGCGCGCTCCATGAGGGTGGGCGCGAGGTGCGTCGGGGGGGCGCGGGCGGCGGCGGGCACTTGCTCGCACACCACACACGAGCGGTGCACCGTGCGACTGGAAGTGATAGAGAAGGGCATCATTCTACAACATGTTCTCATGTTCTGGTTCGGACTATGGTGTGTCAGTTATTGTTCTTTCAACTACGTAGTAATTTTATCATAAATCACTACAAAACCGATCACAAAGTACGAGCAAACAAACGTAGGTACAAAGCAAAAAATACGTTTTTGCTTAGAGACAAAAAAGTGCAAAAATGTTATATAAAATCTCATGGTTGCACAACTGTTTTTTTAGGGTTCCGTACCCAAATGGGTACAAAACGGAACCCTATTACTAAGACTTCGCTGTCTGTCCGTCTGTACGTCTGTCCGTCTGTCTGTCTGTCTGTCACCAGGCTGTATCTCAAGAACCGCGATAGCTAGACAGTTGAAATTTTCACAAATGATGTATTTCTGTTGCCGCTATAACAACAAATACTAAAAACAAAATAAATTAAATATTTAAGGGGGGCTCCCATACAACAAACGCGATTTTTTTGCCCTTTTTTGCTCGATATCAAAAATGCCAACAGGTAGGCACTTGAAATATTCACAAAATACTCAGTTGTATTTTAACTTTAATAATAAATAATAAAATTAAAATAAAATAAATATTTAAGGGGGGCTCCCATACAACAAACATGTTTTTTTCGGCGTTTTTGCCTTGTGGTACGGAACCCTTCGTGTGCGAGTCCGACTCGCACTTGGCCAGTTTTTTTTACGTTTTATCCATACTTACTAATAATATTATAAATTCGAAAGTAACTCTGTCTGTCTGTCTGTATGATACCTTTTCACGCCTAAACCACTGAACGGATTCGATCAAATTTGGCAGGGAGTTAAATTGCATCCTGGGGAAGGACATAGGATAGTTTTTATCCCGATATTACCACGGGATCGAAACTTACGCGGGTGATACCGCGGGGCGCAGCTAATCTATACAAATAAATAAAATTGGAGTGTCTTTGTAATATTAAAATAACCGCTTTTTACTAAATGCATATGGATGTCTACACGGTACATATACCAAAACTAGCTGTCACCCACGACTTCGTCAGCGTGGAATTTAACAAAAAAGTTATTGTTCGCAGATTTACGATAACTTATTAAGTAATTCTGTATTCCGCGTAAAGAAATACCTACCTATGCAAATTTTTATGAAATTCTTCGAGCTTGGGGTTCGTGACAATAAAAACTGCCGATTTAATAACCAAAAAATGACACGTTGACAATGACACTTTTCAAAACACTAATAACAACTCAAACACACTATTATAAAATACAATTGCACTATACTGATTACTCTTGAGTCGCACTTGAAGATCGCTTTCGATGTATTCGCTTGTATCGCTTATCCAATTGTGTCGGTCGTGGCCCATCCCGGCCTTATATAGTGCCGCAGATAGTTCTAGAACCTTCTATTGTAGAAATATCTAGAATGTTCGAGTACATGCCGGCTCCGACTAACCGGATGTCTATAGTTCCAGAAACTTCTAGAAAGTTCTAGCATCGAAATATCTAGAAGGATCTTGACTCTACTAGTTCTGCTATTCTTATTTCAATCCAATAAGATTCACGTATTACAGCTAAATATGTGAAAAAATAGACTCCGATTTTTGTTTTTTTCTGAGCTTATTTTTAACATTTTGATTGTTCTTTTTGCTACCTTTTTGAGATGAACATGTCTGCTTACATAAAGTATTTTAAAATAAATAAATTTATGTTACTAAATAAAAGAAAACTGGCCAAGTGCGGGTCGGACTCGCACACGAAGGGTTCCGTACCACAAGGCAAAAACGCCGAAAAAATCACGTTTGTTGTATGGGAGCCCCCCTTAAATATTTATTTTATTTTAATTTTATTATTTATTATTAAAGTTAAAATACAACTGAGTATTTTGTGAATACTTCAAGTGCCTACCTGTTGTCATTTTTGATATCGAGCAAAAAAGGGCAAAAAAATCGCGTTTGTTGTATGGGAGCCCCCCTTAAATATTTAATTTATTTTGTTTTTAGTATTTGTTATTATAGCGGCAACAGAAATACATCATTTGTGAAAATTTCAACTGTCTAGCTATCGCGGTTCTTGAGATACAGCCTGGTGACAGACAGACAGACAGACGGACAGACGGACAGACGGACAGACGGACAGACAGCGAAGTCTTAGTAATAGGGTTCCGTTTTTACCCTTTAGGTACGGAACCCTAAAAAATGATCCCAAAGACAGCACGATATCGTCGATTTTGTGTGAAGAGGCAACGGAAATTATTTAAAATTATTTAAATATTTTTACTAGGTATATTATAAACCAACATTTTCGTATAAAAAATGGCTACCATTTGAAGATGAAAGAGTAATCTATCTGTGGTAATTATTAGTTACATTTGATTTCGTCTCATTTTGCCGCAAATTAAACCGAAAAACTGCTTATTTTTGTCAGATTCTTAAACGCGTCCTATAAAATGACTGCATAAGATCAAAAAGATACTGGCTGAAAATAAAAATCGGTGAAAAAAAAAAACAAATGGCGCGCATTCTGTACCATTGTAAAACTTTGATAAGTACTTCTTACAAGAAAAGTTAAAAAAATAATGAAAATTAAAAAAGTTTTTAAAAACAAGCTTTTATTTAAATAAAAACGTAACCTAAAAAAGAAAGAATTAATGCGAACTAAAAAGAAAAAAATAAATTTAAGTGACACTGTCATTTTAAAAAATATATATATTTTGAAACGCTTGAGGCACTGTTATTGTGTAGTAGGTACACCTATTTAGCGGATACCGTACATCAGTGCCTCAAGCTTTTAAAATTTATGTAAAGCTTGTTTTTAAAAACTTTTTTTTATTTTTTACTTTTGAGTCTTAAAGATTTATTTTTAACATTTTTTTTTTCATTTTTTAGCTGTGTACGGTGGTCACGTTGTTTTGTAAAACTTTTTTTTAATCCGTCATTTTGGAGCGACGGTCGTATTGAATTTAGTGTGATATTTTTTTCTACTCTTCAAGCCCTTTCATTCGATACCCATATTAAGGGGATTGTAAAAAATGTAAACCGCCATCTTTGAGCGGTGGCCATATTGAATTTAGTGTGATGTTATTTACTTTATCGTTTTCTACTCTTCAAGCCCTTTCATTTGATACCCATATAAAGGGGGTTGAGAAAAAATATATAATCCGCCACCTTGGAGCGGCGGCCATATTAAAATTATTACAATATTGAGTATTGCACATTGTATTGTTACTAGAACTAAAGGTGTATGCAAAATTTCAGCTCAATCGGATACCAACAAATGATCGAAAAATGGTTTGCAAATTTTGACGGACAACTTACATACCTACTTACATACAACTTACATACGAACAGTGCAAGCTAAATAAAAGCTTGTAAAAATGGAAATAGACAGCGATAGCGATATAAATTCAACTCCAGAAAGTATAAAAACAGCTGCAAATGAAATTGTTAATAACCTTTTGCTTGCTTGCCGCAAAATTCCCGATATATATTTTAAAGCTAGGATAAATATTTTAAAGCTTATGAAAACTTTGTTTTCATTAACTTGACTTTTTATTTTGAGTAGGTATATTTTATCACGGTAGGTAGATTGGTAGTTGAAAGAAACCTTGCTAAAGTCAGTAATTAATGCACTCGTGTTAATTTAGGCGATTCTCACACTGCACCGCATCACGCAGCGGGGCGCAGTAACGCACCCACGCGCGTGATTTTTTACATACAAATTTAATAAAAATATATACTATATACTATTATTTATTCTTTTCGCAACAGAAATGGGTCAAATGGGTGGACCGCTGTCGTCTAGGTCCTCCGTCCCCGCGTCGCGCGTCGCGTCTGTATCCTACTGCTACACATCCGCGGTGCACACTGGCGAGGCGGTGAGAAGGATCTACATAAGTTCACGTATTCCAATATTTCGGTTGTTATTAGACGAGTTTTGGGCGGACCAATATAGACTAGTATTATGTATATTTAAGTAGGTATTGACTTTCAATGATATAGATGAAGATGTTGGAAAGAAAGTGGGCCACACAAGCAGAGCTCGATGAATGTGAATAATAAGTGCATTCCGATGAGCCTACCTAGATAGACAATATAGTTTATATAGTGCGCGTCGAACACGCGCCCACACGAGCACATAGCATTACCGTAAACAGCACAACATGCGGCTCATTAATATACAACGCCGCCATCGAGCGCAGCAAACGGAGCGCATCATAGAAAACAATATGGTGGAGCTTGTGAGGCGGAATCTGAAGGACTCGTGCCACCGCCACCGGCGCCGGCGGTGTGACCTCTGCGTTTAAAATATCACCCTCATAAGTTAAAATACCTTTTTTTCCAAATAATGACTGGTCATTTATGTTTTTAAACGAATTCGTATTTTGGACATTATGACAAGCAAATATACAGGGTTATTGGTAAAACATTAACAACCTCTTAAGAGGTCATTGTACTCATCATTATGAACAACTTTTACTATGGGACCAAACCTGAAATCGCGAAAAAAAAATCAGATGTTGCCTACATTTCTGTGTTAATGTTTTATTTTATTTTATTATTTTTTGGAAAACTTACAGCTAATCTGACACAATAGTTACTTAGTTTTAACATGATGAAGGCCAATTACAAGTTTTCACACATAGAATATCAATTAACTATGTACTAGGTAGCAGACAGTGTTACTTTAATAAACTGTATATTGGTATATAATGCAAGGGCTATGTTATTTTGTCGAAGAAGTGATTGCAAAGAGCCTTCTTTAATTTAGGAACACTAGTATTAAAAAGATCTATGTCGACTTCCTGGCAGGTTTCATTATACATACGGCTCGCCCTTATCATGTAGGAGTTTTGTCTATAAGTTGTTCTTGTTTTTGGTATGTGCAACAAACGAGGTTTACGCAATAATGAAGAACATACGCGCAGCCCAATTTTGCTCAGCAGCTCAGGGATGTCGTTTGATCCGTTTGCAATTTTGAGTAAAAATGCTAAATCGGAAATTTTTCTTCTTTCGTAAAGTGGAAGAACATGAAATTTTTTACACCGCACGTTGTAATTAGGTAGGTATGTTTTGGAACGAAATTGAATGTACCTAAGGAATTTTCTTTGTATGCCCTCTATACGATCGATATAAGTATTGTAGTTGGGATTCCAAACTTGAGAGGCATACTCGAGGTGAATACGAACAAAGGAGCAATATAGTATCTTAAAAGTTTTAATACTTCTAAAATCAGACGAGACCCTGCAAATAAAACCTAGTGCTTTCGATGCTTTGCTGACAATATTATTAATGTGACTGTCGAAAATAAGCTTTGAGTCGAAAGTAATCCCGAGGTCTTTGATAGAATTGACTCTGGTTTTACCAATAACCCTGTATTTGATTGATCAAATCTGGTATGTATGTAACCTATTTCTTCTGATTTCCGATCTTCTTCTCCCTCAGCGAACCTTTCTCCTTATGCTCTGGTGTAACACCTTACTTTATTTTTCGTACGTGTAGAGCTAGTCAAAAAGGGCGCTTTCTTGGGACTTTTCCCGGATACCAGATCATCTAACAGACTTGCGAGACACAATGTTTTGCATTCATCAACCCAGCTGCAGAGCATTCCTGTACTTCGAGTCCCGCACGGCTGTATTCCACGTCGCTGGCTGCTGAATTCGTGGCCACCTTCGCCTGTGTCCAGGAAACTACGATCTCAAACTATGTTTGTCAACACTTAAGCTCTCTGGCTTTTTTTACAAGCTTTTATTTAATTTTAGCTTGCACTGTTCGTATGTAAGTATGTATGTATGTAAGTTGTCCGTCATTTGCAAACCATTTTTCGACCATTTGTTGGTATCCGATTGAACTAAAATTTTGCATACTCCCTTAGTTCTGGTAACAATACAATGTGCAATACTCAATATTGTAATAATTTCAATATGGCCGCCGCTCCAAGATGGCGGATTACATTTTTTTTTCAACCCCCTTAATATGGGTATCAAATGAAAGGGCTTGAAGAGCAGAAAACGATAAAGTTAGTAAAATTACACTAAATTCAATATGGCCGCCGCTCCAAAATGGCGGATTACATTTTTTTTCAATCCTCATATTATGGGTATCAAATGAAAGGGCTTGAAGAGTAGAAAACGATAAATTTTGTAACATCACACTAAATTCAATATGACCGCCGCTCCAAGATGACGGATTAAAAAAAGTTTTACAAAACAAGCTGACCACCGTGAATAGCCAAAAAAAAAATGTTAATAATAGAAAATGCCTATGGCATTAAGTCCGCCTCTGTACATTTATGTGCTTGAAGTATTAAATAAATAAATAAATAAATAATAAATCTTGACTAAAAAGTAATAAATAAAATGAAAATAAAAAAAAGTTTTAAAAAACCGGGCAAGAGCGCGTGGGACTCGCGCACCGAGGGTTCCGTAACATCCGGGTTTATGCATAAGGTTTATGTTTATGAAATTAAATGTTTTTTTTTTATATTTGAGTTGATTGAATGAATGGTAAATTGCGGTTTACGATTTATGATGTATTAAAAAAAAGTACTTACTAAGTAGATCTCGTTCAAACTAATTTTCGGTGGAAGTTTACAGGGTAATGGTACACATCATATTTTGTTTTTTGTTTTATCATTCTCTTATTTTAGAAGTTACAGGGACACACACACATACATTTTACCACTTTGGAAGTGTGTCTCGCGCAAACTATTCAGTTTAGAAAAAAATGATAAGTATTAGAAACCTCAATATCATTTTTGAAGACCTGTATGCCTATAAGTTTTAAAAGCTTGAGGCACTGATGTACGGTATCCGTTATACAGGTGTACCTATTACACAATAACAGTGCCTCAAGCGTTTGACTTTTTGCATATCAACAGGCGTCACATAAATTTGAGACAGTCATCGAGCTAAAAGTTTAGTAGAAAAATGAAAAAATCTGTGTCCAGCCAACTTGAATTTACGTATAAAACTTCTGGCTGGCACTTCCGAATCTCAATAACGGGAGCGTTTTAGATATGGTTCTTTACTAACATTTAGTGACGCAATGTGTAACAGTAATAACGTTTGATTTATGGCGTCACATGTAAGGGTTTACAAGAAATCAATAAAAACTTAATGTCCAGCCTGTCTGAGTTCAAGCTGGCTGGACACCTGTATCTCCGCTGCCTGATGATCTACGGCCTTCGAAATGTGTTCAAAATTTTGTGACGGGGACGATAATGATAACCTGAATTTGTGACGGAGAAACTTTGAGTAGTTTCAAAGATATTGATCATTTAAATTTTCCCACACAAACATCCATTAATATTGTGCGGTGACCATAATATTTACATAAATAAAGAAACTCTTTTTAATCCAATAATCGGCCGGTAGAGCCACGCCTGCTTTGTATTTGATTTATAAAGATTTATTGATAAATGTGATTTTATTTACAGCAAACATCAAACATCAGTATTTTGTTTTTTTTAGGCCGCATAGCTTTCGACTTTTGATGAAAAATGTCAAAATATATACTGTTCCCCCCTTTTCTCCGAAGTTTGCAAAGAGAAAAATCTGAATTAATTCTATGTGATAGAAGTTAATGTAATGATTACAGGAGAAATAAAACGATGTCTCTAAATAGCACACTTTTTCAAAAATCATCAAGAAAAGTTACATTAGTTCCACTATCGGTCAAGAGATGGCGCTGACCTAAAACTGCAATCATCACCATCTGTCTAGCCTTTTCCCAACTATGTTCGGGCCGGCTTCCAGTCTAACCGGATGCAGCTGAATACCAGTATTTTACTTGGAGCGACTGCCTATCTGACATTGCCATGCTCGCGTAGAACGCATACCTACGAATATTTCTACAATCTGTCATTTTGTCTATTCTTCCATCGACAGAACCCGTTTCTACGCTGAAGGCAGCATAGAGTGGTGCCCTTTGTTCTAGTAGTCGAACTCACGCACTTTGCCAGTTTCTATATTGATTAAAACTAAATGTGACTTTTTAGCAATAAGTACATTAAAATCGTTCGCAAACCGGCGCGTGCGGCACATCTGTACAAGGAGTCATCAGAGCAACATGCGCTGACCTCGTCGCTCACACACTCACACACTCACTCCGTTCACTCTCGTACAGTAAAGTTACAGTCGTTTTGTTTTCTAACTTGTCTATGTTTTCATTTTCTTTTGAGAGCAACAATAAGAAGACGGAATGTTAGAACACGCACTAGACACTTAGCGAGCGATCGATCGAAAGAGAGAGATCTGTCGATGTAATCAGTAGTTACAATGTATTTTTTGAAAGACTAAAGTAAAAGGCGTAACGTATCACGTGCGGTAGGGGGCTAGGGACACTACTTAATAAAATTGTGCACAGAAGTTCCTTTTTTATCGAAAGTGCAGCACTAAGCAACGATATTTTAAAATTCATCCACTAAAGGGGTTAAATTGGGGATGAAGGTATGTGGAATTTTGACATTTTAGATTTCAACTTGTTCATCAATGTTTCATTCTTATTGGAAGTGTGTCAAAAGTTTTGGAAATGGCAAATGCAACACCGTGGTTAATGAATAGCTGTTTGTTTGGAGTAATGAATGACGCCGCCGCCGCCGCCGCCGCGCTGGTGTGCGTTACCCCAGCCGGAGCTGTTTTTTATCAAATAATTAAAAAAACTATCAGCTTACCAAAGAACAATGGCGAAATCTTAGCTGAATTTAATTTCAGCGTCTACAAGTGACTTATATACGAAGGCAGTTCCATTATTTTTCTACGTTTTTTCAAAGTATCACATTAACTAGTTAAGGCCGGATAAAAAAAATATTTTAAATGAAAAGTTATTTGATTTTTTCATTGCCTATTAGTGTTGCCATTTTATATTTATTCTGCCAAGTGTACAGCATTAATGTATTGTATTCAATTTTAGTTTGATAATGTAATTAAACGGAGTAAATTACCAATACTGTTATTTCTAAGTGGAAGTATTCCATGCAAGGAGGTAAAAATATTGTAGTGTAACAATAAATTAATTACTTTCAATGAATGACTGGCAAAAAGGCTATTATCCCAAATCTAAAAAATAATAGGTTGTATCCTTAGAGTAAGAAAGCTATAGAGCATCGGGTAGCGTGGCCATACATGAGACAAAAAACTAACTTAAATAGCATAGGCTACATGAGTAGCTGCCTTGAAAAAACTGGCACGCACTGAGAGACGGAAATAGTATAGCTTTATTCTTTTCGGTTACTTATAATAACTCAATACTTTATCCCTTTCTTGTGGAAATGAAATGGAGATACCCGCCGTCTATACTTTTCTTTCTCTAAGGTTGTATCGATGTAGTGATCTGTGGTAGTGACACTCATGTCACACGACATTACACGTCATGTAATGTCGTGTGACACGAGTAGACATTTAGTATTTTTATCTATGGTATCACTACCACAGATTACACGACGCTTACGCTTTGTGCTTTGTGTTGCTCTCGATGGTTTTCCGTTTTCTTTAATTTTAACTTGTCCCGGACTGTGATATTCCCCTGAAGGAAGGATGCACGGTCATAATTATAAGGGACAGGAGAGAAAAAAAAATGTGATTTAGCAATATTGCCCTTTTATTTCCTCGAATTGGAATTACCATAGACATAACCTACAAAAGTTCATGACTGAATTTCTATTATTCTCGGCTCTCTCGAACAAAAATTCTTGCACAAACTAATTCAGAATTTGACGCCGAGTTAAACAAGATATTTTTCATTTAAAGACGCGAGAATTTAATCTCAGCTAAATTAATGTATGGGTGGCTGCCATTGTTCTTTAAAAATCTGCTTACCAATTACACAAGCTGTACCTATATCTAATTATCTATTGCACTTAGATGACGATTTTCGACATTTTCTGGCTGGGGTAAAGCACACGCCGCGCCGGTCCTGCACCGCATGTCACATGGCGGCCCACTGACAACGTAACGCACACGCCGCGCCGGTCCTGCACCGCATGTCGCATGGCGGCCCACTGACAACGTAACGCACACGCCGCGCCGGTCCTGCACCGCATGTCGCATGGCGGCCCACTGACAACGTAACGCACACGCCGCGCCGGTCCTGCACCGCATGTCGCATGGCGGCCCACTGACAACGTAACGCACACGCCGCGCCGGTCCTGCACCGCATGTCGCATGGCGGCCCACTGACAACGTAACGCACACGCCGCGCCGGTCCTGCACCGCATGTCGCATGGCGGCCCACTGACAACGTAACGCACACGCCGCGCCGGTCCTGCACCGCATGTCGCATGGCGGCCCACTGACAACGTAACGCACACGCCGCGCCGGTCCTGCACCGCATGTCGCATGGCGGCCCACTGACAACGTAACGCACACGTCGCGCCGGTCCTGCACCGCATGTCGCATGGCGGCCCACTGACAACGTAACGCACACGTCGCGCCGGTCCTGCACCGCATGTCGCATGGCGGCCCACTGACAACGTAACGCACACGCCGCGCCGGTCCTGCACCGCATGTCGCATGGCGGCCCACTGACAACGTAACGCACACGCCGCGCCGGTCCTGCACCGCATGTCGCATGGCGGCCCACTGACAACGTAACGCACACGCCGCGCCGGTCCTGCACCGCATGTCGCATGGCGGCCCACTGACAACGTAACGCACACGCCGCGCCGGTCCTGCACCGCATGTCGCATGGCGGCCCACTGACAACGCGCGCACTTCCTGTGCCACTGTAGACTGTCAGTGGACGTACAACGAAGTTTGTTGTGGGTACTCGCACATCAGCATCACGGTCCACGGACGCCCGAGCACAACACTATCACAAAACGCGGGACTCGGCGCCACACAGTAAGAAGTCATATCGTGGGTAGTGGTGGTGGCAAGTTTATTGCAAATAAACTACCTGCATAATATTTCCTGCTTGAACGGGATAATATTCTACCACAGCATAGCAGGATTCTTATTTCCAAGGGAATGTTAGGTAGTTTAGAGTGACTATGACAGGTGGAATCAAATAAAACAACAGCTTGTAGGTACCTAGTGCTTAGCTGCGACACTGGACTGAGTGTTGAGCACACTCAACTGTGCTTTGAGGACACTCAAGTGAGTTTTGAACAAATTAAACACTGTCACAAACTCTCACCTGTCCGTGCAACGACGCCGATGGACGAGGAGGCGACCTCACGCTGCACACATCGCGTGTTTCATCAAACAATCTTTACTTAATTAACTAAATGATACCAAAATTCGTTTCGTTTTCTAATTCGTTGAACTCATTAATCAAAATATAATATTAGAATCGTATAACACAAGTATCCGCAAGCCGCGTCTGCGGTCGACTGCCAGCTATAGCGGGCTATGCGTGGCGGACAGCGGCGGTGCGGACACAAATATATTCCATAATTATTTCAGGCGAAGTGTATCATGAAAGCACGCGGCGTGCGGCGTTCCATTGCGCGCGGCGGGCGGCGCGCGGCGTGACGGCTCCGCGTCCGCGCGGCAAGCTAGCGGCTGTGCACATACTTGACATATTTGCGGCGCTGCGCGCTGCGCGCTGCAGCCGTCAATGAGCCGTGAGACGTGCGGCGCGGTGCACTGTGCGAGGCGGCGCGGCGCGGCGGCGGCGTCGCGGCACTCACCTCTGTGCTCGTGTTATCCATACTTGCAATTTTGTTAAGGACACTGTCACATTTTTCCACGAATAACAGTGTTTTTCAGGTACCTCGCAGTTGTGACTCCAGTTTGTTAAAATGTTAACAAACTGGAGTCACAACTGCGAGGTATCATGGTTTCAAATTAAAGTTATTAACAATTTTTAACACCTAGGTATTAACAATTAAAATTATATTCATCTCCAGACTGGATTATGGGAATGTGTCGATCCTGGCACCGATGTCGACGTGAAGACTGATATAAAAGCTAAGTCCAAAATCATTTTGTTGGTTGAACCAATCAATTAGGTACAGTTTGTCTATAAAGTCATGAAAATAATGTTTGAGGAACTAATATTATTCAAAGTAGGGCAACACTAAATCATAGTACATCGAATGTCATCGACTTGTTTTGTAACTCGTTATCTATTGCATTTTTTATTGCTTTTCAAATCTACGTGGATAAAACTTCGAAGATGAGGTTTACAAATAGGAGTGGAGCTCGGGAAATTATTTTTAAAGTGTATCAGCTATGTTTGTTAGACCTCCAAGCTGGACAAATTTTATCAAATTAGGATGATATTTATGCTCGAACAGCAGCTATGACAGGTAATAATCAGGTTAATGTTTGTTTTTTATCTACCAGAAGTTACAAATTTACTAAATATACGATTTTAAGACTAAAATAAGGATTGTTTACATTGCGCATTAATAGGTTAGATTTCAAATCTATGTAGGCCATATTGTAGTGCGACCAGAACTTTTGATACTTTTGATTGATCAAATTTTAAATATGAATAAGTTATATCATGTTTGAAATTAAAGATAGTGCTATCTATTTTCTGTTAGATATTACATATATTTTTTCTTATCTTTCTTTCTGGAAAATCTGAGAGTACAGTGAGGCGTATTGTAGATGAAATTATTATTATTGCTGGCCTTCAACAGCATTACGCCTGAAAAATGGAAAAACTGTTGCCGTCATGTTGCAAACATTGAAAAAGAATATTATGATTATGAACGAGGAAGAACTCTCAAGAATAAATGAGTGACAGCAGTAGCAAAGACGTTGTTAAAGTTCATTTCAAATAAACTTGCGATAAAGTTTGTTCACCTCCGTCTACTAATGTATCCCAATATTTCCAAACCATACGAAAAAAATGTATGGGCAGTGTCGGTAACACGATCAAAACATTGACTTACTCCGTGTTTGGTATTATGAAACTCAACCGATGCAATGTTAGCGACAGTTTTGTATGACGAACGATATCTATCGTAAGTTATTTGGACTTTTTGGTACAGGGTGGTTGAATGACATTTATCGCAAGTTTATTTGAAAAACACTATAGTGACGCAGCTGACAATGAAAATACTTTTTTTAACGTAGACTATTTCGAATCAGATGACAAAGTAATTAATTATTATGTTATGGGATATTTTTCATGAATAAAAAAAAAGTTAAAACATATTATGAAAAATATGTATGAACATTTTTTTTTATTTACTCATGGTCGGAAAGAAAACATCGTGAGGAAACCTAGACTTTTATTTAATATAAGTCTGAAATCGCCATCCCGTCTTGAGCAAGCGTTGTGATCAATGCTCGTGCCTTCTCTGTTGAGAAGAGGCCTTTGGCCAGCAGTGGGGCAGTAATAGGCTGGTATTATTATTTATAATGAAGGTCGCATGTTTGTCTATGGTTTTTGTAGATTTTTTTAAAAAGATCTACGGATTTTACGACTACCTTTTTTATCTAGTTCAAAAAAAAGCGTCTTGTCGTTTTCATTAAAACCAGGTTTGCTTCCAGTACAAAATAATGCGCTAGTATCAAAATCTATTTAGTCACACTATACAGGGTTGCTACTTGCACGACCGCAGCGCCCTCATTTTTTTTCATGACTCTAAAGACAGACTGTACATTCATATTGAAAATGCAAAGTCATCCAAAGAAGTATGGACGAACTTACAAAATGCTTTCGAAGACTCTGGGCTATCAAGAAAAGTCGGGCACGAGCGTCGAAGATTATGTGAACAAAACAATGAGTACTGCATACAAATTACGAAATATCGGTTTCGAAGTAGGTGACCAATGGTTGGGAACAGAACACTCATGCTGGCGGGTTTACCGGATGAGTATAAACCTATAATCATGGGTCTGAAAAGTTCCGTCATAAAAATTTCGGCAGACTTCGTCAAGACAAAACTTTTGCAAGAAGTGGAAGTTTCCGAATCTTCCGCATTCAAAGCACATAAATACCTCTAATCATTATAATGCCAAGCCAAAAGGAAAAGGCCCTCGTTGCTTTAAGTGCAACAAATATGGACATTTTAAAAGTCAATGCAAAGTGAAGAAGTTTAACCAATTATGGTTACATCGTGGCACCAGAGTCAATAAGCTGTAAGCTGAAAAGACTGCTGAAAAAGTTAATACATTTTCAGCAGTTTTTTCAGTTTACAGCAATATAAATAAAGATGATTGGTATATTGACTCTGGTGCCACGATGCACATGACAAAATTTTCTGACCAACAAATTTTTGTTTCTTGTTCTTTCTTTGTTTGAAAGGATTTCCAGGTGGTCAGGTCCATTGTCATCAAGTCAGGATCTAATGATGGGATCCTGGAGAAATCGAAGGAACTCTTCAAATATTATAGGCACACACACCTATAGCGATTTGGGTATTTTTTATAGTAACTCGTGGATTTGCTCTCGGGAGGCACCATTTAGTGAAGTGGAACTGATGATGAAGACCACAGATGGCCACCGGAATTACTCAATAATAAGTATTTCACGGGTTGCGATTCGATTACTTTAATATGGTTGCTAAGCAATTTATGCTCGTCACAATAGGAATAATAAAATGGAGCTGATAGATGAATACCAGGAGAACTCCTCAACAATTAACGTCCCTGCATTGAGAAAAGCAATATTTTGTAAAAGGCGATGAGCAAGTTGACATTAGGTTATTGTAAGTTAGATACATTATAAACAGACCCGACTAAAAAGCGAGAAATAAAAACGTTTTAACAAAAAAAACCGACTTCCAAAAAAACACTACAAAGTGAAAAATAATGCGCTCCCCCAGGAAATCAGGATGGCAACCAACCGATTATCTTTTAAAGTTAAGGCTCGCGAGCACATTCGCAAGAAGCTGGCAGTATC
The DNA here is from genome assembly GCA_916614155.1 of Mesoligia furuncula. Classification (NCBI taxonomy): domain Eukaryota; kingdom Metazoa; phylum Arthropoda; class Insecta; order Lepidoptera; family Noctuidae; genus Mesoligia; species Mesoligia furuncula. Next base: position 26,508,921 of record OU744812.1, on the reverse strand, counting down.
ATCACAACGGTAATATTTTCTCATTGTTTGTCTTATTTCTTTTTAGTAAGTATATTCATGTATATTTATTTGTTCTTATATTTATATGTAATTAGGTATATATTATATTCATAGTTTTAATAGGTATATGCGTATTTTTATATTTAAAATATTTATTCCTCAATGTTCTTGATTGCACCTACCACTCTTTATCTCTCCATCACCCAAAGGTTGACTGGTAGAAAATGCCTATGGCATTAAGTCCGCCTCTGTACATTTATGTGCTTGATGTATTAAATAAATAAATAAATAAATAAAAATAACTTTAATTTCAGAAGTCGGTGGCAAAATACTAAAATACAGATCCAAAGACACCGACTTCCGAAATTAAAGTTATTTTTCACTTTTTGGAAGTCTGTTTTTTATTTTTATAAAAAAAATGAACTCTCGCCCGAGTAAATAAAATACTTACTGTTTTCATAAGTGAATGATTATTTCTAAATATCACAACGAAACTCTACGACAACTCGCAGGCTAGTATTTGATTATGTAGGTAATGCTCCAACAATTGTCATCAAAAATAATATTTAAAAGTACTTACATCTTTTCAAACTAACAGCAGACTGAAGGATAAATCTAGATGTTTCTTGTAATACTAAAATGTTAAGGTCGTTTTTCGGCACCTACATAATGTACGTAATGACTGATGAACTTCAACAATACTAAAAACGTGATTATCACACATAGTAAGTACTAATAACAGTTACCTAATTCGATTGCGAACTAACAACTACCTACCTACCTTTACTCAATAAATACCAGTAAAATTAAAAAATAATACCTTCAAGTACCAAGATTAGTCAAGTTACGTATAAAATCGAGCGGACAATGGGTTCAATGTGTGCGTGCGCGTAATGTTGTTGTGTTGCAATTCAGATACCTAAACTTGAGCGAGTTCAAAATGTGATAAGCGTCCTTAACTCACTATCCAAACTTTATCGAAGTTCGTGTATTAACGTGCGTCGCATAGAACTTAGGTGTCAGAAAAATAGGGCTACATGTCTCAACATTTATACTTAACTGTATCAGGACCTTAACACAAGATAACTTTTTTGATACAAAAGATAACTTTTTTGCTAGGTACCTGTCAGAGCGAAATGCTACAGAAACAAAAACCTTTTTTACAAAAAAACAACCGACTTCCAAAAACACTATAAGTAAAGACAAAAATAACTTGAATTTCGGAAGTCGATGTCTTTGGATTTGTATTTTAGTTTTTTGCCACCGACTTCCGAAATTAAAGTTATTTTTCTCATTATAGTGTTTTTGAAAGTCGGTTGTTTTTTTTGTAAAAAAGTTTTTATTTTTCACTTTTTAGCGGGTCAGTTTGTAATTTATCTAAGTTATGCCTAATGTCAACTGCTTATCACCTTTTACAAAATATTGCTTTTCCCGATGCATGGACGTTAATTGTTGAGGAGTTCTCCTAGTAAGAACCAGGAGAACTGGAGCTGATTGAGAAGTCACCATCAGCTCCACTTCACCATACGCATTGTAATGAGCATAAATTGCTTAGCAGCCATATTAAAGTAATCGAATCGCAACCCGTGAAAAATATTTGTCATTGAGTAATGCCATTTGTGGTCTTCATCATCAGCTCCACTTTACCAAATCATAATTTCCGAGAGCAAATGCTCAAGTTACTTTAATAATAGACTTAGGCAAGAAAAATTTTGCTAAGGGCCATGTTTATGTTACGCTTAGTCGTGTAAAGACGCTGGATGGCATTGTATTATGCGACTTGGAACCTACCAAAATGCTAAATAGACCACATGACAAAAAGGCATTGCGTGAAATGCAACGATTGAGGCTTTTATAAATCATCATCAGCCAATTGCAGTTCACTGCCGGACGTAGACCTCCCCAAGTTTGCGCCAACGTTCACGGTCCTCCGCTTCTCTCATCGAGCCACTACCGGCAACCTTTGTTAGGATAGTTATACAGAAGAAAAACTCGCCAAAGTATTTCACTTTAAGAAGTATTTATTAGTTTTTAGACTAGATGCTGATAATCCTGGCTGCAGCATCAGGCCAGACTTATGTCAACATTGCATTGAACTTAAAATTTAGTCCTGTTTAAAATGAGCCCAAACACGACTACGGTGCTGTAATTTCAAGGTTTGTACTTTTTCTGATACTCGACTGGCTTCAGCATCAGGTCTCTATGTACTTCGGTGTTCCTCATTAACAGTACGTTTATCTACACATCGAGCCCTTTTCAATGAGCCGAAATTAAAGTTATTTTTCTCTTTATTTATAGTGTTTTTGGAAGTCGGTTGTTTTTTTTGTAAAAAAGATTTTTTGCACTAGAATTTGACCAAGGTTTTGAGATGTTTTCCCTTTGACACTACACCCGTAGCTCGTATCAATAAGCCAGGCCGTGACACTTACACGTATTAGTCCATATCTTGAAAATTACTGAATCGATTTTGATGAAACTTGCACTGTTCCCTAATTTGAAGTAAATGTAAGCCAATAAAAAAAATGGTCACGATCAGATTAATAGTTACGGAGAAATGTGTGGACAAATATACAATACATCTATAAAATTTTGTATATTTGTTTGGAAGCTCTAATAGATTGTCATAATTATGTAAATAATTATAATGCAGTTCCAATAATATTACATACATACATGTTGAATTGATATCCTCCTTTTTTTTTTTGAAGTCGGTAAAAATACAGCTGTATTTTGTGGTGTTAGCGGCAGCAAGCGACACAAGTTGACACAACGCGAGCGCGACACGATGATGACGCGCAGTCGGTAAACAGTCCCCCCCCACAGTCCCCCCCCCACACTTGTCGCAGTCCCCGCCTACGCACTTACATTTATTGCTATGTAGGTTAACCTCATTAGCGTTACTAAATAAATAACAAAATAAAATGTATTTAAAACCAAAATAGTTGACACTATTTTGATTTTAAATACATTTTATTTTGTCACAATACAGAATGAACAGAATGCTTTACTGAGGATAGAAATGTGCGATTTGTTCACGGTTGAGTTGAGAGTTAGGTACCTACCTAATTCTAACTAGCTAGCTAGCTCTTCTAGCTAGCTAGTGGAGATGTAAGCCGGAGCCAGTGCGCTGGCTGAGCGGAGTGTGCCATGTGCCAACAATAATATTGATCACAACTCATTCCACCGATGTCCGTCGGAGAGCGGCGCCTCCTGCCACCGCTGTACCATGGATGGCCCATGGATGGAATGCTTCACATGGTTTCATCGTTTAAAAACTATTGAAAGACTTTTGCTAAAGAATGAGACATGACAAGACATTAATAATTATTGTTAAAATAGCTCAGTTCTGTTCCATCAAATTTAAGACATTTTAGTGACGAAGACTCCTGTTCCTATTCTTATCTTCGGAGCTAGTGCCTCATTAACTGTCATGGGATCAGTATGAACGAAGCTACCTTTTCTCTTATTAGTTAATTTATTTGTTAAAAACATATTTAATTAATAGTCTTTTAAGAGCTACTCGAAATTAACTACGTTTAGCTATTTAAAATTAAATAAGTCATTTGATTCATGTTTTAGTTAGCAGCACTGGTCGCGCCATTATTGTCCCGTTAGGAACTTCCGGCACAATGGTGGGGCGATACTTGCTGCACGAATATTGGAATAGATGATGGACAGTTGGTCGTTGGATACAGTGCGAGTAACATCTCTAGAATTGTTATAAAATAGTGTAATATTAGAAAATAAAGTTATAATTGTTGTTTACGTGCGCAGTTTGATTAAAGTCGTTTATATCAGAAGTGGTACGGAAACGCGCCCAGATGCCGAGAAGCCGCAAGCGCACTCGAGGGAGAAGAAGTGCGTCAAAAGTACGAGTAGCTCGTCATCAACATCTGGATCGCCTTCGTCCAGCAGCAGCAGCTCTGATGGACACAGGCTTAGGAAAAAGAGACTTAGGCTTAGGAAAAAGAGACCAGGCGTGCGTCTACCTAAGCCAAAATGTTATGTTATCTTCAGTGATTCCTGATTTTGACCCATTAGTGGATGATATTGAAATGTGGGTAAATGTCGTGGAAGCCAATGGTCGTGCTTTTCGTTGGTCTGATTGTGTCCTACAATATCAAGCGTTGCAAAAATTGCGTAATACTGCTAAAACATGGTATGACTCACTATAAAAAATAAAACTTCTTGGACTACCTGGAAATGGAAGGATTGGCGAAATACACTATAAGATACATTTCAAATAAAGCGTAATATGTATTGTTTGCTAAAAGACTTGGTCCAAACGAAACCCTCGGATGGCCAGTCGTTATACGAATTTTATTTTGTACAAAAAGGAAAAATTTACAAGATGAGATTGTCATTTTCTGAACAAGATATAATTTCAGTAATCGTAGGATCAATTGGCGATAAAAATATAACCACCGCAGCACTCAGCAAGCAGGATCTCAGCAATATGGCCAGGGAAGTTAAGGAACACTCAATCCGCATACTCTCAGACAGCATGGCTGTTCTGCAAGCGCTGAACAGTTACACAGCTGACTCTGGGCTATTATACGAGTGTCACCAGCGCCTCAACCAGGTGGGTAACCTCAATAATATAACCATTCAATGGATCAAAGGACACAGCGGTTCGCTAGGCAACGATGCAGCCGACGAACTTGCCAGAAGAGGGTCGAGTATGGCACCCGTGGGACCCGAGCCCATCGTGCCACTCCCCTTCGGGTACATACGCACTCTGGTAAGGAAACGCACAAGAGAGCAACACAATAAACTATGGACGGACCAAGGTGAATGCAGGCAGGCGAGGGAAGCACTTCCCACATTGGATGGCCGCCTCACGAAACAGGTTCTCCGTCTAACAAAACAAAAGCTGCGTATAGTTACCGCAGCTTTAACTGGCCACGGGTCATTTAATAAACACCTCTTTGTCATAGGAGTAACGGACAGTCCGTTGTGCAGGGCCTGCATGGAGGACGACGAGACAGCGGCACATGTGCTTCTAAACTGCCCGGTGATCGCCACGTACAGGGCAAAGTACTTCGGTAACCCAGGTACCCTACGTGAGACGGTCAGTAACATCAAGGCGTTGCTGGCCTTCTTTGAGGAGCTGGGGTGGATCGAATAGTCGATTTTCCCACCCATACGCAAAATACGCGCATTGACGTGGAGTTGCGGACACCAGCCCGTAGTACCTATTACCTATTACCTATTAACCACCGCAGCAGACGCTGGCAATTTGAAATACTGTGATGAGTTGGCCTCATTTTGGCACGGGAAAATTCATGTTGACCCGGAACAAAAGTCCGTTCAGAAGCATAAACATTCAACTCGCTTCATCATCATCTGCCTAGCCTTTTCCCAACTATGTTGGGGTCGGCTTCCAGTCTAACCGTATGCAGCTGAATACCAGTATTTTACATGGAGCGACTACCTATCTGACCTCCACAACCCAGTTACTGGGTAATACGATACCCCTTGGTAAGATTGGTTGTCAGACTTTCGGGCTTCTGACTACCCGTAACGACTGTCAAAGATCCACGAATGACAGCCGGGACCAACGGCTTAACGTGCTTTCCGAGGCACGGAGGGGTCTCGGTATGTAAAGATGGTCACCCATCCACAGACCAACCGCGGCAAGCGTAGCTTAACCTGATCGATCGACCTGTGCGGCTGTTATTACTTAGCCACGGGCCATTCAACTCGCTTATTATATATTAATGTTGATAAAAATACAGACAGTTCTTCCAACTTCAATGGGGTACCAATCAGAAAGATAATGTCAAATGTAATGTGTGTAATAGATTTGGTCATTTAGAGCTTGCATGTAGGTCTAAGCCTAAAGTGAAACCTGAAAAGAATAGCAAAGTAATAGTAGATTGTTATACAAGGGTCGGAAGGAATCAATTGCCATACGAGGCATTTAGACGCCCGAGCGCAGCGAGGGCGGCTATAGTCCGAGTGGGAATTGATGACTTTCACCCGCGTTAAACACTCTACTTTTCATTTCGAATTTAAGGAAAGTAAAAACTAGTAGTTTTTCTAAAATATTTATTGATAATAATTACATGAATAATAGGTACCTGTTTATTAGTCTTTTTTAAATTTGAAGTATGGAACACACCACGTCACCGCCACATGAGTAGATTCTGTGTCACCACCGCGGGCCGTTCCGCTTACTAGGGCCCGTATTATTATCATTCTGTCTGCATTCTTACTTTTACCATTTTTCATAAATTACTTAGAAAACCCGATAATCTTGATAACAATTACAAAAAATTGTGTTGCGCCGTGACACTTTTTAGTGCTGACCGTCCACCCAACTTTCTTATTTCGATTCAAAACTTGCATACAGCCTAATCGATACTCGCAATAAAAAAAATGAAATAAAATTGTAGAAACTGAATAAAAACTCTCTAAACTAACAAAATGTATCGAAATGTAAAGTGTTTGCAGAATATCCAATCTATAGAATTAATTAATTATCATCATTCTCAAAAAATACTTCTCGAAAGCCTACCTAAAAAATGTTTACTGGGAATTCTGTAGTAAACTATTAGAAAGTATCAAAAATAAAATCCACAATAAATAATTGTCCAATAAATTAAAATAATTTTAAACAGCGAGCGCATTCCGAATATAAATTCAATTATAGAAGCATTTCGGCGCGAAATTCAGTAAATGAGGTACCTATGTCCGCCTGTCTGTTATTGACATGATATTAGAAGAGATTGAAATGATATTAGAAAAGTATAAATCATTATTATAAACAATGCTTGTTGTATTTATTGCTTAAAATAATTTTATTTTATTTTCAAATATCGATTACATTCGTCATATTAGTTACTCGAGTCAATCGAAATTTAAAAAAAAAATTGTTTGGAATAATCGCTTTCACACATCATTGCAATAAAAAAAAAAACAATAATGGTCGGATTTCTGAACACAAATTGAGTAGTGGTAATGATTAATACGTATTATTGAACCTGTGTTTGAATATAACGTTAAAACCTGGGCATTTTCGTGTTGTTTATAATATTATCAATAACATTTGTCACATTTTAAATCTTATCTACATCTGTGTGTGTGAAATTTGTGAAAAGTAAAAATGTAAACACACAATTGGCGCGAAACTTCGACATTAGATATCAAAAAAACTTCATTACCACTACTTATTTATCTTAAACTATGGATAAATTCGTCAAATAATTAAATGATGTATATTCACAGCCCCATATGTTACCATGGTAAAGTCAGGATGTTCGAAATCCCCAATTTTTATGTTTTTTAGCCTCGACCACAACTGACATCAAAATGGTGATTATCGTACTTAAGTATGTTGAATTTATTGAAGGTAAATTATTAACTTGTGCGCTAAATATGAAAGATTTAATGGCGTTAACATAATGAGCTTTTTATCCAACTCTCCTAGTTAACGCACATTCATAAGATTTGACGGGTAGCATAATAAAAATTTACATAATCAATTAAGGGTGTCGTATGGTCTGACTGAGCTGACTACCTAACTAAATTTAGTTCTATTTTCAAATTTCATTCCCGCCCTAGGGAGGGCAGCAATTACTATGAGTATTTCCCGCACAAGGGTGGGAAGCAGCGTTTTCCACCCGCTATTCGGATCAAACAAACACTACTTTCCGAGTATGAGAGATGAAAAATTAATTGTTGAACTTACACCTAAGGATAAATTTTATAAGGCAATTGTAATTAACGGATGTAAACAACAGGCTTTTATTGATATGGGCAGTATTTGTTCTCTAATAACGTCTTTTTTGGCACACGAGTTAAACCTTACAATTTTCCAATTAAATAAACCTGTTTTATTAACAGGATTTAAAACAGATTCTTGCTCTGAGGTCACACATGGTGCACAGGTTGACATTATGGTTGATAATGCTGAGCATAATGTGGTTCTATATATTTGTGATGAATTAGCTGGCTGTTCTATTTTAATTGGTAGAAATTTTACGAAGATTATGTATGCACGTGTAGAAAGTCGCCTTTCTTTTTGCCCCATAAGTAGCTACCACGTCGCTTTAATAGATTCGTCTATGTTCAACCCTGATTCTGTTGAACACATATCTGTGTTAAATGAAATATTTTCTAGATATCCTCGGGTTGTTTCAAAAGATTTAAAATCGTTAGGGCAGACTTTTTGTGTTGAGTTAGACATTGAACTAATAACTAATAAACCTGTTTACCATAGACCCTATCGTATGTCTGAATCTGAAAAGGCAGCGACCAGGAAAATTATTGATGACTTATTAAAAAATGGAATAATTCGCGAAAGTAATTCTGCTTATGCCAGTCCAATTCTGTTGGTCGATAAACCTTCGGGCGAAAAACGTACGTGCGTTGATTAAGAGTGAGTTGCATCAGCTAACTATAACGATAACCAATCCCATGACAGCCGTCAAAATCTCCGGTTAAGCGAAATTCGGGTTGCATCATTTTGAGAATTGTTAAAATGACGTCATAAATAACTATATAACAAGTCATTTTTAACTATAATCAAAGCTTTGACAGACGTCAAATCTCCGGTTAAGCGAAATTCGGGTTGCATCGTTTTAATTTTGACAAAATAGTTAAAATGACGTCACAGATAACTATAACTTTAATCGCCCAACTTCGGGCGGTAAAGGGCTATAGTTACGGTTTGTGTCATTGTATAAATGTCATCTGCTTTGCATTGTAACCTATAAAAATATTGTGTTATTGAATAAAGTACCTACTAAAACAAATTAGGTATGTCTTTACTCCGAGATATATTGTGGAAATAAAGCTCTTCTAGCGATGATAGTGTCAGTGAATCCGATTTGCCAGTTAGGAAGAGAAAAAAATTCACCCTCGCATTGATCGATTTCATAAGTAGGATGAGAATTAATTTTTGGACAGATTCCGGGTTCTAAGACCTTAGCAAGAGCTTCTAACTTTCCTAGTTAGAAGCCAGAGCCCTTGCTAAGGTCTTAGTTCTCAGCAAGGGTTCTTGTTTTCAGCAAGGGTCCTCCCTTTCCCTATCCTGAGAACTCTACATATTATATAAATAATTACCTAATGGCCCCGACTTACGATTTGAGTAGAACCCAGGCAGGCGATTTACTTTGCGTAAATTATATCATCACCACTGCTCTCAAAACGGTGAAGGGAAACATCATGAGGAAACCGGCATGTCCTAGAACCAAAAATTCAGAAGAATACGCGAGAGCTTGAGCTTCTTCGGCAATTAAAGCAACACAGTGAAGAGAAGTATAAGCTAGAACTAGAAAAACTGAAATTTGAAATCGATATTCTTATGTAAAATGTTATTATGTAAACTGTAGCAAGTGTATTGTGAATATCGATTACTAATTTCAGTTTTTCTAGTTCCTAGCGTATACTTCTCTTCATTGTGCCGATGAAGTTCATCTTGATTCCAAATGCTTTATCTGATTTGATCCATTTCAATTTCATTAAGTTCTTTGAAGACAGGTTGTTTTTGTTTGGTCATATTATGTTTTTAAAATTGTACTTGTTTTTTTTTTCTTCCTTATTTTATGAAAGTCAATGCTTATCAAAATTAATTTAGTATATACTAGCAGCGCCCCGCGATTTCACACACATTAGTTACGATCCCGTGGGAATATCGGGATAAAAACTATCCTATGTCCTTTCCCGGGACTCAAACTATCTCTATACAAAATTTCATCTAAATCAGTTCAGCGGCTTAAGCGTGAAGAGGTAACAGACAGACACTCTTTCGCATTTATAATATTAGTATGGATATAGGACTTCCTCACGATGTTTTCGTTTTGAGAGCAGTGGTGATGAAATAATTTACACAAAGTAAAGCGCCTGTCTGGGTTCGAACCTACGACCTTTATGCTGTAAGTCGCAGCTGTTACGACGGACCCACCACTGCTCAGCGATAATAGTAGGAGTGTATTGAACGGTTAAAAAAAAAATAATAATAACAAATTGTACATAGCAGAGCATTTTTATTAATGTAACTACTTATATTAATTTCAACGTCAGACGACTTAGAAGTAGGTAATATTTCATCTGAAAAATATGCAGGTCACTCCACCGATGAAAATACTTCAATACCGCACGCTCAACAGTACATGTGCACAACAGCTAACAATACCAACGTCTGTCCACCAAACAGTTGCAATAGCATCCAGCAAGAGCAGCTGGGTGTTAGAAATGAATTTTTTAGGTAGGTAGGTACCTACCTAAATAATGCACCTGAAAATAAATAGATGATTTATGTTAGAAAATAAGCGTATTCTAACTAATATTATTCTTGTTCTTTTTGGTGTGCTGGATGCCACTGCAAAACAATGTTCTTTCCCGCATTCATCAGGCACAGTATGCATTTGCTGTGAAAATCGACTTATTATAATGTAAATATTCCTGTATTCAAATCTCCATAATGTATAAACAGTTTCAATACTTTCTTGCATCGTCTATACGCATTTTCGTTAAACTGCACTAAAGATGGTTTGACTAGCGTTCGTGAATCCTTGCGTTCACAAGTTACCGTACATTTGCAGCAGTCTCGGGCAATGTGTTCGCACATTGCGTTAAAATCTTATTGAACAATTAACACAACATCCTTCTGGAGTAAATGCTGTAATACATCTTCCAATAATATAATCCTTCAATTACATACAGGAAAACAGAAATATCAATTTCATGCAATTCGAAAGAAACGGAAAAATAAAATGAATGTTATAGTCACTTGACACTTGTCTTTCTGACAGTGTCAGATAGTGATGCGGCTCGATTTTATTTAACTCGTTACTCAAAAGCTGAGTCCATTTTCTCTCGAGGTGCCACTCGGTGTACTCACGATTAGATAAATATCACCAACACTGCCACACTAGTTAACTGTCATTCTTGGTTAAAAAACCAGGTAATAAATATATTCTTGTAATAAACCGTCATAATACTGTGATGTACAGTCACAGAGTTTTAATAACAGAAAATACATATTCTGTGGGTTAGTGCTGTCAGATAATAAAGTGTAATTTGTCATTAAATCGTCATTGATTTTATCAGATCAATCTGACAATCAGTGGAATATGCGTAGGAATTATTATTATTATTCGTATTAATACGCTCTTTACAAAGTCGAACAAACCCAATCTGAGCCGAATTGTCACTGACTTAAATACCTTGGTACATTACCAATATAGAACGGTAACTGTATTTTGGATCTTGCTATGATTCTTTTCTTGAAGTTTATTTTTGTGTGCGTTTCAAACGTACGAAGCTGCTGGGAACCTCCTTCTAGTCCTTAGATCAACTTAAATTAAGTTTTTGAATTAAATAATCGAGACAATCGAGTCCTGACCATTAATGACTGATTAACATCACTAGTGTCAAATAAACAAAGCGTGATGACAACAAGCTTGAAGTGTTGCCCTTGTCAAAAAATTACCCACGTACATTTTGGGGAAATATGACGTCTTGTCACTTGTCACCCTTTTAACTTTAACTGTGAAATACACGAAATACATGATGGTGCAACAACGGATAGTAGATTCTATGGTCATTGTTATGGTTACGGTTAAATTTAACTTTGACACAAACTATAACGGAGCTATTGATGCAACCCACTCTAAAGATCACTAAATAATATTACTATCAAAGAGAAATATCCAATGCCCATTGTAGAATACCTTATAGATAAACTTAGAGGATGTAAATGCTACACATCTATTGATTTAAAAAGTGGCTATTACCAAATTAATGTCAATGAAAATTCTATTGCTAAAACCGCATTTATTACTCCTGATGGTCACTTTGAATTCAGGAGGATGCCATTCGGGTTACGCAATGCACTATCTGTATTCCAAAGGTTAATGAACACCGTCCTGGGTAAACTTCGTTTTGATAAAGTTATTTGTTACATGAATGATCTATTGATGATCTATTGAACACATACAAAAGAGCTATGTAAAAAAATTAGTAGTAAAATAAATTCAAATTATTACTGGTAATAATAACAGTAATAATTTGAATTTGAAAATATAATAAAAGTGGTTGTACAACGTCCTTTGGTGAAACCATACTGTTGATCGTGTAAGATGTTATTACGATTAAAATGATTGAGCATTTGATTTAACATTACTTTTTCGAACACCTTGCTAAAAAAAGTTATTTAAAAAAATAAAAACCCGACTGCGGTAAAAAACTTAAGTTAAAAAAAAAACTGAAAAGCTAAAAACAAGCCCATTTTAAATTAAATAAAAGTTGGAAGCAGGCGGGACCCATATCATTTTCATTATATTTTCAAATTCAAATGGGTCCCGCCTGCTTCCAAAGGAAATTGCCCATAACCAGTACCGCTTTAAAGCAATAGAGTATGGCCATAAAAATATACTTATAAATTATAAAATATTTTTTTATCTTTTCTGAGTTCAGTTGATTGAAATCGTATGCGAGGTTAATATTTTGTATTTAATTAGTTATTAATTCGATTGTATTGTATACTTTTTTAAATGGAGTATTTTTGTAAAAGCAGTGTTGCCAATTTTAAGAACCTTCCCATAATCGGTCTTAACGCTTAGTATAAAGACAGACGCTGAGTTTTAAAAATAATTTCAACTATGACATTCTTCCTGGGTCATTGATTCCGTTTTAGTCATGATCTGGCAGTTGGAGTACCTAATTTATACGGCCTACCCAAATGTCCCTTCTTTGGTATTGTTCGTCGAATCGTTGAGCTCCTTAAGTTCTGCGTTGAGCTGCACGTTTACTGACAAATGGGAGCACTGACTGGACAGGCCCATTCAATCTGTGTGGTTCTTTTCTCAAAAGAACATTTCAGACACCTTTACACATGGTCTGCACATGATCTGACCAAGATTATGTCTGGGCATTAAAAGAGATTGTGACTCTGAGTTTGTTTCGGCCTTTCTTCTCAGAGTTGTCAGATAGGAAACGCCCTTCTCATCTAGTTTAAAAAAATATGTTTGACGTGTAAAAGTGTTTTTTTATCATTTGTCCTCCTTATTATTTTTTAATTAACGTAATTAACTTAATATAATTATATATTTTTAAGATCTTTAAAATAATATTAAATTAAATTATTTATTTCAGACTTATTATTTGTCCATACTTGTTAGTGTAGTTACATTACTTTACTAATGAGAGGTTTTTCTTTTCAGTATTAAAAAAAAAAATAGTTCCCAAGAACCCTGAAGATGGCGTTGAACTGACTATGTTACTAGATGCCAAAGTCAAAACGCTTGGAAAAAAAAACATTGCGTCACGTCATATACGCTCGTTGAGTGACAGTTTCGTTTGCTTTCGTTTTACGATCTCAAAATTACATCCAAGTGAATTAATAAAAAAATTATGTGACTTCCGTTCCTTGCAGTAACTTACCAAGTTCAGCGCCATCTATCCAGCGACTAGGGAAGCGTTAAAAAAAAAGAAAAAGAAAATCCCTCATTAAAACTATTTCTATTATTGACAAATCACATGGTCAGGGTGATTAAGATTAACTGTTGGTAACACTATCACGGGCAATGTGAAAGGTTAACTGCCAAATGTGTCAAAAGTGTCACTCACTGTCAATAATTATTTGTCAAACAAAGCATCTCATGTCGGTCGACCTGCCGACCAGCACTTCGCAGCGAACATTGTTATTACTTGTTTATTGATAGTTGTTGAGTTTGTTGTGCTAAAAAATAACTTATCATTGCGTTAACATCGTGTCCAGTTGAGTCTTCAGATTTCTGCACGGTCAAGAATTCTTATAGAGACCATTGTACTGTTTCTGTGCTGTGGATTGTGTAGAACGTTTTTACGACTACGGCCTGTGTTTTCAGTGCAGTAAATCACCAACGATTTCGTTAAAAATGTCACGCTGTGGGAGCTGTGTCTACTCCGTCATCAAGTCGGAGAGGCAACGGATATAATGGAAGGCTTTCAGCACATTTGTATTTTGTTGTTTACAGCTAATACTAGAAGCTGTTTAACTAAGTTCAAAATATACATTTAAATGCATCATGATGAGAAAAGTGGGGAAGTGTGTTGTACCACTCACTTGCGAACGATCACAATACAGACTGAAGCTGTGGCGACACAGTGCTTCCTTACCCAAACCATTCGTTCCACCGGCTGAAGAGCTCCTACCAGGACATGAGTTACCTTGGGTAACCTTCGGACCACGGTTAGCCGAAGTAAGGACAACCTGTTCAGGTGGAGATTCATAGACGACACCGCCTTGGAGTGTAAATGTTGTGCTGTTCCACAAACAATGGGACACTTAATATCGTGTCCCGTCTGAAGACGACCCACTGACCGTCTGCTGCACTTTACTGGAACTGAAGGACGCTGGTGATGGCGGCAAACAAGTAGCTGAATTCTGGGCCGAGTCCATTTAGATTGCTATCGACACGCTGAGAGGGTGATGATGAGATGAGAATTAAGAACCACCAGTTATACTTTTCTTAGTTTGATTTGATTTTGTTTGTGACTTTTGCCTGTCTGTGACAATATGTGTATTTTCTATTAAACTAATACAATATGTATATTTTCTATTAAACTAATGCTAAGATCAATTCCTTTACTGAATATGATATATCTATTATATTTATTTTTAGATGTTAGTCGTATTATTGGGAGCATGTGAGTAGGAACGAAATATGCGGAATTGAACTAGCAAACGACATTGAGGTTGACTTGCCGTTGGTACTGGGAACGGACACGTATTTAGTAAGGGGAAGAATTAAGTCACGACATGTCAGCAGAAAGGTTACGCTTACATTTTAATTAATAAGTAACTCAGTACCTAGGTGATATTAATAGCTATTATTGCAATTGTTTGGTGGGTAATCAGACAATGGGATGATGTGCTCTCTTTATGACCATTTTGTGGTATCTTAGTTGGGCTCGATTTAGGTCTGTGAAGCCACCGGCTCCGCTTTTAGACGACATATTTTATGAATATGATGATAATGTGGACCAATGAAACTATTGTATTCCTATATTCAAGCATTTTTATTTTCTATTTCCTATCAAAACCTACATTTAGCATGACCTACCTTTGTAATATTATTTAATTGGGATCATTCATTGATTTATTGGAACTATTTTCTGTTGTTTTATGTGAATCAAATCATATTGTTATAAAATACTGTTTTTTTGGTGGAAGATTTGTTACAAAACTAACCTCAAAACTGAGCAGAAAATCAAAGTACAACAAAAACCCCAATAAATACATGGATAATTTTAATTTCCTATGAAAGTACGACATTACCCCGCTTTTATATCCAATTTATGGTAGCATACAAAATTGTTTGATGCGCAACGGCGGTCAGTAGAGAAATGAGCAATTTCCTTTATTTAATTTAAAATGGGCTTGTTTTTAGCTTTTCAGTTTTTTTTTTAACTTAAGTTTTTTACCGCAGTCGGGTTTTTTATTTTTTTAAATAACTTTTTTATTTCCAGCTTATTAGTTTACAAAATTAAATGTGAAAGATTTTGCAGACGATTTAGTTCTTGGTAGGTATTTTTTACAGTTTGTCACTTCGAATTGCTTTTAAGCATACATATATTGCAGCATTAACAAATCCTGCATTTTTTTTTTGTCATCAATCCTTCTTGGAGTTGATATTCAACCTCATTTTTAATACAGGCCATGTATTACTTAGTGATTTCAAATTACGAATCGTTAATACGTCAGATGGCATTTTTTTCATGGTGCTAAGCTTTACTTGAAAGAAATCGGTTGACGTGAAAATATTTTTTTTTTCTCCTTGGACTAAACGATTAAATCTGAATTTTTATCTGAAAGTGTTTATGTGTTGAAATAAGGTGCGTATTTACTATTTTTGGGTTATTCATTGTTTTATTTTTTCATGTCGCAATATTTTTAATCGCTTTCGTTCTTTACTAAAGGTTCCTCGCTAGAAGACGTTTTATTGAACGAGACGATCGATCGATTGAGACGTTTCGTCTCCACTGCTGATGGAAAACTAAAAATTTTTTTTCTTTTTCTTTGGTACGTA
This sequence comes from Mesoligia furuncula, assembly GCA_916614155.1. NCBI lineage: Eukaryota > Metazoa > Arthropoda > Insecta > Lepidoptera > Noctuidae > Mesoligia > Mesoligia furuncula. Next base: position 26,492,899 of record OU744812.1, on the reverse strand, counting down.
ATAATTATGGTTCTATGCTCTTTTTTTGGGTATATGATATTCTGCTTGCTTCATGGGTTCTTATGGATAAATTTTACTCCAGGTTAAGGCCCGAACTTTCAGCAAGCCGATACACTCGGCTTTTCCCCCTACCACCCAGACTTCCAATAAGTAATTCTGCAATTCACCGGAGCAACAGCCGATTCGTACTGACGATCAGAGCCGAGCTGAGCCGGATTCGCCGGTCGTATTCGCCGACGGACAGGAGCCTGTGTTAAACGGATATTTTTTTATTTTCTCCCCTATTCTTTTGTTACCTAGTATGTTGTAGGTAGTTTAATTTTTTATTTTACTGAAATACGGCGGGTGTGATACCTTACCTATTTTTGCGGACCGTTTTAAGCACGCGTACGGATTTAAAAATTGATTGCAATCACGTTTTAAATTCGTCGCGTTTTCAAATTTTAATTTTTTTTGGTACAATCCCAAGGTATTCTTTTTTATATAACATATTTTCACGTCACGGTTTCTCCAGATATTTTCGTCATCATTACCTGTATAGGTATTTATCTTTTTTTATATTCAATGTTTGGAATTTAAAAATAAAATTTGGCCCAAAACAACAGTATTTAATCAGGGTGAATGCCGAATGTAAATTAATTTTGGAGAGTGTCCGAAATCTCGTTGAAATTTTGAATTTTTTCGTCGATGAAAGGAGTAAAACTATCTTCTAAAATCGGGAACCTAGGTGCAGTGAACTTGTATCTAAAATTTTGATTTGTGGGGCTACTGTATCAAATTTATCTAGAGTCAATTGTCTGTCGGTAATGTCAGGAAGGTAAAGTTCACATTTTGAGGGGTTAAGGTCCAAACCAATAGATTGAAATTCCTGTTTGAGGAGTTGTAGATATTTCAAAACAGTATCTACGTCAGCTTCTAGCGTTCCATCGTCTAAATACCACACGTTAAATTTTTAATCTAGTTTCTGTATAATTTTATGAATAGCCAAACTGAAAATGACTGGCCCGAGAGGGTCACCTTGTTGGTAACCAAATGGAGATTCCAAAACATTGTCCATAATTTGGAAGGGTACCTGTAACATTGCCACATAAAACCATTTTCGGGTATAAAATAGGCACTTAAAAGGCACTTTTGAACGTCAAAAATTACGAAATAAAAATTAAATTAAAAATTTAAAAAACCCCCGACACAAAATAATAATAAAATGAAATGTATCTAATTGGAAAAACATAAAATAATTTAAAAACCCCCTACTTAAAGAATTTATGGAACGAGACTAAGGGCTGATTTTTCAATCATCTGATAACTTTATTCGAGGAATAATTTTGAAATTTTGACAGATATTTCATACAAAAACTGTCAAACGTCAATTTTATTCTTCGAATAAAAGTTATCTGGCGATGGAAAAATCAGCCCTTAAACAGATAAATTCTCATATGGCAGTCGGGGGACCTCTTAGAATAGAAGGTGTTCCACAGAACGGTCCCCCGACTTCCATATGAATTTATCTGTTTTTAGTCTCGTTACATAAATTCTTTAAGTAGGGGTTTTTTTAATTATTTTATGCTTTTCCAATTAGAAACATTTCATTTTATTATTATTTTGTGTCGGGGGTTTTTTAAATTTTAAATTTAATTTTTATTTCATGCTTTTTGTAGGGACTCCTTGCGTTTTAAGTTTCAGGTACTTAATCAACTTTCGTACAAGTATTTCATAGCTATTAGATATCTTAGGTATTTCAGATCTAGTTTATAAAATGGGACTGCGACACTACCTGATGTAGAAATACATTTGTTATGTAGGATAATTCCATTCGTAAAAATGTAATTGGAAAAGGATCAAATAATTTAAAAACCCCCAACTTAAAGAATCTAGGTAACGAGACTAAAACAGATAAATTCATATGGCAGTCGGGGGACCTCTTAGCATAGAAGGTGTTCCACAGAACGGTCCCCCGACTTCCATATGAATTTATCTGTTTTAGTCTCGTTACCTAGATTCTTTAAGTTGGGGGTTTTTAAATTATTTGATCCTTTTCCAATTACATTTCATTTTATTATTTTTTTGTGTCGGGGGTTTTTTAAATTTTTAATTTAATTTTTATTTCATGCTTTTTGTAGGGACTCCTTAATTTTTGTATTTCATTTCTTTTATTTTCTTGCGTTTTAAGATTCAGGTAATTTGGTGTTTAATCAGGTTTTTTATCCGTCAAAAAATAATTAAGATTAATTAAGTATACCAGTTGAAGAATAATTTTTAAGACTAAACAGATTTTTTTGTTTTATTTCATCCTTTTTCTAGTTCTTCTTTTAGTTATTCAACTTTCGTACAAGTATTTCAGAGCTATTTAAATATCTTAGGTTATTTCAGATCTAGTTTATAAAATGGGACTGCGACACTATCTGATGTAGAAATACCTACGCTTTTTATTAAGTAGGATAATTCCATTCGTAATAAGAAAAGTCAAACTCAGTGGTCGTAGGTACCAGTCATCACTCCACTTTCCTCATCATTCTAGAGCATTGATCAGACAAAAAAATATTTTCAAGTTTTTAGTTTTCATTTCGTTGGTTAATATTCCTCCTCATTCCCTTTCAATATAGTGTACATTATTCTATTTGTCAAGCCCTTGCATTTGATACCTATATTAAAGAAGTTGTGAAAAAAATATATAATTCGCCATTTTGTGGTGACGGCCATCTTGGATTTGAAATTTGTAATAGCGTATAGTATTCTACTAGTCAAGCCCTTTCATTTGATACCCATATTGAGGGAGTTGTGAAAAAACAATGTTATTCGCCACTTTGTGGTGGCGGCCATCTTGGATTTGAAATTTATCATAGTGTATAGTATTCTACTATTCAAGCCCTTTCATTTGATACCCATATTAGGGGAGTTGTGAAAAAATATGTAATCCGCCATTTTGTGGCGGCGGCCATCTTGGACCGATTTTCATCAAACATAGCTAAGAACACTCCCGACTAATTCACCTTTCAAACAAAAAAAACTAAATCAAAATCGGTTTATCCGTTCGGGAGCTACGATGCCACAGACAGACACACACACACACACACACACACACACACACACACACACAGACACGTCAAACTTATAACACCCCGTCGTTTTTGCGTCGGGGGTTAAAAATGGTCAAACTCAGTGGTCGTAGGTACCAGTCATCACTCCACTTTCCTCTCCTCCAATCTAGGGCATTGATCAGACAAAAAAATAGTTTTCAAGTTTTTAGTTTTCATTTCGTTAGTTATTATTCCTAATTTCCTTTCAATATAGTGTACATTATTCTACTTGTCAAGCCCTTGCATTTGATACCTGAAGGAGTTGTGAAAATAAAAGGTAATTCGCCATTTTGTGGTAGCGGCTATCCTGAATTTGAAATTTGTAATAGTGTATAGTATTCTACTAGTCAAGCCCTTTTATTTGATACCCATATTGAGGGAGTTGTGAAAAAAAATGTAATTCGACACTTTGTGGTGGCGGCCATCTTGGATTTGAAATTTATCATAGTGTATAGTATTCTACTATTCAAGCCCTTTCATTTGATACCCATATTGAGGGAGTTGTGAAAAAATATGTAATCCGCCATTTTGTGGTGGCAGCCATCTTGGACCGATTTTCATCAAACATAGCTAAGAACATTCCCGACTAATTCACCTTTCAAACAAAAAAAAACAAAATCAAAATCGGTTCATCCGTTCGGAAGCTACGATGCCACAGACAGACACACACACAGACACGTCAAACTTATAACAGCCCGTCGTTTTTGCGTCGGGGGTTAAAAATAGAATTGATTCTAGTCGCCCATTCCAAAAGGTAGTTTTCGTATGGAGAAGAATGGGCAAGAAACTCCACCGTTACTCTTTTAAAATGTTTTACAATATTTTGTATACATTAATTGTATAATAATATGTGAAGACTGTCTGTGTGGTGCCGGACTTAAAGAATTGCACCACCCCTTACTTCCCGTGGGTGTCGTAAAAGGCGACTAAGGGTCTTACCGGAGAATGGGCAGCAGCGTTCTCTATTTATTCCACCATCATACCATACTGCGATCGCCAACCCGCCTGCCAAGCGTGGCGATTATGGCAAAACCCCCCAAAATTGGGGGAGGCCTATGTCCAGCAGTGGACGTCTATCGGCTGAAACGACGAACGACGATGTGAAGACGATGCATCTAAAATAAAATAAAATTACTATACCAAAATAGGTAAAAGAATTAAAAATGAAAACATGACATAAATTAATTATGTAATAGATACATGGTGCTCACAATCTTCTAATTAATATCGGAAGGAGCTCACGGCTGCAAACAACTGGGGGGCCGAAACGTTGAGGAAGGTTGAATTTAGGTCGGGAGGGTCGGGGGGGTCGGGGAAGATGAGACCATCCGCAGGCGCTGGATGTTTACTTTCTAGAGCTGTTAGTGTTTCTGGAGAGTAAGGCGCCATCACATCGCTGCTGAAAAGTATCCTGGCCGCACCCCTGATGTCACCTTCACTTAATTTGGTTTCCACATGTGAACATAATCCTTTTTGAGATAAGTTATGGAATGCAGGTAATTTTGGATCCAAAATTAGGGCCAAATTGTTACAATTTTCTATAATTTGTTTAGTTAAAAGGATAATAATGAATTTTTGATTTGTTATTCTATGATATTATTATTCTAACATTTTTATGTGAAACAAAAATCAATGATTTAAAAATTTTCAAAGTATTCTGCGTATATTGATACGTACCCGCTTAATTATCGATCCCGTGGGAATATCGGGATAAAAAGTAGCCTAAATGTTAATCCAGGGTGTCAGCTACCTTCATACAAAATTTTATCAAAATTGGTCCAGCCGTTTGAGCGTGAAGAAGTAAGTAACAAACATATAAACACACACACACCCCATCACAAACTTTCGCCTTTATAATATTAGTGTGATTCTATGAAACGAAAATATTATGAGAAAAAAATTATGATAAACGAAATCCTATAAAACTATGTATTAGCTATAAAACAACGTACAACTGATACGACTACATACAGAAAGCAAGCTAATAGAAATCTGTATTCTTATACAGCACGTTTAGCCGAAAACATTGTTTGTAGATATCTAGGAAGCACTGTTGACAGAGATCTCTGTTCATAGATAGCATTTCTTGCCGTAAACTTCGTTCATAGAAACCACTGTTTCCAGATAGGTACCTTGGTTAACAGAAAGCGCTTTTTGTTAACGGAAACCAATTATATTCCCATGCGCTCGCTCTTGCAACGTATGTCGACGGAGCCCCGCTTCGCGATTGACTGGCCGCTTCGCGGGGCTCCCTCGGGGTGTCCCTTCGCTCGCTCTTGCATCCTACGTTGCGCTTTCTATGAACAGAGATCTAATAATAATAATAAATTGTATATTACCACAAAGTTCAAGTACATTGCATTGTATACAGATCATCATCATCATCATCATTTCAGCCGAAAGACGTCCACTGCTGGACATAGGCCTCCCCCAAGCACCTCCACTTCGGCCGGTCCTGTGCTTCCCGCATCCAACGGGTTCCTGCGGCCTTCACAAGGTCGTCGGTCCACCTTGTGGGAGGCCTTCCAACGCTTCGTCTCGGAAGACGAAGCGTTGGTTGCGTTGGAAGCGTTGGTACGCGGTCGCCACTCCAGAACCTTTCAGCCCCATCGGCCATCTGTTCTGCGAGCAATGTACCCTGCCCACTGCCACTTAAGTTTGGCAATTCTTCGGGCTATGTCGGTTACCTTGGTTCTCCTGCGGATCTCCTCATTCCTGATTCGATCACGCAGGGAAACCCCAAGCATAGCCCTCTCCATTGCCCTTTGGGTGACTTTTAGCCTTCTTATAAGGCCCATTGTGAGCGACCACGTTTCAGTTCCATAAGTCATCACTGGCAACACACACTGGTCAAAGACTTTCGTCTTGAGACACTGCGGTATGTGGCACGAGAAGATATTGCGTAGCTTCCCGAACGCTGCCCAGCCGAGCCGGATTCGTCGATTGACCTCTTTCTCGAAGTTAGACCTACCTAACTGGACTGTATACAGATTAAAGATCTTAATTTAGTATTCGGTAGATAAGTACAACAGGTTCAACCCTGTCCCCTAACTAGGCTAGGCCTGTATCTTAGGGGGCAGTGCCCGGCTATAGGGTATGTTTCTATGATTCTGTTGTGGCAGACGTGACAGTGGAGTGTGTCAAGTTGGTGCATTTTTTGATCTTGTGGTAAATTTTTAATAATGTTGAGAATGAGAAAGTGAAGAGTATTATACATATGTATAAGAGTAAATGTTTGATGATTGTGCGAGGAAGTGGATGGGGTGTTTTGTGATAGTGTTGTGTGTGGTGAATTAAGTGAGTGTACGTTTGCAGTGTGTTAGGGATGTGCGAGTGATTAGCGCGTGTGCGAAACATAGGTGGATTACACATAAAGAGGTGATCATTAGGTGATGTAGGTTAAAAGAGATTCCATTCTGATAGTCCAGTTTTAACAGCCACTGTTTTACTGTACGTTTCATGTCTTATCTATCGTTTATCCCCTTCCCTCCGGATCTCTGAGCTGTTCAGACGTGTTTTAAGCAGTAGCACAGTGATATTTTGATTTAAATAATAGTAAATTTAAAGAAAATAAAATCAAATAATTAGCCGCACAGTACTAGGCTCGCATTAAAACGAGGAGGTCTGTTCATCGCTCCGCACGGTCATCGGCCATTTGTCAGAGACGTTCACGCCCACAACTGTTATCTCGCCTTTCTTTGAGGCGGGGTCAACGACCTACCAATAACGGCGCGCGCGCACACGACGCTGTCAACCATCCTGCGCTTACGCGTACAAGAAGCTTCTGTGTGTGTTAACGAGGCGCTCGCGCTGCTCTAATATCTGGTGCGTATTGTTGTGTTTATTTGCCGTAACCGAAATTTAGACTTGCGTTATGATGCCACTGCCAAGAACTCCCCCAAAGTCTGATACTAACCAAAGTTCAGCGCCCGTCACGGACACCGACAATGAGAGTTCCAGTAATGTCACCAGCAGACCCCGTGCCCGTAAGCGCCAGTATGATGATGAAGTAACTGTTGTCATGTCAGAAATGAAGCTTTCCCTTGAAGCTTTCAAATTGCAACAGAACACTATACAGGCATCTATAAATGGCATTCTGCAGCAGAATTGTGAAATTAAAAAATCCATGGAGTTCATGGAGAAACACTATGAGGAAATGAAAGATAAATTAATTGCAATGGAGACTGAAAGACGAACACACTTAGCCTATATACAAGGACTAGAAGCAAAAGTGGAGAATCTTGAGAGAGCTCAAAAACAAGCCACCATTGAGATAAGAAACGTTCCTGTCCAAAAAAGTGAGACAAAAGATGATTTACTGAAGATAGTGACAAAAGTGGGGCTAGCAGCGAAAGTTAGTGTTAATGAAACCCAAATAAGAGATGTTTTCCGCCTAAGTTCGGACAAGGGTGGGTCTGGACCTATTATTGTAGATTTTTCCTCGGTTCTACTGAAAGAGAAAATTCTAACTTCGGTGAAGAATCACAATCGGGCAAACCAAAACAATAAATTAAATACGGCCCACTTAGAACTCGACGGTCAACCTCAACCAATTTATATTGCCGAATGCCTAACTCAAAAAGCAAGAAAATTGTTCTATGTAGCTCGTGAGTTCGGTAAAAAAAACAGCTACGAGTTCTGCTGGGTGGCTCATGGTAAGATTTTCCTTCGTCAACGAGCAGGTGCACCGTCACATCGAATCGATAAAGACAGTGATTTGCACACACTGCGCCATCAAGCTGAGCCGTGACTAGGCATTGTTGTATGGCTTTTCTGTTTTATTTTATTTTTAATTTTTTATTATATGTTGTTAGTTTTGCTTAGTTTCAATTCCACTTACTATTTTGTACTTAAGTTAAGAAATCATATTTTAGTCGTACCACATTTTCAAGTACCTTATTCTAATTGTCTCTCAATTGCTTACACTTCACATAATTTATACACACACACAAAACTTATAAAAAAACAAATACAAACATATCTACAAACAACACATCTCATATCTTTCTCTATTGGTAAACATGTACTAATTGTTATTATACTTAGCCTAATTATTAGAAATAATCTTTTGCATAAATATCAGATACGCGTTTTAGAATCCTCACGTAAAAATGTTATTTTTGGATAATATTTCAAGCGATATTGACTCAGCTCAGGTATCTGAGTCTAGGATCTGCTCTCCTGAAAGCCTAGTAAACAATATTGATTTGTCTCGGACAGCCTTAACTTTAATGCACACTAACATCCGTAGCGTAGCTTGTAACTATGATAATCTTATCATTTTACTGGAAAGAATTTGCATACAATGTGACATTCTCGTGCTCACAGAGTGTTGGCTGAGTAAATGTACCGCTGTGCCTGAAATTGACGGCTACACGTCATACACTTCAGACCACCTCAATCAGAATGACGGCGTAATTTTATATATTAAATCTGAAATAAAACACCGCGTAACAAAACCATCCATGTTAGATGCCAACTGTCTTATTTTACAATCGGAAAACGAGTATGCTGTCGTGGCTGTGTACCGCTCCCCATCTAACCGAAATATTAATAATTTCTGTGACAGCCTTGACTTGTGTCTTTCATCACTAGAGTCTGTGAAGTCGGTGGTCCTGATAGGTGACATTAATATAAATATATCCCCAAATGGTCATGATCCAAATTGTAGTATTTACTTAGATCAAATGGCTTATCATGGTCTTCTACCAGCTCATGTCTTCCCTACTCGTAAAACCAGTTGTTTAGACCACGTTATGTTAAGATCTGATAAATACTCAGCTACATATGTACTTGACTCGTTTATAACAGACCATGCGCCCCTGGTTTTTTGTCTTGATTGTAAAATAAAAAGACACACTTCTAAGACCACTTTTCTTAAAATTGATTATCCTTCTTTAGTCCAAAAACTTTCAGGTACAGATTTTAGTCCTGTTTATGATACCGCCGATGCGAATGTTTCCGCTATCAACTTAATAAACTTAATTTCGCAAGCAATAACTTCACACTCAATATCTGTAACTATCCCTCATCGTAGGCGAACCATTAAGCCATGGTCAACGCCGGGCTTAGTACGGTGCATTAGGCATAGAGACGAACTGCACAGAAAAGCAACGCTTGATCCAGACAATGCCATTACTCGAGTCACATATACAAGGTACCGGAATTTTTGCAACAACCTTTTAAAAAAACTTAGGATTGCTTACGAAAAAAACGAGCTTCAGAAGAATAAAAATAATCCAAAGGGTATGTGGAATACCATCAATAAAATTGCTAGCCTTAAGAAAATGTCACCTCCTCCCAGTGAGTTACTTACTCTCGCTCAAGAACCATGCGAGTCAGTTGGTGTAGTTAATGATTATTTTGCAGGAATCGGGGAAACACTTGCAAATACAATATTAAATAATCAGAGTGCCAATCGATCGATTTATGAGTTAAATAAATGTAACTTATCGCAGTCATCTAGAGATTCTATGGTACTACTTGACACTGACTTTGTAGAGATGGAGTCCATCATCCTTAACTTAAAAAGTGACTCAGCAACTGGTATTGACAACATTCCTACACTAGTGATTAAAAGTGCAAAGTGCAGTCTTATTTCTCCCCTTACACACATGTGTAACCTATGCCTGACCACTGGTGTTTTCCCGAACATTTTGAAGAGGGCGTTAGTGCATCCTATCTATAAGAGTGGTGACAGAGACATTGTCGGAAACTACCGGCCCATATCTGTGCTGACAGTTATTTCTAAAATCTTGGAGAAACTCTTAAATTCTAGATTAACAAACTTCCTTCGACACAATAATGTTATTGCTGACAACCAATTTGGCTTCATGAAGGGTCGGTCGACTGAAGATGCAACTCTACTTCTGTCAGAGGTCATAGCTCAAAACCTAGATGCTAAAAAGAAAGTTATAGGTGTGTTTTTGGATATGTCAAAGGCTTTCGACACTGTCTCTGTTCCCTTGTTACTTTCGAAGATGGAATCGCTTGGCATTCGTGGGATTGCACTAGAGATTTTTCGATCTTACCTCTCCAGCCGAACCCAGTGCGTTAGAATAGGAAGCTACACAAGCTCAGAAACGTCTCTCTCTTTCGGTGTTCCGCAAGGGAGTGTTCTTGGACCCACCCTCTTTCTTTTGTACATTAACAGCTTGTGTTTAAAAGTTCTTCCAAACTGTAATATTATTACGTATGCCGATGACACGGCTTTAATTGTGCAAGGTAATGACTGGAAAGAGGCTCAGCATTACACAGAGCATGCGATTAGGGAAACAATGACCTGGCTTAATGATAACCTTTTGACACTGAATGTTGACAAGACCAGATATATCACTTTTACTTACCGTGACAATACCCAGCCTCCACCAGAATTTTATGTTAAGGTACATTCTTGTGACTTAAAAGAAAATTGTGATTGCCCTAAACTGACTCGTACTACCAATATAAAATATCTTGGTCTCATTATAGACAACTCCCTAAAATGGACTGCACATATAACCCAGTTAATTGGCCGAATAAGAAAGTTGATGCCAGTCTTTAAAAAACTCAGGAACTCAGCTGATCGCGAAACTTTATTATGTGTGTATTATGCCCTTGCTCAAAGTTTACTGCAATACTGTGTCGTTGTATGGGGAGGGGTTGGCAAGACTATCCTACTTCCCCTAGAGCGTGCACAAAGAGCTATATTGAAGGTCATGCTTGGACGACCACGAAGGTACAGCACTGATCTTTTGTATAGTGAGTGCTCTGTTTTAACTGTTAGACAGCTTTATTTATTATCTACAATACTCCGTAAGCATAAAAACATTGAATATATCCCGATTTCAAAGCGAGACAAAACAAGAGTCTGCTCAGGGACACCTCACAGAACTGTACTTGCTAGACAACAATATTATGTTGCAAGTAATATTTTATACAACGTAGCAAACCGTTTTAACAACATTTACGCACTTCCGAATAGTAAATGTAAGGATGTAATACGAGACTGGCTCCTACGATTAGACTATAATAAAACTGAAGAAATTACTAAAAGTTAAACATGTTTAAAGAAAGACACCAACTTCTTTACACCTACTTTACATTACACTTACACCCTCACATCCTCACACACATTACACACCTCACTCCTTATCACACTACACACACATTCTTCACCCATCATTGTGGTAACGTACTTATTCTAAATAGTTTGTTTTCCCTGTAAATTTTGTTTTTATTTTATTAGTTTCATTTAACAATCGTTCCATTTCATCAATATTACAGATATTGTGCTTAAAACAATGAATTGTGGTTTTAACCAATAAGTGTGGAAGACGCTGACGACTGTGACACAGTTTATACTAGTATAGTCGTCAACGTAATCTCTTATAAATGTATTCATTGCCATGATTTTGTACATAGATTAAGAGAAATTTGTAATTTCAGGAGTGATAAATAAACTATTATTATTATTATTATTATTATCTCTCTTATCTATATTTTTATCGTTTTATCTCTGTCAATAGCACATGAGTAGACAAACGGAACAGTATAAAGCTTCATACAACCGCGCGAATCGGTTGCACTACTACAAGCACGCGGGGCATGTGTGCGTGGCCACTGGCCGCTTGTCGTGTACGCGGTGAGACTGTAAAAAACTGATTTACGCTGACACAGCCAGTTGACAATTTCAGGGTTGCGACTTGCGACGCACGTTGTTTGTATTTACGCTGACACAGCCAGTTGACAATCTCAGGCTTGCGACTTGCGACGCACGTTGTTTGTATTTACGCTGACACAGCCAGTTGACAATCTCAGGGTTGCGACTTGCGACGCACGTTGTTTGTATTTACGCTGACACAGCCAGTTGACAATCTCAGGCTTGCGACTTGCGACGCACGTTGTTTGTATTTACGCTGACACAGCCAGTTGACAATCTCAGGGTTGCGACTTGCGACGCACGTTGTTTGTATTTACGCTGACACAGCCAGTTGACAATCTCAGGGTTGCGACTTGCGACGCACGTTGTTTGTATTTACGCTGACACAGCCAGTTGACAATCTCAGGGTTGCGACTTGCGACGCACGTTGTTTGTATTTACGCTGACACAGCCAGTTGACAATCTCAGGCTTGCGACTTGCGACGCACGTTGTTTGTATTTACGCTGACACAGCCAGTTGACAATCTCAGGGTTGCGACTTGCGACGCACGTTGCTTGTATTTACGCTGACACAGCCAGTTGATTATTACTTTTTCAAGTAAGTATGTACCTTTATTTTATCCATCATCATCATCATTTCAGCCGAAAGACGTCCACTGCTGGACATAAGCCTCCCCCAATTTTGGGGGGAGGGGAGGGGGGGGGTTTGCCATAGTCGCCACGGCGAGTTGGCGATCGCAGTATGGTATGATGGTGTAATGCATAGAGAACGCTGCTGCCCATTCTCCGGTCTCCCTTAGTCGCCTTTTACGACACCCACGGGAAGTACGGGGTGGTGCTTTATTTTATTAGTATTATGATAAAGAAAAACATATTTTAAGTGTCTTTTAATTTGTATTTATTTATCTGACATTTTGTCAATAATGCTCAAATCTTAATAGCAACCACATGCAGATGAAATGAATAAACTATGGTACAGTGGGCTGCATCTATTGGGTACCCCAGTTGTATTAAAATTTTCATACAACTGGGGTACCCAATTGAAGCATCCCACTGTACATAATGGTATAAAAGAAAAATTATTAAAAGTAAATTATTAAAGTAAGTAAGTAATTTGTAAAGTAAGTATCATACTGAATAATAAAACTATTTAACAAAATTGTTTTGTTTAATTTGTCTTAACCTATTGTGACAACCCTACCAAAATAGGTAACAATTTCGCACGTTCATGAAGCTTTGCCTCTGTTCCGTTTGTCTACTCGTCATGTGGTATTACGTACGGCGCGGCGTAGCCACTCACGACTGGCGCACCTTAAGGCTGCCCGCCCACGTCAGACTTTTTGTAGGACCGATAATCGAGCCGATTTAGTTAACTTCATTATTTCTGACCTACTTTTTGTAGGACGTGTGCGCTGCACTATTGCTATCAGTGTGTTCTATTTTTCACCTACAAAAAATCGGTCACCGATTATCGGACGTGGGCGAGCGGCCTTAGCAGCGATAAATTTTGTCAGTGTGTGCGTGCGAGTGCGACGACGAATACGTACGAGCGCGCTCACATAAAAATCGTGTTCGGTGCGTTTATAGTCGTCACCAGCGACTAAATAGCGAGCGCGGCTCAACCTACGCCTCGCGGATAATGTGTAGTTATACTGACTGACCAGGGACTAAATAGCGAGCGCGGCTCAACCTACGCCTCGCGGATAGTGTGTAGTTATACTGACCAGGGACTAAATGGTGACCGCGGCTCAACCCACCCTGCGTGGATGTGATGAGTGAAGTGTGTAGTTAGTTACTCTCATTAGCGACTAAGTAGCGAGCACGGCTCAACCTACGCCTCGGGGTCTCGCGGGTAATGTGAAGTTACACTGACCAGTGACTGAGTAGCGAGCGCGGCTCAACCTACGCCTCGGGGTCTCGCGGATAATGTTTAGTTATACTGACCAGCGACTAAGTAGCGAGCGCGGCTCAGCCCACGCCTCGCGGATAGTTTTGAGTGCGTCGCGCAGCGCCGGCGACACTTTGCGCTCTGCGCCGCCTGCAACAACACAAGTAACCCGTGAACATCAACACTTATTCCTCTGCGACTCTGCTGCTAATTTCTTTGCGCTCTGCGCCGCCTGCAACCACACTGGTAACCCATCAACACTCATTTCTCTGCGACTCCCTGGCTTAATTTCTTTTGGTCACTTTTTCGCTAAGTTGTAATGTGATTTTTATTCTGGATTTGCATATTTTGCATACTCTTCGCACTGATATTACCTAAAAAAAAAAAACCTCTTCTGTATACGGTGTGACCGGGTTTTCAAGATCAAATTTGTTTTTGCTAATCATCAGAGAGCTCACGAAAAGAAAGAGAAATAGTCGGGGTCGCTGTTGCCGGATACGGTAAAGAGGACTATACAAGGTGTAACGGAAAGGGGGTATCAACCCTAAAGGAGGTGATTGTGCTCATGAAGCTGAACAACTTTCCCCAAAGAACATAGGTCAAATATGAAAAAAAAATTTGGACCTCCCATAGTAATAGCAAATCATTTCCCCAAAGAACATAGGTCGAAATATGAAAAAAAATTTTGGACCTCCCATAGTAATAATAAATCATTGATTTGAAAACCCACTTAAAAAGACATGCTTTTTAACCCCCGACGCAAAAACGATGGGGTGTTATAAGTTTGACGTGTCTGTGTGTGTGTGTGTGTGTGTGTGTGTGTGTGTGTGTGTGGGGGTGTGTGTGTGTGTGTGTGTGTCTGTCTGTGGCATCGTAGCTCCCGAACGAATGAACCGATTTTGATTTTGTTTTTTTTGTTTGAAAGGTGAATTAGTCGGGAGTGTTCTTAGCTATGTTTGATGAAAATCGGTCCAAGATGGCCGCCGCCACAAAATGGCGGAATACATATTTTTTCACAAATCCCTTAATATGGATATCAAATGAAAGGGCTTGAATAGTAGAATACTATACACTATGACAAATTTCAAATCCAAGATGGCCGCCACCACAAAGTGGCGAAATACATTTTTTTTTTCACAACTCCCTCAATATGGGTATCAAATGAAAGGGCTTGACTAGTACAATACTATACGCTATTACAAATTTCAAATCCAAGATGGCCGCCACCACAAAATGGCGAATTATATTATTTTTTCACAACTCCTTCAATGTAGGTATCAAATGCAAGGGCTTGACAAGTAGAATAATGTAAACTATATTGAAAGGGAATGAGGAATAAACTAACGAAATAAAAAATTAAATTAAAAATTTAAAAAACCCCCGACACAAAAAAATAATAAAATTAAATGTAAGTAATTGAATTTATCTGTTTTAGTCTCGTTACCTAGATTCTTTAAGTTGGGGGTTTTTAAATTATTTGATCCTTTTCCAATTACTTACATTTAATTTTATTATTTTTTTGTGTCGGGGGTTTTTTAAATTTTAAATTTAATTTTTTATTTCATGCTTTTTGTAGGGAGTCCTTAATATTTGTATTTCATTTCTTTTATTTTCTTGCGTTTTAAGATTCAGGTAATTTGGTGTTTAATCAGGTTTTTTATCCGTCAAAAAATAATTATTTATTTATAGTTGAAGAATAATTTTTAAGACTAAACAGATTTTTTTGTTTTAATATATCCTTTTCCTAGTTCTTCCTTTAGTTATTCAACTTTCGTACAAGTATTTCATAGCGTTAGATATCTTAGGTATTTCAGATCTAGTTTATAAAATGGGACTGCGACACTATCTGATGTAGAAATACCTACGCTTTTTAAGTGGGATTGTTCCATTCGTAATAAAAATAGTCAAACTCAGTGGTCGTAGGTACCAGTCATCACTCCACTTTCCTCATCATTCTAGAGCATTGATCAGACAAAAAAATATTTTGAAGTTTTTAGTATTCATTTCGTTAGTTAATATTCCTTATTCCCTTTCAATATAGTTTACATTATTCTACTTGTCAAGCCCTTGCATTTGATACCTATATTGAAGGAGTTGTGAAAAAATAATATAATTCGCCATTTTGTGGTGGCGGCCATCTTGGATTTGAAATTTGTAATAGCGTATAGTATTGTACTAGTCAAGCCCTTTCATTTGATACCCATATTGAGGGGGTTGTGAAAAAAAAATGTAAATCGCCACTTTGTGGTGGCGGCCATCTTGAATTTGAAATTTATTATAGTGTATTAGTATTCTACTATTCAAGCCCTTTCATTTGATACCCATATTAAGGGATTTGTGAAAAAATATGTATTCCGCCATTTTGTGGCGGCGGCCAACTTGGACCGATTTTCATCAAACATAGCTAAGAACACTCCCGACTAATTCACCTTTCAAACAAAAAAAACAAAGTCAAAATCGGTTCATCCGTTCGGGAGCTACGATGCCACAGACAGACACACACACACACACACACACCCCTGTTTGTACAGACACCCTTACGAGGACCTTGTTAATCCTAGAACGAACCGAGGACTCTCCAAAAACTGGTTTAAACACCTCGTTGGCCTTTTAGAATAAGATAGAAAGAGACAGATGAATAAATCTATAGTGATGAGCTTATTGGGATAATGCTATCTCAATATTTTTCTGTATGATTTTCTGCTATCATACTGAGGACCTGAAAATACACAGCTAAATGTGATCAGCGATGCACATACGAGGACTTTGTGTAAGCAAACCGAGGACCTCTTACGTAAGCCCTGCGCCGTCCTTCCGAGGACGTATTTTTACACAATATTTCTTATAGCTTGTACAAAGTGCGGACGTTGTGTTAGACTTTATATCACTAAACCGAGGACAGTGTTTCTCGTAGAACTTGTACAAACCGAGGACCCTGGAAAATCTACCTACCTAAAACTTTTAACCGTGTAAGATAATAATTATATCAATGTAAGTAGAACGTTCCGATTTATTTCTTACACACTTTTTCCAAAATGAAGTACCAAGCGAGGACGAGTCGATGTCTTTACGTTTGTCGGCGATTCTCAAAGGATTATTATTTTAGTATCAGATGCTGCAGCCAGAGTCGTCTCTTCATGACGGTACTCCTCAGCACTTAATAGCATCGTCTTCAAATTTGGCAGAGGCGTTAGGTTTATGTAGTAAAACTAAAATAATTACCAGTCTGTGCTGATGCTTCAGCGAGGGTCGTTTCTTTATGAGGGAACTCCTCAACAGTTGATAGCATCGACTTAAAATTTGCCAAGTTATGTTTATGTAGTAAAACTAAAATAATTACCAATTTGTTCTGATGCTGCAGCCAGGGTCATATCTTTATGAGGGAATTCCTCAACAGTTGATAGCATCGACTTAAAATTTGGCATACATGTTAGGTTTATCTAGAAAAATTAAATAATTACCAGTTTGTTCTGATGCTGCCAGCTAGGGTCGTTTCTTAATGGGAGAACTCCTCAACAGTTGATAGCACCGTCTTCAAATTTGGCACACGCCTTTTGTTTACCTAGTAACACCAAAATAATTACCAGTTTGTGCTGATGCTGCAGCCAAGGTCGTTTCTTCATGAGGGAACTCCTAAACAGTTGATAGCACCGTCTTCAAATTTGGCACACGCGTTATGTTTATGTAGTAACACCAAAATAATTACCAGTTTGTACTGATGCTGCAGCCAGGGTCGTTTCTTTATGAGGAACTCCTCAACGGTTGATAGCACCGTCTTCAAATTTGGCACACGCCTTATGTTTATCTAGTAACACCAAAATAATTACCAGTTTGTGCTGATGCTGCAGCCAAGGTCGTTTCTTCACGAGGGAACTCCTTAACAGTTGATAGCACCGTCTTCAAATTTGGCACACGCGTTACGTTTATGTAGTAAAACTAAAATATTTACCAGTTTGTACTGATGCTGCAGCCAGGGTCATTTTTTTATGAGGGAACTCCTCAACAGTTGATAGCATCGTCTTCAAATTTGGCACACGCCTTATGTTTATCTAGTAACACCAAAATAATTACCAGTTTGTGCTGATGCTGCAGCCAAGGTCGTTTCTTCACGAGGGAACTCTTTAACAGTTGATAGCACCGTCTTCAAATTTGGCACACGCGTTACGTTTATGTAGTAAAACTAAAATATTTACCAGATTGTACTGATGCTGCAGCCAGGGTCATTTCTTTATGAGGGAACTCCTCAACAGTTGATAGCATCGTCTTCAAATTTGGCACACGCCTTATGTTTATCTAGTAACACCAAAATAATTACCAGTTTGTGCTGATGCTGCAGCCAAGGTCGTTTCTTCATGAGGGAACTCCTTAACAGTTGATAGCACCGTCTTCAAATTTGGCACACGCGTTACGTTTATGTAGTAAAACTAAAATATTTACCAGTTTGTACTGATGCTGCAGCCAGGGTCATTTCTTTATGAGGGAACTCCTCAACAGTTGATAGCATCGTCTTCAAATTTGGCACACGCCTTATGTTTATCTAGTAACACCAAAATAATTACCAGTTTGTGCTGATGCTGCAGCCAAGGTCGTTTCTTCATGAGGGAACTCCTTAACAGTTGATAGCACCGTCTTCAAATTTGGCACACGCGTTATGTTTATGTAGTAAAACTAAAATATTTACCAGTTTGTACTGATGCTGCAGCCAGGGTCATTTCTTTATGAGGGAACTCCTCAACAGTTGATAGCATCGTCTTCAAATTTGGCACTCGCGTTATGTTTATCTAGTGACACCAAAATAATTACCAGTTTGTAGTGATGCTGCAGCCAAGGTCATTTCTTCATGAGGGAACTCCTCAACAGTTGATAGCACCATTTCCAAATTTGGCACACGCATTATGTTTATCTAGTAACACTAAAATAATTACCAGTTTGTGCTGATGCTGCAGTCAAGGTCGTTTCTTCATGAGAGAACTCTTCAACAGTTAATACCATCGTATTCAAATTTAGCATACGCATTAACTTTAATTTGTAAAATTATTTTTATTATCAGTTTCCATGATCACAATTAGCGAAAAAGCAATAAATTTTGAATTTGACAGGCCGTTGACATTAATGATTTATCTAATCAGTTTATAGCTATTGGCGCCGATTCCCTTATTCACAAATTAAACTAAATAATTTAAGTTTAGTACATCTTTTTGTTTCTATTTCATTAGGAAAAGGACATAAGATAAATATTAGTTTAGTCCTGTCAAATTAGACAGCGCCTAAAGTAAATTGACGTATTTTTAGTAGCCATGTTTTTAATCACGTCTAAACTTGCTGTGGAGTATCTTAATTTGACAGGACCAAACTAATATTTATCTTCTGTCCTTTTCTTAATGAAATAGAAAGAAAAAGATGCACTGAACATAAATTTAGTTTAGTTTATGAACAAGGGAATCGGCGCCACTTAATAATATTTATTTGTTGTTTTCTAAATAGGCATTGTGTTATGTAATTTTATGTCAAGTTTTTAGCCCAAATTATGTCGATCTGTTTTAATTATGGTTTATATAAGTCTTTTTGTTTGAGTCGTTTTCTAATAACTGTTCTGTAAGTTTTCTAATCATGCTTCTCAAAGATGTTACTGCAACTTGATGATTATTTCTATAAGTAGATCATGCAAAGTTTATGTGGTTTTCTTTAGTTCGTTCATGTTCTGTATTTCTTTGTACTTTATATTTGCTTCAAATCTTGCTGCAGACATTTCACCTAAAGAAGCCCCTTTAGATTCTTTATGAAAAGCACACGTACTCAGCTCCTATGACAATACAATATTTTATGGTGCAAATCATGGTTATATAATACTAGCTGACCCGGAAAACGTTGTTTTGCCTTGTAAATTATTTCTAGCTGCCCGGCGCTACTTCGTTCGCGTGGTGTCCTACCCCTTACCCTACCCTACCCCTACCCTACTCCTACCCTATTTCTACAATACTCGTACCCTACTCCTAGCCTACTCCTACCCTATACTCCTACCCTATACTCCTACCCTTCTTCTAACCTACTCCTACCCTACTCCCACCCAACTCCTAACCTACTTCTACCCTACTCCTATAAGTAAATAAAAGTATAAAAAAAAGTAACCTAAATCCGTCCCCAGGTTCTAAGCTACCTCCCCACCAATTTTCAACCAAATCTGTTCAGCCGTTCTTGAGTTATAAATAGTGTAACTAACACGATTTTCTTTGATATAATTATAGATAAGCGAGCCTAGGTACTTAGCATATACTGCAGAAGAAGTCTGGTTATTCCTCGTGTACCTACTAACAATTTGTTTAAAGATTCAGTCTACCTTCTATTTCCTCCTTCATATTTTTATTTAAATGATAGCATATAATTTGTTTTCTACACACGAGGAAAACTGTCGAAACGAGGACTAGAATACACACTGTTCGGAAAATCTACCAACCGAGGTCCTAGATACACATTGTCTGGAAAAGCTACCTAACCGAGGACTTTTGTGTTAATGTTAACACATAGGTCCTCGGATAATACAACAAACGTGAAATGAGTGTAAAGAGTCTGTGTATGAGGTGACTGTGGCACCATCTGGTGGATACACAATGTTTGTGTAAGATTATGAATAATCTTGATCAAACCGAGGTTCAGACAACTTTTTCGTATTAAGTATATAGGAAGACTCAAAATCGCTTGCAGAATACGAATCTTTGGTCAAGTCAAACCGAGGACCCTCGAAAAGGTCCTCGCTTTAAAAAGGTCCTCGGTCGTGCCTTGTGTATTCATACGCACGTCCTCGGATGGTACTTAAAACAAACACACACACACACACACACACACACACACACACACAGACACGTCAAACTTATAACACCCCGTCGTTTTTGCGTCGGGGGTTAAAAACTAAAAACTTCAAAATATTTTTTTGTCTGATCAATGCTCTAGAATGATGAGGAAAGTGGAGTGATGACTGGACCACTGAGTTTGACTATTTTTATTACGAATGGAACAATCCCACTTAAAAAGCGTAGGTATTTCTTCATCAGATAGTGTCGCAGTCCCATTTTACAAACTAGATCTGAAATACCTAAGATATTTGGACGCTATGAAATACTTGTACCAAAGTTGAATAACTAAAGGAAGAACTAGGAAAAGGATATAATAAAACAAAAAAATTTGTTTAGTCTTAAAAATTATTCTTCAACTATAAATTAATAATTATTTTTTGACGGATACAAATCCTGATTAAACACCAAATTACCTGAATCTTAAAACGCAAGAAAATAAAAGAAATGAAATACAAATATTAAGGAGTCCCTACAAAAAGCATGAAATAAAAAATTCAATTAAAAATTTAAAAAACCCCCGACACAAAAAAAATTATAAAATTCAATGTAATTAGAAAAGGATCAAATAATTTAAAAACTCCCAACTTAAAGAATCTAGGTAACGAGACTAAAACAGATAAATTCATATGGAAGTCGGGGGACCGTTCTGTAGAACACCTTCTATGCTAAGAGGTCCCCCGACTGCCATATGAATTTATCTGTTTTAGTCTCGTTACCTAGATTCTTTAAGTTGGGAGTTTTTAAATTATTTGATCCTTTTCTAATTACATTGAATTTTATTATTTTTTTTGTGTCGGGGGTTTTTTAAATTTTTAATTTAATTTTTTTAAGTGGGCTGTACCTACATTCAAATTAAGATACATATTATATGAAACCATAAGTTAACTATTATTAGTACAGCCACGTGCAAAAATATTATGCATGTTTACTTGATAATAAAAACAAGAGATAGGAATTTCAAGTTTTTGTTATGGTAGAACACGTATTTTCGTACTTTTTTATCTTTTTAAAGGGGATTGAAGATTTTCATATGGAGCCTATCTGTATATCGTCCTATCAGGCCTATCTATATAAATCGATAATTATAATATGTATCCTATACATATATATATATCGATTTAAATGTAGGTTTCATGTGTGGCCGCCGTTCTGAAAAAAAAATCACAACGGCGGACAGATAGGTATACCACTGATCTTCAAAGCCCTTTGAAGTTAAAAAAAGAATATTAATTAGGTATTATTCATCATCAATCATCATCATCATCAATAATTTATTCATATGTTCAATATGAAAAGATAAAAAGTCTGCCCCACCGTATTTATACTATTTCTAGATGTAGCACAAGCTTTTGATAGAGTTTGTAATTTATTATTATTATAAGGGTTTGATATACTTACAAGCCAAGCTGCTGCCCAATGATTTTGACGATATCCTGCAAACATACATTACAGATAGAACTAGCTTCTGCCCGCGACTTCGTCCGCGTGAAATTTCACCCTCTTAGGGGTGGAATTTCGAAAAACCCCTTTGTGGATTCTTTCTACTCTTCACAAAGAACACACCCACCAAATTTCATGTCTCTAGGACAAGCGTTTTAGGCTGTGCGTTGATATATCAGTCAGTCAGGACTTTGAATTTTATATACAACTAGCACTTTGCCCACGATTAAAAAAGAAAATTAAAGCTAGCGTGCCACAAGGTATTATGTTGAGTCCAGTGGTCCACCCAAAACCCAAAAAACACTTCTCTTTTTTTGTGGTTGATTTCTATCGATATTTTTATCGATCAAATATTTATATTAACCCATCTTCCCTAGAATTGCATGTGTGCATTCAGTGACTGTACAAAAAAAAAAAAATCTTTATTGACACAAAAATATTAATTAATATGTATCTATATACTTTCTAAGTTTCTAGTGCCTGTGCCCGCCCCTTTTGAGCATGTGTGCAATAAGATATCACAAAAGTGTTAGTCTAAGACAACAGTCTTGTGTGCGTGCCAAAAAAGCCGTCCTTTTGATAATGTGTGTCGTGTTTATTTCTTTTGTTTTTGTGGGAGTTTCCGAGGCGGGGAAAATGTGGCGACACTAGGACTTGAACAAATATGAAGTGAAGGCATATCTCTCGGATATCTATGCCTTTACCATTACATATATTCATTATAAAGAACAACAGAAACGTACTACATTGTGATAACGGGCTACTACGGAACCCTACACTGTGAGTGGCCCGACACGCACTTGGCCGGTTTTTTACGGTTCCGTAGCCAAATGGCAAAAACGGAACCCTTATAGATTCGTCATGTCTGTCTGTCTGTCTGTCTGTCCGTCTGTCTGTCTGTCCGTCCGTATGTCACAGCCACTTTTCTCCGAAACTATCAAATCAAATCAAATCAAATCGTTTATTTGTGATTCACAGGTATAAAGATCTTATAAATAGAATATGTTCATGCCATGATCCGCCACATAGGGCATACAAATTAGACAAAACTACACAACATATATATACAACTAAACAAAATAAATAGGAAACAAATAGCATTTACTTAATCTATACATATAATAAATCTGTAGAAGGGTCAATTCTGTACATTAAAAATATTGAAAAAATAAATAGCGGGGGGTGTTGCTGGATCGATACCAAACCCAAATATGTGATTAAAAAAATTTTTGTCTGTCTGTCTGTCTGTCTGTATATGCAGGCATCACGTGAAAACTAACGGTTCGATTTCGATGAAACTTGGTATAATTATACCTTATTATCCTGGGCATAAAATGGGATACTTTTTATCCTGGAAAAATACGTAGAAAAAAAAACTTATTTTTCAGTTTTATTCATAGACGTTGTTCTGTAGAACCGCGAACACACGTTGCATTACCCGCAGTGGATAATTTTCCATTTCAATTTAAGAGAATACAGTTTCCTGTAGCTTTGTGTTACGCCATGACAATAAATAGGCTCAAGGTCAGACCCTAGGAGTTGCTGGCGTAGATCTTACCGCGAGTTGTTTTTCACACGGGCAACTTTACGTAGCTCTTTCCCGTGTGAGCAGTCCAAGAAATCTTCATGTTCATATTCCGGACGAGCTCACTAACAATGTTGTGTATGCTGAAGCTCTCAATTAACTTTATGTCGCATTGTCACGATCACTTTTTTATTATTGCAAACTTTTCGTCACTGTCAGTAATTTACTGCTACATGCTACTTATCAAGGTCGGAATTACTATGAAAAAAATACTTACTACAGAACGCGAGCTCAACAGCAGTAGCTCAATATAGGGATATCCTTAATTATTATAGGCTTAGCCGTATTTGGGTCCAATAGATATTTATAAGATGTCATTGTCAGAGTTACTCAAAATGGAGAAATAAACCATCCACGCGAAGACCGACATCCGCGCGGACGGAGTCGCGGGCGGAAGCTAGTACTAATTATTTTGATATAAAATCACTAACACTGTAATAACAGTTTTCTATCAAGAATTTTGACAATTTATGTTTGAAAATATTCACATTATTAGAATCTCTTATATTTTTTGGAATGCTATTAAATATCTTAGTTGCCATATTAAATACACTTTTTCCATACAGAGTAGTTTTAAATCTCCTACTGATGTTATTGTATAATCTACTTCTATTGCGAGATCCAGATTCTAAAGTAAATAATGTGGGATTTTGTCTTATAAATAGAGCCGATTCTAGAATATAGATAGATGGAACTGTAAGCAAGCCTAATTTTTTGAAATATTCTTTGCAACTGTCAGTCTTTTTCAAGCCACACATAGCACGGATGCATTTCTTTTGACATTTAAAAACCCTGTCCCAATTAGTAGCATTGCCCCAAAAGATTATTGCATATCTTAACCTAGAAACAACATGACCATGATATGCTACGAGTAGTGTGGGGAGGCTTACTTTTTTCGAGAGGAGGTAAAGACTGTAAGATGATTGTGATATTTTTTTACAAAGGAAATCTATATGTGTTTGCCATTTTAAGTTATGGTCTATGCGAAGTCCGAGAAATGTTGTTGTTGCGGTCAATTTTACTTCTTTTCCTAAATATTCTATCTTTGTATTTAATTTATTACTTGTTTTTTGCTTAAATTGCATTAGTTTAGTTTTATCTAGGTTTATTAATAAGTTATTATTTTCTAACCAATCTACTATTGAACATAAGCTACTATTAAGAGCGTTTACGCCGAACGGCATTTCATACAAACTTTCAAGCCCTTATTTTTCGAAATGAATGAACCGATTTTAATGAAACTTCATACGCGTAAGCAGGATACAAAGGTCTAAAAAGTTAGTAGAAAACATTTTCAAAATGTCTTATTTAAAAAAAGATAACTGGAAATCTCTGTTTCTATGGAAAATTTAAAATCGGTCTAATTTGGCTGTAACACTATTTTTTGAAAATCTTTTCTACTAACTTTTTAGATCTTTGTATCCTGCTTATGCATATGAAGTTTCATTAAAATCGGTTCATTCATTTCGAAAAATAAGGGCTTGAAAGTTTGTATGAAATGCCGTTCGGCGTAAACGCTCTTAATATCATTTTCATCATTATAAACGACTGTACAATCATCAGCAAAAAGCACCATTCTGTCATTTGTTGACATGGGGAGGTCATTAATGTAAATGATGAAGAGCAGTGGACCAAGAACACTGCCCTGAGGGACTCCGAATTTAATTAGTCTGGGACTTGATCTATAGTTTATTTCATTTTTAGTTTTAGGACAAATTTTACTTACGACTGTGATTTGAGTTCTATTAGTGAGATAAGATTTGATTAAATCAAGAGCATTACCCCTTATGCCATATGTCTCTAGTTTATTTAGTAAGATGGAGTGGTCTACAAAATCAAAGGCTTTTGACATATCCATAAATAAAGCAAATGAAGGCTGCCTAGCATCCACTCTAGGATAAATCATACTTAAAAGATCGTATATAGCTAAGTTTATGGACATATTTTTCCTAAAACCTTTTTGGTTTTCAGAAAAGATACGGTTCTTATCAAAGTAGTTATAAAGGTTTATATAAATAGCTTTTTCAAATATTTTTGAAAATATAGGGATAAGGGCAATCGGCCTATAATTTTTCATATCTGTTTTGGTATCTTTTTTATGAATTGGTTTAATTATGGTAGTTTTTAAGGAGGACGGAAAGGTACCTTGTTCAAAGCAAAGATTTATAATGTAACTCAGTATTGGTGAAATGAAATGACTAACTTGTTTTAAGATAGACACGCAAATGTCATCATAACCAGTACTTTTTGTATTCTTCAAGTTATTTATTATTGTGAAAATTTCGACCGGGTCAACAGGACCAAGAAAACCTGGTCCTGCCAAAAAAAAAAGAAAATGGAGAATTGTATTTGCAAGTTTGTTTTTTCGGGTTATAATTGGTATGCTCTAGTTGAGCTAAGTCAGCATAGTAGTTATTAAATAATTCTGCAATTTTAATAGGATGAGTGATTTTAAGCGTGTCTGTTATAATTTCTTTGATATCTTCAACTGGGAATTTTGGTTTATTGCTGTTAATTATTGACCAAGTCGCTTTGGACTTATTGGCAGAATTAAGAATAAAATAATTATTTTGCGATTTTTGGGTTAAATTGATAATTTTTTTATACCTCAGAGAATATGTTTTAAGTTTATTTTTGTCTGTCGGGCTCTTAGAAAGTCGATATTTCCATAGTAGGGAGCGTTTATTCTTACTACATCTTTTAATACCATTAGAAAGCCAATTTGGTCGCATTTTAGTCTTATGTTTTATTCTAATTAACGGAAAGCATAGATCATAGAATAGTTTAAATTCGTTATGGAATAAAGCAAACGCTTGTTCAGCATTCTTTGTTTCGAATACTTCTGTAAATTTAATCTCCTTCATACATTCTTTAAATTTATTTAAGCTATCGCTTGAATAGTCACGCTTGAATGTGTACCAATAGTCAAATAGACATGTCTTTTTTACTGGACAGGACAAGTACTGAGCTTTGTGATCAGATAAACAAAGTTCAAAGAGATCTGATTGAGCGCCGCGTATGTTATGAAAAATGTTATCAATGCAAGAGCCACTACTAGGCCGCGTGGGTTCTTTAATTGCCTGTTTTAAGTTGAAACTATAGATCAAGTGCTCAAGTTCTGACGTATTTTTGTTCTTTTTTAACATATCAATATTAAAATCGCCACAAACTACCAGTTTTTTATTTATGTTTTTTGTTAAGATAATTAGAGTATCATTTAAGTTATTAAAAAATATTTCAAGATATTTGTTACAGTTCTGGCTCTTCGGTACTCTATATACACATAAAATAATTATATTATGTTCTAACAGTTCAATGGCACAACATTCAATTACATTTGGGATATTATACTTTTCAATTGCCTTAATTACTGAGAACTTAAGATTATGTTTAACGAGAATACATGTTCCACCTCTACGGTTATCACGACAAAAATAAGAAGCTAATACATAGTTAGGAATATGAACAAAGTCCACATCATCTTATGTTCAGAGAAACACACAACATCAATATTTACGCCTATATCAATAAGGTTAACCAAACAAACAGTAAATAAATCTGCCTTAGAAATAAGACCACTGATATTTTGGTGGATTATGTTAATGCGGTTATAGACGAAAAAAGGTATTTTCTTCAGTTTCTGCAGGTTGGAATTGTTGATTATTTACATCCGATGAGTGATGACAAGGATTGCTCATCTCGTTGTCCGTTAATTCCGCTTGATATGACAGTACTTCCATAATATATTGCTCAATATCCTTGAAAATCACACTCATCCCATAATTATTCACAGTGCTTTTTTGTCTGCTAAACATGTCATAACTGTATTCGAGATTTTTATTGGAATCAAGAAAGAATGCATATTCGTGCTCTAAAGTATCTAGGTATAGTAAATTGTTGAAGTATTCCACTCTCAAATTATACAGATTGTAGTAGTATCCATATTTAAATGTTGGAGAACATATAATTATATTGGTGTGCTTGACTTTCTTCAAGGTTTCTCTTAGATTTAATACTATAGTTAAATTGTCGTTTGTACTTCTAAAATCTTCTTCAATCATAATAACGCAAAAGTCGCGCAATGTAAGGTCTTGTATTTTGGTTTCTATGTTGAGGAGAAGTCGCGCAGTGTTACATTTTGGCATCAAGTAATGGCATATTTCATAATCTTCGGAGAAAGTTTTCTCAGATATAGATAGTATTTTATTATTCGTATTGGTACTTAATATATTTATTTTACGCTTGGTAGACTGTATTTTGCTGCTCTTGGGCCGTATAATATTGGCATGTGATGTAGGTGGTTTCTCCACAATTTTTTCTTCATAATGTAGATTATCAATATAATTTGAAGATGTTTGTGTCTCTTTATGAATAGCCGTTACATTACTTTTGGTCGGAGTAGTGTTTTTTGGTATAGTATTTAGATTCGACTTACTTGTAGCATTTTCCATATTTAGTTCAATATTCTCCTGTTTTAAAGTTGAGTTCTCTAAAGTAAGTACTTCAATCTGTTGTAGGGCATTCTGTAGCTGTTGTTCAAGTGTATCAATTTTTAGTTTGTATTTGTTTAAGTCACCCTCGTTCAAAGACGTATCATTCGTTAAGTCGGTGACACTATCTTCGAATGTATCGGAAGATTCGTGACTGGTGTTGCTTATATTTGGATCACGTTTATTTTCTTTTCTACGAAGCGTTATATTATTGAGGAAGTTCATTTTGGGAATCGGTAATATTTGATGTTATTTAAATATCCACAAAAAGTGTTTGCTGAACCTCGGATCCGAACTCAAGACCTACTGCGTCGCAGTCCGGCTCTCTCCGGACTAGGCTGTTCACCTTGATAATTAGTGTGTGAAATTGTGGTTCTTAATAACAGCTAGTTTTTTCGTTATTTTAAGGTAGTTTGAATTTTTTGAATTTATAAACGATGCTCACTTTTTTCACAAGTATTGCTGTTATTACTTTATAATGAAATAGGCACAAAGTATTTGTATTAGCTAAGGGTATTTGCTATTTTCTTCACTTAATTATGGTTTTATGACACAGGATTAGTTGTTTTTGTCTCACTTATTGATGCTCACTTTTAACGTTTATAACTACTCACTGCACTAAGTTAGCAACTAGATAATATTGTCACAGGTAATTTGCACTATGTTTCACACTTTTATGACATAATCTAATCACTATTTGCATGAAAAATATTTTTAAAGAATAAAAATACGGAGCTCAATGATTACTTGACAGCACAGCGCCATCTTCATTGACTCTAAGAACTATACTGTTGAAACTTGGTAAGTAGATGTATTCTGTGAACCGTATTAAGATTTTCACACAAAAATAGAAAAAAAACAATAAATTTTAGGGTTCCCCATACTTAGAACCGAAACTCAAAATTTTTTTTTTCATCAAACCCATACGTGTGGGGTATGTGTGGGTAGGTCATCAAAAATGATATTGAGGTTTCTAATATCATTTTTTTCTAAACTGAATAGTTTGCGCGAGAGACACTTCCAAAGTGGTAAAATGTGTGTCCCCCCCCTGTAACTTCTAAAATAAGAGAATGATAAAACTAAAAAAAAAATATATTACCATGTAAAGTACAACCGAAAATTGGTTTGAACGAGATCTAGTAAGTAGTTTTTTTTTAATACGTCATAAATCGTAAACCGCAATTTACCATTCATTCAATCACTCAAAAATAAAAATAAAACATTTAATTTCATAAACATAAACCTTATGCATAAACCCGGATGTTACGGAACCTTCGGTGCGCGAGTCCGACTCGCTCTTGCCCGGTTTTTATTTACTTACCAGAATTATAATGTTATTATGAGTAATCATCATCTGTCTAGCCTTTTCCCAACTATGTTGGTGTCGGTTTCCAGCCTAACTGGATGCAGTTGAATACCAGTATTTTACATGGAGCGACTGCCTATCTGACCTCCACAATCCAGTTACTGGGTAATACGATACCCCTTGGTAAGACTGACAAAGACCTGTAACGACTGTCAAAAATCCACGAACGACAGCCGGGACCAACGGCTTAACGTGCTTTCCGAGGCACGAAGGGGTCTTTGTATGTAAAAATGGTCACCCATCCAGGAACCAACCGCGGCAAGCGCAGCTTAACCTGATCGATCAACCGGTGCGGCTGTAATTACTTAGCCATAAGCCCCCTCAATGTTATGAGCCAATAACTAATACTATTGAGAACTGCAGTGAACATTAGCGTCATAAACTAATACGTTAACATGGTACTTGCAGGTCTGATATCTCTTTAACCCGGTATTTCACGGCCTTCTGCTCATAATGAAAATTGATGCTTGTGAACTTTCATTTGATGTATATGTTACCGGCCAAACCCGATTTTAGGATGAACTAGTTTCGCCTAGGCCAAACCAGTTCATTCGCTCGCTCTTGCATCTTATGTCGACGGAGCCCCGCTCCTATTTCTGTGTAAAGGGTTTAAAGTAACCTAACCAAACCTAACCTCGGGGTGCCCTTCGCTCGCTCTTGCATCCTGCGTCGCCGGTGAACTGGTTTGGCCTAGGCGAAACTAGTTCATCCTAAAATCGGGTTTGGCCGGTAACATATAATTATGTGGTTTTTATTGGACATACCGGCCAAAACGCCCATCCGTCTACGGACCCTCAGTGCGCGTGTCCAACTCGCACTTAACCGGTTTTTCTTAATATGTAGGTACTTATAACCTTTACCATTTTAGTACAGAACCTTGATAAAAACTGAAATGCATGAAACAAGATAATATTTTTGCACATTGGACATGCTGGTGGCTGCAGGCTGCAGATGAGGCTGGTACCGCGTCAGCTAGTCGGCGAGTGTGGTGACTGGCGAGTGAGCGCACTGAGGGCGGTGTCTTGTCGGGAGCGCGCGAGGCCAGGCTTGTTCCGGTTGCCACTTCCGCTCCTAATAACTTTTGATAATGACCGGGCGGCGCGAGTGCGAGTGCGAGGCCGAGTGCTATCGATCGGCTGCGTCGTGTGTTGTACTATCGAGCACCACTCAGTGCATGGCCGCCGTGGCCCTGACCACCGCGACACTAACTAGGTACTTGTCACGACTGGTCCCCTATGTTCGGTTATCGTTGGTCGTGGCGAGGCCGAGCGAGCGGCGTCGTTTGCTCGTGACTAATATTTAGGCACTCAGTTAAGTCTGCGCGAGTGAGTCACAGGCTATTTCAGTGGCACTAAGATAAGGGTCGCGGCCGACCTCGCCGCGCGCGCCGTGCGCTGCTCTCGCTGCGACACGACGACACGAGTTCACACGAGTACTCGACACACACATGCGCGCGCCGCCGACTCGTCGACCTCCCGCTCAACAATGTTATGCTACTCGTCCAGTTAGCTGTGCTCACTAACTAAGCGTGATATGTTGACTGCAGTAATGACATTCATGTAGCACTCACTGCACACACAGGTTAGGTGCCTCACTATAGTCACTTTACCGTCCAAATCTCGACACTGACCCATCACTATTTACAATGCTGATGTTCTGTTCTCAGTTCGCCGACTGAACCACGCACGGCGACATCGACAGCCCGATAGGAGAAGAATACTCAATAGCGGCAAAGTCTAAGCAAAGATCTAATTAAATTTAAAGTGTCCACCTAAGGTCATATTCTGTGGAATGCCATAAATTATGGAGTATTGAAGAGGTTCCCGAGTTCCTGACTTCCTTTGAGCGTTTTCTCCAGAGCGGCGAGTACCGCATGCGCGGTGCATCGACGGACCTCCAGGGTCGAGCGTCAGGCTCGCCATGGCACACACACACACTGCACAGCCCACAGGTGCGCGCGAACTAGCCATGACGTAACGTGACTGAACTTTACTGAGCATGTTCTGCTTTATGAGCTCGTCGGCACTGAAAGCGTTTGTTCCCCCGAACTAGGTACCGTTATCGTTTATTTCTGTCGGGTGAAGTTTATAACAGTTGGTAGGTACCTCGTACAAATAATATGGTATCAGAGTGTACACGGGTACTTGACGTCACACACGGGACACACAGCGTGGTGACTCGCACACGACTGAAAGCGTGGCGGCTAGCAACTAACATTTCAAAACGTATGAAAATAATATGTTGAAAACTTGAGTGGTGAGGTGACGCATATTCGCAGTAACCAACCTGGGACGGCCGGCGCCGGGCGGCCATCTCCACTATTGTTATAGAGATGAATCGCTTTATGATTCTACGATAACTCGACCCCGAGACAACTTGATCCGAGTAACTTGACCCTGAGAACACGACCCAGACAACTAGACCCCCAGAATTCGACCCCGACAACTCGATCCCGACTACACAAATTTCATCGATATAGTGCCAATATTCCCCGAGTAAGTTCCCAAAATTATATTATCAATCAATCAATCATTTATTTATCCAGATCATAAAATCCAATTTGTTAGATACTAATATTAGTTTATACGTGGGACACAGAAAGTTTTGCGAAAATAAAATGTTCTTTTTGTAAATACTAGCTGCGCCCCGCGGTTTCACCCTCATAAGTTTTGATCCCGTGGGAATATCGGGATAAAAAGCAGCTTATACAGTTAATCCAGGGTATCAGCTACCTCCATACCAAATTTTATCAAAATTGGTCTAGCCGTTTGAGTGTGAAGAAATAACAAACATATAAACACACACACACCAAACCCCTGGGGGGGTTTGGTGTGTGTGTACCCCCCGGGTAATTTGAATAAGTTTAATAACACTTTAATTAGCAAGTTAAATGCTCAGGGCCTAAGTATGACTAATGGTAATATTTTGTATGAAGAATTCTTTTCATTAGTGCAAACAGAGTTCATTAATTCCTTTAAGAAGAAATCTAAAACTATTTGCCCTAAGTTTTTATTCAGTGACTGGGCAACTAAAAGAATCAAGAAAAGTAGGGAAAGATTATTTGAACTGTATGTATGTTGCTAGGTACTTATTCCAAATTTTTTAAAAATATCTGCAAATCAGCTAAAACTTATTTCATTAGTAACAAGGTTAAATCAGAAGACAATAAAATAAAGACAGTTTGGTAAATTATAAACAAAAAAACGAACAGGAACAAAAAACATAATACTGATTACACACTGGACACTTCAGTCGGTCTCATTAGCGATAACATCAATATCCCAATTGAAACTACAGAAATTTTAAATTCCTCGTCCGCACTAGCTATTGAATTATTAAGAGCGAATGTCTCAGCCTGTCCTGTGGAATTTAAATTTAAGCATATAAACGCCATTGTCAAAAGGCATTTAAGCAACTTAAGATCAAAATTACCGAAGATCTGTGGGGCATGTCTACTAAAGTTTGTCAATCCTTTATTGAGACAATTGCACCCTATTTAGCTTTAATACTATTTAAGTTGTGTGTAGATCAAGGGGTTTTCCCGGATTTAATGAAGTTCAGTAAAGTTATTCCACTTTTCAAATCTGGGGACAGCAAAGACACTAATAATTATAGACCCGTATCGGTTTTGCCTTTTTTACCCGACTGCGTCAGAAGGAGGGTTAGGTATGTTTTTCGAGTGTATGTATGTATGTATGTATATTTCTTTGGCTCGCTCTGTAGCCTAAATGGCTTGATCGATTTCAACTTGAGAGGTGCCGTTAGATTCGCCTTAATTGTGAGAGTGACACTGGGTATATCAAAATTGATATTAAAAATCCTGAAATACGTATTATTTATAACAAGGAGTCCCTCTAACAATTTTCAGACCTCTAGCAGCAAAATTTGCGGAAGTCTCATTTTAACTTCCAGTTGGGGGGTAAAAACTCCAAGTTGTAGAATTTTTTGTTATTTGTGTACTAATACTTGCTTACATACCAAATTTTAGCATTCTAGGATTTCAGGAAGAACCCTAAGAGTTTTGATGATCATCAGTCAGTGACGAAATCGGGTTTTTTAGATATCAATAAAATCTAAAGTATAAGAGCTATGCAATTGAAACTTAATAATGTTTAATAAGTTAACTTTTCGTACCACTTGCTCAAAAAAGTGTCATTCTATGCCACAAAATGCGAACATATAACAATAGTCATTTTTAATCTATTAAAAACAGGGAAAGAAAATTGTACTGAATTTCATTCATCCTCTAGGGGGAGAATGTGATTTAAAGGAGTACTTACCGAAATTTATACTGAACTACATCTGTGTTTACACCATTGAATTTGTATATAAAGCATTATATATCTTTTTGAAAAAGGAATACGCATTTATTATTAAATAAAATTACGAAAACCGACGAGGCTGTATGAGCTTGATGCCTTTGCTTTTCCGACAAAAAATATTAGTCTAAGAATTAGCCGCGTTTTTGTTTTCTTCAAATACGTAAACAACAAAAAATTAAGTTTATTTTTACTTTTAATTGTCATTATTTTTAATAAAGGCTTATCTCATATTATTATTGTGTAAATTTTTCGAAAAGTAGAGCATTTTCCTCGGTGATAAAGCTGTCTTAGTCTTGGGTGAACTTAAATCCCTCGCTACACTCAGGACTCGTCTTAAATCCCTCGCTTCGCTCGTGATTTAAGTTTTTAACACCCTCGCTACGCTCGGGAGTAAACCTCGAGTCCTTCGTTACGCTCGCGATTTAGATTCAGATTCAGATGATTTATTTGTAAACATAGGTTACAGATACACAGGTGTGTGAGATGTTACATTTTTTAAAGTGCTCTATGCTTTGCCATTAGGCGTACAAATGTAAGTAGGTAAGTTTATTTTAATTATTTCATTATTAATTTTACAATATTAAATAGAATTATACTTACTGAGCGATAGTTAAAATATACAATTCATAAAATTTAAAATTTCAACAATAGACAGCAATGTCAAATTAGGTAAAAAATTAATAAATGTTTCTATAATGTCAACAATAAAAGTTAAAGATAAATCAGAAATGTCAGTAAATTACAAAAGGAAAATGTCAATTAATTAAGTTAATACAAGAATTAGTCAAGTTAGTACTAGATTGTCAAAATAATCCATAAATAAATTAAAAACTTTCCAACTGCCATTAATAAAATGTTAGATGGTGGATACAAAAATAAATTTAAAAATAGTAAAGTCGAGAAGCTATTGGCTAACTATAATTAATAAGCAAGTATACATTTTATGATTGACCCAATGTTAACTATTTAAATCGTCACCCGCGACAGAAGACACTGCTTTATCCCCTTGGTTAATAATCTACTAATTGATATCATATACCGTACCGAGAATTTTGTTTATCTGGTATAATCCAAACCCAAGTTATGAGGGTTCAAAAAAACCACGAAGCGCTTCGAGAAAAGGTAGTGAGTGCTCTTGCGCAGCTTGCGCTTCGCTTGGCTCGTCTTGGCGATACAGATACGAAATGACAGTTGTTTTTGTGCCAATTCAAAGCGGGGGGCTCGAGGTTCTCAGGAACTAAAATTCAAGTAAATAAAGTTGTGAATGTTCCGATGTTGTTGTCGATAATTTTCTTCAGACAGTGAGTAATTTTAAATTTACGTCTTTCAAATATCATGTCGCCAGAACTGCAATTTTACTAGGATAGAGCGAAATGGCAAGTGGCAACATAATAGCTCAGTAGTTTTTAGTTCACATTGCGAACTAATGTGATCCCAGCTCAGCTTGTAAAACTAGCGTAGTTTAGGTAGGAGATATTAGCTCAACCATAGTAGTTTTTAGGCAAGTTTTAACCTATACTCACATTATTTAAAGCTCACTGATCTGACCGTCACGCGCTATAACTTTACTTGGACACTATCAACTAGTTTATATATCAAATGTCTTCTTTTTGTCTTCGATAGTATGAAGTCCAGCGTACTTGTATAATACAGGTCAGTGATCCCTACCCTTCTTTCATATATCTATGTCCCTACACCCAAAAAACACGTTTGTTGTATGGGAGCCCCCTTAAATATTTATTTTATTTTAATTTAAATATTTATTATTAAAGCCAAAATACAACTGAGTATTTTGTGAATAATTTAGTGCCTACCTGGTGCCATTATTGATATCGAGCAAAAAAGGGCAAAAAAATCGCGTTTGTTGTATGGGGGCCCCCCTTAATTTTTTTTAAGTGTTTGTTGTTATAACGGCAACAGAAATACATAATTTGAGAAAATTTCAACTGTCTATCGCGGTTCTTGGGTACGGAACCCTAAAAATCAGCTCAAAGGGATACAATTTTCGTCGCCAGAAGATGCGCTATCAGCGTTCGAGCAGGCTGTAAACGAGGTGTCTGCGGCGGACTGGAAAAAGTGTTTCGAAAACTGGTTCAAACGCGTGAAACTTTGTATAGAGGCTAGTGGAGATAGGCTTCCCATCCATCCTGATTTGTACGGACATGTCCGTACTTCTAGACTTTTGTCCGGACTTTGTTCGGCTCTTTAATTTGTCCGGATTTTTTGGCTTAAGTACATGGAATATTCAATTCAATTAAATTCAATTAAATTTTTATTCAGTAATAATTCACATTGCGTTCGAATATAATCCAGCATAAAGCATTAAAATTAACAACATTATTAGATATAGGTACGAATATATAAGAATAGATGCAATTCAAATTAAATTAGAAAATTGCTTAAGTATATATAAAAAAAAACAAAGAAACAAAACAAAAAAAAAATCATAATACCATGCAAACAAAAATTAAAAACCATACGTCAATAAATTAATAGCAATTTAAACGAATACAATAAAAAAATAAAAGTCATAAGAACACGGAACACAATATAACACCATAAACAAAAATTACATGTCAGTTTTAAAGCAATAAGTCCATTACAAACCATCTAATGAGTAGAGACATCTTTCCAACAGGAATGCTTTGAGTCTTGCTTTGGACGAGCCTGTGTACAGTATGCTTTTCAACTCAAGCGGTAACTTATTAAATATCTTAACTGCCTGATACTGTGGACTATGTTTTACTATACCAAAATGCGGTATGATTTTGTTTCCAAGGTCTTTTGTACGCGTTTTTTCCCTTAGCAGCCTGTCCTCGTCTGTTTCGTAGTCATATACATAATTTTTTAAGGTGCTTAAGAGTACTACTACATAAACGTATCCCACTGATGCAGTAGAAGTATTCAGGGTAATCCAAAACCTAAAAAATACTGCGTCTGTCGGTTATGACGAAATCAGTACCAAAATTATAAAAGCTTGTGCAAATCACTTATGCAAACCGCTGAGCTACTTAATTAATAGATCGTTCTTGGAAGGCATATTCCCAAGCGCATTAAAGAACTCAATAGTCAAACCAATATTCAAGAATGGTGATAAATCTGACATGGCGAACTATAGACCTATAACCTTAATTCCTATAATATCAAAAATAGTGGAGAAGACAATGTTAAAGAGGCTATACGACTATGTGGATAAGTATAATCTGCTAAGACGGGAGCAATTTGGATTTAGGAAAAATAGCACCACGTCTTTAGCTTGTTTTAATTTAATAAAATTAATAACTGAGGCAATGAATGACAACATACCTGTAGTAGCAATTTTTTTAGACATGAGTAAAGCCTTTGACTTCGTTGATCATACGCTATTACTAAGCAAATTAGATAAATATGGCATAAGGGGCCAAGCCAATGACTGGCTTAAGTCGTACCTAAGTGATAGGCGTCAATGTGTGCAAATATCAAAAGTCCTTGATGGAAACAAAGTAGAATATAAATCTAACTATAAAACGAACGCAGTTGGAGTACCCCAAGGCAGCGTGGTAGGA
Organism: Mesoligia furuncula; assembly: GCA_916614155.1. Taxonomy (NCBI): domain Eukaryota; kingdom Metazoa; phylum Arthropoda; class Insecta; order Lepidoptera; family Noctuidae; genus Mesoligia; species Mesoligia furuncula. The sequence continues at coordinate 26,455,694 of OU744812.1, read as the reverse complement.
GCGTTTTTATTTCTGCTATATATCAATGACCTTCCCAATGCAACACGCCATGAAACAATCTTATTTGCTGACGATACGACACTAATAATAAAATGTAAGGACAAAAATAAGTTGGAACAGGAAATTAATGAAGCAATCAAAGACATAATAAGTTGGCTTAATAACAACAATTTAAAAATCAATATAAATAAAACAAAAATAATTCAATTTCAAACTTATAAATCAAACTTTCAGAGTCTGAGTATAAAATATGACGACACTATCCTAGAACAAGTAGTAAACACAAAATTCTTGGGCATAATAGTGGATCAAAACTGCAACTGGAAATCACACATCAACTACGTATGCGATAAGCTAGACAAATTCGTATACGCAATAAAACGTCTTCGATCAACAGTGTCAAGTGCCGCAGCAGTTACTGCATATTACGGATACGTGGCGTCTGTGCTGTCATATAGTCTAATACTATGGGGCAATTCAGTTGAAGTTTTAATGGCATTTCGGGTACAAAAGAAGTGTGTCAGGGCAATTTCTGGCGTCTGGTTTTTGGACAGCTGCAAACCTTTATTTAAAAAACTTCACATTTTGCCATTACCCTGTATGTACATCAAGGAACTATGTATGTTAGTAAAGCAAAATCCGCACTATTTTCGCATGCAATCAGAAGTGAGCAACAAAAAGGCTTCTGCTAGAAATAAATACAAACACGAATTAAATGTACCTCAATGTAGATTGCAAATATGTATTTAGGAGGAATGTATATGTTAATGCCATTCAGGTGTATAACAAGTTACCAAACTCATTTAAGGAACTTCCCATCCCTATGTTCAAGAAACAACTGACAAGTTGGTTATTGGATAACTGTTTTTATGACATTGGTGAATATATGGAATATTGTAAAAATCCAAGATGACATGTACTTAATTTTGACATTGATTTTAAAACGACTGCCTTATTATAATAATTCATATTTGACATATTTTTAACCGACTTCAAAAAAAGGAGGAGGTTTCTCAATTCGACCGTATATATATTTTTTTTTTTTATGTGTGTTCGCGGATAACTTCGTCGTTTATGAACCGATTTTGATTATTCTTTTTTTGTTGGAAAGGAGATATGCCAAGGGTGGTCCCATGATAAGGAAACCAGGATCTGATGATGGCATCCCAGTGAAATCGAGGGGAACATTCAAAAATCGTAGGAGCGACTAGTGCGTTTGTTATTTTTTTCATTAAGTATTTTAAAGCACTACAATTTAATGAAGGTCTGGAGTCGATCTGATGATGGAGCCGAAAGACAGTCGAGGGGACTCCTCAACGATTTACAGCAGTTACCTTGTGTTTGGGCTTGATTAATTTGTATTGATGTAAACTTTACACCTAGATAGGTTGTGACTGTCATTAAGGGTCTGATGATGAAGACGAAGGACAGTTAAGCGAACTACTCAACAGTTTACAGTAGCTACCTTGTGTATGTTCACCGATTACTCGAAGACGGCTGGACCGATTCCAAAAGTTCTTTTTTTATTTGAAAGGGTATACTCTCGAGGTGGTCTCATTATCATCAAGTTGGAATCTCATGAGAGGATCCCATGGAAATCGAGGGAAACCCTCAAATTTTATAGGCAAAGCTATAGCGATTTGGGTATTTTTTAAAGTAACTTGAGCATTTGCTCTCGGAAATCATCATTTGGTAAAGTGGAGCTGATAATGAAGACCACAGACGGCCATCGGAACAACTCAATGACAAATATTTCACGGGTTGCGATTCGATTACTTTAATATGGTTGCTAAGCAATTTATGCTCTTCACAATGCGTATGATGAGTGATTGTTGAGGAGTTCTCCTGGTTCTTACCGGGAGAACTCCTCAACAATTAACGTCCCCGGATCGGGAAAAGCAATATTTTGTAAAAGGTGATGAACAGTTGGCATCAAGCTATTGTAACTTACATAAATTACAAACTGACCCACTAAAAAGTGAAAAATAAAAACATTTTTACAAAAAAAAAACAACCGACTTCCAAAAAAAAAACACTACAAATTGAAAAATAACTTTAATTTCGGAAGTCGGTGTCAATAAACGAAAATGCGGAACCAAAGACACCGACGTCCAAAATTAAAGTTATTTTTCAATTTGTAGTGTTTTTTTTTGGAAGTCGGTTGTTTTTTTTTTGTAAAAATGTTTTTTTAATCATTAAATCTTATAATATTAATTGTACTTAGTTATATAAAATGACATTTGTATATTTGTACACCATATGTTATGGTAGAATGTATAGAACTTAAAAAATATTAACACCATTCTATGTAAAACTACATTATTACAAATAAATAAATTCTAATTCTAATTCTAAGGCTAGGTACTGTGAGAAAACCAAGTTCTTTAAAATATGGTTTACAGGTGTCTCGTTGAGAAATACGGACAATGGTTCGTATCGCTCTTTTTTGGAGAACGAAAGCCCTATGCCAGTTATAATGGTAGCTGTTTCCCCAAAACTGTATGCTATACCTCAGTTTGGACTCTATCAGTGCATTGTATACCATTTTCAAATGTGTTATGCTCACTTCATCCCTTAGACTTCTTAAGGCATAACAAGCAGATGATATAGACGAATCCAATGCTGCTAATTCTTTCTTCCAATTTAACAATTCATCAATATAAATACCTAAAAACTTGACTTCCCTGACAAGCTCAATTTTAACTTTGTTAAGTTCAATGTCCATGTTGTCCTTGTTACGCGCAGTAGTTTTAAATAACATAATATTGGTTTTAGATGTATTTATTATAAGATTTGGTTATAAGATTTGGGTATAAGATTTGGTTTTAGATGTATTTATTATAAGCATTAAACCAAGAATGAAAAGCCTCCAGAGCTGCGTTCACCTTAATAGTTAGGTCTTGAATATCGGTAGCTGCAACTATAGCATTTGTGTCATCCGCAAAGACTACAAGTTGTATGTCCGGTAAAAGTTGATGTATGAAGCTGATTAGGTCATTAGTGAACAATATGTATAATAAAGGGCCTAAAATTGATCCCTGAGGCACACCGGCTGTAATGTTTAACATAGATGACCTGTAGTTGCCTTTATACCCGTTTGGTAGTGTAGAATCGAGTTCGACAAACATTTTTCTATTTTTGAGATATGATGAGAAGAGTTGTAAGGCTTTACCTCTTACACCATAGTGCTCCAGTTTTGTGATGAGTAGTTTATGGTCAATAGTATCGAATCGTAAAGTTATAGCGCGTGACGGTCAGATCAGTGAGCTTTAAATATGAGTATAGGTTAAAACTTGCCTAAAAACTACTATGGTTGAGCTAATATCTCCTACCTAAACTACGCTAGTTTTACAAGCTGAGCTGGGATCACATTAGTTCGCAATGTGAACTAAAAACTACTGAGCTATTATGTTGCCACTTGCCATTTCGCTCTATCCTAGTAAAATTGCAGTTCTGGCGACATGATATTTGAAAGACGTAAATTTAAATTACTCACTGTCTGAAGAAAATTATCGACAACAACATCGGAACATTCACAACTTTATTTACTTGAATTTTAGTTCCTGAGAACCTCGAGCGGCCGCTTTGAATCGGCACAAAAACAACTGTCATTTCGTATCTGTATCGCCAAGACGAGCCAAGCGAAGCGCAAGCTGCGCAAGAGCACTCACTACCTTTTCTCGAAGCGCTTCGTGGTTTTTTTGAACCCTCATAACTTGGGTTTGGATTATACCAGATAAACAAAATTCTCGGTATATGATATCAATAGTTAACTTATTAAACATTATCAAGTTTCAATTGCATAGCTCTTATACTTTAGATTTTATTGATATCTAAAAAACCCGATTTCGTCACTGACTGATGATCATTAAAACTCTTAGGGTACTTCCTGAAATCCTAGAAATCTGAAATTTGGTATGTAAGCAAGTATTAGTACACAAATAACAAAAAATTCTACAACTTGGAGTTTTTACCCCCCAACTCCAGTTGAGGGGTAAAAACTCCAAGTTGTAGAATTTGTTGTTGAAGTTGTTGTTTGTTTCGGTACCATCACATGGGCGTAAGGTGAAAAATGTATCACTGTTCATTACTTTTCTGTTATACAATAGTTCTTGTACTAATGAAACGGCCAAGCCTCATATTTTGACTGAGGTGTAGAGTTTGTGAAGTTAGGGCTTGTAGAGTTACGGCGTGTAGAGTAAAAAGCTCAGATCGTAGACAGCGATAAGGCCGCCTATTGTGTATTTTGTAGTGTTGATGTATTTTTCTCATGTTATGTATTATTGTGGTGTACAATAAAGTAGGTATATGTAAATAAATAATAATAAGCTTGGCTCTACATGAGATCTGATAACTTTTGACAGTGTTCTCGTGTTGGTGGGATAGTATATTAATTAGTCCAGCGTACTTGTATATTAGAGGTCAGTGGTAGGGATACATCTTAGTAATTTATTTCACATTTTACGTAAGTAGGTAGTAATATTTACGAAGATATCATATAAAACACTTTTATTGTAGGGAAATTCAAAAACAAAATTATGACGAGAAAATACCGAAGTGTTTTGAGTATTTTGGTAAGATGCTATTATATTACCGACATATTAGTGTAAATTAATTTCGTGCAGTTCTTTGGTAAACGTTAGAACGAGTAGCACGTTATTGCAAACGGAAGACCTCGAGACAATTCGAGGATCTGTTGAATGTAATGTGCTCGTACGACTAGTGCTAGGCTTCTAGACCGTCTTCAAGTAAGTAGTCGTGATGATTCTTACGACAATTATTAAATTCACAGGCCGCGGATTTGGAAGTACGGTGCGCACGTTATCGCTGAAACCAATTCGCTGATTGCTCAGTCACTTACCTCAATAATTAATTGTATGTAGATTGTAGATACATTACTAATAGGTACTTCAGTACTTACCTACTATATTATATACCGATCTACTCCTTACTTTTGTACACACACTTTTTTTGCATATTTCTTCAAAAGTACAGAGGTACATTGAAAAAGAAACCGGTACATATACTCCTAGAGGCGAGTACATTGCATTGGTGCACACCTAAATCGCAAATTCTGGGGGGCCGTGCGGGGCAAACGTACATAATTGGCAGAGAGATTCGTGCTGAAAGCTTTGGCTCACGTCACAATATAGCAAGATCAAACATATAACTTTCTGCTATGTGAAATATTTCCATTTCCATCGTCTGTGACGTCAGCCGTTTGCACGCTTTCGTGACTGCTCGAGTGTTGGCTATATAGTGCACTGTGCACTGACCAATAGCGAAACAAACACACGCATTGCTGATATGGGCAGTATGGGCACGGGCATGCAGGAATATGCAGGTATACGTTGATAATGAACAAGGAACTACAACAGACTGACGCACGGCAATACTATGCAACCCCCAAATTGTGAACGGAAGGCTCAAAAGCACCATTAACTCTTACTCATTTTCTTATAATAATTCTTGTACAACACAGTGTCAGCTGTGTCAAATAAACAATCAAGTGTGGGTGTCCACAGCGTACCGGCTAGCGGCTGCGGCTAGCGGCTGCGGCTGGCGGGAGCCAGGGAGACCGCGACGTAAACACAAAAGTGTGGCAGTGCGGGTGCGGAGTTGCGGACACCTCGCGGACGCGACGACGCATCGCCGCACACCACTATACACACTCGTTCATACATAATACAGCTTGATAGCTTTCAGGACGTCAACACAAAAACGGCTGAAGCGGAAAATCGATACTAACTTTAACGTAGGTAGCCGACGGTGAAGCGGCGAGCCGTGGCTGGATGGGGAAGGCCCGCTACCTAATTGCGTAACACACTATTGGGAAATGATTCAGACTGATCGCCTTCGTTTCGATCCGAATTGGCTTCATTTTTCGCTTTTCGTATTGCGTAACTTCATTATTTGTGAAACCAACTGGGGTCAGTTTGAAATTGGTTTCAACCGATAAAGAGTGAACGACACGTCATGAAAAACTAGGCAAAAGTCAATTTTTCGTATTGTGTAACTTATTTGACAACCGATTATAGGCTTCAAACGTCAATTCGATACCAATTTATAGTTGGTTTCAAAGAGAAGGCAGGCTTCTCGTCGTAATCATTTTCCGTTCTACATATTTCAGTATTTAAACGCGTAATCCTCATAATTATTTCGAAAAAACGTAAGTGGTAGTCTTCCTGATAAATTGTAAATGTGATTTAGTGTAAAACCTCAATGAGAAAACCATAATAATAGTATTTTAAAAATCAAGGCAGTGAGGTGAATTTAGTAAAATAATTGTAAAAGTTTTCTTCTGTTACAAGTGCTTACAACCTAAATTACAGATACATAATATGATATTTCAGAAACGAGGTATATTGGTGGCATTTTAACGAAAGACAAATTCGTATCTCGTACCATAACAAACGTTAACATAATATGCCAGAAGCGCAACCCATTCGAGGTTTTACTTCATTGGAAAAGCAATAAGTAAAGAGAAAGAACAGATAAAAAGCACACTTTTAAAAGCAATGGAAATGGATAAAATTTACCTAAGGATTTCGACGAAAATACACACCATACATAGACCTATATTTAAACATCATTGTTCAAGGTAATGTCAGTATTATTTTCTTTATAAGTGTTGAACGTTGAATGGGCCCATTATAGGTATAAGTACCCACCTAATTATTGTACGAGTATCTTCTTAAGACGACCCACTGACCATCTTCTAAGATATTACACACTGTATATTGTTTGTTCGGTACCTACTGGTGAATACATAATATACCTAGATACATAGGGCACCATCAAACATTGGTAATATAATGACCTCAACTACTAATGACGAGACACAATTACTTTTCTATTGTTACTGACCATACACTTACTTAGCTACTCATAAGACTAGTAGATGAATATTTACAATCATAACAACAAACTAAATTAAAGAAAGTACCTAGTTCAAGTTAGGTAGGCAACTGAAAATGTATGTTTTCAATTATTGTTAAATATTTTTAGTAAGAATATCTAAGTCAATTATTAAAAATTTATTCTGTCATAAACCTTAGGATGTCCGGTGTAAATCCTCAAAATCAATATCAGTGTCCTAGCACCACTATGGTAGGTAGTCTTGAAGGTTGTTTTCTAAATATTAAACTATAATAATATAGAAGTACCTACCTACCTTAATATTTATTTATAGTGTTTATTGTTACATTATTATGTGGAGCCCTTCAAAATACTCTTTAGCATTATGGTTTTGTTTGATATCACAATAAAGTAATGTATGTAATATGTATTATAGGCATAGGCCTATGATACATATAAAAAGAAGGATGGTCTCCTTTTTATCTATTACCTAATTAGTAAAAATACTTGCTGTATCTTTCTTAGGTACTTTTTAGTCAAGAATGCTTCATCCATCAATAGAATTGTAGGCATCTAATTTGTGTTTATAGCAGTATATTACTGTTCTAATATGCACCTACATAGATTTGGGCCTTTTAAATACTTTGTGGGTGGTTGTAACATAATGAGGATTTACTTACTTAAATTCTTTTTTTATCTTTCAGGTGTTAGGCTCAACTACATCTTGCGCCACTGCTGGGCAAAGGCCTACTCTCCTTCCACCCCTCTCTGTCGAGAGCTGCCAAGGACCAATCTTTATTAAAGTGGTCCAGCTTATCCCACCATCCCCGTCTGGGCCTGCCGCTATGTTGTTTGCCATTATTCATGAAAAACTAACTTGTTCTCACAGCAAGCATTAGCCAGCAGTACATAAATTATCCATGATGATTTTCACAGGAATACATTAGATGCCAAATTCCACCAATCCATAGAATATAAATATTTGTTCCAATTTATTCTTGCCTCATGACCAAATATTCTATGCTAAATGTGAATAAATGGTATTGTCAGTTAAGGTTGAATAATATAAATAAAACCATTTTTTTTTACCATAATATATTGTCTTTCTATTTACCTATACCTAATGAATGACACTTAATTTAGCTAAACACCACTATTTTCTAATTAGTATCACTATAATAATCACTTGTCTTTATTAAAAAAAAGGCATTTCTTTGCTACAACTTTGCAATTCAAACAATAATACAATATACATCCTTAAGAATAATACAAAAAGTGTTTATTACGAACGAGATTCGAACCATCGAATCATCGGTTATTCTTTGATTACCGCGAGCTCTTACCAACTAAGCCAGTTAGGTAGTTAATAACTCGATGAATTATCAATCTACTTGGCGTTATAATTCTGTCTCTGTCTAACCGATATATTATTGAACTCGCAGAGAATGCATTACATTTTACTAATCTATTTTGAAGTTACCGTCTGATGAGTCTAGTTTTGTTTCACCTTTCGCACTATCGCATATTAAACGTGTTTGTGTTAAAACGATAATATAGATTGAAATGATAGATAATTAAATTATATTTCTTTCATTTTAATATAAACCTAATAGTTATAACAACAATAAAAAGAAAAAGTTGCATTAATAGTATAACTCAGAGAAAAATAAAATTTGATGAAAACAAAACCTAATTATCAGACTGCCAGTATCGAACTTGGGTCATCGGTTTCACATGTTATATCCTAAACCTCTGGACCAACTTAACTGTTACTACTAGTTCTAAATTAAGGGTCCCTATCAATTTCGCGGACTAAAAACAGAAAAATCATTTTTCTCAGCGCAAATTTCTCAATATCCTTAAGTTATCTAGTTTTTTTTTTAAATACACAAGTATTTATCACCTATCTATCTAGTAAGTCTACGAATTTAAGTTTTGATAACTACTTTAGAAGTTTGAAAACTGAAGTAGTTGCTAAATAAAAGCCATAGGCCTTGTTATACTGTGCATTGTGGAGGGGCTGGGGCGCATTACTCAGTACGTGCGTTGCGAACCGCCGCCTTACTCCTGTCCCCATCTCAGCGGCCAACTAGTTCCGCGCGGGCTGTAACATAACACTAGATTAGAACGGTAAACATTAGTTAGGTACCTATACATAAAACATATGATCCATGCTATTATTATAAATTCGAAAGCAACTCTGTCTGTCTGTCTGTATGTTACCTTTTCAGGCCTAAACCACTGAACGAATTTCGCAGAGATAGATTGCATCCCGGGGAAGGACAGGATAGTTTTTATCCCAATATTCCCACGGGATCAACACTTATGCGGGTGAAACCGCGGGGTGCTGCTAGTGATAAATATATCATAATTATGTGAGTTGCTGCTTGATTCTTAACGGTGTCAAATAGCTTACCTTTAATGATTAATACGGCAGATAGGTTTTCCATTCTTTGTAAGACGAAAATCCATTGTATGTCAACTAGATTGATGTTAGTAGGGCAGTGTTCCATTCTTGTATTTTCAGCTCTACCACCACCGTCTGCAAAAATAGTATGATTAATGTTTTGTACTTAGTTGTTATTTGATTAATGGTAATTATAAATTGTTTCAATAACTACTTATGTAGAAACTCAATTAATAATTTCAGTTGTTAGAATGGAGGTTAATGGACATATACTTACTATGATAATTAATTATTTTAACCACAACAAATAGCTAACCAAGCTAAGCTAAATAAGTTGCTTAGCTATACAACAAAGGAATGATTGTCAGTATGTGTATAATACAAACAACTTTTTCCTAATTATATTGGGTTAAGTACTTACTTGTAGTGATGAAGATAAATTGACTTTTCGCTATTGAGCGAAACAGCCCAAGTCTCAGTGCAGCCAGCGATTGCTCCCATAGAGTGAGACAAGAAGGACACTTTGTCCCAGTTGAAATGCTCTTTTATATACAAAATCATCCTCAACCAGTCCCATTTGTCAGTCATATCTGAAAATTAAAAACATTGTTATCTTCATATGGTTAAGCTTTTCTTTGAATTCTCAAAGATAGTGTATTTCGTTCTTATAACTATTATGTGTACGTGGGGAGAAGGTATAATTTATTATTGAGTATGTTAGCTATGATTGCGATAGGTAAGACCCACAAGTTTAGTCATAATTGTGTATGTGTACCGAGAGTCTACGACTAAAACCCATGTCCAGGGAGGTCGAAAGCTAATATAGGTCTATCTTTGATGATCATCGGTATCAAGGGTAAGTACTTACACGAGCTACGATAATCTAATAATGAGATACGAACAACTTTTTCGTAGATATATTTGGTTACTTACTTTTATGATTATATTGGACTTAGGTGCTTTTCGCTATCGAGCAAAACAGCCTAAGTCTCGGTGCAGCCAGCTAAAACCTCCTTGTCCTTTATCAGAGAACTTTACAAACGTATTCCTTCTACAAGAAACCACAACAAAAAAAATCCGAAACTATTAACATAGGCCCATGTTTCTGTATGAAAATAGTAAAAACAATTTAGTATGTTAAAAAACATAAAACAACTATTAATTTAAACAACATTCAAGGTAAAACCAAACAAAGATTATTTGTATATTAAGGTTTAAAAGTTTCCTATTTTCATTATTTACTTTTACTCAGTGTCAGTGTTGCCAACTTTTCTCCCGAGTCCACTAGAGGGCGCAATTTTTTTATATTATTTTTATTATTATTAGCGACGTTCGATTGCCGCTTTCGAGGTCCATTTTAAGATTTGAGAATGAATGAACACAAACATAACTTATTCACAGTACTTTTTTTAGCATAATTGTATTACAATATCATAAAAGAATGAATTATTCAAGAAGTTAGTGAAGATGTTTGTTATATACACATTAATGGTTAAACGGTTGATTTTTTATCCCGAAAGTATGTTGCCGTGGGATTTTTTTCGAAATTACTTAAGTACTTTCAAATCGGCAGTGGTTTCCGCATTTGCAAGAAATAAATCGTTAAGGTCTCTGTAAATCCGGCTTAAGTGTCGCGTCGCGACACGGTCGGCGTGAATGGGCGCGGCGCGGCGGGGCGACGACGCGGCGCTGGCGCGGCGGCATCGGTCACACTGCGGGCACGATCACGTCCCGTCCCGCCGCGCCCATTCACGCCGACCGTGTCGCGACGCGAACGCGACACTTAAGCCGGATTACATTACGAAACTAGTTGCACGAACTTAGTAATTCATTGATAGTTTCAAGTGTAAATAGATAATTATTTATAGGTGAAACAATTAATGAATAGCTAAGTTTGTGCAACTAGTTTCGTAATGTAAATTCAGCTTTACCGCTTTGATTCAACTCTCTTCCTAGATTCCCAAAGTTAATTTTTAAGCACAGTGTTTTTATACTGCCTATGGCCCAAATCGTACAAACATACGTGAGCGCGAACACATTCGATTAGTTTTTCGACATCCATTTTTTTGTAAAACAATACAAAATCACATTCACGCTCCGTCCCGTCGGACGCGACGTGTTCACGCCGGCCGGCAGTGTGACTGCCACATACGTAAACCATAAAACACAAAGCGTCGGCGTCCCGCCGCTTCTGACTTGTATTCCCGCTCGGCGCGGTGGCGGCGGCGTGGCGCGACGGTTACCGTCGCGTCGAGCGCGACGTCTCTGTGTGGCGTCGTCCATATCTAGTACATTACAAGTCCCATCTCGCCGCGCCGCGCCCGCTGTGTGCAGAGACCTTAAAACGTCACTAGTTTGATGATTTATTTTTCACTTTCACAGGGTTTAAAATAACTATAAAACATGCCATTATCGTGTTATTATAATACTATTTTCTCGAGGCAAAGTTTAAGTAGTTGATTGTATTGTTTTCTACAAATTAAATTAGTCTAACCACTAGACAAAAGCACCAGCCACTGAAAGCAAAATTTTGTCCGCCAGCACCCCATCCCATCCCCATCCCCCATTCTGTCCAAACCCCCAAGTTTAGTGGAACTCCCACTAAGTTGACAACACTGCTTTTTTACGATTTTATCGTTGGCCACAGATAACTAAAACGTGAAAAATAAAACGTTTCGTTGCGTATTTCAATTATGGTAGTTTTTGGTAGAAAGTGTATTATAAATTGGTTTTTCATTTTTCGGCAACCATTGTACATTTTTATTTATATGCAGTAGTAGACCATCAGTTGTAATCAAAACAAAATTTAATTATAGCAAAATTATTCGGAAGCGAATAGTTCATATACGAAGAAACAAAACTTTTCACCAAACAAATTCTGCCCGATAGTGGGTACATCATTAATACAATTCTACTCCTTAGAGATCATTTGGAGTTCTACAATTCCGATTTTTGATCACGATCCCCACTGGAGTTGGCTTAGTTTCAGAATCGCTATCAGACACAAAATGTGTTACGCAATTAGGCTGCCTGGTCGGCCCTGACGCACTGCTGGACAGTTTAATAACAAAAGTCAACTGGGTCGGCTGGCGCGAACGGAACTTGGCGCGGTTAAGGCTGTGTTGTCTTTAAAAGTTTGGTCAGTCCAGTTTCGAGTAGAATCGTGTTCGTCTCCCAAGAGGGATTTTGCAGAAACACGAGTCAGTCTCGTAAGTCGGTAACGGGTAGCGGGTAGCGGGTAGCGGGTAGCCAGTGCGCGATACGCTCGTCGCAGTTCAGCCCATGAGGCTCTAACTGGTGTGCGTGAGTCGTGCGGCCCGCGGCGGTGGCCGAGTGGCACTGCCGCCGAGTGCCGCCGCGCTCGCCGCGCCCGCCTGCGCGCCGCCGCGCCGCCGCGCCGAGGTCTCGCGGAAGTCTCAATGAATTACCTACTCACTAACCTCCGCGCACCGGTTTGACCTGTGACTGTAACTTGCGAGCTACTTCGACATCTGTCCAAGATAATAAGGTACCGTTTACAACTACTACTGCGTCTGGAGTCGGGAGACTGGAATTCTGGATCGTTAGCTTATCATCCGTTTTCAAAGCAGAACTATTCTTATCGTTTACGTAATCGTTGATAGAATAGTATGCATTTGAACAAAGGTTGGATTTTACTTAAACTTTAACCTTTTGACCGCCACACGTCAAAACATCAAAAACGTACCCTCGGCGTCAGTGTCTGTCATATAGTCGAACCGTGGCGTGCTGCCGGTTGATTCTGTAAAAATCTCACCGTGAAAACTTAGGTGAAGTGAGTTTGTTTTTACTAGGAATTGACACTATTGACAGCTCACTCCACGCTCACTTCACCCAAGTTTTCACGGTGAGATTTTTACAGAATAGCACCGCTGGGCACGTTTGGTTTGTCATCTATACACGACTGTGGCGGGCAAAAGGTTAAACGGATTAAAAGGCAAATCTAGTAAAGAAGAAAGTAGCTTGTTATAAAAGGTTATACCTACCTACCAAGCCCAACAAATGAGTTATGAACCTTATGAAGCCGGTAAAAGGGAGCGCATCACTGTGTTTAGTGTACAAGTGTATATTTTGCCTAATAGGTATATAAAATGTTGGCAAAGATGGAACTGTGGTGCAACCGTGAGAATACCAATATCTTTAACTTATACAAACTCTGGCACCTACTTAGCTGGTATATTGCTCGAACAGCTCGCTTTTTTTTTGTTTTTTTAATATTATTAATAAATCCTTTGTTTCAGACAACATACGATCTACCTACTGTGTTAGTGAATTCCTTATAAATAATGTTAGTTACATATTATTTAAAACTTGTTTATACGAGATCGCTTCATGTGGACGACGCACAAGCGAAGGGAAAGTACTTCACTCGTTCATCACCCCCTCAAAACGTCTTAGAATAGGAGAGTAGATACTATCCGCCACTGTCCTCAGAATACAGTTGTCACTGTCCCGCAGTCTTGCTAATAAGGACGAGATTTTTTCCGCATGACCGCATAAAAGTCGTCGCGCGTCGCGTCGGTTCGATTTAGCGCAAACATCTCAGATGCGCTACAAAAACGGGGCAGTCCCAACAGCATTCTGAAAACATTATTATATTGAATGCGCAGGACCTCCAGCGATCTTTTGGTAAAGCTTACCCACAGAAAAGGGTTATTTTAACCTGATTAGTACAATGGTAAAACCTGCGCGCCAACATATTATTCCCTCTGACCGCCACTGCCCTGCGCTCCCGCTCTATGTCCACATTGTCTTTAATGTCGTCGGTAAGTATGTGCCCCAGGTACCTACTTAAAATTATTTACTCGCCATATACTCAAGCCATTCAGAGTAAAACGTGGTACATAGTCGAGGGCCTTACCAGCGGCCTTAAAAACTATGTATTCACTCTTTTTAGGGTTCCGTACCAAAATGGTAAAAACGGAATCCTTATGGTGAGACTGTCTGTCTGTCTGTCTGTCACAGCTGGATATCTTGAGAACTACTAATGCTATCAACTTGAAAGGACATGTCCAGTTTCTGCCCTGTGGTAATTCTTGTATCGATAAATGTTCATGATTTAAAGTTTTACAGTAAGATTTAAAAATGTTGATCTAAATTACTTGCATAACATAATTCTCAAATAAACAGTACTCAATCGTAGCTTCCGCTTTGCCATTTTTAATGGGACTACTTCCCATTAAAAATGGCAAAGCGGAACGAAAAAAGCGGAAGCGCACTAAAAATGTTTTTGACGTTCCATTTTATCCCGTAATTACCTATACAATGTGTTGATTTGCATCCTAGTCAAATTCAAGGACTTAATTATGCTAATGATTCTCGACCCAAATCAACAATCAACATTTTTTTCCTGTGGCAACACTACAGCTAACAGCTGTTTAAAATTTGTTCTTGAAATTTTAATCTTAAATATTAAATTTCGTTGTTTTTTAGGCCTATTTCCAATTACTCTTCAAGTAAATAGGATAATAATGTGTATTTTGTGTTAGATTCACATACCTAGTGCAAATTAAGTGTAAATATAACAATGTAAATCGGTGACAGTTACCGGCACAAGGGAATTTGCATTGTCATCTTGATATCAGGTACAATACTTTATATTTTACTTGCTATTAGTTAGTTTACGTACTACAATTAGTATAATTTCACCTGCAATTACCTACTTTGTTCACTTTTAGTAAGGCTACTTGATGCCAATGACCTTTGAACGTAAACATAACCTTACTTAGGTTTGGTGACAGAACTCCTTTTATTTACATCTAAATCTCATTTTTTTCCCATTGACTTCTGCCCCTAAGACGACCTACTGACCGACTTTTATATTCTCCTATTAAACTAATCATCTTTCCAACTCCTGCCACAACAACCTTCTCTTTTCTAATTTCTTGTCGCTTCCTTACTAGTTTTAATCATGATTATGACTCGCAGCGCCCGTGCTCGTCTCGAAGAGTTCAAACTCAATGAGGCTTTGAGCGCTTTAAAGGCGTCAAAGGAGTCCTGTGACCAACTAATTAAGGAAATAGATGACAATGAAAGGTTGCTCTTTGATGCTCATGAAAAGAATAGGAAATTAAAAATTGAAATGGCTCAGATATATACTCAATACACTGATGCCATAGAAGAACGGGATAGACTTCAGCTTGTTGTGGACGGGTTCAGCCAGTGTAGCGTAGAGTATGAACAAGCTCTTAGCCACAAACACTTATTACAACAGCAGCTACATGAGGCTCAAAGTCAGATTACACAACTTGAGACTACAAACCTTAACATCACTGCCTCGCTGAACCAAAGTCTGTTCAATGAGTTGGTGTCTATTGCCCCGTCAATGGTTTCTGACATAAATCCTACTAACACTATTGATTTGACAGGTGATGATGAATCAAAATCATGTAAATCAGTGAGGGTAGTCACTAGTAAAAATAAACTCGAAAGTACATCAAAATTAATAAATACATTGTTAAAACCCAAAAAATGGTAAAAAGACAAAAGTTCTTTATTAAAAATGTAAAACTTAATAGGGAAAGGTTAAATTTGCTTAAACAGTTAGATATGTATTCTTTTAATTTGAAGCAAAGTACTAGGAAGTACAATATTGACACACAGGACTTGCAATCTCAACTTGACCAGCTGCAGGAGAAACTAAGATCTATGACTAACAAATATAATACCTCTGAAGAGCTAATGAGGGAATATGTGTTGGCAATGAATGAGCTGGTGAACTCACAAACAAACAGCTGTGAGCGCTGTCAAACACCATCCACTGTACCTACACCAGACCATTCATTATCAGCATGCAATACCACCTTACTGCATCCTTGTGTTGATTTGACTATTCCCTCTGTTAATAATTCCATTATACCATGTAAAAAAAATGTAAATCATGATATTGTATTATTTTGTGATGAGATTGGAAAGGACTTAGGTCACTTGTTGACAGATGAATATCCGGGACACTCAATAATAAATTACTGTATGCCTGGTTGATCTTTATTTGATATTATGAAAGAAGTTATTAAACATAACTTTAAGCAGGAAACAACTTTATTAATATTTATGGGAAATAATTTTAATAAAGGAGAATTGCTCCAATATCATCGAACATTGTGCAACCTTAGATTAAGAAAAATTGTATTGTTTACATTCCCTTACAGTAACAGTTTGCCACAGGAAGAAAATAACTTAAGATTTGATATGAACATGACATTGCACAATTTGACATATAATGATAACCAATTCCAGTTAATTGATACTAACTATTATGTTGGTAATAATTTATATTTGACAAAAGATAGATACAATATTGTTATGTACTATCTTTCTAACTATCTTAAAAGACAGATAGCTGTGTCGCTATCATATTTTTTTTCAATTTCAGCCAAACATTTGGCTAAACAAATTGCTCCTATTGAGCAATGCAATGACTTTTTAAAGTATTCTGGCAATAATTTGGTCAAAATTAATGACATTAATCATCATTTAAATTAGACATTAAGACAATAGAGGCAACCTCTTGCAAAAATGTAGCTAAGGTAAATAATAATTCAAATGAAAGTGTAAAAAAATTAAATAGTATCAATCTGGTGCATCAAAATATTCAAGGATTTTTAAACAAAGACTTAGAAGTAGAATTATTCCTGAATTGTAACAATATAGATATTCTTTGTTTGACAGAACATTGGCTTAAAAGCCACCAGTTCATGTTCAATTTTAGTAATCACCAGGTTGGTAGTTCATTCAGCAGAGTAAATGCTATACATGGTGGCTCATTAATTTTAATAAATAACCAGCTTAAGTTTAAGGACCGAAAGGATATCGTAAGCCTCTCTGTTGAGCGAACAATTGAAATAGCCTGTATAGAATTGGAGCAGTTCATTATATTAAGTGTATACAGACCACCTTCAGGATTGTATGATTGTTTTGAAAAAGTTATGGATGAAGTGTTGCACAAAATCTGTAATACAAAGAAGTCTATCATCACTTGTGGTGATTTTAATGTTAATTTGTTAGACAATTCTGGGTTAAGTACTAAAATTATAAGTTTGTTTCAGTCATACAATCTTGCTAACCAATTTTTAGAGCCAACTAGAATAACTCCTACTAGTGCCACATGCCTAGATAATATTTATACAGATGTTATACCGACCCACAAAGAAATTATTAACTTAATAGACTCAGATCATTGCGGACAATTGATCAGTATTCCAAATTACAACAAACAAAGTTACTAAAAAAGATATCACTGTTAACCCAAAAACAACTAATCGCTTGGAAACATTTAAAACTAAACTCTTGGGTAAATTACCACTTTTATTCACTAATGATGACCCTAATCAACAATATAATGATTTTTTTAATATGTATTGCACACAATTTGATAACACTTTTATTCCAAAAAGATTATCAGTTAATAGTAACGCTTCCTTCAGTGACTGGGCCACCATTGGTATACATAAAAGTAGAAAACGACTTTATGAATTATATGAAGAACGGATTTGTATAAACACTGCTGAATTTAATTTATATGTTAAGAATTATTCTAAAAAAAAAAAGTTTGTAGTATTGCCAAGTCACGTTATTTGAGTTCAAAAATTAAAAATAGTAGCAACATTATTAAAACGACTTGGAATGTCATTAATAGCGAAACGGGAAGGTCATGCACCCGAAGTAGTGACTACAGCCTTGCTATTGATGACAATATAATTAAATCAGATTCTCAAGTCGCCGCGGCCTTTGAAAATTTATTTGCAGAGATTCCAGTATCAACTACTAAATCTCTTAACTCATCACCCGCTGCCGCAGAGTCTTTACTTAAAGAAAACGTTTCAGTTTGTGATTCTGAATTACACTTTGAATATGTAACCTGTAACGATATAATTAAAACCTTTCACACGTTAAATGTTAAAAAGACCGCAGATCTATGGGGTAATTCTGTGGATGTTGCTAAGTCGATTATAAACATTGTAGCACCTACTTTAGCTGTTATATTTAATCATTGTATTGACCGTGGTGAGTTTCCTGATCTTATGAAAAACAGTAAAATAATACCGTTGTTTAAATCGGGTAGTACATCAGACCCTACTAATTATCGACCTATTTCAGTACTACCTACCTTTAGTAAAATTTTTGAAAAACTTATTTTGAATCAATTGCAAAGATTTTTTAATAAAAATAAATTACTGCATAATAAACAGTTCGGTTTTACAAGGGGTCGTTCGACTACCGATGCAGGAGTTGAACTTTTAGGACATAATTATAATGCATGGGAGGACAAATGCGATGCCTTGGGCGTCTTTTGCGATTTGTCTAAGGCATTCGATTGTGTTCTTCACGAAACATTAATCAGGAAACTGCACCACTACGGAATCCGGAACGCCTCTCTGGATCTTCTTACTTCTTACTTGAGTGATAGGATTCAGAGAGTTGATGTTAACGGAAAAAGGTCACCCGGATCTGTAGTAAGAATGGGGGTCCCCCAGGGCTCAATTCTTGGTCCTTTCTTGTTCCTTATTTATATCAATGACTTGCCGTACCTCATAAAGGATAATCATGATATAGTGTTGTTTGCAGATGACACTTCTCTTTTGTTTAAAATCAAACGTCAGCAGCTGGTTACTGACAATGTAAATAACGCCCTTGCAAAAGTAGTTAACTGGTTTAATGACAATAACCTACTTCTTAACGGAAAAAAAACGAAATGTATTAAGTTTACGATACCCCACGTTAGACAAGACTAGTGTTCTCATTAAGGATGAAGAGTTAAAACCCGAAGATACCACAGTATTCTTAGGCATAACGTTGGATGCCAAGCTTCAATGGGGCCCCCATATAGATAAATTGTCAAAAAAGCTTAGCTCTGCAGCATACGCAGTTAGGAAAATTCGTGATTTGACTGATTTAGAGACAGCCCGTTTAGTTTACTTTAGTTATTTTCATAGTGTGATGTCGTACGGTATTCTGTTGTGGGGAAATGCCGCCGATATTCAGACAATTTTTATTTTACAAAAAAGGGCAATTCGTTCTATTTATAAATTAAGTCCTAGACACTCCCTCAGAGACAAATTTAAAGAGATTAATATAATGACTGTGCCTTCTCAGTACATTTATGATAATCTTTTGTATGCACATAAAAATATTAATCTGTTTAAAAAATACAGTGATATCCATAACATAAATACTAGGAACAAACACAAATTTGTTGTTCCTACAACAAGGCTCAAGAAAATAGGTGGCTCGTTTAGATGCCAATGTATACATTTTTATAATAAACTTCCTAGCCACATTCAAGAACTAAGCCTAAATAAATTCAAAGCTTTTATAAAGCGAAAACTATGCCAGAAAGCCTATTATACTGTAAAAGACTATATTGAGGACAAAAAGGCTTGGGATTGAGCTGCTCCAATAGGTTTAGACAGTGAATGTTATTTTGCAATTTTTACACTTTAATATTTTCTTTTTTTTTTTTAAGTATCTATTTACTTACACAATGACATGTACATTTACTGTATAAAGTATTATATTATTTTAATTATTGTGAATGTGAGGACTATGTGGGTCATTGTTTACATTTTAATCGTGGTCTGGCAGTTTGAGTAGTTTATGCGGCCTACCCAAATGTCCTGTCTTTGGTATTGTTCGTCGAATCGTTGAGCTCCTGAAGTTCTGAGTTGAGCTGCACGGTTACTGACAAATGCGTGCACTGACTGGACAGGTCCACTCAATCTGTGTGGTTCTTTCCTCAAAAGATCTTTTCAGACACTAATCTACATGGTCCTCAAAGATTATGTCCGGATTTTTATATACACATTGACATTGATGAATTTTATTTAGACAATGACATGAATATTTACTTTGTAAAGTATTTTTTATTTTTTTTTTCTTTTCATTTAACATTCGACCAGTCAACGTTCGACCGCGCCGGGAACCGCGCGCGCGCACCGAGTCACAGATTACTAAATAGTGACCGAGTAAAGATGAATTCGAACGTGGTAAAATGTAGCTCGTGCAATATTGTAGTTAATGAAGTGCTCGCGTTTATGCAAAATAAAATCAGTGTGATGGACGAAATTACGCTCGTGAGGATATGTGATACAGCTTTCTCTGATGAGGAAGTGTTAGCTGCCAAGAAGTTGCTATTTGAAGCCGTATCAACGAAAAAAATGAAGTCTAGAAGAAAAGAAGGGAAGTCCAATAGGAATTTACAAGACATTATTGAGTTAATGAAGCACACAGAAGCTGCGGACCCAGAGAAGCTTCCCATTTTTGTTGCTAAAGATTTGCATAGACTACCGCCGGTCACTTTTGACCACTTGGATGCGACACGGGTGCTAAGAGATATATTAATTTTACAGGACGAAATAAAGTTTTTAAAGGCTGAGTGTGTCACGAAAGAACAATTATGTGAATTTCAAGTTGCTATGCGAACGCAGTCATTGAGTAATTTTGACTTCAATCCTGTAAATCACAAGAGAGGTGGACATTTGTTAGAGAAATTTGAATGTGAAAGTGGGCCGATGGGTTTAAGCCACATTACATTGGAATCAAATAATGAGAATAATATATGCGATCATTCACAATCACCAGCGAAAATACCGGTAGAAGTCCCAAAAAATCTAGCGCATACCCTCGTCAACAAATTGTCAACAGCTGTTAGGCGCAGGGAACCGGTCGTTATTACTCATAGCGACACAAGCAGGCGTGTGGAGACCCATACCACAGTATAAAGATCATACAGTATTGTATCTCGGCCGTAACCTTGAAATAAATGCCTACAGCTGCGCGGTACGTAAACATGCGATAGGGCTGCCCGCCTCCAGCATTTTAATTACATTTGCGTAGTTTGTGTTCCCATTTAGTTTTGTTATTGTATTTTGCTGTGTGTACATAAATAATAAAATAAAAAAATAAATATACTTCTTTTATTATAAACAAATAAAATACTTTGTGAATTTAATAGGAAGTGTTTAATAAAAATGCGTGTTGTTTTTTGATTGGTAGATTTAATTAAAAAACCATGTACCTACCTAAAAAACCATGGTACTTATGTTTTAACAAATCTTATAAATTTGCGACCGAAAAATATTACCGCCTATAACTACCTATTTCACTCGTGTATAACAACAGTTTCCTTTACTCTATTCACTTTATTTATTAATCCAGACATCTTTTTTTTCGGGAGATAAAAGGAAATACTTACTTATCCATTAAAAAGACACACATTATGTACCTACCTTCTAGTAAGTAAAATTATTTTATAGTCTTACCTTTCAGAGTTTCCAGGTAATCTGAAAAAAGTTATCTCTGGATGCGTTATTGACGAATTCATGCAACCAAAAACAGCACAATATAGCCTACTCGTCATATTAAATATGTACTTGAACTTATTTTTAGTGATCGCGCGGTTATTGTTGAAAACAACACACCGTCCGTTCGTCACTGCGGTACAGTCGCAACTGTCTGCATGCCGAGCGCATGCCGAGGTCGAGGCGCGTAGGTATGGCTCGCGTATCATCCGTTCGTATGAAGTCGAAATACTGTATGATCTTTATACTGTGCCATACAGCTGTGTCAAACGTAGAACCGGTTTCCGTAGGCGCGTGCGCTGCGGACAAAACCACTACGACTGTCGCGTCTCACTCACTAGTCGACAAATGTGTGAATCACAGCGAGAACGTGGGCGCTGGCAGCGATCCAGCCATCGCGCAAATGAGATTATCTGTAGCGGACGTACTGAAAGCGAGTAGCGATTATAAGCAAACAGTAGGGGATACAGATGAATGGACTAAAGTTCAATATAAAAGGAGGCGAATGAATAGATTTATTAGTAACACTGGAAAGGCTACAAGTGATTCTAACAGCATGTTTAAAGCCGCTCAAATAAGTAGAATACCTTTGTATATATCTAATGTGTGTAAAGAATCGAAGGAAGAGGATATTAAACAGTACATTTGGAACAAAAGTCAGGACTCAGTCACACTAGAAAAAATAAATATGAAGAAGAACAAGAACTACAATTCTTTTATATGTTATGTCTCCAGCCATAAACTGCGCTTATTTCTAAATGATGAAATGTGGCCGGATGGTATATGTTTTAGGCGCTTTGTACAGTTTCGTAGCAAAGTGAGCAAAGAGGATGCATTAGAAAAAGGGTCAACTGAGGTAAAACTAACATGATGAACAAAATAGCTACTAGTACGAATACACATACGAAGTTTGTGACTTTCAACTGTAAATCCTTAAAAAGATCTATTGAAAGCGTTAGATACTTATGCAAAACAGCTGACATAGTGGCATTGCAGGAGACATGGCTACTGCCTCATGATTTATCCGTGCTTGGAAATATACATGACCAGTTTGAATATACTGGAAAATCGGCGGTGGATACCTCTGCAGGAATCCTCACAGGACGACCATATGGAGGAGTGGCAGTGTTATGGCGTAAAGGAATCTTCAAATCTGTGTCTGTGGTGGAGTGTAGTAGTGCTCGCATATCAGCTATAAAAGCTTGTTTAGGAGACCGAGCTATATTAGTGTTCAGTGTTTACATGCCAACCGATTCGACAGAAAATCTTCTCGAATTTACTGAGTGTTTAAGCGAATTAAGTGCTGTTATTGAAGCTAGCGATGTAGAAGCAGTGTATGGGTAGTTCTACTTTTAAGGTCTTCACCATGGACAAAAATGAATAAAGCTATTTCATACATGTCATGTGACTAAACTGTGGGAAAATTACCATAGATTCGGTATTTGTTGACCAGCAGCTCAGTTTTTTATTAAAATTTATATTTTTTTGCGGATTACTAGATTCAGATGGAAAATAATGTATCCTTCGTTACGAAATTCAGTTGTTTAAAACTTGCATAAATTAAAAGAAATTTTAAATGGTTATTTGTATTTATTATTATAAAATCCAAACTTTAATCAGTCTCAAACATTTCGGACTTTATAATCAGGTAATAATTCCGTATAAAAATTAAAATTTGTCTCTTTCGTCACATTTACTCCTTTCAAACTTCGTATCAATTATTTTTTTTCACTTTTACAAAAAAATATTTGAAAGAGCAGTATTACATACTAAACACCAAGTATAACACGACATAAAATGAGTAGCAAAAAGGACTTAACGCAAGAATTTTGGTTTTTAACAACAATCTTTATACGGGGACGAGATCAAACTTATTGTTACGAAGGAGACGTAAAAGTGACGAAGTAGACTAACAAACAATTATGACTTAAAACTAATGAGATTCTCAGCTTCTTTTTTCATTAATCACAGGCAAAACTTGCTTATTACTAAAATAAAAACTTTAATATGTGAGGAAAATCAGCAAAAACCTACATTAACAAACTAAACAAATAACATTTAGGGAAAAAATTACATTTCGAAAACTTCCTCCACTGATTTAGTAAAGGAATACAAAACTCTCGTACCTTTTTTAATAATTTGAGGTTTTTCGAGTATTCTTAGCATGTCATCTAAGTGCACAAAAGACACATCATTTTTATCTAAACGAAATAAGGTCTTTGTTTCATCTAAACATCTTAAAAATATAACTTTGGCTTCGAAATCATCAAACTCACTGTCTATCAATCCTACATAATTGTACTGCTTTCTTTTTTCGCTCAAAATTTTTATCACAACATAAGTCCCGATAGATAAGTTTCTGGGGTGGATAGTAGTTTTATCTAGGCTGTTTCCATTACTATTACAATTTTTCGTGTTCCTTTCGCGTAAAGTAGCCAATGGTTCCTCGTCTGAACTATCGCTGGAGTCATAATAAACTCTGTTAAATATTTGTCCTGTTCTTCCACTTGACATGCTTGTAATAGTAGTAGAACCACCCTCCACGAAATCAGTTTCAGTTATTTAAAGGTGCAGTCTCCATAGTGTTTGTTGCAGCATTTTCAATGTTCTGTGCTTCTTGGCCGATGAAAAATTTGTGCGATTTATTAGGAACACATGAACAAAACCCAATTATCTCTCCATTACTACAGAAGCAACTCTGCTCGCTATAAGTCATTTTTCCCCGAGAATTAGACGATATATGATGTAAACGCATCGTGCCTGGAACTCGTTGTAATGTAGCCGGTATCTCCCTAGATACTTGATCTATTTGGTCTTGACTGATTACAAACATCTTCACGGATGTTGCGTCTTTCAATAGATCGTAAAATTGAGTCAGATTTACTACATCACGTCCATGAGCAACTAGCCTATCGGCTGTTCTTTTGATGAGACCTCCAATCCCGTCAGCGGCACCATTGCCGTGCCCAGATTCAAAATATGACCATGTCATATGTTTAAATCCATAATCGAAAAACTTGGTCGACATCAAATAAAAGTTTTGCTTCTGTCTGTACTGCGTACACGGACCGTCAGAGAAGAAATGTATGGTTTCGACATTGGGGTATTTTTCTTGCACATATTTTAAAATTGGGTCTGTATGTGCCCAGATTGCTGCAGGACCATGAGCTAGGCTAGAAGACACCGTACAAAAGGAAACTGTTTCATTCGTCTCTGCTCCTTCTGGCTTTGCGTACAAAACAACAGTGTGTAGTGTTAGCTGATTACGTGAGCCTCCGAAGTGATGAGCTTGGATTTCTTCACTATGCTTGCAATTATAATTTTCGCTGAAATCCATATGAATAGCAACACTGTTAGGCGTGAGATTTTGAATGCAATTTAGATAGCCTTTATGTTGTGTGTAAACGTTAAAAACATGTTTCTTAAAATCCGTAAAGTCTTTTTCAAAATTATTAATTAAGTTGAATAATTTTCCAGTCTGCAATTCTTTAACATTCTTTATAACTTTTCGAGTACCATTTGCCGTAGTCAAATCTTCTGTCTTACGAATCCACTCCCACCATGACACATTTTCTTCAGGATTAATGTTTTCTAAATCAACAACTTTGTTTTTTTTACGTTGTTCACAGTTTCCAACCATACAGTGTTTTTGGTTCACATTACACACAACAGATTCCAGCAAATTATTCAAATTATCAGTGTTGATAGCACCTTTTTTTCTTATAGCCGTTGCTTTGAACTGAATATTTGTGTGTTTCTTACACAAACACGTATCTCTTGCATTTACTGATGGAAACATGACATAGAATGGTCTCATTTTTGCAAAGTAAGCTAATGAACAAGGTACGCTGCATTCTTTTTTAAAGAGACGGTATAAATTACTAACTGTATTCAAGAGAAACCTTTTCTGTTTTTTAACCTTATTTTTTGTTACGGTCTCCTTCTTACCTGCAGTTGCACGACTATTGTCGTCACGAATGTAGAAGTTTACAATCATTCTTCTCAATTTCCTATCAACTGCCTTAATTCTCTGTTGTTTGTTGTAGCGTATACCCAGTGCATCCATTCTTATTACATTTTCAAGGCCTGCTTCCTTCACTCTATCTGACATTACGGTTTCTTTAAGTACTCTTCTATCTTTTCGGGATTTTAAGTTCTTGTAATTTTCTTTAATGCTGTTACAAAGAACATTATATTCTTCAAACTTTGCTTGAGTACTTTGTAGTTTTTTTTTGTACTTTTCATACTTTCGTCTCCATTTGTCATTTTCAATTTGTAGCTTTAAATTTTCTCGATATAATTTACTTCTATCTCGTCTTACTTTTTTTCTTCCGCTACTTACGATAGGCGAGGCTGGCGGTGATGGTGGTGGAGTATAAGCTTCTAACGTTTTTTCCTGTTCCTTTTGTTTATCTCTGTACTTTTTTTGCTTTATTTTCCACTTTCTGTTCGCCAATCTTTTTTCTCTGTCATTCATATCTTTCACTAGCGTTTTGTTTTTATGATAGCGATCTCTTGCCTTCTGTAAATATTCTTCATATTTGTCCTTGTCTTGCTTTTTTTTCAACCTGCAACGACGTTGCCTTTCAGCTGCTGACAACGGCATGGCTTATAGGTATTTATTTCTGAAAAGAAAAGAAAGTAGGGACTTACATGTAGCGTCCTATAAATAAAATCTTCCATAAATGTAACCTTCGTCACTTTCATGTCTCCATCGTCACATTCTACCTGTGCCGAAGGATACGTGTGACGAAGTATACAATTTTTGAATAAGATTGTTACAAATCGTGCATAGCGAACAGTTAGATAAAAAAATACTTTACCGTAAAGATTACATATTTATATGAATCATATAAAAGCTAAAACGATTAAAAATTCATGAAATACATACCAAAAAACGCTGTGACTAAGGATAACCTCAAAAAACACACGCCGCCGGTCTTCGTCCTTGATGTAAAAGAAGTGACAAGCTGTCAATGTCAATCACTTGATTTGAGTTTCGCTCTATGCTCTATGGTCTTTGGCGTTTCGTTTCACTCAAAAACTTAACACACTCACATATTTTTTTTAAATCTTAAGGTAATATTTGGCCGTCGTGACTAAGGATACTCGAATTTTCGGGACAATCTTTCGTCACGGCAAAAATAAAAACTTTTACAGATAAATTAAATTAAACTTACTCGTTACCATGCTTACCAATTTATCTCTCCATGTATTTATTAAATTGTGTGACTTCAATAAATTATTTTCATAATAAACGTAATAGTTCCAAGCAACACCTAATGGGGACATGCCGTTTTAACTTTGTAACAAAAGTTTGACTCCATTTTAATAATAAAGTTCAAATTAATTTAAAGTAAATTTAAAGATGGTTATCTAAATACAAGTTATTAAATTGATTTAAATAAAATAAATGATACTTCCTCCATTCTGTATTTAGTATTAAACCTTTGTTACAACGGGGACCACCTTAATTTTATGAAGGACTTTAAAAGTAGAACTACCCGTATATGATGGGAGATTACAACTCTCACCCGCATCAACCTTTTTGGAATGAACTATGTAACTATAGTACAGATCAACTGTGGATATGTGCCGACACGGAATTGTTGGGTCTAGAGTCTAATAACCACACCTATGTGAGTGATATGAATGGGAGCAGGCGCTGGTTGGACCATTGTTTTGTTAACCAGGCTGCCTGGCAAACTGTAGTGAGCGTTAACATTGAGTATGATGTTTTTTGGTCTGATCACTTACCGATGGCCATCGAGTGCAACTTGTGTACAGTTGCCCAAAAATCGGTTCCCAATAAGTCGCTATGTGACAAAGTAAAATGGCATGAACGTGACAGTGATCAGATCAGGGAATATTTTCATATCTGTAATCGTGAATTCCGGAGCATGCACTTTCCAGAGCTTTATATGAAATGTGCTGATGAAAGTTGTAATTCTGAAGAACACAGACGTGGACTTGATAGTATGTATGAAAGCATTGTAAATGTTATGTCTAACGCAGCTATACAGACCCACAAAGGTGACCGGCCGCGAGGTAAAAAACGCGTAATCGGGTGGAACAGGCACGTCCGCGCTGCGCACTTGGAAGCAAGGGAGAAGTATCAGGTATGGATTCTTTGTAATAAACCTAATTCCGGCAGAGTTTGGGATGAAATGCGAGAAAGCCAAAAGATTTTCAAAGGTAAACTGAAATGGTGTCAAAATCACCAAGAACAAATAAAAATGGACATAATATCTTCTCACAGATCATCAAAGAACTTTAGCCGATTTTGGAAATCCACAACCAGCATTGATCTCAAGCCTGCCCTTCCAGTGACAGTTGCGGGCTGTAGCACAGCTAATGGTATAGCGAATATTTTTAAAGACAAGTTTCGCGTAATTTCGCCGCTGGGCCCTTCGGATGGGGTGGTCGATGCTGAGACTAGTCAGAACAGCCCTGTTATCAGATTTACAGCCAAGCAAATATCTAGCGTTATACAAAAAATGACGGGCGGAAAATCTCCAGGGCATGACAGTCTCAGTATCGAGCATCTAAAATATGCGGGGTTCCATTGTGCTCGGGTGTTGTCTATGTTTTATTCTTTATGTATCAGTCACTCTTATCTACCACCAGATTTAATGAAAACGCTAGTGGTACCCATTATAAAGAATAAGACGGGTGATATCACAGACGTAAACAATTATAGGCCTATATCGCTTGCTACTGTGATTGCCAAAGTATTTGACGGTTTGCTGGACAACATATTGGATAAATTCTTAAATCTACATGACGCTCAGTTCGGGTTTAGGCCTGGACTTTCCACTGAAAGCGCAATATTAAGTCTAAAGCAAACCGTCAAATATTATACAGATAGACGCACACCAGTTTACGCGTGCTTCCTTGACCTGTCCAGGGCTTTTGACCTTGTGTCTTATGAAATTTTGTGGAAAAAGCTCAGGGAGGCACGCGTACCTGCTGAAATAGTTCGTGTGTTTCAGTATTGATACTCCAACCAGGTGAATAATGTGAGATGGCAAAACTCGCTTTCTGACGCATACAGATTGGAATGCGGGGTGAGGCAGGGGGGTATTACCTCACCAAAGCTTTTCAGTCTGAATGTAAATGAGCTGATAGCTGAGCTCAGCAGCAAGCGTATTGGGTGTTGGATTGATGACACTTGTGTCAACAACCTTAGCTACGCAGACGATATGGTGCTGCTGGGCCCAACTGCCAGCGCAATACGGGTACTTTTAGACTGCTGTACCAAATACGCTGCAAGCCATGGTCTGCTGTACAACTCTAAAAAGAGTGTCTACATGATCTTTAAGGCCGTCGGTAAAAAATTATCTCTTGAGCCAGTCATTACACTCAATGGACAGGTAATGCATAGAGTGACACAGTTTAAATACCTTGGACACTGTGTAACGGACGACCTTAGGGATCATGCAGATATTGAGCGGGAACGCAGAGCTCTTGCTGTGAGAGCTAATATGTTGGCCCGCAGGTTTGCTCGTTGTAGTAGAGAGGTAAAACTAACCTTGTTTAAAGCGTATTGCCAAACTTTCTACACGAGTAGCCTGTGGGTCAGTTATACGCGTGGAGTATTGGATAAGCTGCGAATCCAGTACAATAACAGCTTCAGAATGCTTTTGGGCTTGCCGCGTTTCTGTAGTGCCTCGGGCATGTTCGCACAGGCTCACACCCATGACTTTTATGCCATGATGAGGCTAAAGACAGCCTCACTTTTGCATAGGGCGCGGTCGAGCTCAAATAGCATTCTGAAGATGTTAACTAACAAACTTGACTCACCTTTTTTGCAACATTCTATGCGAATATTGGTGAGGCAAGAATAATATTAAGATTTTATTTTTCTATTCTTTGTCTGTTTCACTAACATATTTTATAAGTGTTTTGTAACTAACCCATGGACCTCTGATGTCTAATAAATGAATTATATTATTATTATTATTATTATTAATTATTGTGAATGTGGGGACTATGTGGGTCATTTTTTTTTTTCTGTGTTCCTTCTTAGTTTTAATCATGATCTGGCAGTTTGAGTAATTTACGCGGCCTACCCAAATGTCCTTTCTTTGGTATTGTTCGTCGAATCGTTGAGCTCCTCATTTCTGAGTCGAGCTGCACGATTTTTGACAAATGCGTGCACTGATTGGACAGGTCCGCTCAATCTGTGTGGTTCTTTCCTCAAAAGACCATTTCAGACATCAATCTACATGGTCTTCACACGATCTGACCAAGACTTTGTCTGGACTTTAAAAGAGACTGTGACCTCTGAGTTTGTTTCGGCCTTTCTTCTCAGAGTAGTCAGATAGGAAACGCCGACCACATCTAGTTTAAAAAAAAAATATGATGACGTGTAAAAGTGTTTGTAAAAACCTACTTACAGAAAATAAATCATTTATCATTTATCATTTAACAATAAAATGAGTAGGTGTTTTTTTATTTTTTTTTCTTATTTAAGGAAATCCGTAAGTGTGAACCAGCCGTATTTAAACGCGGCCCGTCTGTTACTAGCCCTATAACCGCGCTTCACACACACACAAATGCAAACCATACATGCAAACTCTCATTCGATAAATTCGAAGGTAATCAATCCCATCCCCCAATCACACTCCCGCGCCGCTCCTAGCCACGCCCCTTTTCCCCGCCGGCGCCGCGCGGCGCGGCGCCGGCGCCGACAGTGTGATTGAACTCGCCGAAGTGTTCGCGAGTGCGCTTTGCGAATTTCCGTACATCGAGACGTAGTTACAAAGTGTGATGACGGACAATTACTCAAATGCCGAGTTGGTGGAGATGGTCGCCATCAGTGGAGACAGCCTACGTGGAGCCATCCGGATGTTCGTGGAAATGTATCCCGATCGGGAACCCCGTCACAGAGCGTCATGCTGGCTGCTACGCAGAGACTGCGGGATCATCGGCAGTTTGACGTTCCCCGGGATGCTCAAGCTCGCGGCAGCGTAGGCCTGCCTGTCGCCTTGCAGGAAGACATCCTGGAATACTTCCAGCGAGACCCACGGGCAAGCACGCGGGAGGCTGGTCAACACTTTGTTTACATTTTGGTCGCTGGTTCCTGGAATACCAAGACGCCAACATCCTGTGGATGGACGAGTGTTTACCTAAGAGTTGAAAGTAAGTATACCACGTACTTACACTTAACTAGCACGTCTTTCCATTTCATCAAACGTAGAAAACATCATTTTTAGACTTAGTAGATCGGTACACTAACTAAGGTAGGTATTATTGCCGGCCCTAAGCCCGTTAAGTAGGAAGGAAAGTTTCAAATCAACCAATTTAATCCACAAATAAAAACAAAATCTCTACGAAAACTTTAGGTTGAAGGATATTATTAATCATCTGATAACAGGTCAGTGAACTTTTCTTTGGCGCACTAGTATTACTGTCATTAGTAAGATTTCCGTATTCCAATGATGCTCAATAATGTAGGTGATTTTCGAAATAAAATTAGGTAAAATTATTGCTACCGGTCGGGTCATTGCTACGCGGCGCGACGCGGACGGCGCGGCGCTACCATTTCGGGGAAAAACAGCTGCATGCATTGTAGCTGTGTGCGTAATCGGGTGATTCTGTTTTATTTGTATTGAATTAAGGGTGTAATTCTGAAATACTGTTAAATTTCAACAACAAAAAAAAAGCAGCGCTTACTAGTTATTGCCCCATAACGTACTTCAATTGATTATTTATGTATTTTATGACAACCTCCTGAACTTTGACGAGGATGCAAATCAACATGTTGTATAGAGTGTGAACAATAACTATAAGCCGCATTTAGATCAAAGGAATATAATATATTTAGAATAGATCAAAGGAATATAATGTATTTTATACGCAAACACACACACATTTCACACACATTTCAGCCGAAAGAGGTCCACTGCTGGACATAGACCTCTGCCAAAAGGGGGAGGGTTTGCCATAATCGCCACGCTTGGCAATCGGGATGGCGATCGCAGTATGGTATGGTGGTGTAATGCATAGAGAACGCTGCTGCCCATCCTCCGGTTAGACCCTTAGTCGCCTTTTACGACACCCACGGGAAGTATGGGGATATGCTATTCTTTAAGTCCAGCACCACACAGACAAAAATACTACACACAAAAAACACACAAAATAATACACAGATAAAATACTACAATAATACTAAAATATTTATGTGTACACATCATCATTTTTAATGGTAAGTAGGCACTAAAAATGTTTTTGACGTTCCATTTTATCCCGTAATTACCTTTATAGAGTGTGAACAATAACTATAAGCCGCATTCAGATCAAAGGAATATAATATATTTAGAATAGATCAAAGGAATATAATGTATTTTATACGCAAATACGTTAATATTATTAACGTATTTGCGTATAAAATACTACAATAATACTAAAATATTTATGTGTACACATCATGTATGTTTTTCTTTGAATACCCACTTCCTATCATGAAGGTAAGTATTTATTACTTTTTTGACATGACATTGACATAATAATACCAGTTTTTTTTTCAGTAAAAGTCCTCTGCAAAGAGTATAGTAATAGATGTCCTCTGTGTATTTTTTGCTTGCTTTCCTTGCATTGCGGTTCCAAGTTGCGTGTATGCGTTCCTTGCTTACCTACTGTGCGATTATTTTGTATTATTGATATATTCTAAATGGAATGACATGGATTCTAGACACGATTTCTATTGCTATTCTTATAGGATTCTGCTTTTCATTTTTGTTTCACAAATAGAAATATTAAAAAAAAACTGCAGAATATGATCTCAAACCAACAAAATATTAAATTTTTCATTAACCTCACAAAGGCATACCACCAATTAGTACCTGTATTCACTCACAGATGGCATTAAACAAAAAAACTAAGAAAAATCCCCAGCGTATAAACCTTATTTTGACCAGTTTTCGCAAGATCCTGACTCTTAAACTTATTAATTGACAAACTATAAAATACGACGATTATAATAATATAACAATAATTACTGAACATTTTCTTTGACTACCTAGACAATCGCCCATTGCTCCACCAGACATGTCCTTTGGAATAGTTTTAGATGACGTTTTTTTAATTTTTTGCAAATAAGAAAGAAATAAAAATATATGTATATTTTTTGCAACAGGGACTGAAAGGGCGTCTGAAAAATTCGAAGTGAGGCTACTAGGGCATGTGGGGTATCATATGAAAGAGCGCAGTTTACACATTCTCAAACACTTTTTTTTTTTTTTTAGGCCGCGTTTTCAACTTTAGATGAAAAATGTAAAAAAAAAATACCGTTGCCCCCCCTTATCTCCGAAGTCTGCAAAGAGAAAAATCTGAAATTATTCTATGTGAAAGAAGTTTATGTAAAGATTACAGGAAAAATAAAACGAAGTCTCTAAATAGCACACTTTTTCAGAAATCATCAACAAGTTACATTAGTTCCACTATCGGTCAAGAGATGGCGCTGACATAAAACTGCCATATTCTACACCGCAGTGCACAGTGTTAAAATTCTCTGATGAATATAGGCCTATCCGATGAAAATTTAAAAACATATGATGGTACGGAACCCTCGGTGCGCAAGTCCGACTCGCTCTTAGCCGTTTTTTTTAATTATAAACGAGTCCGTGTGTAGCTACATACCTAGTTCTCGCATACTCTCAACATCTCTCTAATCGATCCCGCGTTTTTGCAGGACAAATATATTTTGTATATCAGCGGCTTTGCTCCACAGCAGAATACCGTAGGACATAACGCATAAAATAACTAAAATAGACTAAACGAGATCAACATCAGTGTATTGTCTTACTTTCCTGACGCGGCGTAGGCAGCCGAACTGAGCCTTTCTGCTAGGCTTGATATTGTATATGGTCCCCACTGAAGTTTAGCATCTACTGTTATTCCCAGAAAAACTGCCGAACCCAGTTTCAAACACCTCTTTATCTAAGACTAGCACTTTGCCCGCGACTTCGTCCGCGTGGGTTTCGTACTTTCCTCAAAAAAATTTAACACCCTCTCCACGAAAATTAATGTTTACGATATTAATCTATATATATAAAATTCAAAGTCCTGACTGACTGACTGATTGACTGACTGATATATCAACGCACAGCCCAAACCGCTGGACCTAGAGACTTGAAACTTAGAAGGTGTGTTCTTTGTGAAGAGTAAGTATCCACTAAGAAAGGATTTTTGGGAATTCAACCCCTAAAGGGTTTAAATAGGGGATGGAAGTTTATATGAAAGTCCGACAGTTTTGAAGTTAGGATCTTCTAATTTTGTATTTAGGCTGACAATTGAAAATTAATTTATACGTGTCTCAGCGTTTTTGATAATTCCACCCCCGAAGGGTTAAAAAGGGGGATGAAGTTGTGTATAGAAAGTCATTAATTTTCGACGTAAAAATCACTAAATTTATTATCTAGGCTTATGATTAGAAGCTAACACAACGGTGTTGTTAGAATTTCATCCATTAAGGGGGTGAAAAGGGGGATGAAATTTTGTCCTGACTGACTGATATATCAACGCACAGCCTAAAACGCTGGTCGGTACCGCTGGGTAGAGAAATTAATTTTGGAGGGTGTGTTCTTTGTGAAGAGTAGATATCCACTAAGAAGGGGTTTTTGGAAATTTAACCTTTAAGGGGTGAAAAGAGGGGATTTTGTTTGTATGAAAAATCTTATTCCTTGAGTTAATAACCATGAAACTTGGCACGAATACTTATCTAAATAAATTATCAAGTTTGGTTTTTTTTCTAAACTACCCCCTAAAGGGGGATTGGGAGGTGTCAAAGTTTGTATGGAAGAATTTTAACACGTGGTCCGATTAACTCGAAACTCAGTATTTATACTTAAGACCAAAAATAAAGAATAACGTGAATCATCGTATTTCGAAAATTTACCCCTGATGGGGTGAAAAGTTAATTTTATAGGGGAAGACTTTACTGCGTGGCTTGATTAACTCAAAAATTGGTATAAACAATCTTTGAGTCGAGTAATGAACACATCCCAAACAATTTTATGAAATTCCACCCCTGTGGGGGTGAAAAACGGGGATACAGTTTATAAGAAAAATCTTATTAATTTGGTTAATAAACTTGGCAAGAATACTTGCCTAAGCAAGTACCTAATAAAGTTTATCATTATTCGTTTATCAAAACACCCCAACACCCCTTGTGTTGGGGTGTTAAAGTTTGTGTGGAAAAATTTTAACGCGCGGTCCGATTTACTCGAAACTCAGTATTAATACTTTTGACAGAAAATAATCAATAATAACAGCCGCACAGATCGATCGATCAGGTTACGCAGGCTACGCTTGCCGCGGTTGGTCTGTAGATAGGTGTCCATCTTTACATACCGTGACCTCTCCGTGCCTCGGAAAGCACGCTAAGCCGTTGGTCCCAGCTGTCATTCGTGGATCTTTGACAGTCGCTAGGGGTGGTCAGAAGCCCGAAACTTTGACAAGCAGTCTTATCAAGGGGTATCGTATTTGGGT
Source organism: Mesoligia furuncula (assembly GCA_916614155.1). Lineage (NCBI taxonomy): Eukaryota > Metazoa > Arthropoda > Insecta > Lepidoptera > Noctuidae > Mesoligia > Mesoligia furuncula. The sequence continues at coordinate 26,420,618 of OU744812.1, read as the reverse complement.
TGTGGAGGTCAGATAGGCAGTCGCTCCATGTAAAATACTGGTACTCAGCTGCATCCCGTTGGACTGGAAGCCGACCCCAACATAGTTGGGAAAAGGCTAGGCAGATGAAGAATCAATAGTAAGTGTATGGGGTTTTCGAAAATTATTGACCCCTGACGGGACAAAAAGTGGTAATTAGATTTATAAGGGGATTTTAATGAGTGCATTGATAAACTCAAAAAAAATGTTGCCAATAAATTTGGACTTGAAACTTGGCACAAATAATTATAAAGTTCGAATTTTTTTGGAATTCTAAACTAACCCAAAGGGGAGATTGGGGGTGTCAAATTTAGTATGGAAAAATTTTAATGCGCGGTCCAATTAACTCGAAACTCAGTACCTATCAAAGACCAAAATAAATAATAAAATGTTTCAGGGTTTTTCGAAAATCTACCGCTAATGGGGTGAAGAGGGGTAGTCAATTTCACAGGGCAGAATTTTATTACGAGGCTTGATTAACTGGAAAATTGGTATAAATAATCTCGATTATGTTTCGAAATTCCACCCCTATGGGGATAGAAAAAGGGGATACAGTTTATATGAAAAATCTTATTCATTTGGTTAATAAATTAGAAACTTGGCAATATTTGGGTCAGTAAATAATAAAGATTGTCACTTTTAGTTTAAAAAATCCCTCACAGAGGATTTGGGGGTGACAAAGTTGATGGATTAGAAAAATATTTAACCCGCTGTCGGATTAACTCGAAACTCGGTACTACTAAAACAAAAAATACTTAAAAAGTGATTTAGGGTTTTTAAAAAATTGACTCCTACGAAGGTGGAAAATTCTACTGCTTGCTTCCATTAACTCGAAAATGGGTATGGGTCTTTGAGTCAAGTTATGAACACATCCCAAACGATTTTTCAAAATTACTCTCCTGGGGGGGTAAAAATCTGGGATACAGTTTATTTGAAAAATCTGATTTTTCCCTTTGAACTATAAACTTAAAAATTGGCCCGAATACTTATTTATATTTAAATAAATGATAAAAATCATAAACATACATTTTCGAAATCATAAGAGGAAAGTACGAATTTCACGCGGACGAAGTCGCGGGCAGAAGCTAGTAATTTATAGTTTCTGCCCGCGACTTCGTACGCGTGAAATTAATGTTTACGATATTAATAATTTATAGTTTCTGCGCGACTTCGTGCGCGTGAAATGTTTTGGTCCCCCAACCCACCCCGTCGCATCGCATCGCCTGCCTGCGCTATAACTTCGTTTTCACTTAGCGAAATCTTCTGACTTTTTCTTTTTCTCAACTCATAAGGGCTCTAGGTGATGTTTAACAACCTTCCTCAAAACTCTTCAGCTTTATTATTAGTATTATTTTAATAAACTATGATAATATATCTCCTAAGATATTCATTGAAGTCAAATGATGTCAAGGGCAATTTTGTTGAAAATTAAATACGTACATGTGATGAATATACATATTTTAGGCAAAATATACACTTGTATACTAAAAACAGCGATATTCACAATGTTAACACTAGAAATCGAAGCGCACGGCAGTGCGCAGGCCAATTTCCAGCAAGTGGCCGCACGTACGCCGTGCACTATTTACCCAAACCGCTTCGAGCTACTTTTGACCACCCTATATCTAACTATTTGTCACACGAAATCGAATCAAACTTCACATACATAATACCATGACTGCTGTTAGTTCGAATACCAAATTTCATAATTGTAGCTTTAATAGATTCAAAGTTATGGACTTTTCAAAATAGCTTAAGTGGCACCGACTGACTGACTGACTCACTCACTTAGAGTTAATCAAAATGTTTAGGGACTTCTAGTAGGCCTAGAAACTTGAAATTTGGCACGAAGCTAGACATTAGCATGAAACTAAAGGAAAAATTAAAAAAATGGTCAAGTGTGAGTCTGGCTCGCGCATAGAGGGTTCAATATTAAATTTTTATTCTAGCCGGCCTAGAAACTTCTAACCGGCCTAGAAACTTGAAATTTGGCACGAAGCTAGACATTAGCATGAAACTAAAGGAAAAATTAAAAAGAGGTCAAATGTGAGTTTGGCTCGCATGCAAAGGGTCCCGTATGATTTTTTTTTTCAAGCTGGAACTGGACATTACCATGAAACTAAAAGAAAAAATTTAAAAGCGGTCAAGTGTGAGTTTGACTCGCGCACAGAGGGTTCCGTAGGTATTAAATTTTTTTTATAGTCGGCCTAGAAACTTGTAATTTTGCACGAAGCGAAAGTAAGAATAAAAATGCGGTCAAGTGTGAGTTCGGCTATCACACATTCTGTAATGAGTGCCGCGTTGACGACTGAGACGTGCGGACGTCTTACTTTTTTTTTCGTGTCACTTATTTCTACAAACACCTTTAATGTTACTCAATAATATAGATAATGGATAGTTTTGGAAGATCTTTGAGTGCCGCATCTAGTATATCAGATGAAGGTGTTATAAATGAAGAGATGATGGAGAATATCAGAGAAGTACCAACTATTGAAGAAAGTACAATGAATGAAGACAATAAAAGACAGAGAAATGTTGAGAAAAGGTTGCGAGAAGATAGCGAAGAAATTATTGAAGAGGATGATGGTTTTACCACCGTGAACAGAAAGGCGAAAAGAATATTACGCAGTAATTCACTCAATAATAATCGTAAGGACAATGTGGGTAGTTGTGAAAATAATACACAAAAAGCGGAATATTTTGAGGTATGTCTTACATCTAAGACAGTACTTCCAAAAATGATTGGAATGGCCAAATTATTTAAATCGCAAAATATGAACGATATCCTCAAAATCAAATATAAAAGTCCATATAAAATATTTATTACTCTAAAAAATATTGAAGATACAAATAAAATACTTAATTGCCAAAAGTTTAAAGAATTAGAGTTCAGATGTCAAAGAACAGACCAATTAAGTATAATCTATGGAATCGTCAGAAATATTGACCTTGAAATAGCTGAGGACGAACTTGCGGAATTATTTGAAAGTGAAGCAGATATTTGTGCGGTTAAAAGACTTAAAAGATTAACTGACGATGGGCAGTGGATTAACAGTGAAGCTATTCGCATCGCCTTTAAAGGACCAACACTACCTTCACATATATTTGGATATGGGTGTCGTTTTAAGGTTGAATCATACCTGTTCCCTGTTACCCAATGTTCAGGATGTTGGAAATATGGCCACATGAAACGTTTTTGTCCTACCCAAAAAATTAAATGCCCTAAGTGTGGAAAAGACCACGATAATTGCGAAACTAAGGAGTTCTCATGTATTAACTGCAAAGGCCCGCATATGGCATTACATAAAAGTTGTCCAGTGTATCTCAAAGAGAGAACGATTAGGGACATAATGAGTAATAACAGCTGTTCTTATAAGATAGTACTGGACTTATACTTGAATCAATCTAAAAAAAGTGCTGAGGTTATTCCTGTCAATATTGAAGTTAGCGAAATACCATCTCCCTCTACCTCTTTTTCACATGCTAGAAGTTACAGGGATACGCTCACATCCTCCCTACAGCCTAAACTAATTAATACGATAAATACCTGCGTCAATTCAAATGATTCGATCGAAGAAAACCGTGAAAGCGAAGAGGTACTTTACGAAAATAACACAACATCCAAACAAAATAAGAAAAAAAATAAAAAGCAAAGTAGGAAGAAAAAAGAAAATGACCGAATCAAGCGATATACAAAACAAAATGAACAGGAAGGGCAGAAAGAGAAAAATCATATAGAGATAGCAGAAGAAAATCCCAATAAAAGCCTGAGGAATTTTTACAAAAAGATTAAAGAAATATGGCTGGCAGATTGTTCATCAGAACAGAAGGTGAAGAACGGTATAAAGTTAGTATTAGAAATGATTATGGTGTATGTTACTTCATATTTTAAGGATTGGGATATTGTAAGTAATTTGTGCAGATTATTTGTAGATGGATAGTGTTCACATCACTACTAATATCAACATATACCAGTGGAACGCTCAGAGTCCGAAGCCTAAATTAATTGATTTAGAACTATTAATGAATCGAGACAATATTCATGTAGCTATTCTAAGCGAAACGTGGTTGGATGCAGATAGCAACATAAATATAAGTGGGTATAATGTTTATAGAAGGGACAGATATGACTCGTACGGAGGAGTAGCGATTGTTTCACACAAATCTTTAAAAACCCTTATTGTTCCTATTAGTGTGACTAATTCAGGTATAGAAATAATACACATTAGAATTCTTAATTGTAAATTAATTCATAATATAATTTCGGTCTACTGTCCGTCCTATGTGAGAACCTCTCAATCCGACTGGGAACATATTTTTTCAAAATTTCCTAAAAATACTGTAATTGCGGGCGATTTTAATGGACATCACGCCTGCTGGTCCAATAAAACTGATTCTAGAGGTAAGCAATTATTTGACGCTGCCATTGAAAACAATTATATCTCATTAAATAATGGTGATCCTACGAGAATGAAGCTCGTGAATGGTTTTTTACAAAAAACCTCCCCTGACGTTTCGTTTTGTACCACATACATAGCTATTAATGGTTGTTGGAGTGTTAGTAGTGAAAGCCTGGGTAGTGACCATCTAATTATAAAAATATGTTTTAAGTATCAGGACTCGAGAAATATTACCTTAAAGCGAAATTTTAAAAAAGCAGATTGGGCTAGCTATCGTCAAATTATTACTAGATCTTTTTTAGAAAACCCGCCGCCATCACAAGACGCCCAATGTATGTATGACTTTCTTACTAAGCAAATGAATAAAGCTGCAGATAAAGCAATTCCTTTTATAAAACTATGTAATAATCCAATGGGCAATTTTATACCAAAAAAATATTGGAGTCAACAACTCTCTAAAGTAGTAGCCGAGCGACGCTTAGCTTTAACAAATTTTAGGAAAAACCCTAACCCTCAAAACCTAGATTTACTTTATGCTAAAATATATGAAAGTCAAAAGATCACAAGGCAAGCTAAGTCTAAGTCATGGTATAAATTTTGTGACAGCATTGATGAGACTACAACTTCATCAACCATGTGGAGGAAAATGCGCTGGATGAAGGGTTTTAGGCAGACGAGATCTTATTCATCGGACAGTAAAAAAGAAGAACTACTGAGTTCACTGGCGCCAGATTTTGTGATGACTCCAACGCCTGTTTTTGATAATAGTGAATCACCTTTAAATTGTGAGTTTTCGAAACAAGAATTGGAATCTTGCTTTAAAGTTAAGGATACATCTCCCGGTATGGACAATTTTACTTATTCAATGATTTTTAATTTGCCTATTATTGCTAAAAAATATTTACTCGAATTATATAATTTAATTTTTAAAACATCAATAGTTCCCTTTCAATGGCGAGATATTTACATAGTACCGATTCCTAAAACTAGCAGCGGTTCTGATAGCAAGCTTCGTCCAATCGCATTGATATCTTGTCTGTGTAAAATATTTCACTCCATGATCCTAAAGCGACTAGAATGGTTTATAGAACACAATAAAATATTATCTACTAGTACAACCGGTTTTAGAAAAAATCACTCATGTCATGATAGTCTGGCACGCCTAGTTACCACAATACAAATAGGTTTTACAAAAAATACTCCAACTTTGGGTGTTTTTTTAGATATAGAAGGAGCGTATAATAACGTTCTAATTGACCAGGTTATATATACTCTAAATTATCTAAAAGTTGGGAAATATGTTTGTTCGTATATTTGGGATTTTTTAAAGGAACGACATCTCACTATAAAAGCTGACGAAAGCACAAGGCAGTATGTAAGGTGGACTGGAAGGGGAATTGCTCAGGGTGATCCTTTATCCCCCCTTCTCTTTTATATAATTACGGCCAATATTTGTCAAAATATTATTAATGTTTCTATCAGTCAATACGCTGACGATTTTGTGCTATATTGTAATAACAATAAATTGCAAGATAGTGTTGATAATATGCAGCGAGCTTTAGATTTTTTTGTTTCCGCTATAGACATGTTGGGGTTGGAATTATCGAGCAATAAATCTAAATTATGTATATTTACTAGAGGTCGTAGAAGACTTTCAGTTGATATTAAAGTAAACAATAATGCTTTAGAAGCTGTCGATTACGTTAAATATTTAGGAATGTGGCTAGACAAATGCTTAAGATGGAGTAAGCATATTAACGAGGTGTGTGAAACTTCACAAAGAAAAATTCAGCTGCTCAAGGTTCTAGTAGGCTCGTCATGGGGTATTCACCCTACATATATGCGTAGAATTTATATGGCCGTAATTAGGAGTAGAATTGATTACGGATGTTTTTTGTATGATAACTCTGCAATTAGTCACACTTATAAATTGGACAAGTTACAAAATTTAGCTTTAAGAATAATTGGAGGTTTTATTAAAACGACTCCGATACAGGTCATGTAAAGTGAGTTGAGTATGCCCCCCTACAAATAAGAAGACAATTTCTTTCCCTAAAGTTTTGTTTAAAACTGCAATCCAGGGCTAATGATATGTATAATATTGTAGCTGCGCATCGTTTGAGGTCAGGACATATTCCACTAAACAATTTTGCTTTTCTCATGCGGAAATCAGACTCTCCTAACTGTGAGGTGTGTGGTACAGTAGAGGATGCACAGCATGTGTTGGTGGAATGTGTCCGATATACTAACAAAAGAAACGAACTTCTCAACTCTTTCAAATTGTCGAGAATGGATGTTGGAATGTTCCATGGTATTTTAGCCAAGCCTACTTCTAAAGCAGCAAAAATACTGTTTACTTTTTTATTAGATAAAAAATTAGATTAAGTTAAGTTCTATTTGTCTAAGATTAATTTATTTAGTTTAGTTAGTAAGTTGTTATTTGTAAAAGCACGATGGGATTGGCATCGTCGCATAAGCGTACAAAAATCCCTTAAATAAATGAGATTAAAAAAAAAAAAAAAAACATTCTGTAATCCGTGTTCCAGATTTAAAAAAAAATAAGCTTAATTTTTAGGTAAGTATGAGACTTTCTTAGAAAGATAAATTATTAAAAACCTTAAAACATGTCAAATGACGTACGGTATATCATAAGATATAAACGCAAAATATTTTTTAAGAATAGTTATTTAACCCTTTTTATTAGGGTTCCGTAGCCAAATGGCAAAAACGGAACCCTTATAGATTCGTCATGTCTGTCTGTCTGTCCGTCTGTCTGTCTGTCTGTCCGTCCGTATGTCACAGCCACTTTTCTCCGAAACTATAAGAACTATACTGTTGAAACTTGGTATGTATTCTGTGAACCGCATTAAGATTTTCATACAAAAATAGAAAAAAAACAATACATTTTAGGGTTCCCCATACATAGAACCGAAACTCAAATTTCTTTTTTTCATCAAACCCATACGTGTGGGGTATCAATGGGTAGGTCTTCAAAAATGATATTGTGGTTTCTAATATCATATTTTTCTAAACTGAATAGTTTGCGCGAGAGACACTTCCAAAGTGGTAAAATGTGTGTCCCCCCTGTAACTTCTAAAATAAGAGAATGATAAAACTAAAAAAAATATATGATGTACATTACCTTGTAAACTACCACCGAAAATTGGTTTGAACGAGATCTAGTAAGTAGTTTTTTTTTAATACGTCATAAATCGTAAACCGCAATTTACCATTCATTCAATCAACTCAAAAAAAAAAAAAAAAAACATTTAATTTCATAAACATAAACCTGATGCATAAACCCGGATGTTACGGAACCCACGGTGCTCGAGTCCGACTCGCTCTTGCCCGGTTTTTTTAAATCGCTTTGTTAAGCAGATTCATATTTCTATTTCTAAAAGTATATTTTTTTAAAGTAAAACTAATATCATTAATATTTCAAATTGTAACTTGAAGTTTTGAGCCGTGCTTTTGTTTACCGGGAGCAGTTTCCGATACCTATTATGTTTAGCTTACGCAATCACCATTCATAAGAGTCAAGGTTTGAGCTTGGACAATGCTTCTTCTATATTCACTTGTGGTCAAGCCTACGTACCATTATCTAGGGTAAAACATTTGAGTGGTGACCATTTAATAAATATCGATCCCAAATTGAAAAATAACTTTAATTTCGGAAGTCGGTGTCTTTGGTTCCGCATTTTCGTTTATTGACACCGACTTCCGAAATTAAAGTTATTTTTCAATTTGTAGTGTTATTTTTGGAAGTCGGTTGTTTTTTTTTTTGTAAAAAGTTTTTATTTTTCACTTTTTAGTGGGTCCGTTTGTAATTTATCTAAGTTACAATAGCCTAATGTCAACTGCCCATCACTTGTTACAAAATATTGCTTTTCCCGATGTTGGGACGTTAATTGTTGAGGAGTTCTCTTGGTAAGAACCAGGAAAACTCCTCAACAATCACTCACCATACGCATTGTGACGAGCATAAATTGCTTGGCAACCATGTTAAAGTAATCGAATCGCAACCCGTAAAATATTTGTCATTGGGTAGTTCCAATGGCCATCTGTGGTCTTCTTCATCAGCTCCACTTTACCAAATGATGATTTCCGAGAGCAAATGCTCAAGTTATTTAAAAAAATACCTAAATCGTTATAACTTTGCCTATAAAATTTGAGGGTTTCCCTCGATTTCCATGGGAACCTCTCATCAGATTCCAACTTGATGATAATTGAACCACCTCGCGAGTATACCCTTTAAAACAAAAAAAGAATTTTGAAAATCGGTCCACAATTGGCGGAGTAATCGCGTAACAAACACACAAAAAAAAAAAACATACCGTCGAATTGAGAACCTCCTCCTTTTTTGAAGTCGGTTAAAAACCACAATTATCATCAAACAAAAGGAAAACCTAGGCTATACAATTTAATCCTACACGTGTATCTACCCACTTGGCAAAAAGAAATGAAATCCAACCAAAAACATATAATGTTGAAAAAGAAGGCCAACTTCCTTACTTCATGTAGATGTTTGACCAGCAAAAGAGTTGAAATCGAAACCAACGCCAAGTTTTAAACCATTTTCTTTGCACCGGCCTTATTTTGCAATTCAGTTGTAAGCAATTTGTGTTTGAAACTTTTTAGATACCAATACAATAATATTGTTCCATTTAAACTTGGCGGGTTTTCAGAAAACCATAAAATAATATGCATGAAAAATAACTATAACACAACGAAAACCCGCCAAGTGTAAATGGAACAATATTATTGTATTGATATCTAAAAAGTTTCAAACATAAATTACTTACAACAGAATTGCAAAATAAGGCCGGTGCAAAGAAAATCAAACTCAAGCTCAAAGCATTTATTTCAATTAAACCTTGTACAGGCACTTTTGAATTGTCAAAATTAAATAGTCTGTCAGTTAGTCAGAAAGTTGAAGAGTTGCCCATTCCAAAACGTAGATCTCTATGGAGAAGAACGGGCAAGAAACTCCATGGACACTCTTTTAAATCAAGTTATTACATAATCCTGGGTACATTATTCTTGTTGCTTCTATATGTGAGAACAATGTAAAAAAAAGACAAATGAAGAAATAATTCAAAATATAAGATTAAAAATAAGCCTTGGCAGTTAAGAGATGACCAGTCTCAACCGACGGCACCCGTTCACGAACATGACGCGTGGATCAGCACCATCCAGCTCAACCATTTTGTAGGGAACTGAATAATCCAACACACGCGCCACCATCGGTGAGACATTTAAGTGAGCATGACACGTTCTCAACTGCCATGCTCTTTCAAGTCAACAACAAAAAAAAATCATAATAAACGGAAACATGGTTCTTACATTTACAAAATTAAAAAAAAAATGCTTCTAAATTATACAAAACTATAGTTTGCAATTTATTTAAGATGTTAATATAATTTACTACCAAACAGGAAGAGGTATCTAATATTGCAGTATTCAACAATTAAAACTGGATTGAATAAAATAAAAAAGTTATGTTCGTAAGTAATGTCAGAAATATTGAAAAAGAAAAAGGGAAGCACCTCTTCCAAATATTGAAATTTTAACTAGTGAGCCCAAGTGCGTGTGGAGCAGGACCAGCATTAAGCCAAGCATTTTTATCTACGATATAATCATCCAACTTGTAATATGCTTGTCTACATAGTGTGCGTTTAATGCATGTTTTGAATTTCTTCTCATTTAATTGAAGAATAACGAATGGTATTTTATTATAACATTTTACACAGTAACCCATAAAAGAAGTTTTTACTGTAGACAATCTGAAACGCGGTTGATCTAATTTGTCCCTATTTCTAGTGTTAAAATTATGCCTGTCACTTATCTTACTAAAAAGATGTAGATTTTTTCGAATGTACATAATGTTTTTATATATATATTGACAAGGAACCGTCATGATCGAAGCGCACGGCAGTGCGCAGGCCAATTTCCAGCAAGTGGCCGCACGTACGCCGTGCACTATTTACCCGAACCGCTTCGAGCTACTTTTGACCACCCTGTATCTAAGTATTTGTCACACGAAATCGAATCAAACTTCACATACATAATACCACTAGCTTCTGCCCGCGACTTCGTCCGCGTGAAATTCGTACTTTCCTCTTATAATTTCGAAAATGTATGTTTATGATTTTTATCATTTATGTAGATATAAATAAGTATTTTTTTATATTTATTCTTTTTTTTTTTTTTCATGGTCCCATACTGTGATCGCCAACCCGCCTGCCAAGCGTGGCGATTATGGCAAACCCTCCCAAAATTGGGGGAGGCCTATGTCCAGCAGTGGACGTCTATCGGCTGAAACGACGACGAAATAAGTATTCGATTTTTTAGTTTAGCTCAAAGGGATCAGATTTTTCAAATAAACTGTATCCCAGCTTTTTATCCCCAAGGAGAGTAATTTTGAAAAAGCGTTTGGGTTGTGTTCATAACTTGACTCAAAGACCCATACCCATTTTCGAGTTAATGGAAGCAAGCAGTAGAATTTTCCACCTTCGTAGGAGTCAATTTTTGAAAAACCCTAAATCATTTTTTTTAAGTATTTTTTGTTTTAGTAGTACCGAGTTTCGAGTTAATCCGACAGCGGGTTAAATATTTATCTTTATTTTTTACTGACCCAAATATTGCCAAGTTTCTAATTTATTAACCAAATGAATAAGATTTTTCATATAAACTGTATCCCCTCTTTCTATCCCCATAGAGGTGGAATTTCTAAACATAATCTAGATTATTTATACCAATTTTCCAGTTAATCAAGCCTCGTAATAAAATTCTGCCCTGTGAAATTGACTACCCCTCTTCACCCCATTAGCGGTAGATTTTCGAAAAACCCTGAACCACTTTATTATTTATTTTGGTCTTAGATAGGTACGGAGTTTCGAGTTAATTGGACCGCGCATTAAAATTTTTCCATACTACATTTGACACCCCCAATCTCCCCTTTGGGTTAGTTTAGAATTAAAAAAAAATCGAACTTTATAATTATTTGTGCCAAGTTTCAAGTCCAAATTTATTTGTACCATTTTTTTTGAGTTTATCAAGGCACTCATTAAAATCCCCTTATAAATCGAATTACCACTTTTTGTCCCGTCAGGGGTCAATAATTTTCGAAAACCCCATACACTTACTATTGATTCTTCATCTGCCTAGCCTTTTCCCAACCATGTTGGGGTCGGCTTCCAGTCCAACGGGATGCAGCTGAGTACCAGTATTTTACATGGAGCGACTGCCTATCTGACCTCCACAACCCAAATACGATACCCCTTGATAAGACTGGTTGTCAAACTTTCGGGCTTCTGACCACCCCTAGCGACTGTCAAAGATCCACGAATGACAGCCGGGACCAACGGCTTAGCGTGCTTTCCGAGGCACGGAGAGGTCACGGTATGTAAAGATGAACACCTATCCACAGACCACCCGCGTAGCCTGCGTAACCTGATCGATCGATCTGTGCGGCTGTTATTATTGAATATTTTCTGTCAAAAGTATTAATACTGAGTTTTGAGTAAATCGGACCGCGCGTTAAAATTCTTCCACACAAACTTTAACACCCCAACACAAGGGGTGTTGGGGTGTTTTGATAAACAAATAATGATAAACTTTATTACTTGCTTAGGCAAGTATTCTTGCCAAGTTTATTAACCAAATGAATAAGATTTTTCTTATAAACTGTATTCCGTTTTTCACCCCCACAGGGGTGGAATTTCGTAAAATTGTTTGGGATGTGTTCATTACTCGACTCAAAGATTGTTTATACCAATTTTCGAGTTAATCAAGCCACGCAGTAAAGTCTTCCCCTATAAAATTAACTTTTCACCCCGTTAGGGGTAAATTTTCGAAAAACGATGATACACGTTATTCTTTATTTTCGGTCGTAAGTATAAATACTGAGTTTCGAGTTAATCGGACCACGCGTTAAAATTCTTCCATACAAACTTTGACACCTCCCAATCCCCTTTCAGGGGGTAGTTTAAAAAAAGGCAAATTTCATAATTTATTTAGATAAGTATTCGTGCCAAGTTTCATGGTTATTAACTCAAGGAATAAGATTTTTCATACAAACAAAATCCCCTCTTTTCACCCCTTAAACGTTAAATTTCCAAAAACCCCTTCTTAGTGGATATCTACTTTTCACAAAGAACACACCCTCCCAAATTAATTTCTCTACCCAGCGGTACCGACCAGCGTTTTAGGCTGTGCGTTGATATAACGATCAGTCCGGACAAAATATCATCCCCTTTTTCACCCCCTTAATGGATGAAATTCTAACAACACCGTTGTGTTAGCTTCCAATCATAAGCCTAGATAATAAATTTTGTGATTTTTACGTCGAAAATTAAGGACTTTCTATACACAACTTCATCCCCCTTTTTAACCCTTCAGGGGTGGAATTATCAAAAACCCTGAGACACGTATAAATTAATTTTCAATTGTCAGCCTAAATACAAAATCAGAAGATCCTAACCTCAAAAATGTCGGACTTTCATATAAACTTCCATCCCCTATTTTAACCTTTTAGGGGTTGAATTCCCAAAAATCCTTTCTTAGTGGATACTTACTCTTCACAAAGAACACACCTTCTAAGTTTCAAGTCTCTAGGTCCAGCGGTTTGGGCTGTGCGTTGATATATCAGTCAGTCAGTCAATCAGTCAGTCAGGACTTTGAATTTTATATATATAGATAGATGACTGCTGTTAGTTCGAATACCAAATTTCATAACTGTAGCTTTAATAGATTCAAAGTTATGGACTTTTCAAAATAGCTAAAGTGGCACTGACTGACTGACTGACTGACTGACTGACTGACTGACTGACTGACTGACTGACTCACTCACTTAGAGTTAATCAAAATGTTTAGGGACTTCTAGTAGGCCTAGAAACTTGAAATTTGGCACGAAGCTAGACATTAGCATGAAACTAAAGGAAAAATTAAAAAAATAGTCAAGTGTGAGTCTGGCTCGCGCATAGAGGGTTCAATATTAAATTTTTATTCTAGCCGGCCTAGAAACTTGAAATTTGGCACGAAGCTAGACATTAGCATGAAACTAAAGGAAAAATTTAAAAAATGGTCAAGTGTGAGTCTGGCTTGCGCATAGAGGGTTCAATATTAAATTTTTATTCTAGCCGGCCTAGAAACTTGAAATTTGGCACGAAGCTAGACATTAGCATGAACCTAAAGGAAAAATAAAAAAAATGGTCAAGTGTGAGTCTGGCTCGCGCGTAGAGGGTTCCGTATTAAATTTTTATTCTAGCCGGCATAGAAACTTCTAACTGGCCTAAAAACTTGAAATTTAGCATGAAGCTAGACATTAGCATGAAACTAAAGGAAAAATTAAAAAGGTCAAATGTGAGTTTGGCTCGCATGCAGAGGGTCCCGTATGATTTTTTTTCTAGCTGGAACTGGACATTACCATGAAACTAAAAGAAAAATTTAAAAGCGGTCAAGTGTGAGTTTGGCTCGCGCACAGAGGGTTCCGTAGGTATTATTTTTTTTTTATGACTATAAAAAAAATTACAAATTTCTAGGCCGACTGGCCTAGAAATTTGTAATTTTGCACGAAACTAAAGTAAAAATAAAAATGCGGTCAAGTGTGAATTCGGCTATCACACAATCTATAATCCGTGTTCCGTGTTAAAAAAAAAATAAGCTTAATTTTTAGGTAAGTATGAGACTTTCTTAGAAAAATAAATTATTAAAAACCTTAAAACATGTCAAATGACGTAAATCATAAGATATAAACGCAAAATATTTTTTAAGAATACTTATTTAACTGTATGGTTATTTGTCTGTGTGGTGCCGGACTGTCTGTGTGGTGCCGGACTTAAAGAATAGCACCACCCCTTACTTCCCGAGGGCGTCGTAAAAGGCGACTAAGGGTCGTACGGGAGAATGGGCAGCAGCGTTCTCTATGCATTTTACCATCATACCATACTGCGATCGCCAACCCGCTTGCCAAGCGTGGCGATTATGGTAAACCCCCCCAAAATTGGGGGAGGCCTATGTCCAGCAGTGGAAGTCTATCGGCTGAAACGACGAACGACTTATTTAACTTCTTTTAAATCGTTTTGTTAAGCAGATTCATATTTCTATTTCTAATAGTATATTTTTTTAGTCCGTGTGGTGCCGGACTTAAAGAATATAGCACCACCCTATACTTCCCGTGGGTGTCGTAAAAGGCGACTAAGGGGCGTACCGGAGAATGGGCAGCAGCGTTCTCTATGCATTCCACCACCATACCATACTGCGATCGCCAACCCGCCTGCCAAGCGTGGCGATTATGGCAAACCCCCCCTCCTTTTGGGGGAGGCCTATGTTCAGCAGTGGACGTCTTTCGGCTGAAATGATGATGAAAGTAAAACTAATATCATTAATATTTCAAATTGTAACTTGAAGTTTTATTTCAAATTGTAACTTGAAGTTTGGAGCCGTGCTTTTGTTTACCGGGAGCAGTTTCTGATATGTTTAGCTTACGCAATCACCATTCATAAGAGTCAAGGTTTGAGCTTGGACAATGCTTTAATTGATATTGGTTCTTCTATATTCACTTGTGGTCAAGCCTACGTACCATTATCTAGGGTAAAAGATTTGAGTGGTGACCATTTAATAAATATCGATCCTAGCCAGATCAAAGCACAAGAAAGTGCTATTGTTGAGTACAACAGATTAAAGTCGCTCTATAGACGGGATTTAAAAAAACATATGTGTGAAAAAGAATAAGTTCAAAAAAAAAACAGCTGATAGGGAATGGTCTATACGTCCGTCCATTGCCGCAGTTCAGACTGCAGCGGGCTCATCATTTAATAAAAAACTGGCCAAGTGCGAGTCGGACTCGCACAAGAAGGGTTCCGTACCACAAGGCAAAAACGCCGAAAAAAACATGTCTGTTGTATGGGAGTCCCTCTTAAATATTTATTTTATTATTTATTATTAAAGTTGAAATACAACTGAGTATTTTGTGAATATTTCAAGTGCCTACCTGTTGCCATTTTTGATATCGAGCAAAAAAGGGCAAAAAAATCGCGTTTGTTGTATGGGAGCCCCCCTTAAATATTTATTTTATTTCGTTTTTAATATTTGTTGTTATAGCGGCAACAGAAATACATAATTTGTGAAAATTTCAACTGTCTAGCTATCGCGGGTCTTGGGATACAGCCTGGTGACAGACAGACAGACGCACAGACAACGAAGTCTTAGTAATAGGGTTCCGTTTTTACCCTTTGGGTACGGAACCCTAAAAACACCTCGTAAGAGAAAAAATAATAAAAAACCACAATTATCAAAAAAAAGAAAACCTAGGCTATACAATTTAATCCTACACGTGTATCTACCCACTTGGCAAAAAGAAATGAAATCCCACCAAAAACATATAATGTTGGAAAAGAAGGCCAACTTCCTTACTTCATGTAGATGTTTGACCAGCAAAAGAGTTGAAATCGAAACCAACGCCAAGTTTTAAACCATTTTATTTGCACCGGCCTTATTTTGCAATTCTGTTGGAAGTAATTTGTGTTTGAAACTTTTTAGATATCAATACAATAATATTGTTCCATTTAAACTTGGCGGGTTTTCAGAAAACCATAAAATAATATGCATAAAAAATAACTATAACACAACGAAAACCCGCCAAGTGTAAATGGAACAATATTATTGTATTGATATCTAAAAAGTTTCAAACACAAATTACTTCCAACAGAATTGCAAAATAAGGCCAGTGCAAATAAAATGGTTTAAAACTTGGCGTTGGTTTCGATTTCAACTCTTTTGCTGGTCAAACATCTACATGAAGTAAGGAAGTTGGCCTTCTTTTCCAACATTATATGTTTTTGGTGGGATGTTAATTTCTTTAAACAGTTCTCGTAGAGAATCGCGTCTG
The DNA here is from genome assembly GCA_916614155.1 of Mesoligia furuncula. Lineage (NCBI taxonomy): Eukaryota > Metazoa > Arthropoda > Insecta > Lepidoptera > Noctuidae > Mesoligia > Mesoligia furuncula. Next base: position 26,404,310 of record OU744812.1, on the reverse strand, counting down.
CTGAGCTTGTAGATGGCTCTGACAGCCCTCTTTTGCAGAATGAAGATAGAATCAATATCTGCAGCCCGTCCCCACAACAAAATACCGTAAGACATGATGCTATGAAAGTAACTAAAATAGACCAGTCTCGCGGTATCCACGTCTGTTAATTGGCGAATTTTCCAAACAGCGTAAGCAGCCGAACTTAGCCGCCCTGCAAGTGATGTTAAGTGCGGACCCCACTGTAGCTTTAAATCAAGCGCGATCCCCAGAAAAACCGTATTTTCGACGAATTCAAGTGTCTCCCTATTCAATACAACATGACATTCATTACTTCTAACATTCGGTAAAGCGAATCTAATACATTTAGTTTTTTTCTCATTTAATACCAAATTATTCACAGTAAACCAATTATGGACCACATGCATAGCGTTATTTACGTCGTCAAGCTCTGGTTTAAAACTTGGCGTTGGTTTCGATTTCAACTCTTTTGCTGGTCAAACATCTACATGAAGTAAGGAAGTTGGCCTTCTTTTTCAACATTATATGTTTTTGGTGGGATTACTAATATCGTCGACTGTAGGTTCAATTGGTGTAAGGGACAAAATACCCTAAATGGGTTGAGTATACAGTTTTGTTCAGAATTTTTCGCTCTTTCGAATGGTGTATATGAAAAAATTCTAGCTTAAAAAAAATGTCCCTTACTCCACTGATTTTTTGGATCCAAATTTCGAATCAGCCCCATAATAACAACGTATCTGAAAAACTATGCAATATAGCAATTTGAAATGGTGTAATTACCGCTGCCAATCCACTTGAAATAAGGTAAGGGTCTTCCCAATCAACGAATTACCATTAAGTACATGGTTTATTTTTGAAGAAATCATAATAAAACTGGCCTTACACTAATGTCTTTGTTATCTAAAAAATAAATATCATCCATACTTTAAATGGATTGCACGAGTTTTGACATAGTTGTCCCTTACCCCAATTTGCATTGTCATACTTTAAGCAGTGTCAAGGTTACACCTATTTGAATGGAATTATATTTAGGTTCAGTGTCCGTTACAACAATTTGCTCGTGAGAAGTAATGAATATTTATCCCTGTTACCTTTATTTACACACACTTCATAACACAAGATAGCTCGTGCTTCCACTATTACCATCCTTTTCTATCTCTCAAAGTCTTTCTGTGTGTGAAAGAGAGGATGATACCAATGCGAAAGCAGCGCGCGGGCTTAAAAAAAAGTCGCTTTCATATCTTTACTGTGCTATCAGTGCAAGTTCACCTGTCGTTTGGTCACGGTTTTTCACAAAAAGAATGTGGTAAAAATGGAAAAACAAAACCATTTAAACCAGTTGCTTCGACGAAGACAGAAGAATCATAATAATTTAAAACTATTCAATGTTACCTAATTATTCTCTAATCATCATTTCAGCCGAAAGACGTCCACTGCTGGACATAGGCCTCCCCCAAGCACCTCCACTTTGACCGGTTCTGTGCTTCTCGCATCCAACGGGTTCCTGCGGCCTTCACAAGGTCATCTTTCCATCTTGTGGGAGGCCTTCCAACTCTACGTCTTCCGGGACGCGGTCACCACTCCAGAGCCTTTCGGCTCCATCGGCAATCTGTTCTGAGGACAATGTGCCCTGCCCACTGCCACTTAAGTTTGGCAATTCTTCGGGCTATGTCGGTTACCTTGGTTCTCCTGCGGATCTCCTCATTGATTCGATCACGCAGGGAAACTCCAAGCATAGCCCTCTCCATTACCATTTGGGTGACTTGTAGCCTTCTAATAAGGCCCATTACAAGCGACCACGTTCATCACTTGCAACACCCACTGCTCAATTTCGTCTTGAGACACTGCGGTAGTGGGACGAGAAGATATTGTGTAGCTTCCAGAACTCTGCCCAGCCGAGTCGGATCGACGATTGACCTCTTTCTCGAAGTTGGACCTACCTAAATGGACAGTTTGTCCTAGGTAAACATACTCGAGCACGACTTCGAGTGTAGCGTCTCCGATCTTTATGAGAGTGGGTGTTACATGGGTATTTGACATGACCTTCGTATTGTCCATGTTCATTTTAAGACTCACTCTTTCGGAGGCTCTACCAAGATCATCGAGCATTGTACTGAGGTCCTCCATAGTCTCAGCCATGACTACAATATCACCGGCAAACCGAAGGTGAGTTATGTACTCGCCATTGATGTTAATGCCAGCCCCTTTCCAGTCCACTACCTCGAAGACATCCTCCAGTGCACCGGTGAACAGTTTTGGAGAGATAACGTCTCCCTGCCTCACACCTCGCTGCAGAAGGATAGGTTTCGAGGTCTGATCCTGGAGTCGGACTGACATAGTGGCGTTTTCGTACAGATACTTCAGCACCTCGATGTACCGATAGTCGATCTGGCACCGTTGCAGAGACTGCAGCACAGCCTATGTCTTGATCGAATCAAAGGCTTTCTCGTAGTCCACAAAAGCTAAGCAGGGAGACAGGTTAAACTCTTCGGTCTTCTGTATAACCTGTCACAGCGTATGTATGTGTTCTACGGTGCTAAAGCCTTTACAGAATCCGGCTTGTTCGGGAGGCTGGAGGTCGTCAAACCTGCGCGCGAGACGGTTCGTGATAACTCTCGAAAACAGCTTGATGGGCCTACATTAAGAAGGGTATTGTCATCCTTCTTAAAGAAAAGTATCACCATACCTCTGTTCCATGCCTGTGGTGTTTTGCCCTCGAGTCTGACGGAACCAAACAGCTTCTCAAGGGCCCTAAGGACAGGTTTTCCGGCGGCCTTCAGGAGCTCGGCCGTAATTCCGTCATCACCCGGCGCCTTGTTGTTTTTGACCTGCTTCAGAGCCATCCTAAGCCGCCCGGGCTGCCTTCGGTATAGTGTCGGGTCAATCTAGCTCTTGGGTCGTTTACCAGGTTCACGACCGCGTACCGGAAGACTTAGCGTTAGGCCTCCCACAAGGTGGTCCGACGGCCTTGTGAAGGCCGCAGGAACCCGTTGGATGCGAGAAGCACAGAAACGGTCGAAGTGGAGGTGCTTGGGGGAGGCCTATGTCCAGCAGTGGACGATTTTCGGCTGAAATTATGATGATGATAACTCTTGTATTTAAATAAGAATTCAAAGTACCTATAAGTAAAATTGTTACCATTTTTTATAATTTGATTATAATAAACATATTAAATGAAATAAAAATGTATTACAGCTAATAGAAATTGGCTATTACAATGTACAAATATTGCATGTAAGTGACACACAAAAAAACGCACGCACGGTTCTAATACATTTTCATGTCTTATATGATTTTTTATAACGATTTCCAAATTTAAGATATCCGTACGTCAAAAGTGTGTGCTTCATTTTCTATCAAAAATCTCTTTACACTGTATTATTTTTCATTCATTTTTTCAACAAGACTTTACACGATTTTATCATTATAGGTTGGATCCAACGTAGAGATCAATTTAATGTAAGGGACGGGACTACAAGATACTTGTTCAGTAAGGGACATTACTAACAAAATACGTTGGTGTAAGTGACGTCTATTTTCTTAAATACCTAACTTATTTAAATAAATGTTACACAGGTAAATAGAACACCAAAATACAAGATGATGTGTGAAATCAGATCCGAAAAAGGTTAATAACAAAAAAGTTATGGACGTTTTAGACCGAAAAAAAACTTTGTCGGCCTCTCCTGAAAAATCGTATTTTGTCCCTTACACCAATTGCACCTACGGTCGACGATATGTACCTAGATGGTACTCGTAGGTGAAACAGTTACGTTAGTACATACGCGTACGTGGTGTTATCTGCAAGTTTGCAACTTTTTCATTCATTTTTCACCAAGGCGCAAGAGATGCCACTTTGGTGTTACAATTTTATTACAACTTCATGTTTGTTGTAGTCGGGATTTTCCCGGCTGTGCTGTTAAAATTACCTGTGTACGTTTCGTTTCATTTATAACGCTATTGAAAATCGTTTCGTTCAAATACGGCAATGAGAGGACTGGGGGCCCAAAAAGGTCACTTTGGAGAATCACAAAAGGATAACATTATGAAGGGTCTACCTTTTATAGCAGAACTTTTTACGTCATAATATTGTTTTGCATAACAACGGATAGCATAAACTTCATTTCGCAGAAAATCATTTCGCATACACTCAGTTGTCATACATTCAAAACTCATAATTTTGTTAGTCAGAATCATCTTTAGGCATAATGTTTATATCCATAATAATTAAAAAGCAGAACCATCATATCGCAGAAAATTCACAGTCAGAATCGTCTTTTGGCATACATTTTATATCGATAGTCATTAAAAACCTACCCTAACCTAAATGCTAATTACAAAAATATTGTCGGCTTGGATGCATGTAGCATGCAAACAGGCATACAACATGCAAGCAGGCATGCAACATGCAGCATGCATGCAGCATGCATGTAGCATGCAAGCAGGCATGCAACATGCAGCATGCATGCAGCATGCAAGCAGGCATGCAACATGCAGCAGGCATGCAGCATGCAAGCAGGCATGCAACATGCAGCAAGCATTGTTTCTGTCACGGCTCCGGCGCTGCGGGGTTTGGGCGGCGCCACGCGAGCTTATCGTCACAGATGGTTTTAACGCTCACCACCGCAGCTTCGGCTTGCTGGCCGGCTTCGCCGGCCAGCCTCAGCCGCGGTGGCGGGCCTTCAAACCACCTGCTCCTCAGCTCGCGGGCCGCCCTACCCCTCCGCGCCTACGCGGGTTTAAATTACACTCTAGGGGTAGGGCAGACAAGACTGCGTAAAGTCGGTTTCGCAGCGATTCGTTTCTGTCACAAAATTTTGCAGCACAACGTATTGACTTTTTATGACACGTATACATATATTATAAGTTTTTGATGTTCAAATATGCACCCATACCACATAATCGTATCTCTAAATAAATGTTATGCTAAACAAAATTATGCATAATATTAATTATGGCAAAGGTAATTATGCGAAACAAAATTCTGCCAAGATAAAAGTATGCCATTGTAAATTCGGACACGTAAATATTCTGCCAAACAAAAGTTATGCTAAATAATTTTTATGCCTTAAAAATATTCGATTAAATAAGATTATGCCATGTGAGTTATGCCAAATAAAAATCGGAGTATCAAGATTCTGCCAAATAGAAGGAACCCCATTATGAATTATAATATGGCGAAGACAGTGCGTGTTTTTCTTTTATTCGCTGTACTACGTAGGTACAATCAAAGAGAATGGGATTGGATTTGGATTGGATTGATTGGTATTTTAGCTGAAAAATGCTTCACCAGTGGGATTTGATACGATTAACTTAACAGTTAACTGTCCAATATGTCATAATTTTATGATTCTGCCAAAGTGACCTTTTTAGGCCCCCTGGTATGCCGTATTTTCTGAAAAAAAAACCGTAGATTGCCGTATAATACGGCAATTGCCGTATCAATAACAACACTGCCATACATACTCGTACATACAGATAATTATTCTTACATTAGATTCTGGTGCCGGAGTGATACCTGTATCACTCCGGCACCTTCCTTATTTTTACACCACATTCCTTATGATATTCTCAAAATATAATTAGGTAATAATAGGTCTATTAATTATATTTTGAGAATATCATAAGGAATACAATTATGGAACGAAAGTTTGGCGGGCTACCGAAGAGCATCCCCTCAGAGATCATTAAAAAGTACCATTTGAATCATAAAGAATCGAATACCTACTAATGTGTGTTGATGATGACGTCACGGCTTCACTAGACAGCAGCTAGTTCCGCGCGCGTCCGGCCGATGCGGCGCGGAGCACCGCGATCGGCGAGACGGCGATTCGCGCTCAGTCGTCTGTGTTCACCAGGGCAGACTTTACGTTGTTGTCCGTCACATACAAAACTGTTTATTTCATTATACGATCGCGGCTGTTGATTGTTATCCAATTAATATCGAAAGCATCGTTAGTATTAAAGACATTAGTTTGTGTGAAACAAATGGATTTTGTGATATAAAATAGTTAGCAAGTCGCAAGTTATCGTCGTATTTCGTGGCATTCCATTCACGTTCGTATTGCGTGACGCCCGGCATACACGTGCTTCGTGATACTTCGCGTAGCGTCGGAACCGTTCGGAGCAATACATGACGCACCGCGCAACAAGCAGGCAACCAATCAGACACGTCAGACGAGGGTCTAGTAGAGGCACACAGCAGCACTAACCTAACTGCGACGTGAAGTATGACAATAGCAGTTTGATAATGAATGTTGTTTTTATATGAAACAAAATGACTTCTTCAAAAAATAAAATATTAGAAGAAATTCTCCCGGTGCGCATCATACGCGAAGTGGAGAAATGGCCGGTCCTGTACATGCGCGACTGTCCCGAGATGCCTAACACGCACTTTAGGAAAAAAGTTTGGCATGAAGTTGCTAAAGCTCTCATCGAACACTGGGACTCATATTCAACAGCAGAGAAAGAATGCAAAAGTGGGTACAAATATCTTACTTTAACTATGTTTTAAAAGCGACACTACTTCTAGCTACTTTACTTATTTTAAAATTCACGATTTTACCACAAAATACAATGTTTTACTAACACCGACCTAAATGTTTCTATATTCATTTATGCAGTGACAGCCAGAGCCTGTGAGATTATTTTTATTATGAATTACTATCCAACTACAAGCACGGAACCGCCGCCGCACTATGGGAAAGCCCCATAAGTACAAACCAAGCCGTCTCAAAACCGTTTCACGTGAAAGTCGTTGTTATGGAATAAAAATAATAAAGTGATATAGTCTAATAAATAAGCTTTCTATCCGATTTTTTTTTTTTTGTTCTGGTTTATCATACCGGAATAACTCTATAAATAGGCATCAAAGCTAACTCATGTTCAATAATTAAATTTTGACGTCATACGTAAATACCTACAAATTCAACGCCACATTACTCGAAAGTTTTTCATACAAATGTACAAGTATTATCCTATGTCCGTCTCCTGGTTCTAAGCCCCACCAATTTTCAACCAAATCGGTTCAGCCGTTCTTGAGTTATAAATAGTGTAACTAACACGACTTTCTTTTAAATATTGGTTTGATAAAATAGAATGGGAACTAATTTTTTGAGCTGTTATTTAAATATTCGAGATGTTATTATGATCAGTTGAAAAACATATTGAGCAGTTATTTAATTTAATGGCGGTTGATTAATTATTGCGACAGTAAAACATGGACAGTAATAAAAGATCAATTAGACTGTTATTTTATCATACAATGTCAATTCTAAAAATAATTGAGCAGTCCAATAACTAAATGAGCGGTAAAAATGATGGAATGGGCGGTTCGCTAAATAGTTCGGCAGATCATAGCGGATGCAAGAGCGAGCGAAGCGAGCTCGGGACTTGGGGCACCCCGACTCGGACAGGTTAGGTTCGAAGGGGATGACGGGAGCTCGAGTGAGCGAGCAAAGCGAGCGAACGAGCCCCCGTCATCCCCTTCGTGTTAGGTTCCTTTAAACCCTGTAGACAGAAATAGGGGCCCCGCGAAACGGGGCTCCGTCGACTACACACCCAAAACTACTTTACCACCTCATTGTTTATAGAATTGCTTAGAATGAGATTTATTACCGACAAATTCCGATTTATTACTGCCCACACGTAACTGCTCGTTCAATAATTTTTACCGCCCATTTAATTATTTTCCCACTCAATTATATATTCACTGATCCATTTCATTATTTTTTATTACTCATTTTTGTTTACTTTACTGCTTAGTTTTAACTGCTGAACAAGTTATTAAACGTGCCATTTATAATTTTTAACTTACCAAAACCGCTATTTACAACTGCCTCTTTAAATCAGTGCCAAATAAAATTAACCAATATAGTTTAAGATGGTATGTTTTTAGGGTTATTTTTTTTAACGAGTCATTTACCCTTTTTTTTTTAAAAGGAGAAAAAAAATTGAAAAAGAGAAAGGAGAAAAAAAATTGCTCATACTTGCTCTTTTTCTGACAATCGCGAGATAAAAATTATATTTGTTTTTAATTTCTCATAAAATCATTTGTTATCTACCTAATAAGGTCAAATTGATAAAAAGTTCATTACAGTGATTAGTATTATTAATAGTTCTTTGTGGTTTTGATACAGTTTTGACCACCTTACTCGATAAAATATGGTCACTTGTCTAATGGGTCGAAATAAAAAACAGGTTGGATAAGGGAAAAGTGCAAATTATTAGTGTCTTATCTTTTTGCACATAGCACTATTTCATAGGCCGATAAAAGGATGGTAAGCCCTGAAACATTCACATTTGTTGGTCAAACATTCAGTTGCCCTAAAAAGCAGTTAATACCTATTTTCAAATATTCGCAAAGTTGACTGATTTGAAAAATGGGTGAATTTGATTCTAGTAAACGAGAGTTGTGCAATTTGTTGATAAATGGGCTATAGAAGACTACTTACAAGAAAAATTCAATTGAATCGAATGTAAATTACCTACTACAAACTATGTCATCTGGAACGGCTATTAATTAAAAAAAAATCGGTGAATAGGTACGCTTATGGTAGGTACAGCCCGTTTTGGTACAGCCCAACTGTACGTATATATTTATAATTGGTATTACATGCCTTCCTTATTCACGCAGAATTTTTATTTTTATTAATTGAGTACTATGCTATTTTACCTATCGGACAATTGTCTGAAGACGCGGAAGAATCCCGAAATAAGGAGCAGAAAACCTCAAACGGCGCAAATATAACAACCTTATTGGAAGCTATATGTCGAGCCGTTTGGGGTTGGAACACTAGGGCCTTGGGGTCCGAGTGCTCATCGAATATTTCGGGACATCACCAAGCGGTTGGTTGACTCTTCACGTGACCAGAGGGCTGGCCTATTTTTAGCCCAAAGAATAAGCATTGGTGGTAATGCTGCCAGCCTTTTGGGCACTTGTGCCATTGACAGCGATGCGGATGAATTTTTTGATGCCCAATGAGCTCCTGTCTTTTTCTTGTCCCATAAGTAGACGTCAAGCCGGAATCGGGTAATAGGACAAGTCATAAATGTTATCAGAAAAATATTTAAAAGAATCTAAGTTGTGTATTTTTAAAATTATTGGCATTTAAATGTCACTTTTTGCCCAACCAAATATTCAAAATGAATACTTTACTAAGCTTTGACTGACTGTACTGAAAAAAAATGTACTATGCGAGTTTGGCAAGTAACATTAAAAGTTGGCGCATGTAATAGACAATCCAAAAAAAAAAAAATTTCAAAGATTTTGTTTTATATTTTTCTGATTTCCATTACGACTTGGCCTACTACCCGATTCCGTCTTGACGTCGACTCACGGTACACCCTGTATACAACTTTCAGCGGGGCAGTAAGGGGAAGTACCTTATCCTTATTTTTTTATGGAATTTTGATCTACATTCACAGATTTTCAAAAAAATTACAGTTGGCAAGAAAATAGCCATTTTACACAAAAACATATTTTGATGCCAATCGATCCTGTTTCTAATACTGATCAAAAACTTCTATGGGACCAACCATCGTTGGAGTACTCAAAAAGTCACAAATTGCAAACAACTTTTCCCGTACATTTTGTATGAAAATTTTACGCTAAAGCTTTTTTAGTGACGGCTCAGATTTTTTTGTTGACTGAATAAAACGATAAGTTTAAATAAAAACAATTCAAATTTCGAACTCGTTATTATTAAAAAAAAAACAATCCGACAGTTTGTTGCGTCCGAAAAGTTCTGAGTGTGTTGTAATTGGACAGCTATTGATAAGAGAAAAACTGGCCAAGTGCGAGTCGGACTCGCACACGAAGGGTTCCGTACCACAAGGCAAAAACGCCGAAAAAACATGTTTGTTGTATGGGAGCCCCCCTTAAATATTTATTTTATTTTAATTTTATTATTTATTATTAAAGTTAAAATACAACTGAGTATTTTGTGAATATTTCAAGTGCCTACCTGTTGCCATTTTTGATATCGAGCAAAAAAGGGCAAAAAAATCGCGTTTGTTGTATGTGAGCCCCCCTTAAATATTTATTTTATTTTGTTTTTAGTATTTGTTGTTTTTTAAACTTCCACTTTGTTCTAGGTGTTTTTGAAGTATATTAATTCTATGGTTTTATAATCCTTTTTTTGGGATATAAAGAATTACGGACAAATAAAACATGGATTGATGGTTTGAAAGAGTCGGGAGATACGGCTTACAACCGAAAAGACATAATAAGCATTGCTACAAACTTTTATAAGAAACTATATAGTACATCAGACCTAGTCAGAGACGCAAACTACATTGAAAATGAGGACATAGATATAGAAATGCCACAATCCCACATAGAACCAATAGAGTGTACGGAAATTATTGAAACAATAAAAAGAATGAAACCGGACAAAAGCCCAGGATCGGACAACATCACTAACGACGCCATAAAAATCGCCTGCTTCATACTAGCTGCTCCACTAACAAAATTATTTAATTTGATATTTGAAACTGGTGTCACACCCTCTCAATGGTCAGAATCCAATATTATCTTGCTATACAAGAAAGGAGACCCAAGAGACATCAGCAACTACCGGCCGATAAGTCTTTTACCAAGTATATATAAACTTTTCTCTACAATAATCAGTCAAAGAATTAGTACAACATTAGAGAAAAATCAACCTGTTGAACAAGCGGGATTTAGGAAGAATTTTTCTACTATAGACCACATCCACACGATAGAACTGATAATTGAAAAATATCAAGAACAACAGAGACCGCTGTATATCGCATTCATTGATTACCAAAAAGCTTTTGACACAATCTCACACGAAAGTATATGGAACACACTAAAAGCCCAAAATGTAGAGCAAAAATACATAGAAATACTCCAACACCTCTATAGTAATAGCTCAAGTAGAGTCAAACTAGAAACCATTGGCCCAAGCTTTCCAGTCAAGAGAGGTGTCAGGCAAGGTGACCCCTTATCCCCAAAAATTTTTATTGCGATATTGGAAGCTATAATAAGCAAATTGGACTGGAAAAATTGTGGTTTATACATTCAGGGTAAATACCTAAACCACTTACGATTTGCGGACGACTTGGTTTTACTATCAGAATCGAGCCTACAACTACAATATATGTTAGACACTCTACATAAAGCAAGCAGACAAGTGGGATTAGAAATGAACATCACAAAGACCAAACTCATGACCAACTGCAAAAAACCAAAAATAATAATCGAAAATGACCCATTAGATTATGTGGAGCAATATATATACTTGGGAAAACAAATTGGATTCAACAGGGACAGCAATGAACTAGAAGTAGAGAGACGAGTCAAACAAACTTGGAATAAATATTGGAGTTACAAGGAGATATTTAAGAGCGAAATGCCTACCAAGTTAAAGAAAAGAGTCATGGACTCTTGTCTCATTCCTTGTCTGACGTATGCATGTCAAACATGGAAGTATACGAACAAAATAAAAAATAAAATAAACACATGTCAGCGAGGAATGGAACGCAGTATGTTAAATATCAAGAAAATACAAAAAATAAAACACACTAAAATAAGATCAAAAACAAAAGCGATAGATGCTCTCAGCTACAGTCAAAAGTTAAAATGGAAATGGGCCGGTCATATAGCACGTCTTAAAGATCATAGATGGACGAAAACAGTTACGTTATGGAAAGGCCCACAGGGAAAAAGATATAGAGGGAGACCGTTAACTAGATGGGAAGACGATATTAAAAAAATTGCTGGTCCACAATGGCAACAAATAGCCCAAGACCGAGAGAAATGGAAAGCTTTGGAGGAGGCCTTTACCTGAGGGGGGTTCCAGTGGAATAATGTAAAAGTGCCTACCTATTTTAAAATATGTTTTTATATATTAATATTAATTAGGTATATAGTAAGATAGGTTACGTACATAGATATTAATTTCTCTATTTTTTTTTTTTTTTTTTTTTTTTTTAAATTATTTTGTAAGTTTAAAGGTAGATACAACATTCTTTAAGTTAATCTGTAAACTGGAAATAAAAGGCTTTTTTATTTTATTTTTTATTTATTTGTTGTTATAGCGGCAACAGAAATACATCATGTGTGAAAATTTCAACTGTCTAGCTATCGCGGTTCTTGAGATACAGCCTGGTGACAGACAGACAGACAGACGGACAGACGGACAGACGGACAGACAGCGAAGTCTTAGTAATAGGGTCCCGTTTTTACCCTTTGGGTACGGAACCCTAAAAATGATCTCCCATTTAGAACGTTTAGACTTGCTAGAAGCATATTACGTAAATAATAAAAATACATCAGCTGCGTTAGAATGGTATAGGATCAAATATCCAAATCGTCCTGTGCCAACCAGAAATATTTTAAGAAGTCTTGCACAAGGTGGGTCTTTCAAGAAAAAATCTGTACGCCACCCATTTATACTAGATGTTCATTCATTTCTGTTCTTACACTTGTCGAAGCTTATCCCGAAATATCATCAAGAGCAGTCGCTGAAGAAGTAGGTGTCTCACATCGTTTCGTACTAAAGATATGAAAGAAGTATGGTTATAAATGTTACCGACAGGGACGACTAGTTCAAACCTTACATTCAGGGGATGCCGCATTGCCGCTCGAAGACTTACTTTTTGCAGGTGGTTAAGAGGAAAAATAAGCAGAGATTACCATTTTCTGAATTTCATATTATGGTCTGCTGAAACAAATTTTTCTAATAATGGAATGTACAACCGGCGAAATCACCGTTATTGCTGTAGAGAAAATCCTCTCAGGTTTCGCGAAACACATAATCAAGTGAGATTTTCTTTTAATTGTTGATGTGGCATTATGTGGAACCGAGTGGTAATGGTGGAATTTTATGGAGGCACCTTGAATTCCAACATGTATAACAACAGAATATTACAGAATCTTGAAAACCTCGTCGATGATTTACCACTATCGGAATCAAGAAGAATGTTTTTTCGACAAGATGGCGCTCCACCTCACAACAGCCGCAGTACGCGTTCGACTTAAACCGACAGTTTGGTGATCAATGGATAGGAACACATGGTCCTATTTCTTGGCCAGCGCGTAGTCCAGATCTGACACCTCTAGATTTCTTTTTGTGGGGCTACCTGAAAACTGAGGTTTACAAAAAGCAATACGATAGTGTTCAAGAACTTAAAGACTCACTAACCACAATTTTGTTTGGAATTCATACAAATAAATTGTCAGCAGCCACTAGGTCGGTACAGAAACGAATCAATTTATGTATTCGCCAAAATGGCGGTCACTTGGAGCACTTGATATCGTAGAGCAAGAAACAGCAAGATTTTAAATAATAATAACATCATCAAGTTATATTAGTTAATAAAAAACCGTCCAAGTGCGTGTCGGGCCACGCACAGTGTAGGGTTTCGTAGTTATAGCCCGTTACCACAATGTAGTACGATTCTGTTGTTCTGTATTTTGAATATTAAAAAAAAAACTTTTTTTTTTATATTTTGTTTTTCAATGCAAGCCTTTACCCGTTATAAACAAGCAACTACTTCATCTTAGTCAGTATAAAGGATTAATGCCAAGGATTTTGTATTTGGTACAAAATTATCCAACACCCAAGTTCAACGACTATTACTGCTAAACTAATAAAGTTATCTTAACCGCTATACTTTTCCTTTAAAGTTCATGAAATGCACTATCATCGTGAATTTTTCCAGATTTTTCAAGCCAGCAGTATAGGTTTTAGAGGGGGGGGGGGGGGACGCCCTACTGAAACAAAAATTTGCACTTTAAAGTTTAATATTTCGTAAATGGACCATTAAATCGAAAAATAATTTTTGCAACCCCAAAGTCATTTTAGAAGACCTATTCAACGATACCCCACACGATGGGGTAGACGACGAAAAAAATATTCATCCCCACTACCCATGTAGGGGAGCTACCCTAAAAAAAAATATTTTCCACAATTTTATTTTACCACTTTGTCGGCGTAGTTGATGTACGCACTTCTACAAAATTACAGCTTTCTAATACTAACGCTCTCTTAGCAAAACCGCGGACAGACAGACAGACAGACAGACGGACATGACGAAACTATAAGGGTTCCTTGTAGGAACTACGGAACCCTAAAAAAGAAAATTAATACGCATTCTTTTTGCTATGTGTAAAATTCTACGTGATCATTTGTCTTTTATTTTATTTTTTGTATTTCAGTTAAGTACACAAATTCTTTACAAAATGTAAGGGAAAAGTTTTCTGCAATTTGTGAATTTTTGAGTACTCCAACGATGGTTGGTCCCATAGAAGTTTTTGATCAGAATTAGAAACAGGATCGATTGGTATCAAAAAATGTTTTTGTGTAAAATGGTTATTTTCTTGCTAAGTGTAATTTTTTTTGAAAATCTGTGAATGGGGATCAAAATTCCATAAAAAAATATGGTTAGTCTCCTAAGACCATTTTCGCGTAGCTGCAACGGATAAGGTACTTCCCCTTACTGCCCCGCTGAAAGTTTCCACCCTGTATACTATACAGGGTGTTTGGTGCATCGTTTGCCAAATGGAATTGGCCGAAAGGAGACGTCATTTTCTATCTCTTAAGGTTCAGTAACTCATTCCTTGTTACACCGGTTTTTTTATTATGACTTTTTAATTTTTATTTAGAAAAGTACAAGAACTCTGCATTTAAGCTCATTTTTTTTTTTAATTTATGAGTAGGTATAGCCTTTTTTTTTTTTTTTTTTGCGGATGGGAAATCTTCAAATGACTCCTCCCGCTCTGGGTGGAGCGGAAGGGAGTGTCAGACTCTTACTGACTAAAACCCACCCGTGTTCCTTCCTTAGCCCTTTATGTTCCGGGCCAGCGGTAACCCTTTCGGACAATCCCGCTGACCCGGCAGGCTTCGGCCCTAAGGGGCCCCTCCTCGATGCTGACATCTCTTTGAGGCGCGCGTGGAACACGTACGCGCTGTCCGGCACGGGCCTGGTCCTGATCGGACGGTGAGCTACCCATTACTCACCGCCCGCAGGCCCGCGCCTACGGTGGCCGGGAGTCGTCACGCGGCTCCCGACGCCTGGGGCGTCCCCCGCGGCGGCTGAGACGGGAGGCTCTCTCCCTGAACCGTCCCGCCACCTCCTTCGCTAGCATGAACTGCTTCGCAGAAGGAGGTGACTGCCTCCCACTCCCTCTCGCCCCGGACCATGGCTTGCACCAGGGCCGGACGCGAGAGGTCGCCGTCGCTGCCAATCGCCTCTACGAGGACACGGCGGTGCTCCGCCCAAGCGGGGCAGACCTCCACCGTGTGCTCCACCGTGTCCTCTGGGCGATCCTGGCAATGGTGACACCCGGGCGTTTCCTCCCGCCTGATGATGTGCAGGAACCTCCCGAAACTTCCGTGTCCGGTGAGGACCTGCGTCAGGCGGTAGGTGAGGGCGCCGTGGCGCCTCTCTAGCCACTCCTCAAAGAGGGGTCTTATCGCCGCTATCGCGGCGTGCCCTGCGCTGGGTTGCGACAGTCGCTCTTTCCATGCCGCCATGAGATCGCGCCGGAGATCCGTCCGCTCCGCAGCGATTTGCTGCGGAAGCGGATCCTCCCCCCGGCGTAGTGCCTCCGCGCGCCACTCATACAGGCGCGCGAGGACTATCGCCTCCAGATCCCATGGCGGCAGTCCGGCAAGGAGGCTTGCCGCCTCGCCCGAGATCGTGCGGTAGCCCCGGATAGCCCTTATGGCTACCACCTTCTGGGGCGCGTTCAGGTAGTGGGCGGCTCGACGCCGCAGTGAACGCGCCCACACCGGGGCCCCGTATAGGGCCATGGACCGCACGACCCCCGCGTAAAGCCTCCGGCAGGAGGCGTTTGGCCCCCTCAGGTTAGGCAAGAGCCGCTTGAAGGCGGCCCCGGCCCGTTCCAGTTTGGGGGCCAAACGTCGGAAATGCTCCACGAAGTTCCACCGGCTGTCGAGGACGAGACCCAGGTATTTCATCGTCATCCCGACGCCGATGTGAACCCCTCCTAACGTTAGTTGGGATCCCGATGGCGGCGCGTTCCGGGGCCCATGAAACGACATGGCCTCGGACTTGTGCAATGCCACCTCGAGACCCAACTGCCGGATCCTCTCCACAGTAGGTATTCTTATGTTTACTCTTGTACGGCTCTATGAAATTCAAAATTACTAGCTAGTAACATCTAGTTCCTTTTTAATAACTCACAAAATTTTTCAAAAATCAAAAAGTTTAAATTGCTGTAAAAAAAAAGCGATCGGAATCTTTGAATTCTTTCAAAAAGTTCTCTAGTTTGTCCCCTTTATAACGGTGTGCAATATACCTAAAAAAAATTTTAATAACTTCAGTAATTCGCTAAATGTGTGATCGAGACATATCAGCCTGATATTCGATATTACGGTAAGAACACTAGTTTTCACATAAAAAACATTCGTTACGTAGGTGTATAGTGTTATCTCACTCTTACGTAGTCTCTTATCTCTTTCTAGGGTTCTAACTTTCCTTGAACTTGAAATAAACAATATTTAATAAGTACCTATCATGCTATGATGTCAGCATCGAGGAGGGGCCCCTTAGGGCCGAAGCCTGCCGGGCCAGCGGGATTGTCCGAAAGGGTTACCGCTGGCCCGGAACATAAAGGGCTAAGGAAGGAACACGGATGGGTTTTAGTCAGTAAGAGTCTAACACTCCCTTCCGCTCCGCCCAGAGCGGGAGGAGTCATTTGATGATTTCCCATCCGCAAAAAAAAAAAAGCCTAGTGGCTCTTCCAGTTTAATTTTATCTGATGAACTAATCACCAGTCACCTCCCGAAGGATACCAGTGTCCTCTTCTGACATGATTATGGTAGGTTTTAAGTAACTTCTTTGATTTTCAGTGTCATCAAGCCAAAGCTTGATGACACTGAAAATCAAAGAAGTTCATCTGCCAAGATTTGATCTTGGGCGCACTGTGCTGTGCAGATGTCATGCAATCTATGACATTCACCTCTGAATACAAGCTATAAAAATAATGATTGTGGATTTTCAACTACATTTTAGCAAGTCCCTTGCTCATCTACCAAACACTGCCCCTTCCCCCCAAACTTTCCAAGCTAGGAGTTGCAGCTTGTCAGGTCTAAGAGGTTCTTACTTAGTTCTTGTACTGGCTCTCCGAGACCTCTTGTCTCCAAGTGCGGGAGCCAGGCACACTGGATCCAGTATGGGGGATTTATACATAGTACGTCTCTGCCCCATTTCCGCGTTCAAATGACTGAGCACTCGGTTTTAAATTGGGTGAAGAGAAACACCCAGCTAGTCGGGTAAACGAGCACATTTTTTAGTCCCGCGTTGATGTCTTTTAGAAAAGTCTCGTTCTTGTATTAGACAATTCTAATGCTTCTATCCCTAACTTTCCCTTTGTATGTTTATCGTAAAAAATAGTGGTCTTACCTTTAATAGCTGGAAGTTGATATCAAAAATAATAAAAGTAAAATTTGTACTGTAATACAATATCTATCTACTTTTAACCACGAGCCTTGACTTCAAAAAACTGGCCAAGTGCGAGTCGGACTCGCACACGAAGGGTTCCGTACCACAAGGCAAAAACGCCGAAAAAAACATGTTTGTTGTATGGGAGCCCCCCTTAAATATTTATTTTATTTTAATTTTATTAGGTATTTATTATTAAAGTTAAAATACAACTGAATATTTTGTGAATATTTCAAGTGCTTACCTGTTGCCATTTTTGATATCGAGCAAAAAAGGGCAAAAAAATCGCGTTTGTTGTTTGGGAGCCCCCCTTAAATATTTAATTTATTTTGTTTTTAGTATTTGTTGTTATAGCGGCAACAGAAATACATCATTTGTGAAAATTTCAACTGTCTAGCTATCGCGGTTCTTGAAATACAGCCTGGTGACAGACAGACAGACAGACGGACAGACAGCGAAGTCTTAGTAATAGGGTTCCGTTTTTATACGGAACCCTAAAAAAGAAGGTTTACAGTTCGTCGGTTCTTTTTTAGGGTTCCGTACCCAAAGGGTAAAAACGGAACCCTATTACTAAGACTTCGCTGTCTGTCCGTCTGTCCGTCTGTCCGCCTGTCCGTCTGTCCCTCTGTCTGTCACCAGGCTGTATCTCAAGAACCGCGATAGCTAGATTGTTGAAATTTACACAAAGTATGTATTTCTGTTGCCGCTATAACAACAAAATACTAAAAACAAAATAAAATAACGGTCTTATTCATAAAAAAAGCTTATAGAAGGTTTAAAATGTTCATTAGTTAAAATGCTCGATAAGCCTATATAACGTTCGATAAAATTTTGTATTCATAAACGCTTCATAAACCTTCTATAACTAAAGTGTCCTATAACTTCAATATAAATAAAAATGTTGCCATTTTATTGAAGTCATCCAACAAATTGGCCAACACATTGAGTTGTCAAACGAGAATATCTGCCTTCGCACCGAATAATTGTGACCATAGACACTATGACGTACGGAAAACTAATTTATTGTCTACAGTTTCGACAGTTTTGCCGCGTTACCATGGTTACCATATAATAATATGTCAATGAATTTGATTTTGTTATTTTATTGTCAGGCGAGCGAAAACCTTTGAATATTTTTTTGTATTTAAAAGAAATGGAATTAAGACCGTAGACTAGTTCCAAGAAGTGGCAAAGAAGTGAATGCTCGTTTTGGTTTGAGGACGATAAGGTGTGTACTGTTACCTACAACTAAAATGCGTTCAAAACATTTATGTTCAAAGTAAGGTTTGTTTTGTAAACATTCTTAATTTCTTATACTTATGCTTGCTTTTGCTTTTCCTTAGATCTTTTAGAATTGGTCAGGGAGAGGGTTTCCATAATAGAAAATGAAGTGGACGCTGGTGATGGATGATGGTGACACTAAGAAGAAGAAGATAGAAAATAAAAACACATACTGACTGACACCAATTCGAAAAAGGGGAAAAAGGCGGCATGGCATGATTTACGGATTAGGTGCCTATCCAATTTACTTAAGTTACTAAGTTCCTGAGTAAGCATGTCAAGAACTTCGTTTGATGAAGAGAAAGAATAATAACATTCATTTTGTATTTTAGGACAGTAGGAAGAATGGTGCTTCACTTCAAATAGCAGAAACTGAAACGGCCTACAGAAGAGGTGGCATAGATGGCAAATGAAAAGAAACATTTTAAAAATGTTGTTCTGCTAGCACAAGTTCTAGAAGCCGAATTAAAGTTTACTGTATTATAAAAATAAATCAATTAAACTGATATCTGTATATAAGCTTTTTATTAATGCACTACTCGCTAAAATGTCTCCTCTTTATCTTCTTCGTGTTGCGGGGACGACAGTATTTCAGATCTTGTTGGCCCAAAACTTTGCCACTTCCACAACGTCGTCAGTGGCAGCGCAGAGGTGACTTTGACTGCATTTTTAGGGACGCATAGGGTAGGATAGGAGGAGGAATATGCTTTGCTACATAGCTTCACAACCACTCCCTACTGCCGCATCCTACTGGAGCATTTCCCTGCAGGGTCCACTCAAACTTCCGTGATCCACAGAAGTCCCTGAACCGTCTCCAGACACAAGTGGGAAGATGTATCTCTAACCTGGTAAAGTGAGGCTATCTCGGCGGAATGTTTCCTCAGAAGTTTGTAAAATAGCATTTGCATTTCCCCTTGCACCTTCTTGGGCTGAGTTTGTATGATATTCATTGATATTGCTACACTATAACTGCATGTCTCCATGGTCAACTGCAATATTGTAAAGTACTGCTCTAGCCACTATGGTTGTTTTCACATTTCCTAGTTTGCATGTATGCCATGTAAGACATTGAAAAGCGTTATTTCCACAGCCCAAGCGTCCCACAGTAATTCTTGTGGCAATAATTTATGTGCTTCGTTATATTTTTCCGCGCTTCTATTTTGCACTGTAGGTACCGGTATATAATAATAAACTCAATTGGTTAAACAGAAGTGCAACATAAATTAAATACAACTGCACATGTTACATTTAATTTTGTCGGTCAAACGTCATTTTCTATCAGCTGGTGTAGAATCGGCCATTTTTTTCCTTATAGTACTGTTATAGTAGGGTTCTGGGTTTCATAACTTTATAGTAGGTTTATCGAACGTTTTAGTGCTAAAATGCATTTATGAATAACAATTTTTGACAACGAGACATTAGCAAGCCTTTAGATGTTCTATAACTTATTATGAATAAGACCGTAAATGTTTAAGGAGGGCTCCCAAACAACAAACGCGATTTTTTTGCCCTTTTTTGCTCGATAACAAAAATGGCAACAGGTAGGCACTTTAAATATTCACAAAATACTCAGTTGTATTTTAACTTTAATAATAAATAATAAAATTAAAATAAAATAAATATTTAGGTAAGGGGGGCTCCCATACAACAAACATGATTTTTTCGGCGTTTTTGCCTTGTGGTACGGAACCCTTCGTGTGCGAGTCCGACTCGCACTTGGCCAGTTTTTAATGTATTCTTTTGTTTATATATTTTATTTCCAGGATTTTTTTGTTCTCTCTCTCCCTGACCGTAACCGATCGATCCATGATAATTTTTATGTCGTCAGGCACCGCTGGGATCCACATGCTCTGTGCTGAGACCGATCGGTCCCAGTGCGGTCGGGCGATTTTACACCCAATTATTACGAAGCCACAGGTAACAACAAATTAGTACAACTTTCACTTGGATTTTCTACAATTTCGTGGAAGTCGGTCATACAATCATCATAGTGAATATGATAATGTTCTATTTGTTGTTTTGTAAGTAGGTATAGTAAATATTTTTGACTTTGTAGTTTTTGAGGGCGGTGATCTTTGATGTAAAAAAGTTTTTTCATCTGTTTGTTGGACATACATACATGTTTTTGTGTTTTGAAATATAATACCGATTATTTTATAAGGTCGGTTTCAAAATCTCTGATTGGGTATAATTTATTCCCGGATAATAATTTTGATCCATTTGAAATAGAATCAACAAATCATTTAATTGAATTAGCAAGATGCATAATTCAAAAATATGTAGACGCTAGTTTATACTTTTTACAAAGAACAATCAGGACCCTAAAACTTGAAATCGTAAAACATAATTATACCAAATTAATTAATTTTAACCTTTTAAGCGCTTGGCTAAATATCAATTGCCGTGCCCCTAGCGCGGGGCTACAAATCGATAAAATAATCATCATCATCTGCCTAGCCTTTTCCCAACCATGGATCGGCTTCCAGTCAAACTGGTTGCAGCTGAATACCTAAATCGATAAAATAATACCCACAACAAATAAGGAAAGAATAAGGAGGAGCAATCGTTGAATAGAACGAAAAAATCATGCATGTTCTCTGTCGCAGAAATACGACACGAGCGGTAGGGGCACGGAAATATGTGTCGCATAAATGCGACACAAGCGGTTAAAAGGTTAAAAATCAATAATAACAGGATACATGTTTGTTTTTTTGTAACTAATTGATTTTGATTAAATATTATTTCTATGGTTTTAATTGAGTATTTTTCATATTATCGATATCGACTATTTTCCCTTAATGAAGTAGAGCAGCCCTAACGATAGGCATACCTACTGTAGGTATGCCTATCGTTAGGGCTGCTCTTGTAACAAGAACTGACCAATTGCAGCCGCGCGTTCTTCCTCGTCGGCCCGCGGTAGTGAGTCGTGTGTTTCGAAGAAATCGGCCTATACGCTCTCTAATGGTTATATTCTCTTTGGCTAAGCCGTTATAATACCTTTAACCTTCCCGGGAGATAAACCGCTGTCAGAGTGATCTAGTGTTCAGCTAATCTGCTAACTTCGTCATTTTGTAAGTTAGGTTCAGGATCTCTAGGGATGTATGTACCCTTGTTCGTTCATCCTAAGTTTGCGACAAATGGTCTGTTGTCGGATTGAGCTAGAATATGTGCACTCTGAAGACTGGCTCTTTGCCTGATTATTGCTGCGTATATGGCAAACATCTCTCAAGTTGGAGTGCTATTTTTAGGGTTCCGTATAAAAACGGAACCCTATTACTAAGACTTCGCTGTCTGTCCGTCTGTCCGTCTGTCCGTCTGGCCGTCTGTCCGTCTGTCCGTCTGTCCGTCTGTCCGTCTGTCCGTCTGTCCGTCTGTCCGTCTGTCCGTCTGTCCGTCTGTCCGTCTGTCTGTCACCAGGCTGTATCTCAAGAACCGCGATAGCTAGACAGTTGAAATTTTCACAAATTATGTATTTCTGTTGCCGCTATAACAACAAATACTAAAAACAAAATAAATTAAATATTTAAGGGGGGCTCCCATACAACAAACGCGATTTTTTTGCCCTTTTTTGCTCGATATCAAAAATGGCAACAGGTAGGCACTTGAAATATTCACAAAATATTCAGTTGTATTTTAACTTTAATAATAAATAATAAAATTAAAATAAAATAAATATTTAAGGGGGGCTCCCATACAACAAACATGTTTTTTTCGGCGTTTTTGCCTTGTGGTACGGAACCCTTCGTGTGCGAGTCCGACTCGCACTTGGCCAGTTTTTTTCTGGTTTGGTCAAGTTCTTGGCAAGAGTAGGATAGAACAGAATACTCTTTATTATGTACACCATACGAACTACAGATATAAGTGTAGAATATTTTACATAGGGTGACACAATGGGCGGTCTTATCACTAAAAGCGATATTTTAAAGACCTTCTTTGGATGGATGTAGTAGCCCTTTCATGTGGGCTCCTTATCCTTCCTCCACAGTATGTGTTGACAGGAAGTGGGTTATCCATATATAAAGGAACTGAGCTGTGGTCTATCAACAGCCACTGGCGACCACATTAACTCTTGCCAAACCAGTGGAGCAACTTTTTTTCATTTCATGTCTTGGTCTGCTGTTCTCAAATATTTTTTGATGACAAGCATTCCCTTAAAAGGATACCAAGATTTAGGTTTCTGAATTTGTCTCAGAGAACCAAATCTCTTTATTAGAAGTATTGATGATATTATCTTCCTTGCTACCTTGCCTGGCTGCAGGCATGGCCTTGTGATTGGTATCAGTGTTCCAAAAAAAACCGGCCAAGTGCGTGTCGGGCCACGCACAGTGTAGGGTTCCGTAGTAGCCCGTTATCACAATGTAGTACGATTATGTTGTTCTTTATTATGAATAGGTAAAAAAAAAACATATTTTGGTTTTCAATGCAAGTTTTTACCCATTATAAACAAGCAACCACTTCATCTTAGTCACTTTAAAGGATTAATGCTAAGGATTTTGTATTTGGTACAAAATTATCCAACACCCTAGTTAAACTAATAAATCTATTACTGCTAAACTAATAAAGTTATCTTAACCGCTATACTTTTCCTTTACAGTTCATGAAATGCACTATCATCGAGAATTTTTCCAGATTTTTCAAGCCAGTAGTTTAGCTTTTAGAGGGGGGGGGGGGACGCCCTACTGGAACAAAAATTTGCACTTTAAACTTTAATATTTCGTAAATGCAGCATTAAATCGAAAAATAATTTTAGCAACCCCGAAGCCATTTTAGAAGATCTATTCAATGATACCCCACACGATGGGGTAGACGACAAAAAGAATTTTCATCCCCACTTCACATGTAGGGGAGCTACCCTAAAAAAAAATATTTTCCACAATTTTATTTTACCACTTTGTCGGCGTAACTGATATACGTACTCCTACAAAATTTCAGCTTTCTATTGCTAACGGTCACAGAGATTAAGCGAGGACGGACAGACAGACAGACGGACGGACAGACAGACATGGCGAAACTATAAGGGTTCCTAGTTGACTACGGAACCCTAAAAAGGCCTACATAATTCTAACTCCTGATTGAGATTTAGAATTGACTTTGGAAATTAATTTGTCACCCAAGCTTTGTTCTTAACCCACAGTCTCCGACACCTTTTGCTAGTGGGCCAGTAAAAATTATCTAAACTAAATAAAATAGATATTGCAGTTTAAATTATTACATGCAAATACCACAGACTTGCAAATTCTCTGCCACTTAGTTGGCTAATGCTGCAATTGTCCAGGGAACTGAAGAAAAGCAAATCCAAAGTCAAAGCATTTACTTCAAATAGGCACACAAAAGACACTTTTGAAAGTCAAAAAGCACTTTTGAAAGCCAAAAGGATGTGATGTCAATTCCCATATTTTTCTTGGTTCTAAAAGACTCTCCGGAGTCGTTGGTTTGAACTATGGCATGAACAGCTACCCTTCATCCCGTTGTCCCCGTTAACGGGGACACAGATAACGGGGACAACGGGAATACAGGATTAATACATAATTACTTCCGTTTAACTTTTTAGTAATACCGGAGTGTAAACAATAATATCTCATATCATAATCTTAGGATATCCACATAGACTGTCCAGACCATGAAAGGAAAAAAAAACTAATAGAACAGAGACAATAATAAAAAAAAAATTAAATTAATAAAATGACCAACATCGTCTTCACGTTCACAATAAATAAAATATAATACTTTACAAAGTAAGCAAATGTCATTGTTTATAAAAAAGTCAGTAATGTCAATGTGTATATAAAAAAATAAAAAAAACATTCAAAATGCAGAAATTGGATGCAGCTCAATCTCAAGCCTTTTTGTCCTAAATATAATCTTAAACGGTATAAAAGGCTTTCTGGCACAACTTACGTTTAATGAATGATTTGAATTTATTAAGGCTTAGATCTTGAACGTGGCTTGGTAGTACCGCGGATCCCAAAAATTATAGACCGATCACTTGTTTACCGACGATCTATAAAGTTCTTACATCCATTTTGAGAGCTAAAATTAACAAACATATAGACACCAACTCCGTCATGTCTGTCTTTCAAAATGGATGTAAGAACGGGTCCCGGGGTACTAAGGAGCTTTTCCTCATTGATATGGCCATTAGCCAACAGGTTCGTCGTTTCCGAAAGGATCTGTCGACATGTTGGATAGATTATAAGAAGGCCTATAACTCGGTGCCGCATACATGGGCTCATGAGGGTGCTGGAAGTGTATAAAGTAGATACATCTCTAGGCACCTTCCTGATGTCGTGTATGGGGCAATGGAGGACGGTCCTTCGCTATCCAGGATGTAGAAATATCCAGAGGAATAGCGAGCCGATAAGGATCGAGCGAGGCATATTTCAGGGCGACAGTTTGAGTCCGCTTTGGTTCTGCTTAGCCTTAAATCCTCTAAGCACACTGCTGGTGGATTCAGGTCTAGGCTATCGACTGAGGATAGGTGGTCAGGTTATATTCATTCAACCACCGTCACACGGAGAGTCAAACGCGTGTAAATCGAGTGCCGTGTTTTAAATTCTATTTCACGTTCGAAAACGATAAAACCATATAGTGCAATATACTGTGTCGTGCCCTTTCAAACTACCTATGTGAGAGTGAAAACAGAACTTAAAAATCTTAATTGGTTGTCGATAAAAGCACAGAACAAGTGTTGAAATTTTGAATAACGGACATAAAGCAAAAAATACTGTGTCATCTAATTGGAAAGGACCGCGATCTGTGTTGATCTGTGTCGCTCCGTGTCACTGAGTCATTAACGCGGCGACGACCGAAGCGTTAGCCCCGCCCACTACACACCGTGTTGCACAGTGCCCATCTATTGGAAAGGATCGCGTTCTGTGTGCTACTGTGTCATCGCTTTTTTTCCTGCGCTGACTTTGTGACCGTGACGCGAGCGCAGAATCAACGTTACCAGTAATGTAGCGCACGCCTCCATCAATCCAATTTTCTTCTCCAAGTCATACGCAGTACGAATCTGACTTAAACACCGCCATACAAGATAGTGACTCCCCCTTTGTTAACACGAGACGTAACAAAAAACGCCTGCGTTCAAACGAGCCCCATTCACCCAGAGATCAGGCGCAGCTGGATTTGAAGCACGAAATAATGGCGATGTTAAATAATTGGAAGGAAGAGTTTGACTCAAAACTAACTGATATGTTCACAAAACAAAATAATGTTATATCCAAAGTCTGCTATTACAATAGTGTCAGAATGGTCTAACATTGATTTCATAATTGTTGATTTTGACAAGTTTGGTAATCTACTAACATAATGGCGTCATTATGACTTTCCAGTGGTCAACCACTGACACTCCATTGAAAGAAATGGCATAGAATGGTAATCTCGTACTTAATGACAAATGAATGACTGACAAAAGCGGTAATCTGCTAAAATTTTGACAGTTCCTTCTGAACTGAAGTTACAAAATTCCAACATGCGAAAATCCTTAGAAGAAACAGATAAGTCAATGAAATTTATTAATAATCAGTACGAAGACATCAAAGTAAGGGTCGTAAAATTGAACACCGAACACTTGATACATATACAATTACAATTGATACTACAATACACTTACGCTGGACGTAAGTGTATTGAAAACCTGGAAAGGAAGATACTAGATCTAAATTTAAAGTCCAGATCGTCCAGTATTGAAAGAAGAAATATCCCAATGGCTGAAAATGAAACAAGTACTGACCTTTCTAATGTGGTATGCAAGATTGGCCAGGCTATTGGGTCGGCGGCAAGAGCATCGGATCTTCGAGATATTTACCGCATACCCGGTAAGCCTGACTCCATTCGCCCAATCGTAGCGGAGTTCCAAACCGTGCAGTTAAAACAAGAAACTATAGCCACAGTGCGAGCATTCAACAAAAACAGCACGTCCACAGAAAACAAGCTCATCACCGAAATGACTGGTATCTCTGGCAAGCAGCAACCAGTGTATGTAAGTGATCACCTCCCGGCGAGCTCAAACAAACTATTCCACCTGTCAAAGGAATTTGCAAAGCAAAACGGTTACCAATTTTGCTGGTCTTCAAATGGAAACATATTCCTGCGCAGGGTGCAGGGAGAAAAACAACTCTTAATCTCGTCTGAACAATCCCTAGTGGACCTGCATGGGAGTCTGTGACTATAAATGGAAACATATTCCTGCGCAGGGTGCAGGGAGAAAAACAACTCTTAATCTCGTCTGAACAATCCCTAGTGGACCTGCATGGGAGTCTGTGACTATAAATGGAAACATATTCCTGCGCAGGGTGCAGGGAGAAACACAACTCTTAATCTCGTCTGAACAATCCCTAGTGGACCTGCATGGGAGTCTGTGACTATAAATGGAAACATATTCCTGCGCAGGGTGCAGGGAGAAAAACAACTCTTAATCTCGTCTGAACAATCCCTAGTGGACCTGCATGGGAGTCTGTGACTATAAATGGAAACATATTCCTGCGCAGGGTGCAGGGAGAAAAACAACTCTTAATCTCGTCTGAACAATCCCTAGTGGACCTGCATGGGAGTCTGTGACTATAAATGGAAACATATTCCTGCGCAGGGTGCAGGGAGAAAAACAACTCTTAATCTCGTCTGAACAATCCCTAGTGGACCTGCATGGGAGTCTGTGACTATAAATGGAAACATATTCCTGCGCAGGGTGCAGGGAGAAAAACAACTCTTAATCTCGTCTGAACAATCCCTAGTGGACCTGCATGGGAGTCTGTGACTATAAATGGAAACATATTCCTGCGCAGGGTGCAGGGAGAAAAACAACTCTTAATCTCGTCTGAACAATCCCTAGTGGACCTGCATGGGAGTCTGTGACTATAAATGGAAACATATTCCTGCGCAGGGTGCAGGGAGAAAAACAACTCTTAATCTCGTCTGAACAATCCCTAGTGGACCTGCATGGGAGTCTGTGACTATAAATGGAAACATATTCCTGCGCAGGGTGCAGGGAGAAAAACAACTCTTAATCTCGTCTGAACAATCCCTAGTGGACCTGCATGGGAGTCTGTGACTATAAATCTGTCTCAAGTACTTTATTGTCTGGCTATTTTTAGTTTTAATACATTTGATTTGTGTTAATCGTAACTATTTAAAATCTACCGCTATTACACCGATAACACTATATAACACGTATACAAAACCAATAACTCGCTCTCACACACAAAAATACAACTCAATTCATTCCCGCACTCATTCACTCTATCACTCATCTCTACTGCGCCTACCAGATAGAGATTCTTACACTCATGTATTCGCACCCCACATTTTCCAAATACGACTTAAGAAAAATAAGTATAAATACGACAATGTTTACAAATACAAAATTTATGTAACTATGCTGCACCAGTATTGATCCTGCTATCCTTCCAAATGGATAATCATGACCATATTAATAATATTAATTACGAACTTGACTCGTGTAATTCCAAAAATTCGTATATTTGCTGTCCAGAGGACTGTAACAAATATGCTGGCAACTCCAGTCGAGCTGTGAAGATAATTCACATCAACATTAGAAGAGTAAATAAAAACTTTAACGAAGTGTGCATCTTACTGTCTCTTACAAAAATAAACTTTGATGTCATAGTTCTTTCCGAGTGTTGGCTTAGCAAGGTAAAAGATCTACCTATCCTAGACGGTTATGTATCACATTGCACCAAAAAGATACTTAACCAAAATGACGGTATTATTATTTTTACCAGCAAAAAACTAACCTGCCTAGTTTATGAACCAGCTTTCAAAGATGCAAATTGCATGGTTTGTCAAATAGGAAAGAACTTGGAAATTGTTGCTATCTATCGCCCCCCTTCACTTAAGACTAGAATTAACTACGATAATTTCTTAGAAAGTTTAGATACCGTCTACTTTGGACTTAAAACTAGTACGCACGTCCTTGTTGGTGACATCAACATCGACATCTGTAGCATGAATAAAGACCCTATTTCAGAGGAATATCTTACCTTTAATGCATCCCATGGTTTTTTTACAACGCACACACTACTCATTAGGATCAAAGCATGTCTGGACCACATTCTTCTAAAATCTAAACTGCCTTCTACAACACTAGTACTAGAATCAAATATAACCGACCAAATGCCTGTTGTATTGTTCATTGAAAACGTGTTTCCTAAGCGTCAGTACAATAACACTAAAACTCGTATTGATTATCAGTCAATAAAACTGGAAATAGAAAGCACAGACTTCAAAACTCTCCTAGAAATAGAAGACGCTAACACCGCAACCAACTACTTAATTTCAACAATCTCATCAATTATTAATAAACACACGCAAACAGTTTTGGTGCCTAATAAGCAAAAAATCCTAAAGCCGTGGATCACACCGGGGCTCCTGCGCTGTATTAAAAATCGGGATAGGTTATCTAATAAAGCAAAAAAATCTCCAGATAACATGACACTCAAAGTAACATATACACGATATAGGAACTTCACAACCCAACTCCTACGAAAACTAAAAATCGCTCTTGAGAAATCTCAACTGGACAAAGCAGGCAAATTCAGGCAGGCCCTAAAGCCCTATGGAAGGCTATCAAAGAAATAACAAAGACCCAAAAGTCAAAGACAATCCTTTGGAACTACTTGAAATATCAGATAGTCCAAAGTCGTCTGCTGACCTTGTCTGTAACTATTTCACTGACGTCGGTAAAAATCTAGCCAATAACATCCTTCTGTCTCGTACCTCATCTACAGATGACCCTGTCTCCCCTCACCCCCCTTCCTCAGAGTGGTCCGAAAATATTCCCAACTCCCTCGTTATTCTACAAGTAGATGAAGTGGACATTGAAACCACTATCCTACAGCTGATTAAGTTTGAGATTCAAAAATATTTTTACTTCAGATTACTAAGGATATGAGTGATCCAATTATCCTTTAGTAATGAGATGATTATTTTATTTCAGCTTAACCGTATAGTTCGGTAGCGCCCCCGAATGGACCCGAACACACGAACCTCCGCCGGCTCGGTACTGGGTCCCACTGGACCCAGGAATTACGACATACGACACTCTTCATTGATTATGTAAATTTTCATTATGCTACCCATCAAATCTTATGAATATGCGTTAATTAAGAGAGTTGGATAAAAAACTCATACGTTAACGCCAATAAATATTGCATACTTAGCGCGCAAGCTTATTAATTTACCTTTATTAAATTTAAGTCTGTAAATGCGATAATCGCCATTTTGTTGACAGAGGTGGTCGAGGCTAAAAAACATAAAAAATGGGAATTTCGAACATCCAAACTCCACCACAGGGGCAGTGGGGCATACATCATTTAATTATTTGACGAATTCATCCATTGCCCAAGTTAAATAAGTAGCGGTAATGAAGTTTTTTGATATCTAATGTCGAAGTTTCGCGCCAAACGTGCGTGTTTACATTTTTACTTTTCACAAATGTCACACATACACATGTAGATAAGATTTAAAATGAGACAAATATTATTGAAAATATTATAAACAACATGACAATGCCCAAATCTTAACGTAATATTGAAACACAGGGTCCAATAACACGTATTATTCATTACCACTACTCAATTTGTGTTCAGAATCGCCGTCCATTATTGTTTTTTTTTATCGTAATGATGTGTGAAAGCGATTATGATAAACGTTTTTTTTTTAAATTTCGATTGACTCGAGTAATTAATATGTCGAATGTCGGAAATCGATACTCAGAAATTAAAATAAAATCATTTTAATTTATAAAGCATTGTTTATAACAATGATTTATGATTTTTTAATGTAATTATAATAGTTTTTTGGACATTATATTAAAACTGAGTCAATAACTGAGGGCCTTTGACCATAGTCATTCATTGAATTTCGCGCCGAATTGGTTCTATATTTGAATTTATCTTCGGAATGCGCTCGCCGCTTCAAATTATTTTTATAAAATGTACAATTATTTATTTTTGATACTTTCCAATAGTTTGCTACAGAATGCCCAGTACACATTTTTTAGGTAGGCTTAACAAAAGTTTGGGAATGATGATAAATTAATTGGATAAATTGGGTATTCCGCAATCACTTTACATTTCAATATGTTTTATTAGTTGTATGAACTTGGTAGTTTTTAGGGTTCCGTACCCGAAGGGTAAAAACGGGACCCTATTACTAAGACTCCACTGTCCGTCTGTCCGTCTGTCACCAGGCTGTACCTCATGAACCGTGATAGCTAGACAGTTGAAATTTTCACAGATGATGTATTTCTGTTGCCGCTTTAACAACAAATACTAAAACAGAATAAAATAAATATTTAAGGGGCGGCTCCTATACAACATTCCTGTTTTTTTGGCGTTTTTGCCTTGTGATACGGAACCCTTCGTGTGCGAGTGCGACTCGCACTTGGACAGTTTTGTATTTAATAGTTTACTTGAGTAATAGAAATTGTTTTTTTTATGGTACTAACCCAACGTAATTTTAAAAACTGGCCTTGTTTATGTCGGACCACGCACAGTGAAAAGTTCGGTAGTTGGGTTGAATATTTACGCATGCACAATGCTCATCATTAATTTGATCGACTGAAAAAATAAGTTTGTTTTTCATAACGCACCCAAAAATTCAAGTGCCGGCCAGAAAAGAAAAGTACTGTTTTCTTATCCCTTTCGATGTTGACGTCACCCGCAACGGCCCTGTGTCACTTTTAGGGGAATAACATATTGAGCATTTCTTACTATTACAGCGAAACTCTGCAATTAACCCCCTTGGCTGCTATTTGAGATTAAAAATGCCAAAAAATCATATTTTTATAACAAGTGTTTTAAGCATAACATTAAATAAAAACTTTTTTACAAAAAAAAAAACAACCGACTTCCGAAAAACACTATGAAGTGAAAAATAACTATAATTTCGGAAGTCGGTGTCTTTGGATTTGTATTTTAGTTTTTTGCCACCGACTTCAGAAATTATAGTTATTTTTCACTTTAATATAGTGTTTTTCGGAAGTCGGTTGTTTTTTTTTTTGTAAAAAAGTTTTTATTTTTCACTTTTTAGTGGGTCAGTTTGTAATTTAACTAAGTTACAATAGCCTTATGTCAACTGCTCATCACCTTTTACAAAATATTGCTTTACCCGGTGCAGGGACGTTCATTGTTGAGGAGTTCCCCTAATAAGAGCCAGGAGAACTGGAGCTGTTTGAGAAGTCACCATTAGCTCCATTTCACCATATGCATTGTAACGAGCATAAATTGCTTAGCAACCATATTAAAGCAATCGAATCGCAACCCGTGAAATATTTGTCATTGAGTAGTTCCGATAGCCCATCTGTGGTCTTTATCATCAGCTCCACTTTACCAAATGATGATTTTCGAGAGCAAATGCTCAAAAAAGTATTTTCCCGTCCGTATCGGTTCGTAAAT
This sequence comes from Mesoligia furuncula, assembly GCA_916614155.1. Lineage (NCBI taxonomy): Eukaryota > Metazoa > Arthropoda > Insecta > Lepidoptera > Noctuidae > Mesoligia > Mesoligia furuncula. Next base: position 26,372,175 of record OU744812.1, on the reverse strand, counting down.
GACGGAGTTATGAAATATGAAAAGATCGTTAATGTAGATAAATTTTTAAGTTTTTGTTGATTTTTCAAAAACTGCTTGTCCGATTTCGATAAAATTTTCATGGGACCATTTGGGAAGCATACCCTTTCCAACAAAAAAAGACTTTTTCAAATCGGTTGGCAAGCGACGGAGTTATGCGCGAACAAACATAAAAAAAAAAAAAATACAAACATCCGAATTGAGAACCTCCTCCTTTTTTAGAAGTCGGTTAAAAAACAAGCAAGCGCGAGTCGGACTCGCTCTCCGAGGGTTCCGTACCATCTTATGTTTTTAAATTTTCATCGGTGAGACCTATTATGCTTCAGAGAATTTTAACACTGCACGCTGCGGTGTAGAATATTGCACTTTTAGGTCAGCGCTATCTCATGACCGATAGTGGAACTAATGTATTTATTGTTGATGATTTCTGAAAGAGTGTGCGATTTAGAGACATATCGTTTTATTTTTCCTGTAATCGTTACATAAACTTCTATCACATAGAATAATTTCAGGATTTTCTCTATGCAAACTTCGGAGATAAGGGGGAAACAGTATTTTTTTTTTACATTTTTATCAAAAGTCAAAAAACATGCGGCTTAAAAAAAATGTTTGAGAATGTGCAAACTACGCTCTTTCTTGATACCCCACATACCTTAGTAGCCCCACTTCGAATTTTTCAAAACCCTTTTCAGTCCCGGTTGTAAAAAAAAAACAAAAATATTTTTATTTCTTTCTTGTTTGCAAAATAGTTGGGCAAACGACACCTAAAACTAGTTCAAGTTGATAGCTTTAGTAGTTCTTGAGATATCCAGCTGTGACAAACGGACATACTGAGTCGCAACATAAGGGTTCCTTATTCACGTGATGCTGACATCTCTTTGAGGCGCGCGTGGAACACGTACCCGCCAGGGCCGAAGCCTGCCGGGTCAGCGGGATTGTCCGCAAGGGTTACCGCTGGCTCGGAACACAAAGGGCTAGGGAAGAAACACTGGTGGGTTTAGTCAGCAAGAGTCTGACGCTCCCTTCCGCCCAGAGCGGAAGGGGTCATATGATGATTTCCCACCCAAAAAAAAAGGTTGCTTTTTACCATTTTGGTACGGAACCCTAATAACAACTTTAAATTGAATATAACATCCCCAACATTCCGAAAATGTTTTGTCGCAGTATATTGAGAGATTTGCTATGTTATTTTAAGACCAGACTTCTGATAGGATCTCCTAATCTACATATAATCACAGAACTATATTTTGTATTTTTTTTTTATTTTAGTCTCAGTGGTCTTATAAAAATATATTTGTGACCCTCACTACAAGCCCTTTCATTTGATATATCACACGGTACCTACAGTATGCAAAGCTTTTTAAATTTTCTAATGTGACCCCAAAAAGTGACCCCATATTATAAATTAATTTATTTATGTTACACGGCCATGTTCGAGTCACAGAAATTTATAAGTGTACCAAATTTCAACTTAATCGGTCTAGTAGATTCGAAACAAATCGGTTGTGACAGACCTACACAGACAGACACACGAGTGATTCTATAAAGGTTCCGTTTTTTCATTCGGACGTAGGGAACCATAAAAAGTTACACGCCTATCCACACTGTACTTATTAAAATAAAATGATTATATTTAAATAAATAATTAATTCATGAAAAATATACCAAAGAGTTTTTATTCAATTTCTACAAATTTTTATTTTTTTTAAATACCGATTATCGATTATCCTATAAGACATTTTTTAATCGAAATAACAAAATTGGGTGGATTGTCAGCACTAAGAAGTGTCACGCCGCAACACAATTTAAGTAATTTTTATCAAGATTTGATCATGTTTTTTATGTAGCTTACGTATGAAAAATGGTAAAAGTAAGAATGCAGAGAGAATGACAATATCTTTATTTTTCCATTTTGGATATTTTCATCAAGAGATTATGTGGTTTATGTATATATTTTCAGCGATTTTAAGATGCCTACCTTTTGGATAGGTGTAGTAATATCTATTTTATACATTTTTCGCAGTAGAATGACGCGGTTTGACCGACATCAGCATATAATTAAAGATATTTGCCACAAGCTTATTGTCCAAATAGGCGCGGTAACACATTTTTCTTAATAAATTCGAATGCTGAAAGTTGAAGTAAATTCCTGAAAATCATGACGTAATTCGCAAAATCCCGTCGAGTCAGCTGGTCTGGTATGTCATATGTCAAAATCTAATCGAGCAGAGAGGTTAAATCTCATTGATTTTAAATTTTTATTATAGCCTTATTTCATGTTCACCGTATAAAAGGCAAATACATTTGTTAATAATCTATAACATGTAATTTTTGAATATTTCGAATATTAGATTGAAAACTGTTAATTTCAGTTTTTAACATTTAATGAATACAGATAGAAATATTTATTAATTTCATCTATATACATAAAAGGAGAAACTGACTGACTAACTGACTGACATATCAACGCACAGCCGAAACTACTGGGTCTAGGAATGTGGAATTTTGCACACGGCTTCCTTTTATAATGTAGGGGAGCATTAAGAAGGGGTTTTTTGAAATTCAACCTTTAAGGGGGTGAAAAGGGGGGATTTTGTTTGTATGAAAAATCTTATTCCTTGAGTTAATAAACTTGAAACTCGGCACGAATGCTTATCTAAGTGAATTATGAAGTTTGGCGTTTCTTGTTTTTCTAAACTACCCCCTAAAGGGGCATTGGGGCGTGTCAAAATTAGTATGGAAGAATTTTAACGCGCGGTCCGATTTACTCGAAACTCAGTATTTACACTTAAGACTAAAAATAAAGAATAATGTGTCTCAGGGTATTTCGAAAATCTACCCTTAACGGGGTGAAAGGGGGTAGTTAATTATACAGACGAGGATTTTACTGCGTGGCTTGATTAACTCGAAAATTGGTATTAATAATCTTTGAGTCAAGTAATGAACATATCCCAAACGGTTTTTCAAAACTCCAGCCCTATGAGGATAAAAAGAGGGGATACAGTTTCTATGAAAAATCTTATTCATTTGGTTAATAAACATGGAACTTGGCAATATTTGGCTCAGTAAATAATCAAGAATGTCACTTTTAGTTTAAAAAAAATCCCTTGCAGAGAATTTAGGGGGTGACAAAGTTAATAGGTTAGAAAAATATGTAACCCGCTGTTGGATTAACTCGAAACTCGATACTACTAAAATAAAAAAATAAGTAGGTACTTATGTGTTTTAGGGTTTTTCAAAAATCGTCTCCTACCAAGGTGGAAAAGGGTAATAAAGTTTAAGGGTTGGATTGCTGGGAAATATTATTATAGTAGAAAATGCTGTATCCCCTGGCAGGAATAGCGCCACCAGTGGTTCGCAGAGCGCTGGCAAGCTCCAGCGAAAGAGTCAAAATGGTGTCCGACACACGACACCCTTGCACTACAACATCCTTGTGCCACAAAGGCTGAAAAGCCGAAACAGTTTCTTAAAGTGTTTCTGTGAGTGTCGTCCTACTCATTGGTGAACCATCACAAGAAAGACTGAAGCTGTGGCGAGACAGTACTTCCTTACCCAAACCGTTCGTTTCACCCGCTGAAGACCTCACACCTGGACATGAGTTACCTCGGGTAACCTGGAAGTCTTTAAACAGACTCCGGACCCAGGTTGGCCGAAGCAAGGAAAACCTGTTCAGTTGGAGATTCATAGACGACTCCGCCTTGGAGTGTAAATTTGGTGCTGTCCCACAAACGATGGGACACTTAATATCGTGTCCTGCATATCCTGTCAGCTGCACGTTACAGGAACTGGTGGACGCTGGTGATGGCGCCAAACAAGTAGCCGAATTCAGAGCCGAGTCCATTTAGAAGAAGAAGAAGGGATGGACTTTACTGCTTGCTTCCATCAACTCGCGTTAAGATGACGGGATCGGATTTGGGTATCGGTCTTTGAGTCAAGTTATGAACACATCCCAAACGATTTTTCAAAAATCCACCCCTGTGGGGGTGAAAGGCGGGGTACAGTTTATTTGAAAAATCTGATTACTTTGATCTACAAACTTAAAAACCGGGCAAGAGCGAGTCAGACTCGCGCACCGAGGGTTCTGTAACATCCGGGTTTATGCATAAGGTTTATGTTTATGAAATTAATTTTATTTTTATTTTTATAAGTATTTGAGTTGATCGAATGAAAAATAAATTGCGGTTTACGATTTATGACGTATTAAAAAAAACTACTCACTAGATCTCGTTCAAACCAATTTTCGGTGGAAGTTTACATGGTAATGTACTACATCATATATTTTTTTTTAGTTTTATCGTTCTCTTATTTTAGAAGTTACAGGGGGGGGACACATTTTACCACTATGGAAGTGTCTCTCGCGCAAACTTTTCAGTTTAGAAAAAAATTATATTAGAAACCTCAATATCATTTTTGAACACCTATCCATAAACATCCTACACGTATGGGTTTGATGAAAAAAAATTATGAGTTTCAGTTCTAAGTATGGGGGAACTCCCAAAATGTATTGTTTTTTTTCTATTTTTGTGTGAAAATCTTAATGCGGTTCACAGAATCATCTACTTACCAAGTTTTAACAGTATAGTTCTTATAGTTTTGGAAAAAAGTTTCTGTGACATACGGACAGACATGACAAATTCATAAGGGTTCCGTTTTTTGCCATTTGGCTACGGAACCCTAAAAATTGCCCCGAATACTTATTTATCTAAATATAAAGATCATAAACATACATTTTCGAATTTTTTTGGGGAAACTACGAAATACATGCGGACGAAGTCACGGGCAAAGTGCTAGTTTAATATAATTCAAATAGCGTCCAGCAGATATCAAACTGGTCTTCACCAATGCTATGTGTTTTGAAGGAAACATATTAGAGCTGTTTTGCATTAAAACAAAACAGTTTTTATGTTATGACAAACACATAGCATTGGAGCAAAACATAAAAGAGCTGTTTTGCATTAAAACAAAACAGTTTTTATGTTATGAAAAATACATAGCATTGGAGCAATATGCTTGCTATTGAGTTTTGAAGACTTCTATGAATGATATTTGCAAATGACAGCTGTGTCAGTTCTGCCAAGTGAAAGGTAACGAAGAGACATGGAGGTACGTTTTTTCTGGTTATTAGAGCATTAGAGGGCCAAATTCTTAGACTGCTTCTTCACCAATGCTATGTGTTTTGCATAACTTAATAACTGGTTTTTTTTTAATGCAAAACAACTCTATTAAAATCATAGAAATAATATTTAATCAAAATAGCTCAATTACAAAAAAAGCATATAATATTTATTTTTTAAATGAATTAATTTGATATATGTTTTTCGAATTAAGGTTTTAAGGTCCTGATTGTTCTTTGTAAAAAATGATAAACGAGCGTCTACATATTTTTTAATCCGAACCGATCGGTCCCAGCGCGTGCAGCAGTGCCTGACGACATAAAAATTATCCTGGACCTGGACCGAGAGAACCGAAAAAATCCCGGATCATTGATAAAAAAAATATCGGCGAAGTGAGAACCTTCTCCTTTTTTTTAAAGTCGGTTAAAAGTAGATAGGTATTTTATTACTGTATGTGAATTGAATAAAAATTGTATTAATTTTAAATTTATTATTTTCTAAATCAACTTTCAGCTACCTATTAAAGGTACCTACACAAATTTTTACGATAAACATACAAAGGGAAAGAAAGGCATAGATGCGTTAGAATTATCTAATATAAGAACGAGACTTTTCTAAAAGACATGAACGCGCGACTCACGAGTGTGCTCGTTTACCCAGCCACCATTTTAAATAGACCCCTGCGCGCTGTTTACTTACCGATGGAAAGTTATGCCATCCTTTTTAACCCCCGACGCAAAAACGACGGGGTGTTATAAGTTTGACGTGTCTGTGTGTGTGTGTGTGTGTGTGTGTGTGTCTGTGGCATCGTAGCTCCCGAACGGATGAACCGATTTTGATTTTTTTTTTGTTTAAAAGGTGTTTTTTCACAACTCCCTTAATATGGGTATCAAATGAAAGGGCTTGAATAGTAGAATACTATACACTGTGACAAAATTTCAAATCCAAGATGGCCGCCACCACAAAGTGGCGAATTACATGTTTTTTCTACAATTCCCTCAATATGGGTATCAAATAAAAGGGCTTGACTAGTAGAATACTACACACTATTACAAATTTCAAATCCAAGATGGCCGCCACCACAAAATGGCTAATTATATTATTTTTTCACAACTCTCTCGCCATCAAACGTCAAAGTTTGGCGAGTTTAGATTTAAGTTACACCTCTGTATTTTGAATATCATTAAATAAATAAATTAAAAAAAAACTCTTCGATATAGGTAGGTATCAAATGCTAGGGCTTGACAAGTAGAATAATTACACAATATTGAAAGGGAATGAGAAATATTAACTAACGAAATGAAAACTAAAACCTTGAAAATATTTTTTTGTCTAATCAATGCTCTAGAATGATGAGGAAAGTGGAGTGATGACGGGTACCTACGACCACTGAGTTTGACTATTTTTATTACGAATGGAATTATCTTACTTAAAAAGCTTAGGTATTCCTACATCAGATAGTGTCGCAGTCCCATTTTATAAACTAGATCTGAAATACCTAAGATATCTAATAGCTATGAAATACTTGTAGGTACGAAACTTGAATAACTAAAGGAAGAACTAGAAAAAGGATATAATAAAACAAAAAAATCTGTTTAGTCTTAAAAATTATTCTTCAACTATAAATTAATAATTATTCTTTGACGGATAAAAAACCTGATTAAAAACACCAAATTACCGAAATCATAAACGCAAGAAAATAAAAGAAATGAAATACAAAAATTAAGGAGTTCTTACAAAAAGCATGAAATAAAAAATTAAATTTAAAATTTAAAAAACCCCCGACACAAAATAATAATAAAATTAAATGTAAGTAATTGGAAAAGGATCAAATAATTTTAAAACCCCCAACTTAAAGAATCTAGGTAACGAGACTAAAACAGATAAATTCATATGGCAGTCGGGGGACCTCTTAGCATAGAAGGTGTTCCACAGAATGGTCCCCCGACTTCCATATGGCAGTCGGGGGACCTCTTAGCATAGAAGGTGTTCCACAGAATGGTCCCCCGACTTCCATATGAATTTATCTGTTTTAGTCTCGTTACCTAGATTCTTTAAGTTGGGGTTTTTTAAATTATTTGATCCTTTTCCAATTACTTACATTTATTGTAACTAGATGTCTTGGAATGTTTCCCACACCAATTCACCGCGCATGAAGGCATTTTGATGCGTTACAATTGCATAATAAGTTTGAAAAGTTTACTAACAAAATTGTTACAATATTATTATGTATACTTAGGTTAAGGTATGTATTTATGGGTCTTTGTTACCTGAAAATAAATGGTTTATATTATTATAAAAATTTTTATTAAGTAATTTAGCGTGCTCACAGGTCTAAAACTTGGACACAACTAAAATGGTTACTACTACCGTAGCCTATACATAGGCGAAAAAATACTAATAGTTTTCGAACGTCGAGGCACTGTATCAATTGTATGCGCAGTCAAGTGGTCTTTGCTATTTACATAATACCTACTTTGTAGGTACGGAACCTACGGTGCGCGAGTCCGACCCGCACTTTACCGTTTTTTTTAAACCAACCGCCATCTGTTTCGCTGATGAATTGGATTGTAATATAAGCGGTAAATAGATTATCTTTTTAGGTATAACACAAAGAGAAGTAAGTATGGAAGAATAAGACATTATGCGCCGACCACAAACAAATTGGTTGGTAGATATTAAGGCAGGAGAATGATGATGTCACTACGCAACAGACTGTTTCGGGTAGCTCGCTGTGCTGCCTGGCGTCTGCACATATTATATTACACAAACACTTTGTCAGACACGGTGTAACGGTTAAGAGTTATTCAAAGGAATTTACTTTAAAACATAGAGAATTATCATATCAAAGTTTACTCAAAGTAGTTTTAAATTTAATTCATTTATTTTGTTAAAAAACCGGGCAAGAGCGAGTCGGACTCGCGCACCGAGGGTTCCGTAACATCCGGGTTTATGCATAAGGTTTATGTTTATGAAATTAAATGTTTTTTTTATTTTTGAGTTGATTGAATGAATGGTAAATTGTGGTTTACGATTTATGACGTATTAAAAAAAAACTACTTACTAGATCTCGTTCAAACCAATTTTCGGTGATAGTTTACATGGTAATGTACATCATATATTTTTTTTAGTTTTATCATTCTCTTATTTTAGAAGTTACAGGGGGGGGGACACACATTTTACCACTTTGGAAGTGTCTCTCGCGCAAACTATTCAGTTTAGAAAAAAATGATATTAGAAACCTCAATATCATTTTTGAAGACCTACGCATAGATACCCCACACGTATGGGTTTGATGAAAAAAAAATTTTTGAATTTCGGTTCTAAGTATGGGGAACCCTAAAATTTATTGTTTTTTTTCTATTTTTGTGTGAAAATCTTAATGCGGTTCACAGAATACATCTACTTACCAAGTTTCAACAGTATAGTTCTTATAGTTTCGGAGAAAAGTGGCTGTGACATACGGACGGACAGACAGACAGACAGACAGACAGACAGACGGACAGACAGACAGACAGACAGACAGACATGACGAATCTATAAGGGTTCCGTTTTTGCCATTTGGCTACGGAACCCTAAAAAAGGAGTAAATTCATTACGGTACTTACGTCGTTTTGTTCCGAGCGCACGCACATTATAGCCATCTCTCTTCTTTTGCGTTTCTAAAGTAATTGCATCACTTTCGCTCGCTTAGTAGATGAGTCGCTACGATTTATTTTCCTCAGTATGGCTCTGGGGTGCGTTTTTTGCATTTAGGTCCTGTAAGCCTCTTAATTTCGGAGGTCGGTGACAAAAAACGAATGTGTTCCGCACAATCGTTTTTTGTGACCGATTTCTGAAATTAAAGTTATTTTTCACTTTTTCTTTTGTAAAAAAGTTTTTTAATCTACATAAGTACTGCTTTTTTCGTTGCAGTTATGGACCTAATGAAAAAATGGCGAAATCTAAAAGACACTTTCAAACGACAAGTGATAGTAGACAAGAAGAGACGCCAGGGGCAGGACATCAAGAAGAGGAAATACGTGTACTTCAAGCACATGTCCTTCCTGCTGCCGCACGTAGAGCCGGAGGAGGAGGCCGCGCCTGCGCCGCGCCGCCGCCGGGCCGCGCCCCCCGCCGCCGCCGCGCCACCTGCGCCGCCCGCGCCCGAGCACGTCGACGAGGACCGCCACTTCCTCATGTCGCTGCTGCCGTCGTTACGGCGCATGAGCGACGACGAGAAGCTGTCCGCCAAAATGGACATCCTGAGGGTGATCAAGGAGGTGCGCAGCCAGGCGGCCGCCATGGACTCGTACTGCCAGCTGCAGCTGGACGAGCCGCTGGCCGTCAAGAACGAGCTGTTCGACGCCAGCGAGTGCTCCGCGTTCGGCGGCGACAGCGAGTAGGCACGAGAAGCTGATGCGAGCTCAAGTTGTCGCAGTGAATCACTTTATCATGAGAGCAATGCTGGTTGTCAGTGAGCTGAACATAAACTCGTGCAAAAATATTATTAGTACCCAATAGGTACTTAACTACTTAGTAATTAAAGTTACGTTTTTCACAATATTTACCTTTTGAATTAATTGGGAAGTTCATAATAATTATTGTAATTACCCGACTGCGGCGGAGCCCAGAAGGAGGGTAATGTTTTTGGTTGGTACCGTATGTACCTATGCATGTTTGGTTTTTGTGTTACCTCCTAGAGACTAAACGACGTTACCGACGATGCCATCACATTCAAAGTATCGTAATCTGCCTGCGTTGTGTTATTTGACGCACTAAGGACATTGCCCCTTCGCGGTCCTAATTTCCACCACTAATGAGACCTATGTTGTCAAATAGTTCATGAAATATGCAATAACTTTTATTAGGACAGGAATAAAAATATATTATGAGGGTAAGGAGTTTGACCTGTTTTTAGGGTTCCGTAGCCAAATGGCAAAAACGGAACCCTTATAGATTCGTCATGTCTGTCTGTCTGTCTGTCTGTCTGTCCGTCTGTCTGTCTGTCTGTCTGTCTGTCTGTCCGTCCGTATGTCACAGCCACTTTTCTCCGAAACTATAAGAACTATACTGTTGAAATTTGGTAAGTAGATGTATTCTGTGAACCGCATTAAGATTTTCACACAAAAATAGAAAAAAAACAATAAATTTTAGGGTTCCCCATACTTAGAACCGAAACTCAAAATTTTTTTTTTCATCAAACCCATACGTGTGGGGTATCTATGGGTAGGTCTTCAAAAATGATATTGAGGTTTCTAATATAATTTTTTTCTAAACTGAATAGTTTGCGCGAGAGACACTTCCAAAGTGGTAAAATGTGTGTCCCCCCCCCTGTAACTTCTAAAATAAGAGAATGATAAAACTAAAAAAAATATATGATATACATTACCATGTAAACTACCACCGAAAATTGGTTTGAACGAGATCTAGTAAGTAGTTTTTTTTTAATACGTCATAAATCGTAAACCACAATTTACCATTCATTCAATCAACTCAAAAATAAAAAAACATTTAATTTCATAAACATAAACCTTATGCATAAACCCGGATGTTACGGAACCCTCGGTGTGCGAGTCCGACTCGCTCTTGCCCGGTTTTTTACATTCCTATGAGTTTGACCTTATAAATAAAAATAAATTCTCACAATTTTTTTATTTGATTACTTTTTTATGCTTTTTAGGGCTCCGTACACAAAGGATGAAAACGAGACCCTAATTTGTATTTACTCTGCTATTACTTAGACTCCACTGTCCTCCTCATGAGAGTCTGTCTATCTGTCACCAGGCTGTATCTCATGAACCGTGATAGCTAGACAGTTGAAATTTTCACAGATGATGTATTTCTGTTGCCGCTATAACAACAAATACTAAAAACAGAATAAAATAAATATTTAAGGGGGCTCCCATACAACAGACGTGTTTTTTTCGGCGTTTTTGCCTTGTGGTACGGATTCCTTCGTGTGCGAGTCCTACTCGCAATGGCCAGATTTTTTTTTAGCAATGAAGTAGGTCTATTTAATGTAGCACGTGACTGATAGATTCCACATCACCGCTAGCACCATACTATCTGTATTTTGTGTTAGTAGCACCATACGACATGGAATAATTAATAATTAGTACGTAATTTGACCGATTGCGATTTTGACCATAAAATATATGCGACGAAACTGTAGGCGATAACACGATTGTCTCTTTCGCACATAAGAAAGAATCAAGCGGAACCGGCTTGAGAGTTCAATAAAACTACACAATAATGACAAACGAATGACAATAAGTATATAATCATCATCATAGATCTGCCTTTTCCTAACGATGTAGAGGTCGGCTTCTAGTCTAACCGGATGCAGCTGAATACCAGTATTTTACATGGAGCAGCTGATCTGACCTCCACAACTCAGTTACTGGGTAATACGATACCCCTTGGTAAGACTGGTTGTCAGACTTTCGGGCTTCTGACGACCCGTAACGATAATAAGTATAAAATAGGTACTAGCTTAGGCTCCGCGACTTCGTCCTCGTGAAATTCGTACTTTCCTCTAAAGTGGCACTCGTATCTAATTGTTTGATTTATTGTTGAGCTTATTCTACAATATTAAAACAAAACAATAAACTCAATACAAAAAGTTTACAGAACAAAAACATATAAAATTTTACATCTGTAAATTTTCACTATCGAAAATCCTTAATAAATTAAAAACGGATTATCCTATTTACACAATTTATTTTGCCATAGGTTTTAGACCTAAACCTAACAAATGATAAAAAAACAACACAATATCTACACAAACAAAAAATCATGTTTTCAACTTATGTAATAGTTGGTGGCGTGAATTTACCTTACAAAAAAGTTACTTCGTTTATACTGATTCAAAATAGGAAACTATTATATAAATCGAGCTTAGATAGGTAGCCATTTTTTTGTTGCTCCATTTTTGCACTTCACAGACGCGTGTCTCAAGCAGATGGCACCCGCGCTCGCACTACTCCCAACCACTCCGAGATAACATGTCCGTGAGCGGTGCCTACGTGTGCGTTGCTCGAGCGCAATTTGTATGTAGATTGCCTTCTGTACTATCTGTATTTTGTGTTAGTAGCAAGAGTCGCTATTTCTATTAATTGTTGCGCGAAGTGCCTCTTCTGTACTTGTATGTACTATTTATTCTGTGACACAAGTGCAAAGATTAACTTAAAACATTATCCTTTTAAACATCGTTTATTATGTAATAAGGGCGAGCGCGAGCCATATGAGCAGCGGTGTCCAAGTGGTAAAACGGTAGCCCAGGGGTAACGGCCGCGAGGTTAACGCGACTTACGAGGTGTAGGTCGTGGGTTCGAACCCAAGCAGGCACTTTTATGGAAATTAAAGTTCATTTCAAATAAACTTGCGATAAAGTTTGTTCACCTCCTTCTACTAATGTATCCCAATATTTCCAAACCATACGAAAAAAATGTATGGGCAGTGTCGGTAACACGATCAAAACATTGACTTACTCCGTGTTTGGTATTATGAAACTCAACCGATGCTATGTTAGCGACAGTTTTGTATGACGAACGATATCTATCGTAAGTTATTTGGACTTTTTGGTACAGGGTGGTTGAATGACATTTATCGCAAGTTTATTTGAAAAACACTTTAGTATTACATCACCACTGCTCTTAAAACGGCGAAAGAAAACATCAACAAACAATATGCGTTTTTAGTTTAGTGCAGTGAGTGCTGAGTGGCGCGCGCCGGCGCCGGGCTCCGAGATCGCGCCCTTCGACTCCGCCAAGTAGGTACCATGGTACGGTCAGCAACAAAAGTCGATTAACACTTCAGTTTTTTTAATCTGTTATTGAGCAAAATATTTGTTGAAAATTGCAGCAGAAGTACAACAATGCAATTTTGAACAAATATTTTGCTCAATAACCGACATTAAAAAACTGCAGTGTTAATATTTTGCTCAATAACTGAGATTAACAAAACTGAAGTGTTAACGACTTTGGTTCCTGACTGTACCACTGCCCTTTTTGTAAGTTTTTTTTTCTCGGTTCATATACCTATTTAGCTTTTATTATTCTTGCTCAATGAGTCTCACGATCCCGCGTCGATGTGTCAATATCGATTGGTTACAGCTTTGCAATTAAGTGTCCTTTAGTTTGCAATAATGTTAATTATACAGCATTACTTACTTATTCCTCTAATTTTCTAATAACATTCGGGGCCTCGGGGCGCATCGCATCAGCCGTAAAAACGTATTAGTGGCCGACATCAGTTCCGCACGCACCGCACGCACGCACCGGAGGGGGAGGGGGGTGTAGGGGAGCAGCCTATTAGGATTATTATGTAAATAGGTGACCCAAATACTAGACACAAAAAGCGTCCCGCGGGAGGCGTGCGGCGGGCCCCGGGGAGCCGCCCGGTGACTGTGAGTGTAACCCAAGAAGCGCGACCCGCGGACCGGTCTGCTTTGTTTTGTTCAGCTCCGCCGCGCGCCGCCTGCGCCTGCACAGTATACGCACAGCACACACCACTTGCACTTACCGCCTGTCTAGGGAATAGGGATGTACGATCCGACCGCAACACAATTGTGTTGATAACACTGGAGTCGAGCCCCACCATATTGGTACAGATAGCATCAAGTTTTGGTCGGTCTTGGTTTCCATCATAGATATAAGCATAGAGAATTTAGTCTTTGGATATAACAAAGTTTATGGTTCCCATCAACAGTACCGTTTTTTACTCTGATGTCAAGTAAATACTACTACAGTACAGTACAGTCACGAGCATAAGTATGTATAATATGTTACGGGCAACGTGATTAACTGGGCATTATTAATAAGGACCGGCCATTATTAATAATGCCCAAGAGCGACGGGCAAAGTGATTAATTTATCACTTTATTAATAATAATGCCCGACGGCCCGTGGTCCATGTAATAAGTCAGTGTTTGAGATAGCTTGAATTTATCACTTGGACCGGGCAGTATGAATACCCCTACCCCTACTTGTAGCCGGGCAATGTGATAACCCTCGACCAGACGATCAACAGCCTTCTTCTGAACTGGAACAACATTCTGCCGATAGTCTACCAGAAAATCAGCAACCCACTGCGAGTGTGGACATAATAAATGAAAACCCGCGAGCAGCCGATCAACAGCCTTCTGCCGATATGAGCAATCATTCTCCTGCCCTTATCCCAATTTATTTGGGGTCGGCGCAACATGTCTTTTTCTTCCATACATTTATGTCTATTAGTCGTCATCTCGGTAGTCACCCCCTTTCTAACCATATCATCATTCACACATCCCATCCATCGTTTCTTTGGTCTTCCCCTACTCTTATAGCCATTGACATCCATACTCAAAACTCTCCTCACGACATTTTCCTCGTTTCTTCATAACAGATGCCCATACCATGACAACCGATTCCCACGCAACTTTTCAGTTACCGGTGCCACTTTCAAACTTCCTCTTATGTACTCATTTCTTATTCTATCCATTCGTGTAACACCACACATCCCTCTTAGCATTCTCATCTCTGCTGGATGCAATAATTGCCTTTCATTCATCCCTTTTGTGGCCCAACATTCTGATCCATACAAGACAGCAGGTCTAATCATGGTTTTATACAGGCTGTAAGTGTAATCACCGTTATCCTCTTAAGGGGTCATTGTACTCATCATTATGAACAACTTTTACTATGGGGTCAAACCTGAAATCGCGAAAAAAAAATCAGCTGTTTCCTACATTTATGTTCGCATAACTCGTCAGAATGTAGGGAACAGCTGATTTTTTTTTCGCGATTTCAGGTTTGGCCCCATAGTAAAAGTTGTTCATAATGATGAGTACAATGACCCCTTAAGAGGATAACGGTGATTACACTTACAGCCTGTATATCTTCCCCTTAAGTTTAAAGGGAATGCGGGAGTCGCAGATTGTTCCCGTGACCTGCCGCCATTTTATCCATCCAGTGTTAATTCTGTGCTTAACCGTCCGATCTACTTCGCCATCGCTTTGCACGAGTGAACCGAGATACCGAAAGTCGGAACAGACTGGAAGAAGTGCACCATCAAGTACTATAGCTCCAGAACTGGAGAGACCGCCGAAATCGCAGAACATATATTCGGTTTTGGTTCTGCTGATTTTCAAGCCAACATTCTCCAGCTTCTGTTGCCATTTCTCCAATCTGCTCTGGATCTCAGGTCCATCTTCACCGACACGGACAATGTCATCGGCAAACAACATGCACCAGGGTGCCTTCTAATGGATGTCCGACGTAAGAGCGTCCATAGTCAACAGGAAGAGGTAAGGACTTAAAGCCGATCCCTGGTGCAAGCCTACAGCCACACTGAACTCGTCGGTATTGCCGGCAGCCGACCGCACGTAGATACGAGATTGACTGCACATCGCATTTTTAATAAACAAAAACACTACAGTTCACCTATTTTATTACTTTGCCCAAGATAGGGTGGGCACAATTCATAATGGCCGGGAAAAGTGATTAATCATGCTGTTTTAATCACATTGCCCAATTGAGTCGGGTATTATGAATACAGACCGGCCATTATTAATAGTGCCCGGACTTATCAAATTGCCCGTAACATATACACTTGGCTTTATTCAAAGGCGATTTACTGCTTTATTTTTGAATGAAATTTTATATTATTAGGAACATAGTATTTTCGAACCCATAGGTCTATGTAAAGTGTCGTATTTCAACGTTGCATTGGTTATTTTGTGAAAAAATCGCAATTGAAAGGTGCCAAGTGTTGACATATTAGTGCTCGTGACTGTACCTACATACTAATAGAGATATTCATTGCTTTGTGAGCTTGACAGTTTTATTTAATTATAACAGTTTTAATTCACGTTTAAGAAATTCACGACTCTTTGCTTTAAGTTTTTACTATTTTTTACCGACTTCACAAAAAGGAGGAGGTACTATGTTTGGCTGTTTTTTTTTTTTTTTTTTTTTTTTTTTTTTTTTTTTTTTTTTTTTTTTTTTTTTTTTTTTGTATGTTTGTTCATCGAATACTCCGCCAATTGTCGACGGATTTTCAAAATTCTTTTTTTGTTCGAAAGTAGATAGTTCTGAGGTGGTCCCATTGTCACCAAGTTAGGATCTGATGATGGGATCTTAGAGAAATCGAGGGCAACCCTCAAATTTTATAGGCTCACTTATTGTTTTTCGCATATTTTATGAAGTATCTTGTGTATTTGCGTATGGTTGTTACTATCTCAGGTAGCTGGGCTGATGATGGAAGGTACAACTCCTTAACCGTAAGAAGTTACTCGAACAGGCAAGGACTGTTTTAGTAAATGGTTTTGATGTTTGATAGGGCATTTGCCACATTTGGTCTTATGATCATCAAGTTATGACCTGATGCTGCAGTCAGGATAGTCTGCTGAGTACCTAACTCCTCGGCAACTAACAGCAGATATATCGTGTTTAGGCTTATTGAAAAGGGCTCGATGTGTGGATAAACGTACAGTTAATGAGGAACACCGAAGTACATAGAGACCTGATGCTGAAGCCAGGAGCATCAGAAAAAGTACAAACCTTGAAATTACAGCACCGTAGTCGTGTTTGGGCTCATTTTAAACAGGACTAAATTTTAAGTTCAATGCAATGTTGACATAAGTCTGGCCTGATGCTGCAGCCAGGATTATCAGCATCTAGTCTAAAAACTAATAAATACTTCTTAAAGTGAAATACTTTTGCGAGTTTTTCTTCTGTATAATTGTCCTAACAAAGGTTGCCGGTAGTGGCTAGATGAGAGAAGCGGAGGATCGTGAACGTTGGCGCAAACTTCGGGAGGTCTACGTCCAGCAGTGAACTGTAATTGGCTGATGATGATTTATAAAAGCCTCAATCGTTGCATTTCACGCAATGCCTTTTCGTCATGTGGTCTATTTAGCAATTTGGTAGGTTCCAAGTCGCATAATACGATGTCATACAGCGTCTTTACACGACTAAGCGTAACATAAACTTGACCCTTAGCAAAAATTTTCTTACCTAAGTCTATTATTAAAGTAACTTGAGCATTTGCTCTCGGAAATTATGATTTGGTAAAGTGGAGCTGATGATGAAGACCACAAATGGCACTACTCAATGACAAATATTTCACGGGTTGCGATTCGATTACTTTAATATGGCTGCTAAGCAATTTATGCTCATTACAAAGCGTATGGTGAAGTGGAGCTAATGGTGACTTCTCAATCAGCTCCAGTTCTCCTGGTTCTTACTAGGAGAACTTCTCAACAATTAACGTCCATGCATCGGGAAAAGCAATATTTTGTATAAGGTGATAAGCAGTTGACATTAGGCTATTATAACTTAGATAAATTACAAACTGACCCGCTAAAAAGTGAAAAAAAAAACTTTTTTACAAAAAAAAACAACCGACTTCCAAAAACACTATAAATAAAGAGAAAAATAACTTTAATTTCGGAAGTCGGTGGCAAAAAACTAAAATACAAATCCAAAGACACCGACTTCCGAAATTAAAGTTATTTTTCTCTTTATTTATAGTGTTTTTGGAAGTCGGTTGTTTTTTTTTGTAAAAAAGTTTTTTTTTTCCCTATAAGTATTATTTCGTTTCACAATGGTTCACAAAATGAGCCATCAATCCAGATGCATATGAGTTAGGGACCTAGAAGATGAATTAATTCATGCTAAGTAATAGTCGCATCATCCAGTTAGAAAAAGAAATAGAATGTAATCAGGCTAAAGAAACGAACCACTTATATAATGAATTATTAAATAGTAAGTAATTGTAACCCTCATTCCTTAACTAGTAAAAATTAAATTAAAATTTTAAAAAACCCCGACACAAAAAAAAAAATTAAATGTAATTGGAAAAGGATAAAATAATTTAAAAAACCCCGACATAAACGGCCTTATTATAAAACAAGGTTTATCTTTGAACCCAGGTTTAAACTTTGAACTTTATTTCGACAACTGTAAAGTTCTTAATGCAAAATTGACAACTTAGACTCGGGTTTAACGTCAGTTTTTGTAAAAAGAACTTTAGCTTCGTCGGATTATAGATCGAAATTTAAAAATAGCTGGATGGTTTAAACCTGGGTCTAAAGATAAATCTTGTTTTGTAATAAGGCCGAAAGAATTTATGTAACGAGACTAAAACAGATAAATTCATATGGAAGTCGGGGGACCGTTCTGTGGAACACATTCTATTCTAAGAGGTCCCCCGACTTCCATATGAATTTATCTGTTTTAGTCTCGTTACATAAATTCTTTATGTCGGTAGTTTTTAAATTATTTTATCCTTTTCCAATTACATTTAATTTTTTTTTTTTGTGTCGGGGTTTTTTAAAATTTTAATTTAATTTTTTATTTCGTGCTTTTTGTACTCCTTAATTTTTGTATTTCATTTCTTTTATTGTCTTGCGTTTTAAGACTCAGGTAATTTGGTGTTTAATCAGGTTTTTTATCCGTCAAAAATAATTATTAATTTATAGTTGAAGAATAATATTTAAGACTAAACAGATTTTTTTGTTTTATTATATCCTTTTTCTAGTTCTTTCTTTAGTTATTCAACTTTCGTACGGTACAAGTATTTCAAATCTAGTTTTTAGAATGGGACTGCGACACTATCTGATGACGTTTGTTAAGTAGGATAATTCCATTCGTAATAAAAATGGTCATGCTTAGTGGTCGTAGGTACCAGTCATCACTCCACTTTCCTCATCAATCTAGGGCATTGATCAGACCAAAAAATATTTTTCAAGTTTTTAGTTTTCATTTCGTTAATTATTATTCCTCATTCCCTTTCAATGTAGTGTAAGTACATTATTCTATTTGTCAAGTCCTTGCATTTGATACCTACCTATATTGAAGGAGTTGTGAAAAAAAAATTAAATTAAAAATTTAAAAAACCCCCGACACAAAAAATAATAAAATTAAATGTAAGTAATTGGAAAAGGATCAAATAATTTAAAAACCCCCAACTTAAAGAATCTAGGTAACGAGACTAAAACAGATAAATTCATATGGCAGTCGGGGGACCTCTTAGCCTAGAAGGTGTTCCACAGAACGGTCCCCCGACTTCCATATGAATTTATCTGTTTTATTCTCGTTACCTAGATTCTTTAAGTTGGGGGTTTTTAAATTATTTGATCCTTTTCCAATTACTTACATTTAATTTTATTATTTTTTGTGTCGGGGGTTTTTTAAATTATTAATTTAATTTTTTATTTCATGCTTTTTGTAGGGACTCCCTAATTTATGTATTTCATTTCTTTTATTTTCTTGCGTTTTAAGATGCAGGTAATTTGGTGTTTAATCAGGTTTTTTATCCGTCAAAAAATAATTATTAATTTATAGCTGAAGGATAATTTTTAAGACTTATCAGACTTTTTTGTTATAATATATGCTTTTTCTAGTTCTTCCTTTAGTTATTCAACTTTCGTACAAGTATTTCATAGCTATTAGATATCTTAGGTATTTCAGATCTAGTTTATAAAATGGGACTGCGACACTATCTGATGTAGAAATACCTACGCTTTTTAAGTAGGATAATTCCATTCGTAATAAAAATAGTCAAACTCAGTGGTCGTATGTACCAGTCATCGCTCCACTTTCCTGATCATTCTAGAGCATTGATCGGACAAAAAAATATTTTCAAGTTTTTAGTTTTCATTTCGTTAGTTAATATTCCTCATTCCCTTTCAATATAGTGTACATTATTCTACTTGTCAAGCCCTTCCATTTGATACCTATATTGAAGGCTATGTGAAAAAAAAAAATTGCCATTTTGTGGTGGCGGCCATCTTGGATTTGAAATTTGTAATAGCGTATAGTATTCTACTAGTCAAGCCCTTTCATTTGATACCCATATTGAGGGAGTTGACAAAAAAAAATGTAATTCGCCACTTTGTGGGGGCGGCCATCTTGGATTTGAAATTTATCATAATGTATAGTATTCTACTATTCAAGCCCTTTCATTTGATACCCATATTAAGGGAGTTGTGAAAAAATATGTAATCCGCCATTTTGTGGCGGCGGCCATCTTGGACCGATTTTCATCAAACATAGCTAAGAACACTCTCGACTAATTCACCTTTCAAACAAAAAAAACAAAATCAAAATCGGTTCATCCGTTCGGGAGCTACGATGCCACAGACAGACACACACACACACACACACACACACACACACACACACAGACACGTCAAACTTATAACACCCCGTCGTTTTTGCGTCGGGGGTTAAAAAATGTAATTTGCCATTTTGTGGTGGCGGCAATCTTGGATTTGAAATTTGCAATAGTGTATAGTACTTATTCTACTAGTTAAGCCCTTTCATTTGATACCCATATTGAGGGAGTTGCGAAAAAAAAAATGTAAATCATCACTTTGTGGTAGTGGCCATCTTGGATTTGAAATTTATCAAAGTGTATAGTATTGTACTATTCAAGCCCTTTCATTTGATACCCATATTGAGGGATTTGTGAAAAAATATGTAATCCGCCATTTTGTGGCGCCGGCCATCTTGGACTGATTTTCATCAAACATAGCTAAGAACACTCCCGACTAATTCGCCTTTCAAACAAAAAAAACAAAATCGGTTCATCCGTTCGGGAGCTACGATGCCACAGACAGACACACACACACACACACAGACACGTCAAACTTATAACACCCCGTCGTTGTTGCGTCGGGGGTTAAAAAAAACTAAGTGCATAAGATTTTCTTTACCAAATGTCAAGGGTAGTGTGAGATAATATTGAATCAAGAGAAACTAGAATTCGTCGATAAAACCCTGTATTCCCGTTGTCCCCGTTATCTGTGTCCCCGTTAACGGGGACAACGGGTACTGTTTTCCTGGGGATCACGCTCGACTCAGGGCTACAATGGGGTCCTCATTTAACATCTCTTGCAGGACGGCTAAGTTCAGCAGCTTATGTTCTCAGAAAAATCCGTCAATTTACTGATGATAATATTACTTTATGTATTAGAATGCATGTTTTAAGTTTATAGTTTTCCCTGCGTGATCGAATCAGGAATGAGGAGATCCGCAGAAGAACCAAGGTAACCGACATAGCCCGAAGAATTGCCAAACTTAAGTGGCAGTGGGCAGGGCACATTGCTCGCAGAACAGATGGCCGATGGGGCCGAAAGGTTCTGGAGTGGCGACCGCGTACCGGAAGACGTAGCGTTGGAAGGCCTTCTACAAGGTGGACCGATGACCTTGTGAAGGCCGCAGGAACCCGTTGGATGCGGGAAGCACAGGACCGGTCGAAGTGGAGGTGCTTGGGGGAGGCCTATGTCCAGCAGTGGACGTCTTTCGGCTGAAATGATGATGATGAAGTTTATAGAGTCGGTTAATTTTGAATAAAGGTATTTGTTTTTAAGATTTGTTCTGTAAAAATTGATGAATAAAATTATTAAATACAATTGTTGTTGTCAGAAGTGGTTTTAACTAGTGTTACAACACTATTACCTGGTGGTATCGTTTAACTTTAAAAGACCCACCGTACCACCAGGGGTACGGCCAGGGGTACGGTGGGTCTGCAGTGATTTTAAAATAGTGACTGGGCAACTGAAGACTGTTCGAGCTGTATGGCCTTTTTTTTTTGGGAAATCATCAAATTACCTCTCCCGCTCTGGGTGGAGCGGATGGGAGTGTCAGACTCTTACTGACTAAAACCCACCAGTCTTCCTTCCTTAGCCCTTTATGTTCCGGGGTAGCGGTAACCCTTTCGGGCAATCCCGCTAACCCGGCAGGCTTCGGCCCTGACGGGCCCCTTCAAATCAAATCAAATCAAATCATTTTATTCCTTTGCAAATATGGGTAAAGACACATAGATGTTTCATATTTATAAGTTCTCCACATTTTACCATTCAATGGGCATGCAAATAGTGTACATACAGTTTCAGTTTAACATACTTAATTAAAAACATAATACAGATAAAATAAAAATCTCAATCATAAAAATTAAAATAAAATAAAATGTCAAACGGAGTAAAGTATGTCAAACCATGATAATAATAATATGTCAATCAGATTAATAATACACATGTCAATCAGCAAGTGAATCATCATTAATAAAGCTGTCAATAGTGTAATAGCATTTAGAAAGTAAGATTTCATTGAGCGCCCTTTTAAATTCTAATACAGTCAAATTTTTTATAATATTCGGTAATTTATTATAAATGCGAGGGGCAATGCCAAAAAAACTTTTTTGCATAAGTGCAGTTTTACATTTTACATGACATAATTTATTAACGTATTGTGTCCGTATTGGATTTTTTCTGACCTCTGATAATTTTTGGAATAGTTGTGGGTTACATTTAACAAACAAGGCGGTTTCCAATATATATAGAGAAGGCAATGTTAAAATTTTTAATGACTTAAAATAGGGAACACAGCTATCAGTCGTCTTCAGGCCGCACATTGACCTGATGCATCGCTTTTGCAGCCTAAACACCATTTCTCTATCAGTAGACTGCCCCCAGAATATAATGCCATACCGCAAAATAGAGGCAACCATTCCGTGGTAGGCTGTTAAAAGAGCCTGACTATTTACTTTCTTTGAAAGTTGATACAGAGCATATGCGGATTTGCTGAGTCTTTTACATAGTTCTTCTACGTGAGGTTTCCATGTAAGTTGATTATCAATTGTGATACCTAAAAACTTAGCTTTATCTGCTTCTTCAATATCGCAGCCCTTGAAGGAAATATTCATACTTGGGCTTTCACATCGTTGATAAAAATGCATGATTTTTGTTTTATTCAGGTTTATAACCAAATTATTATTATTGAGCCAATTTATTATGTCATTTAAGCAAGTATCGATGTCATTTTTATAATTATTTGGGTCAGTACATTTTATAATAGCTGTACTGTCATCTGCAAAAAGGACCATTTTGTTGGTCGTTGCTTCTGGGAGATCATTTATATATACCAAAAAAAGTGGCGGACCCAGTACGCTACCTTGTGGAACGCCATATTTTACGTGTCTTGGTTTGGATACATATTTCTTTTCTAATTTGCTTTTTGGACATATCCTAGAAATTTCTGTGCACTGAAGTCTATTACTTAGGTATGATTCTATTAACTTTAAAATGTTCCCTCTTATACCATAACTATGCAATTTATGTAACAGGATCTTATGGTCTACATGATCAAAAGCCTTAGTCATATCAGTATAAATTGCGCAGATTGGATTCCGTTTATCTACAGATGACACAATGTCAGCTAATAAGTCAAATAGTGCCATATTAATCGTTGTGTTCCTTCGGAAACCTCTTTGTTCTTTGCAGAATAATTTATACTTTTCGAAATATGCATATAGAGAGTTATATATTACTTTCTCAAAAAATTTTGACATAATTGGAATTTTTGCGATAGGTCTGTAATTTTTTAAATTCGTTTTGTCATCTTTTTTATAAATGGGTTTAACTATAACTTTTTTGAGCTTGTTTGGAAATATGCCGTCGGCTATGCACAAGTTGATTATATGAGCTAATGGAGGTGCTACAAGTTCTTTGGTAAATTTTAATACTTTTGTGGAAATTCCATCGTATCCCACAGTACTAGTGTTTTTAAGACTGCATATTATTCTTAATATGTCATCAGTTGTTACAGGCCGCATAAATAGTGAATTTAGTGTTTGTTTGTCTAAACTTGTATTTTTAATGTTATGTCAGCTCTTACATTATTCTCAATTGTATCAATGAAATAATCGTTAAATTCGTTTGCAATGTCCATGGGGTCTGTAAATGTCAAATTGTCTCTATTCACGCACATTATCGGCTCCAGAGGCAGACAAAATTTGGATTTATTTATTATTTGCCAGGTTGCTTTCGACTTATTATGGGCCGTATTTATGAAATGATTGTTTTGTGCTTTCTGTGTGAGTTTAATAATTTTCCTGTAATGTTTGGTGTAATTTTTAAAAACTAATTTATGTTTCGAGTCTGAGTTTAATCGATATTCCCAAAGTAACCGCCTTTGCTTGTTACTGCATACTTTTATTCCGTGAGATATCCACTTCGTTTTCTTGTCAGTTTTATTGATTATTATTTTCTCCGGAAAACACAATCTATATAAAAGAGAGAAATCATCCATAAATTGGTCAAAAGCTTCGTTCGCATCCTTAGCATCATATACTAGTCTAAAAGATAAAGATTTAAGATGTGTTTTAAATGTAATTAAGTTTTCAATGCTTACGTCCTGTCTTTTTGTTTTCCAGTATTTAAGTTTGCATGTTTTATTTATGGGTACTTTAAGTATCTGAGATGTATGATCTGAAAGCACTAGATCTACAACTTCAGCTTGGCATTCTTTCTGATAGTTGTGAGCAAAATTGTCAATACAGGTGTTATTTTTTAACCTAGTGGGAGTATAAAGCGCTAGTTTTAAATTATATTTCATAAGAAAGTATTCAAGTTCTAATGTCGTTTTATTTTTTTTCAAAACATCAATATTAAAGTCTCCACACAGAACAATTTTCTTATTCGAAGATAGACAAACTTTATTTAAAATATAGTCTAATTTATCATAAAATACTTCATAATTGTATTTTGGGATTCTATAAATACAGATTATTATAATTTTATGTGCTATTATTTCTACAGCGCAGCATTCAAAGATGCCTGAAATGGATTGTTTTGCAATGTCTGGCATTTCTCTAAACTGCAATCCCACTCTCACGAAAATACCTGTTCCTCCTCTTTTTGTATCTCTAGAAAAAAAGGCAGCTGGACAAAAATTTGAGATGTGCAATAAATCTTCATAACCTGTTTGCACGAAATGTTCAGTAATACAAAGAATGTCTATAATAGTTCCTTTGTTGAATAATTCTACTAATTTTACCGTTAGTGTATCGGATTTATTAATAAGACCAGCTATGTTCTGGTGTAAGATGTTGAGGTAGTTAACGAAAAAAACTGAGGATTTAATTGTTGTGAATTTGTAGAACATTCCTTTTGACTTTGAGATTGAGGATCTAACTGTGCAGCATTCAGGGCACCTATGTCTAAGACAAGATCTTGGAGATCTGATATAACAATATTTAATCCTTTATTGTTCAAAGTGCCATAACGATGGCTGTATGTGTCGGAAGTATAAGGTAGATTTAAATTTGAGTCTAAAATATATGCATAATTATATGTACCCACATCCATGTAAAGTAAATTATTGAAAGTTTCAATTCGACTGTTATACATTATATTACTATTAACCATGTATTTAAACGTTGGTAAACATATTATAAAGTTTGTATGATTCAAAGCAACTAGTTTTTCTCGAATAGACGACACAAGTTCAACATAATTATGCGTTTTTCTAAAATGTATTTCGCCAATATAGATAATACAGTAATCAAAGTATGTAAAGTTTCGTACTTTTCCCTCAATGTTATCTAATAAAGAATTCAAACTACAGTTAGGCTTACGATAGTGACATATTTCAAAATTACATAGTTGAGTTCTCTCAGTGATGTTGTATATTCTGTTAGAAGTTTCACTACTTAGCAGACATATTTTGTGTTTCAGAGATGAGAGATTTTTCTGCGATATTCTTTCTTGAGTAGAGTTTGAGATACAAATATTACTATCTTCGCTTTTGTTCTTCGATTTGACGCCGTGTGTGGAAGGCGAAGGTGTAGGCGCACAGTCTGTTCTCATATTTTCTGAAGTTTGTGTCTGTTGTGTTTTTGTGCCATTATTTGTGTTTTTCTTTGGTGTTTGTTTTTTCTGTTTTGCTGGACTGTAAGTAATCTTTTTATAAATATCATTTTTCTTTAACAGATCTTCGTTAACTTGTTTCAAATTTTTATTTTCTAACGATAATATTTCTATTTCTGTGTGCGCACTATTTAATTGAGCCGTTAGTTTTTCAATCTCTGCTTTTAATATTGATAATTGATCATCTTCATCCTCGGACATGTCTGGCATACTATTCGAGGTGGTACAGTCTAATGTTTGCGAAATTATATCACTGTCATCATTGTTTGGTACTGACCGAGTGCGGGTACGACGGAAAGTTATATTCTCCAAGAAATTCATATCAGTAATATTTTATTTATATTTCAATTAGATAAAATTCACAAAAACAAATTCCTTCTTTTAGTTGGATTCGAACCCAGGCCACGGAGATTCTTACACTCCCAGGCGAGCGCCAATTCCGTTGCGCCAAACGTACAGTAACTGTTGATGTGAAATTTTGACCCTCTTTGCGTCACAACGTTACAAATATACTTCACAGTCAACAGATGTCGCTGTTACGCAGTAATTAACACGGATAATTAGTTTCTTGTGCTGTCAACACTATAGAATGTCAGGCAATACTAAATCCAATCAATTTTCTATGCTTAACGCTAGATGGTGCTTTAGTCTCAACAACAGCATTGAGATTCAAATAAAAAACGGATCCAGAGATGACCAATATTTAGGAAGTTTCTTTAAAAGTATAAAATGTTGAAAAAATTATCCAGGTGTTTTAACACTGCACTTAAATATGGTCTATGCGTAAATAAATCACTTACTACAGCTTGTTTTGTTCTTACAAGTCATATTAGTTGTCACCGTTCAAATAGTTTTTATGTTACGTTTTTGTTTAGAAATAGTCATCAAACACTGTTAATAACACTGTCACAGCAAGTTTGTGTGTCCAGATTCACTTTTATGCACTTTTTATGGTCCAAAGACTTATTATACTATTTTTAGGAATATTTATAACGGGAGCACAACACAGTTTAATGTTTTCATGTCAGCGCCGTGAAGCTAGCCCCTTCAAATGATGCTGACATCTCTTTGAGGCGCGCGTGTGGAACACGTACGCGCCGTCCGGCACGGGCCTGGTCCTAAGCCTTACATCAACACTGCAACTTTCAGCAAGTATGTTGCTACATATTCCAAAAATTTTAGAAATACTTGCAAAATAGCCAAAACCCACATTAGCAATGAAATCAAATCAGCTGAAAATAAAATAAAATAAGTTTGGAAAATTATAAATAACGAAACTAGTAGGAATAAAAACACTGATTTTACATTTGAGACTTCAAGTGGTGCCCACAAGCTCTAACTTAGAAGTAGATCAGGAATTTGTAAACTTTACTAATATACCATCAAAAACGACGGAAGCCTTAAATTCCTCATGGGACGTATCAATTGATTTATTAAGAGCGAACGTTCCAGCCTGTCCAGTTGAATTTCAATTTAAACGTATTAAACCCAATAGCAGTAATAAAGCTTTTAAGCAAATTAAAATCAAATTGACCAAAGATCTTTGGAGAATGTCCATTATAGTCTGTACCTCCATAATTGAGACTATTGCACCCACTGACCTCTATAATGCGTACTTGTATTATAGAGGTCAGTGATTGCACCTTACTTAGCCTTAGTATTTAATTCGTGTGTTGATCAAGGAGCCTTCCTCGATAAAAAAAAATACAAAAGTTTATTGCACTAACATGTACAACTTTTTACAGTAAATCTTACATAGGGACTTCCTGTTAAGTAAAGATATACCTGTGCTAGGAACCCTCGCTCTTCAATGACAAATTATAAAATGGTAAAAGTGGTGTACCAAATCATAATAGAATTTAAACAAAAAAAAAATACTTTAAGGAAAAACAGAATGAAATACAGTAAGGTAATACCACGTTACAAATCGGGGACAGTAAAGATACCAATTATTATAGACCCGTATCCGTGTTGCCGGTTTTCAGTAAGGTGTTTGAAAAGATAATGCTTAATCAAATGCTCAATCATTTAACACGAATAAAATCCTTCACGATTAAAACAATTAACGTTACACACACAACAATTAACATTTTTAACGCGTGGGAAGAGGCCCAAGACGCCATAGGAATCTTTTGTGACCTCTCTAAGGCATTTGAGTGCGTCGATCACGAAACCTAGCTTTTAAAACTTGAGCATTACGGACTTGGAAAACTTGCGCTCAGTTTAGTTAGTTCTTATTTAAATGATAGACAACAGCAAGTTCAAATAAATGGTCTCAATTGATATGGTTTAACAGTAAAAACGAGTGTACCACAAGGCTCGATACTGGGTCCTTTCCTCTTTTTAGTGTATGTTAATGATCTACTCCATTTATTAAAAAATCAACCACAAATGGTGTTATTGGCTGATGACAATTCCTTAAGTTTTAAGGTAAATAGACGTGCTACAAATTTTGACGAGGTAAATAACGCCCTACTGCAGGTCCAAAATTGGTTCACTGCTAGTAATTTAGTATTAAATGAAAATAAAACTAAGTGCATAAGATTTTCTTTACCAAATGTCAAAGGTAGTGATTGTGCGATAATATTGAATCAAGAGAAACTAGAATTCGTCGATGAAACTGTTTTTCTAGGGATCACGCTCGACTCAAGGTTACAATGGGGTCCTCATTTAACATCTCTTGCAGGACGGCTAAGTTCAGCAGCTTATGCTGTCAGAAAAATCCGTCTATTTAGTGATGTAGATACCGCGAGACTAAACTATTTTAGTTACTTTCATAGTATCATGTCTTACGGTATTTTACTTTGGGGACGGGAAGACTGTAGAAAAGAGCCATCAGAGCCATATATATATAATCTCTGCAGGCGCGATTCTCTAACGGTGTCTATCTACGAAAACATCATGTATGTAAGGAAAAACTTACATCTTTTTAGTAAAAGAGGTCAGAGACATATTAATTATAGTTCTAGAAAGAGCGACCTATTATGTCAACCAGGTTTCAGAGTGGCTAAGTAGACTCATCTTTTAAGGGGTACTGTTCAAATAAAATACCTCCCCACATTCTTCAACTGAATGAGACAAAATTCAAGTCTTGTTTACAATGCACACTATGCAATCGGGCATATTTTAAGTTAGGGGATTACATCGCATATAAAAATGCCTGGCTCAATATTGGTCCTGCTCCACAACCACAACTAATTGATAAACACTTGAAAATACTGTTGGAGCTGCTGAAGATTGTAAGACTACCTTTGCATTGTATAAACTCAATTTCCTTTGTATTATATAATTGCATAGCACAGATGTGAGTTCTAAGGATGTATTAAACCCTATGTATCATTTACCGGGTAATATATCTTTCATTGATTTGAATGTGCCCTGGCGGCTGATAGTATGTCATGCTCACTCAAATTTCTCGCTGACGGTGGCGTGTGTGTTGGATCATTTAGCTCCCTTCAAAATGGTTGAGCTGAATGGTGCTGACCTATGCATCATGTTCGTGAACGAGCGCCGTCAGTTGGGGCTGGTCATCGCTTAGCTTCCTCGGCTTATTTTAAATTATTTTATTTTTAACCCCCGACGCAAAAACGACGGGGTGTTATAAGTTTGACGTGTCTGTGTGTGTGTGTGTGTGTCTGTCTGTGGCATCGTAGCTCCCGAACGGATGAACCGATTTTGATTTTGTTTTTTTTGTTTGAAAGATGAATTAGTCGAGAGTGTTCTTAGCTATGTTTGATGAAAAAAAAAAAAAAACCGCCCATTGTGTCACCCTTTGTACAGTTTCTATACCTTATGTCTGTAATTAATATGGTGTACATAATAAAGAGTATTCTATTCTATTCTATTCTAAAATCGGTCCAGATTACATTTTTTTTTCACAACTCCCTCAATATGGGTATCAAATGAAAGGGCTTGACTAGTATAATACTATACGCTATTACAAATTTCAAATCCAAGATGGCCGCCACCACAAAATGGCAATTTTTTTTTTTTCACAACACCTTCAATATAGGTATCAAATGGAAGGGCTTAACAAGTAGAATAATGTACACTATATTGAAAGGGAATGAGGAATTTTCACTAACGAAATGAAAACTAAAAACTTGAAAATATTTTTTGTCCGATCAATGCTCTAGAATGATCAGGAAAGTGGAGTGATGACTGGTACCTACGACCACTGAGTTTGACTATTTTAATTACGAATGGAATTATCCTACTTAAAAAGCGTAGGTATTTCTACATCAGATAGTGTCGCAGTCCCATTTTATAAACTAGATCTGAAATACCTAAGATATCTAATAGCCATGAAATACTTGTACGAAAGTTGAATAACTAAAGAAAGAACTAGAAAAAGGATATAATAAAACAAAAAAGTCTGTTTAGTCTTTAAAATTATCCTTCAACTATAAATTAATAATTATTTTATGACGGATAAAAAACCTGATTTAAACACCAAATTACCTGCATCTTAAAGCGCAAGAAAATAAAAGAAATGAAATACAAAAATTGAGGAGTCCCTACAAAAAGCATTAAATAAAAAATAAAATTTAAAAAACCCCCGACACAAAAAAAGAATAAAATTAAAATTAAGTAATTAGAAAAGGATCAAATAATTTAAAAACCCCCAACTTAAAGAATCTAGGTAACGAGACTAAAACCGATAAATTTTATTTTTTTAGATTGTTGTTTTGTTACTATTTGCTGTTGTCTGGTCGCTATTAGTGCGTACGTCTTTTTTACAGTGTTCTCACGTAATTATAAATTCAACATTATTGATGTAACTAATATTTTTGTAAAAATATAATTTATAAGAGTGTCCATGGAGTTTCTTGCCCGTTCTTCTCCATAGGTTTTGGAATGGCAACTAGCTTCATATTTTCTGATTGACCGACTTCTTGACACTTAAAAAGTGCCTGTAAATGGTTTAATTGAAATAAATACTTTGAAGGATAATGTCATTAAGGCATTTGGTCTTTATTCAAATGATTTATTACAGCAAACAATCTTTAGACAATAAACATATAAGTAGTCAAATGATTTGTTATGAAAAAAAAAATTATAAGTATACTTAGCAAAAAAAAATATTTGAATTAAGTACATGGTTTTACTTACATAATGACTTATTATTACTTTTTACCCGACTGCGGCGAAGCCCAAAAGGAGGGTTATGTGTTTTTTAATAACATTGCATGGTTGCGGTCGCTCGATAGGCGACGTAGGATGCAGGAGCGACCGAAAGGTACCCCGGGGTTAGGTTTTGTTAGGTTACCTACTTTAAACCCTATTCACAGAAATAGGAGGTTCGCTTCGCGATATATTCGCGAATAGTAGCCACTATTTGGCATTGGGGCATGTTATTGTTTAAACGTTCACTTGCCAAACATTAGGTTTGCGTTACAATTTTTTGTGAAGAATTTATAATTTGCATAATAATGATTTGGCAAATGAAATTCTGCCAAAATTTTTTTGGGAAGTGATAATTTGTCAATATCTTTTTGATGAAACAACGGGTTTCACCACGACGACGTCAACGTAGAGATACGGCGGTGGGTTATTATTATCTATATAGGTATATAAAACAAGATTTTTATGATCTTTAATTTGTTGGATTTGTCACCGCCCCGAATAACTATAAAAACGGGGGAAAAATTCACGAAATAAAACATTATAAAGGTTATTCCAATGATATACGAGTATATAAACTATAGATTTTCTCTATTCGTTCTTATTGATTCTGAGGCGGTACGAACTGACTAACTAGTCAGTTTATTCTGAGGCGGTACGAAGGTTGCCGTCAGTTAGTCAGTTTATTGATTCTGAGGCGATACGAAGGTTGCCGTCAGTTAGTCAGTTTATCCTGAAGCGGTACGAAGGTTGCCGTCAGTTAGGACGAAGGTTGCCGTCAGTTAGGACGAAGGTTGCCGTCAGTTAGGACGAAGGTTGCCGTCAGTTAGGACGAAGGTTGCCGTCAGTTAGGACGAAGGTTGCCGTCAGTTAGGACGAAGGTTGCCGTCAGTTAGGACGAAGGTTGCCGTCAGTTAGGACGAAGGTTGCCGTCAGTTAGGACGAAGGTTGCCGTCAGTTAGGACGAAGGTTGCCGTCAGTTAGGACGAAGGTTGCCGTCAGTTAGGACGAAGGTTGCCGTCAGTTAGGACGAAGGTTGCCGTCAGTTAGGACGAAGGTTGCCGTCAGTTAGTACGCAGGTTGCCGTCAGTTAGTACGAAGGTTGCCGTCAGTTAGTACGAAGGTTGCCGTCAGTTAGTCAGTTTATACAGAAACTTCACAGACGTGACCGGTATTGCTAAACTCGATGAAACAATAAAATTTACAAATTTTCTAAACCCAAAGTTCAAGTAACTAAACCTGCGGTCGATGACCCAAAAAACATTACTTATTATAATTTTATTTTTGTTTAAAATTCATTTTATAAGTACCTACTACCTACTGTATAGTTAGTTATAGTTACGTCTGTGGATTTTCGCTAGCTAATCTTTATTTATTTTATTATTTATTTATTTATTATAATCTCCCTATCACTATCATTACAGGTGTATACCTAATGCGATAGCGTGGTCTTAAAATTAACATACAATTTAAAACTATGAATAACGTAAAAACACACAAACGTGTAATACAAGTATGCATCAAACCTAAATAAAAGAAAACAAAATAAAATAAAAACAACATCATATAGCCTACTCTAATCTACATTATAACATAAAAGGAACAGCAGTATTTTTGCGAGTTCACTCAAATGGCATGTAAATACATCGATCTTCTCGTGAAGCTCGTTAATAACCCGAATAGCGCGAGTCAATGGTGTTTTGGCGAGAAGGTTGGTCCTGGCAACCGGCACGGCCAACAGTGGCGGGCGGCGCCGCCTCCACACATAGCGGTCTGGTACACATACACTCAGGCGCTGCAGTACTCCTGGGTTATGCTCCATGCCACGAAGTAACCTAACCAGATACGCTACAAGCGTGAATTCCCGTCGTACCCTCAGTTGGTTGTACCCGACCATACCGAGCACAAACAGAGTGGGGTACATCAACGGGTAAAATGGATATACCCCATATAATTTCTTGTACAAGTGGTGCGTGAACTTGTTCTGGACGCGTTCCAGCATTACTGAGTACTTGGCCTCATGCGGAGCCCATATGACAGCACTATGCTCCAGATGACTCCTGACAAGTGCGTCATACAGGACTCTGACTGTTGCGATGTTAGTGAAGTGCCTTGTCTGTCGCATCTAATTTAACCTGTATTCTAACGAACGAGTGTCAAATCGAGTAGTAACGAGACCAATATAGTGCAATGTAAAGAGAGCCCTGTGTGTCCTGCAGCCAGTGGCCAGTGAGTCAGTGAGTGAGCGAACACGTCACACGATCAGTAAAGTGAGCCCTGTATGTCCTGCAGCCCGTGGCCAGTGAGTCAGTGAGTGAGCGAACACGTCACACGATCAGTAAAGTGAGCCCTGTGTGTCCTGCAGCCCGTGGCCAGTGAGTCAGTGAGTGAGCGAACACGTCACACGATCAGTAAAGTGAGCCCTGTGTGTCCTGCAGCCCGTGGCCAGTGAGTCAGTGAGTGAGCGAACACGTCACACGATCAGTAAAGTGAGCCCTGTGTGTCCTGCAGCCCGTGGCCAGTGAGTCAGTGAGTGAGCGATCACGTCACACGATCAGTAAAGTGAGCCCTGTGTGTCCTGCAGCCCGTGGCCAGTGAGTCAGTGAGTGAGCGAACACGTCACACGATCGGTAAAGTGAGCCCTGTGTGTCCTGCAGCCCGTGGCCAGTGAGTCAGTGAGTGAGCGAACACGTCACACGATCAGTAAAGTGAGCCTTGTGTGTCCTGCAGCCAGTGGCCAGTGAGTCAGTGAGTGAGCGAACACGTCACACGATCGGTAAAGTGAGCCCTGTGTGTCCTGCAGCCCGTGGCCAGTGAGTCAGTGAGTGAGCGAACACGTCACACGATCGGTAAAGTGAGCCGTGTGTGTCCTGCAGCCCGTGGCCAGTGAGTCAGTGAGTGAGCGAACACGTCACACGATCGGTAAAGTGAGCCCTGTGTGTCCTGCAGCCCGTGGCCAGTGAGTCAGTGAGTGAGCGAACACGTCACACGATCGGTAAAGTGAGCCCTGTGTGTCCTGCAGCCCGTGGCCAGTGAGTCAGTGAGTGAGCGAACACGTCACACGATCGGTAAAGTGAGCCCTGTGTGTCCTGCAGCCCGTGGCCAGTGAGTCAGTGAGTGAGCGATCACGTCACACGATCAGTAAAGTGAGCCCTGTGTGTCCTGCAGCCCGTGGCCAGTGAGTCAGTGAGTGAGCGAACACGTCACACGATCGGTAAAGTGAGCCCTGTGTGTCCTGCAGCCCGTGGCCAGTGAGTCAGTGAGTGAGCGAACACGTCACACGATCGGTAAAGTGAGCCCTGTGTGTCCTGCAGCCCGTGGCCAGTGAGTCAGTGAGTGAGCGAACACGTCACACGATCGGTAAAGTGAGCCCTGTGTGTCCTGCAGCCCGTGGCCAGTGAGTCAGTGAGTGAGCGAACACGTCACACGATCGGTAAAGTGAGCCCTGTGTGTCCTGCAGCCCGTGGCCAGTGAGTCAGTGAGTGAGCGAACACGTCACACGATCAGTAAAGTGAGCCTTGTGTGTCCTGCAGCCAGTGGCCAGTGAGTCAGTGAGTGAGCGAACACGTCACACGATCGGTAAAGTGAGCCCTGTGTGTCCTGCAGCCCGTGGCCAGTGAGTCAGTGAGTGAGCGAACACGTCACACGATCGGTAAAGTGAGCCCTGTGTGTCCTGCAGCCCGTGGCCAGTGAGTCAGTGAGTGAGCGAACACGTCACACGATCGGTAAAGTGAGCCCTGTGTGTCCTGCAGCCCGTGGCCAGTGAGTCAGTGAGTGAGCGAACACGTCACACGATCGGTAAAGTGAGCCCTGTGTGTCCTGCAGCCCGTGGCCAGTGAGTCAGTGAGTGAGCGAACACGTCACACGATCGGTAAAGTGAGCCCTGTGTGTCCTGCAGCCCGTGGCCAGTGAGTCAGTGAGTGAGCGAACACGTCACACGATCAGTAAAGTGAGCCTTGTGTGTCCTGCAGCCAGTGGCCAGTGAGTCAGTGAGTGAGCGAACACGTCACACGATCAGTAAAGTGAGCCCTGTGTGTCCTGCAGCCCGTGGCCAGTGAATCAGTCAGTGAGCGAACACGTCACACGATCGGTAAAGTGAGCCCTGTGTGTCCTGCAGCCCGTGGCCAGTGAGTCAGTGAGTGAGCGAACACGTCACACGATCGGTAAAGTGAGCCCTGTGTGTCATGCAGCCCGTGGCCAGTGAGTCAGTGAGTGAGCGAACACGTCACACGATCGGTAAAGTGAGCCCTGTGTGTCCTGCAGCCCGTGGCCAGTGAGTCAGTGAGTGAGCGAACACGTCACACGATCGGTAAAGTGAGCCCTGTGTGTCCTGCAGCCCGTGGCCAGTGAGTCAGTGAGTGAGCGAACACGTCACACGATCAGTAAAGTGAGCCCTGTGTGTCCTGCAGCCAGTGGCCAGTGAGTCAGTGAGTGAGCGAACACGTCACACGATCAGTAAAGTGAGCCCTGTGTGTCCTGCAGCCCGTGGCCAGTGAGTCAGTGAGTGAGCGATCACGTCACACGATCAGTAAAGTGAGCCCTGTGTGTCCTGCAGCCCGTGGCCAGTGAGTCAGTGAGTGAGCGAACACGTCACACGATCAGTAAAGTGAGCCCTGTGTGTCCTGCAGCCCGTGGCCAGTGAATCAGTGAGTGAGCGAACACGTCACACGATCGGTAAAGTGAGCCCTGTGTGTCCTGCAGCCCGTGGCCAGTGAGTCAGTGAGTGAGCGAACACATCACACGATCGGTAAAGTGAGCCCTGTGTGTCATGCAGCCCGTGGCCAGTGAGTCAGTGAGTGAGCGAACACGTCACACGATCGGTAAAGTGAGCCCTGTGTGTCCTGCAGCCCGTGGCCAGTGAGTCAGTGAGTGAGCGAACACGTCACACGATCGGTAAAGTGAGCCCTGTGTGTCCTGCAGCCCGTGGCCAGTGAGTCAGTGAGTGAGCGAACACGTCACACGATCAGTAAAGTGAGCCCTGTGTGTCCTGCAGCCAGTGGCCAGTGAGTCAGTGAGTGAGCGAACACGTCACACGATCAGTAAAGTGAGCCCTGTGTGTCCTGCAGCCCGTGGCCAGTGAGTCAGTGAGTGAGCGATCACGTCACACGATCAGTAAAGTGAGCCCTGTGTGTCCTGCAGCCCGTGGCCAGTGAGTCAGTGAGTGAGCGAACACGTCACACGATCGGTAAAGTGAGCCCTGTGTGTCCTGCAGCCCGTGGCCAGTGAGTCAGTGAGTGAGCGAACACGTCACACGATCAGTAAAGTGAGCCCTGTGTGTCCTGCAGCCCGTGGCCAGTGAGTCAGTGAGTGAGCGAACACGTCACACGATCGGTAAAGTGAGCCCTGTGTGTCCTGCAGCCCGTGGCCAGTGAGTCAGTGAGTGAGTGAACTCTTCACACGATCAATAATGTGTTCATAATCATCTTCAGCCTATACCACTGCTGGACATCTAGGCCTCTCCTATTGCACGCCATTCAACTCGATTTACGGCAGCTCTCATCCAGCTGGTACGGTCAGCAACAATATATATATATATTATATTTTTATATTATATAGATAATTATATATTTTGCTCAATAACTGAGCTTAAAAAAACTTAAGTGTTAATCAACTTTTATTGCTGACCGTACCAGTCATCCTGCGAAGATCTTCGTTCTATCTAGCCTGAGGGCGTCTCACCTTACATTTACCGATTCGCGGTCCCCACTCTAGAACACGTCTACCGGTCATCGGTTCTACGGCTAATATGGCCGGCCCATTGCCACTTCAGCTTGCTTATTCTGTGAGCTAGGTTTGGTTATTTTGGTTCTCTTAGTTAACTTTGGTTCTCTGCCGGCGGGTCAACTCGTTGCGGATTTGATCCCTCAGAGTTCCATAGCTCGCTGAGCGACCTTGAATTTGTGGACCAGCCGTAGCGTGAGTGTCCACGTTTCGGCTCCGTAAGTCATAACTGGCGGGACGCACTGATTGAACACCTTAGTAATGGCTCTATACGCGACGAAGCTTCCCAAATGCTGCCAAATAATATAATATAATAATGCCCAGTACTGAGTGAAGTGTACTGTGTACTTATTATTTCCTTTATTAAGATACGGCATGCAACATGCAGCTTCTGTATTATGTCTAGCAGTGCCCTGCGGTTTCACCCGCATAAGTTTCGATTCCGTGGGAATATCGGGATAAAAGTATTCTATGTGTTATTCTGATGTAAATATAAGCTTTATTACTGTAAAGTTTTATCAAAATCCGTTCAGTAGGTAGTTTTTGCGTGAAGGAGTAACAAACATCCATCCATTCATCCTCACAAACTTTAGCGTTTATAATATTAGTAGGATAGGCATATCTTAAGTAGGTAACTACTATAGATAACAATAGCGTCGGACTAACACAGCAGTCGCCAACCACAGTATTCTCAAAAAATAGGTGATACCTAACACATAACAATAATGAATCTACGGCGCTAGTATTTTCATTACTAGCTGCGCCGCGCGTTTTCACCCGCATAAATGTCGATCCCATGATTTCTAATATAATTCAGTCATGATTCGAAAGACACGTGGCGCCATCTGTTATCATAATAACGTTATTGTTGTTTTCCTCGAGAACAACACTTTTTTTCTCGATGAAAGGTGTCTGTTTCTGTACACCTGACAACATATATGCAAAATTTGAGGATGATCAGTTTAGTAGTTTAGACGAGAAAAGGTTACAAACAAACAAACTTACCTACTTCCGCATTTATAATGTTAATAATTAGGAAGTTAGGATGGCAAAATACTTCTCAATGAGTCTCTTATTATCGTACGTTGATAGTTGCTAGCTTAAGAGTACGCTTTCTGATGTTCTGAGCAACTGCTGCGGCTGCGCAACGCGCATGCATAGTCATGGCCTTATAGGTACAGCACACGCGCTGACTATAAACAACACATAGGTTACAAATATAAATTACTTTTATTTAAAAAGGTGTAAGTATAAGTAACTTAGCACATTATGTACACGATATACTCTGAAACATTAAGTATACAGTAAAAGCTTACAAACAACAGGTCACGCATCATCAGTCGGTAGTTGTTGCCTGGTCACGGCATCGTCAGCCTGTAGTTGATGACGACTACTACGAAGTAGACGGACACGAGCACAGAGAGCAGCACGCCGAACAGCACGAGCGTGGCGGCCACCAGCTGGTCGGTCAGCACGGCCGCGCCCGCGAACGTGACGGCAGCCACGACCAGACCCACCAAGCACGTCAGCATGCCCCAGATGTACACGTCGCACAGCCAGTCGCTCTCCGCCCGAACGCCTACCAGCAGCATCGCGTGCAGCGCCAACAGCAGCACGCCGAGCGCGCCGTGTGGGTACCGCAGCGCGCCCGCCGCTTGCCCGTCGCCCACGCCGCGCGCCACCAGACGCGCGCCCGGCCCACTGTACAGGAACAGGTACACGGCCGCCCACGCCAGCCCCAGCAGCCCCGCCAGCAGCGCGGCCTCCCGCAGCGGCAGGAACCAGCAGCGGTTCACCTCCGGGCAGCGATCCAGCAAGTAGCCCATGTCGCCGCCTGACGCGCGCCTCGCGCCTGGCGCCCTGTCACCGGCCTCTGTCGGAGTGTGCACGGGGCACTACAGAGACGTGCGCGATCCTCAGCACTGCGAGCACTGCAGTTCCCACTGCACGACCGATAGGGTACGGGAGATATGTACTGGAGGAGAACTATTCCGAGATCCGTCCGATTTTGACACACAACAGACACTTGTCAACACTGCAATATTGTAGTCTGTGCTTGACAACAAGCAAAGACATTAAAATCTCTTTGACAACAAGGAACATAATATTTACAATAGTAGTCTATGATATTTACTCTAGAGCAGTGGCGAAGGTTCCATACAACTCGATTCCAACCGGCTTCCCTTTGAAAAATGGCACGCTCAGTGTTCTATAGACAAATAATATAATCATATTAAAGATATCTACTCCGGCTTACCTCTTACAAGAATTTACCTTTCGCTACTGCTCTACAGTGACCCTACACTGAACTGTATCTTGTATGATAGCGGTCAGTGGTACTCTAGCTTCACAAGCACACACAAGCACATGATACCACATCACACACTGACGTAATAAACAAAACAAAAGGTCGGTAGGCTTCTAGTAGGCGAGTCGATAAATCGAGTCGAAGTACGGACCCATGCAAAATGAGCATTATTAAAACCATTCCTTACGTAATGTATAAGATGCAGTCAGTTAGAAGGCTGCCTGCCTTGGAACAGGCAGCCTGGGCGCACGTGGCGTCCAGCGACAAAGTAGCTGAGCAGTACATACCTGCGAGTGCCCTGCGCATGAGCGTGGCGAGCAGGCGGCGCAGGTCAGCGGCCCGCGCACGGCGCGGCTTGCTGACACCAAGGCGGCGGCGCGTGCGCACGTAGCGCGACACTGGCCCCTCCGCGCTGGACGTCTCCTCCGAGCTCGCGCTACACTTTTTACTTCGCACTATGTTCACATTCACCGGGGGTAGTTCGATCGGCGGCAGGGAGAACTTCTCTGGATTTAAACACTTTTTCGGCCAAAAGTCATCGCAGCTGGACAGGTTGGAGGAGTCCTTGGGGCTGGGCAGCTGCAGCGGCGGCAGGATCTTGTTGTAGGGCACCAGGCGTCGCGGGTACTCGTTGCTGCGGCAGCTGGAGCTAGAGTTGAACCACATGTCGCTGGAGAACAGCGACGACGAGATGGAGTCCCGGCTGTTTCCGAAGTCGAGCGTGCACTTGCGCGTGCGTGTCACGCTCACGAGGCTGAGCGGCGTGCGGTGCACGGTGGCGGCGCCCAGCTCGTAGCTGGGCCGCGACGAGCTGGCGGAGTTGTAGTCGTCGTCGGAGGGCCCAGCGGGGGGCGGGGGCGCGGGCGCGGGGCTCCACAGCGTCCACGGTGGCACGGGCTCCATGTTGAGGAAGGCGCGCGCGATGTGCGGCGGTGCGGCGGCCAGCGTGGGCGGCTCGGCCGACAGCACGCCGAACGGGTGCGTGAAGTAGAACAGGCACAGCGGACGACTCTGTAACAACACGACCACGTTGATGCGCCACTTTCACGTGTCTATGACGAAGGTGAAACATCGGTGAGTGCCTAGTTCAAGCTCAACTGAACTAACCTTAACGTCGTCAGTGGAAGTGGACGCGTCTGATCTGCCGCTATTCATTTTCGTTTGCACTTTATCTGATCACTCCACACGATACAATATTGTAATGGGAGGCGCAGTCGAGCGGTGGCGGCCACATCTCGACAACACCCGAGCACGCACCACGTTCAATAACAACACAATATAAAGCAACAACTACGAGGTGTCAACATGAACACCACTATTCCTCACGTCCAGTAATGTGTCTGTCTATTCTTCACGTCCGGTAATGTGTCTGCTAGTTTTTTTCGTTGGCAAATAAGTACTAAGAGGCGGTCTGTTCGCGCCGCGCGGACCCACTGCCGCGCCGTGGCTGGCACGCGCGCCTCCGGCCGCAGAC
Source organism: Mesoligia furuncula (assembly GCA_916614155.1). Lineage (NCBI taxonomy): Eukaryota > Metazoa > Arthropoda > Insecta > Lepidoptera > Noctuidae > Mesoligia > Mesoligia furuncula. The sequence goes on along the minus strand of OU744812.1, from coordinate 26,331,739 downwards.
AGATGCTCGCCAGGGCAGAAATCAGATGCTATCCAAATATTTGCTCAGCTGTTCTCCACGGCTATTGCTAATACTATAGAACATGTTTAGTTTATCCTCCTCATCATCCTTGGTAAGTTCCCTTCACTCTATTCAGTCGAGTAGATCATCGAGCACTTCAAGTGTTACTTAAGGTGTTGAGCAGCGTCTTTTGATTTACCGTAGCCTGCGAGTCTGTCTGTAGATAATCTTTAAAACTAATTCTGCACTATTTCCACGGTGTTGTGAGAACTGCGGCCCGTCCCAGCGAGGCAGCGAGTACGGCCCTGCCCTCCCAGTGTTCGCTGGTGCCGGGCGGCGACGTCGCCGTCACCCAGTTCACGCGCCCAGCCGGCGAGCCTCCGCACAGCCTACGAGCAGTGCTACAACAGTATCTCTCCGGTCACAGCTGTCACTCATCGACGTACTTGTCTTTGTTACAAAGTTGATTCTATCGGGGGTCGACTCCACAGCGCACATTGTCTCATTCGCCGACCTCACACTAAGCTGCCCCACTATGAACGCCGACTTAATAAATGGTCTGCCGCTTAATTTGCAAACTGTTTCTGTCTGAATTTAAGTAAGTAGGTAATCAGCAGTAAAAATATAAAACTGCCTCGATTCTGGCAATGATGGTATATAGGACTTATATTATACTAGCTTCTGGCAATGATGGTATAAAGGACTTATATTTTATACTAGCTTCTGGCAATGATGGTATATACCTAGGACTTATATTATACTAGCTTCTGGCAATGATGGTATATAGGACTTATATTATACTAGCTTCTGCCCGCGGCTTCGCCCGCGTGGATGTCGGAAATTATGTCGATAAAAACTACCCTATGTCCTTGCCCGAGATGCAATCTATCTCTCTGCCAAATTTTATCGAAATCTGTTCAATGGTTTAGGCGTTAAAAGGTTACATACAGACAGACACAGTTACTTTCGAGTTTATAATATTAACTAGTATGGATAATTATTATAACCTCAATGCATTCTGGAATCGGTGTTTTTCTTAAATGCTTTGTAATCACGTGTTTAAGTACTTACCTACAAAACGCCCATTTAGGCCTCCACTCTTGAGAGGGAGTGGGCTATTATAATAATCTATCACGCGGGCCCAGTCAATCAACTCAGCCTATCGCAGTTTCACTGCTGGACATAGGCCTCTCCCAGACTGCACCACAACACCCTATCCTCCGCCTTTCGCATCCAGTTTACCCCAGCTACCTTCTTTAGGTCGTCCGTCCACCTAACTGGGGAGCCCAGTGCCGGTAAGCAAAAGTCACGATTTCCTCACGATGTTTTTCTTCGCCGTCTTGAGAGCATGGTGATGAAATTATTTACACCGTAATCATAATTTGTAATTATTTATGTAAATAAAACTTCAAGTAGCGCCATCTATGTGAGACGGCTGGAACTCACAGCACTGTTGGAGCTCCAACTAACGCACAAAGAGTCCGCTCCAAAGCAGTACTCTGGGGGCGCCCCAATGACAAAGCGCCCGCGTTGCGCCAGATTAACGGGGCACCGAGCTTTTTATACACAAAAACACGTTTTTATAACGGTTGTTTGAAGTAGTAAACAATTAAATAAAAATCTAAGGAATTAAATTGGCATTATTGGGCATATATACTAGCCAGTATACACAATGAAAACACGATTTGATAAAGTTGGCCCGATAGAATAAATTCACAAAGTTATCTCTAAAAAACACAACAAACGCTTAGTACGGCGTGAATTCTTCGCGGAATGTCACCAGTTTTTGAATAATAACAAAACTACATGTTTTATATAACGTATACACTTTACATTTTCAAAATGTGTATTTGTTTAACATTAAGAAGGAAATACCTAAAGTCGCGCGAGTTTTGCCCAGCTTATGCAGAGCTACCGCGCCGCCCCCCTGTCCGCTTTAGTCCTGCTTCGGCCATCGGACGGGGAGCTTGTGTCGCTTGCGCTTACGCACGGATTTAATAACGTAACGAAGAAAATTGTGTGAAAATTCACTGTAGCGTATTTGAAATGGGGAACAAAGTAAAGAAATCAAGGGAGAGAAGGGGTTGGCGAAAAACCAATGCTAAAAGCTTGCATGAAAAAATGAAGTAAGTAAAACTCGTATATTTACCTACTTATTTACTAATTGCCCTACTAGGTGCTGTTATTTTTTTTAATAGGGTATACAGTTTCCGGGGCCGGGTTCCGTTTCAAAATTGACTAAATTGAATCTACTATGATTTGAATCATTCTCTTTATTATTTTTTCTATTTATAGGGTAAATGTACCAGTTGTTGACATTTCACTGCAAATAAATTTGAATCATCTGATGACGAGAGAGAAAGACAAATTACAGATAGAAAATTTTGAGGATAAAGAGAATACTGTGGCTTCGTAAGTATAATCTTCCTACTTACCTATTATACCTAGTTATTAAAAGTACCTAGTTGTCACTTATCTTCCTACTTACGATATTTAAAAAAATAGGTACACTGGAAAATTCTTTATCTTTTTCTGTTTTATAGGGTACATGTACCAGTTGTAGGCACTTCACTACAAAACAAAGAGTCATCTAAAGAACGGGTGAGGTAAGCGTATAAATAATAGGATGTGTCTAAGAAAACATTATAATATTTATAAATTAAGTATTTATAAATTAAGTATTTATAAATTAAGTACCACATTACCTTAAAAAAAAAATCATGGATGACACCGAGTCCAAAATTTATCAAACTCTGGAATTGTAAGTTCAGAAAATAATTATTTTTATGAAATAAGTCTTACACGTCCAAAAAAGTTTTGTTGATGAATAAAGTAATTATAATTGAATCAAATGTTCTGTTTTATTACAGGATTACACCGGAACAAAATTCTTGTCTTTCAGTGCAAGGAGAAATAGACAGTGATAATGCTTTATTTTAACACGTGTACCAACTATTTTATAACTTTTTCCGCTTCTCTTCTGGCATAACAGTCGCGGAAGGCATAGCTTTTTTTCGTTTTGCTGACTCTTTTTTGTCTATTGCGTCTAAAATATATTGTATTTGTGGCTCACGAATTTCCACTTTTCTGTCCAGCCTTGAATCAATTACTTCTAGTAGAAGACAATCAAAGTAAAATGTTTTTAATTTTGTTTCCATATTGTTCTTCCAGAATTCGTTATCTCTTTTTATTGTTTCTATTTTCATATCTTTTTCTGTCCACATTACAAATTAACATGATTCTTTCCTAGTAATGTGGAGCTGACCCTGCATCTGGTAGAACCAATCGTGTTGTTTATTTATTGTCAAGTTCCCCTTCTTCTCCAGTTTCCAGAAATTAATTTGTTTTTGTGCTATACCTTCCCTGACTGTTATGTCCGTCTGGACTTGCCGCCAAAAACGGCAGTTCAGGGTTGACGAATAGGCCACATTTCTCTATACCGTTGAAGTATGCTTCTTCGTCGAGTTTTAGTAATTCAGCCAATTGTAGGGCGTATATAGATTCAAACCCAATGATTCGTCGTAATTAAATCAAATGTAATGTAAAATGTACACATAGAGAAAATATTACCATGAAGTAAGTCCGATATTGATTATTATTGTTGCTTTTGTCCTCATAATTTTTTTCTATAAGATATGCGTAGGTACACACTGCTACATATCAAGCTATACATTTTCAGTATACGCTGATTGGTGCGTCTGTGTGGTGCCGGACTTAAAGAATAGCACCACTCCTTACTTCCCGTGGGTGTCGTAAAAGGCGACTAAGGGAGACCGGAGAATGGGCAGCAGTGTTCTCTATGCATTACACCATCATACCATACTGCGATCGCCAACCCGACTGCCAAGCGTGGCGATTATGGCAAACCCCTCTCAAAATTGGGGGAGGCCTATGTCCAGCAGTGGACGTCTTTCGGCTGAAATGATGATGATGATGATACGCTGATCTCGCATTGTATGGGATTTCCGTACAATGAGATCAGCTTATACTGGAAATATATCGCCTAATAGCCATAATATTATGCTGGGCAATTTTTGATCACTACTCTACTTTTCACAGGGTGTTCTACCCATGAATATTATTCATTACACTTCGCTGGCTGCTTTAGCATGGCAAGCATAATCAGCCTATAATATTCCCACAGCTGGGACACAGGCCTCCTCTCGGTGACAGGGAGCGGGCCGTAATCCACCACGAGGGCCCAGTGCGGGTTGGTGGATGTCACATGTTATTGTCTACTAATTTTTGGTTCTAGGACATGCCTTTGTTTCCTCACAATGTGTCCTTCACCGTTTTGAGAGCAGTGGTGATGAAATAATTTACCCGAAGTAAAGCGCCTGTCTGGTGACAATTGGCTGAAGTACTAAAACTCGACGAAGAAGCTTACTTCAACGGTATACAGAAATGTGGCCTATTCGTCGATCCTGAACTGCCGTTTTTGGCGGCAAGTCCAGACAGACTAATAGGTGATAAAATTATTGAAGTTAAGTGTCCGTATTCGGCTAAGGACATAACAGTCAAGGAAGGTATAGCACAAAAACAAATTAGTTTCTTTCTGGAAACTCGAGAAGAATGGGAACTTGACAATAAATAAACAACACGATTGGTTCTACCAGCTGCAGGGTCAGCTCCACATTACTAGGAAAGAATTATGTTTATTTGTTATGTGGACAGAAAAAGATATAAAAATAGAAACAATAAAAAGAGATAACGAATTCTGGAAGTACAGTATGGAAACAAAATTAAAAACATTTTACTTTGATTGTCTTCTACTAGAAATAATTGATTCAAGGCTGGACAGAAAAATAGAAATTCGTGAGCCACAAACACAATATATTTTAGACGCGATAGACAAGAAAGAGTCAGCAAAACGAAAAAAAGCTATGCCTTCCGCGACTGTTATGCCAGAAGAGATACGGAAAAGTTATAAAATTGTGAAAGTTGTAAAATTGTAACACGTTAAAATATTTTTTATCAAAAAAATTTTAACCGACTTCAAATGTAACAGCAGATTCTCTAAAAAGTTTAAAATAACTACACACGTGATTTTTTACCGGTTCCAAATTTTTACTCAGAAATCACGAAAAAAAAAGCTATTTCATACATTTTGGAAGGGGCGACTAGAATCAATTCTATTTTAATATAATTTTTGTCGTTAAAAAGTGCCTTTTATGTGCCTATTTGAAATAAATGCTTTAACTTTGACTTTGGTCAAGTAGGTTTTGAACTTTTGTATTAAACAGCTGATTTTTTTTTTCGTCATTTCAGAGATGGTTCCATAGTGAAAGTTGTTCATAATCATGGGTAGAACAACCTGTATAAATTTGGAACCGGTAAAAAAATAATCCGGTATAGGTACTAACCGATGATATCGGAAATAACAATTTTGCTGGCTTCTTTCTTCCTGAAACAATATGTTCCATACAGAAGTCGGCGCTCTTACATTATATTTTCAGACGGAATGCATCTTTTGTGTGGCTATGTAACGTCTTGGCATAACGAACAAAGTACTTACCATGTAACTTCATTATCAGAAATTCCATAGAATCTGCTTGCAAAAACTTACTACGTAGTAACAAAAGTATTTTATTGAATCTACTTTGAAGAATAAATAATTTGAAATTGAAAATATAGGGTCGACTACTGAGACTTTTACCCTATTTATTTAGCCATTATGTTATTTTACGTTATTGAGATCACTTTTAAGTTTCTATTGTACTTAGAATAATTATCATAAAAGGTAATTAATTGTAATAGTATTATTCTACTAAGTAAATTATACCTAATATTCATTTTTCATTGATCAGATACCTACCTACCTAACGACGGTAAATTATAAATTTTAAAAATTGCATAAAATCTGAAAAAGGTTTCATATCGTGAATTTTTCCAATAAAAGTACCTATTTCAAAACGTTTTTTTTCATTATTTTGTAACTATTGGTAGCACCTCGCTAGTCGATCGGCGCACGGCTCGTCGCGCGCGGCGCGCGAGTCGCGCAGTGCTCTTATCTGTCTAGCCGTTCGCTCTCTTGCCAGTGTGCCTCACGCACACATACACGGAGCGCATAGAATACCTAAAATCGATTACCGCTAGAAGCTCGGTGTGCCCTTAAATACAAATAAGTAGGATATCTTGCCTAAGCCACAGAGTAGACAAACGGAACAGAGATAAAGCTTCATACAACTGCGCGAATCGGTTGCACTACTATGCACGCGGGGCATGTGTGCGTGACCACTGACCGCTTGTCGCGTACGCGGCGAGACTGGGACCAAACCGGTTTACGCTGGCACAGCCAGTTGACAATCTCAGGGTTGCGACGCACGTTGTTTGTTTTTTAGGTGCAAGTTAGCCATAGCCATCACTCTTCTTTTGCGTTTCAAAAGTAATTGCATCACTTTCGCTCGCTTAGTAGGTTTTCGTATTTTAGATTTTCGAGGTAGCGCTTTAATAATGGTTGTTCATTGTACTGTGTGTATGATTAAAACTAGAAAAAAGATATCATACTTTAACTATCCCAAGGAGTACCAATAGGTAAGGAAATTTTTGATTGTTACTTTTTCATTTATACCTTTATTTTATTAGTATTAAGATAAAGAAAAACATATTTTTATTTTTATTTGTATTTATTTATCTGACGTTTTGTCAATAAGCTCAAATCTCCATAGCAATCACATGCTGATGAAATGTGAATAATACTAGTACCTACAATAATAATTTGATAATTATGCCATGTGAATGTTTCCCGTTAGATTAGGTACTTGAAAAAACTATATGTTAGATTCAGTATTTACCACACCATTAATAGAAACAATAAATTATTAAAAAACAAAAATTATAAAAAGAAAAGAATAAGTAATTTGTAAAGTATTCTATCATACTGAATGGATAAAACTATATAACAAATGTTTTGTTTAATTTGTCCTAACCTATTGTGACAACCCTACCAAAATATGTAACAATTTTGCACGTTCTTAAGAAGCTTTGCCTCTGTTCCGTTTGTCTACTCATGTGCCTAAGCACCGAACACGGTTTGTACGCGAGCGCGCTCGTAGGTATGCGTCGTCACACGCACACACTGACAAAATTTATCGCTGCTAAGTGCTAAAGGTGAAAAAAAAACCGGGCAAGTGCGTGTCGGGCCACGCACAGTGTAGGGTTCCGTAGTAGCCCGTTATCACAATACAGTAAGTACGATTCTGTTGTTCTTTATTCTGAAATAAGTAATGGTAAAGATATTAGGAGTTAATGGTTATGCCATCAAAAACATACCTAACTTGTAAAAAAAAAACAAGTCTCGCAACTCAGTTCTTCTACCGTAAAAAGTTGTGAGATCCATGCAGGGTTGGCATGATTAAAACAAGTTGTTTTGAAACACGTGTTTAAAACAGTTTGAAATAAAACTATATTTTTTATTAAGTGTTTCAAAACACAGTTTAAAACAAGTTTTAAACAATGTTTAAAACATGAAGAAAAAACAGGGTTTAAAACTACCTTTAATTGCAAATGAATGGAAATAAATCCAAACGAATAAATATGTAGGACTCGTCGTTTCAGCCGATAGACGTCCACTGCTGGACATAGGCCTCCCCCAATTTTGGGGGGGTTTGTAGGACTCTAAATAGCTTAAAATAAATTTACAAGTTGAGGCTTTGTTGTATTTCTAATTGGATAATACACTGCATAGTGCAGCATTAACAAATCCTGCATTATTTTTTTTCGTCATGAATCCTTCTTGGAGTTGATATTCAACCTCATTTTTAATACGGGCCATGTATAACTTACAGTGATTTCAAATTACGAATCGTTGATACGTCAGATGGCATTTTTTCCATGGTGCTGAGCTTCACTTGAAAGAAATCGGTTGACGTGAAAAGATATTTTTTTTTCCTTGGACTAAAACGCCTAAATCTTTGTATTAATCTGCCTTAATCTATGTATCTGAAAGTGTTTTGTGTTGAAATAAGGTGCGTAGGTATTTACTATTTTTGGGTTATTCATTGTTATATTTTTTTCATGTCGCAATATTTTTAATCGCTTTCGTTCTTTACTAAAGTTTCCTCGCTAGAAGACGTTTCATTGAACGAGACGATCGATCGATTGAGACGTTTCGTCTCCACTGCTGATGGAAAACTAAAAGTTTTTTTTCTCCTTCATTGGTACGTAATAATTATGGTTCTATGCTCTTTTTTTGGGTATATGAGATTCTGCTAGCTTTATGGGCTCTTATGGATAAATTTTACTCCAGGTTAAGGCCCGAACTTACAGCAAGCCGATACACTCGGCTTTTCCGCTTACTACCCAGACTTCCAATAAGTAATTCTGCAATTTACCGGAGCAACAGCCGATTCGTACTGACGATCAGAGCCGAGCTGAGCCGGATTCGCCGGTCACTAAAAAAACACTAGTTTTATACATTTTGAACTGTTTGTTTTATAAAATACATACTTATAAAAAAACGTTTTTTTTTTCAACCCTGGATTTTGCTCTTGCTATGGCCACAGCTTTCTTGGCTTTTTTCTTTAGAGCTTCATACTCACTCTTTTTTTCTGCTTTCAAACTAACATTCTCATCTTCAACACTCTGCCATTCCTTGAACTTTTTCTTCTTAGCCTGCAACACGTTCTGTATTTCTGTCGACCACCACCATGTATCCTTATCTATCGTACCCTTTCCTTTCGTCTCTCCCAAAATATATTTTGCTGCACTCCTAATAATATACCCTGCCATTTCATTCCAGCATTCATTTACACTTCGATCATTCATGTCCCCCAAATATATCATTTTATCCACCACTCGCTCTTTAAATTTCTTCGCATAGTCATTCTTCTCCAGCATATGCCATTTTATTTTGGACTTTTTTTTAATGTATGACCACGCTGCTGGTCCTGCTCCACAACCTCAACTAATTGATTAACACTTCAAAATACTGTTGGAGGTGCTGAAAATTGTAAGACTATCTTTGCATTGTATAAACTCAATTTCCTTTGTATTGTATAATTGCATAGCACAGATGTGAGCTCTATGTATGTACTATACCTTATTTACCATTTACCGGGTAATATGTCTTTCATTGACTTGAATGTGCCATGGCGGCTGATAGTATGTCATGCTCACACAAATGTCTCGCTGGCGGTGGCGTGTGTGTTCGATCATTTGGCTCCCTTCAAAATGGTTGAGCTAAATGGTGCTGATCTATGCGTCATGTTCGTGAACGGGCGCCGTCAGTTGGGGCTGGTCATTACTCAGCTGCCTCGGCTTATTTTTAATTATGGGAAGGTTGCTATGAATGGACCACATAACTTTACGACCTCATACCTCAAAAAGTGTAAGTGTTAAAATGAAAGCAGTTTATTATTTTTATTTCGTAGGACCTTTATTTATAATAATCAAACGCACAAACAATTCGGGCTTACATTTTTTGATATAAATGAAGAAAACAAAATCTAGGGCTGTTGCCTTCTTTGGACCATGGGCACCTTCAATGAACCACCAGGTTGCCATCAATGGACTTCGAGAAATTTGTTCTACAGGTCCAATCGAGGCAACTAATTATAATTATCAATATTACAAAATTGTGACATACGAGGAGAGACAAACGTTACTCATACACATACGACAAGCAAACAAACTATAGTTATAGGCTACATATTTAGCAATAAAATTTTACATTTGGCACTTTTACTGTGTTCTTTGGCCTTTTGGTTTACTCCATCTAACCCTAGTTTCAGTGTTGCTTTCGGGATTCCATATATTCTGCTTGCTTCATTTAAACCAACTCTTTGTTTCCTTACTGATTCTAAAGCAAGGTTCATACTTGTTTCACTCCATGCAAAGTACTTCCTTTTTTTCGGCGACATTCTGGAATTTTAAATTTATAATGATTTTTCTATGGTTTTCCATAATTAGTGAAATACTCGGGACCTATTCCCATAATTATAATCAGAAAAATACAGTATCTAAAAAGTTGCTATGATTGGACCGGTCCAACGGTGGAACTCTTTTGGGGTCCATTGATGGCAACAAGGTACTCGCTAAGAAAAAAATAAAATAAAATATACATGGTCATGATTAGACAAAATTGGATAACACTCATGGAATCACAATTAAATTGTCTAATAGTTCATAACCACTGACGCGGCCATAACCACGAGCAGGTATTGAGGAAAATGTTACACTCGCTCGAAAACCAAGATCGGCCATTGAAAAAACTGCGACAGCAAGCATTTTCCACACCGCAGTATTTTATTTTTAGTAATTTTGTCTATGGGAGTATTGCTCACGTTCCAGGTTCTTTAGTCGAGTGGTTAGATGAAGTACATTTGTGCCAAAGGCCGTGTGGTTATATCGGCATTACGAAATAAGTTATCTGTAGTTGAAAATCTTTAAATAAACAAATGAGACGGCGATGACGCATGCGTAATTTGATACTCGCGTGATGTTATTGTTATTGTATATCAAAACTTTGGAACAACAATGGTATGTATTATATGTCATTCGATTCAGTATGAATGGGGCTATTTTTTAGGTAAATAAAAAAATAGGGTCATCGCTTTCGATTTTGAAATAATATTATTTTAATTTTTAATTGTCGTAATGTAAACAAACATTAAAAATAAACAATTATTAAAAAAAATCAAAGTCTCTTAATGTTACGGAACAAGTTTTGTTATCTACACTTGACTATCCACTTGAAGAAACAGCCATTAGTTTAACAGCGGTCCATAGAATTTTTTTCTGTACGAGTCGTGTATAAGTGGCGAGGGCGCTCCGCGGCGCGTCGAAAAAAATGTGCTAAAAACATACTTGCGTATAGGAAGGCGTTACCGCGGGGTACTTGCGCGTGAGTGGATAACAGTGCACACAGACAAATATGAATGCGATGATACTTACGTCAAATTGTCCTGAATGTAATAATTAGATTTTGACCGCCGCAAAGACAACGTCATACGTCTCTCCTCGCCACGTGCCCCAGCGTCACTGAGATAAGAGGGGGGCAGTGTTGCCAACTGCTATAAGTACGAGTCGCTAGACTCAACATCAAAAGTCGCTAGAAAGTCGCTAAAACTAATTCCACCTGAAGCGGAAGCAGGGTTTTGTATGGGAGAGGCAGAAGAGGCCACCGACATGCAGTGTGTAAGGTTGGAATATGTGAAAAAACTTAAAAGTAGGTACATAAGTAATTAGATTATAATTCAAATACGCATCGTGTACAACATAGGTACCTACATTTAAAAAAAAACTTTTAATTATATTATATAATCATTGTAACAATCACATAAATTAAAAATACTTGGAAATGTGCATTTGCATTTGTAATAAAAAATAAAAATAATCAAAATTACAATAAAAAATATTAAATTACTCTATAACTGATTTAATTTATACCTACTGCAAAAGTCGCTAGATAAGTCGCTAAACAATTTTTGTCGTCGTAACTTTTTTTTAGTCGCTAAGACTTAAGCAAAAGTCGTCATTTCTAGCGACAAAGTCGCTAAATTGGCAACACTGGAGGGGGGTGCAACTGAGTCGTCACGGAATCGTTTCGACTAGTTTGGGTATTGCTTGCTTGCATGGTTTTGGAAATACCTTGGTGGTCCAATGAGAGAGCTAATCCAATGATCGCAACCTTCCCCTACTTTATTTTTGGATTGTTGTTTTGCTGTACTCTGGACGCTTTTCACGCGTACGTCTTTTTTACATCGTTCTCACATACAATTGTAAATTCAACAAATGATGTAGGTAACTAATATTTTTGTAAAAAAAACTTTTTACAAAAAAAAATAACCGACTTCCAAAAATAATACTAAAAATTGAAAAATAACTTTAATTTCGGAAGTCGGTGTCTTTGGTTCCGAATTTTCGTTTATTGACACCGACTTCCGAAATTAAAGTTATTTTTCAATTTTTAGTATTATTTTTGGAAGTCGGTTATTTTTTATTGTAAAAAGTTTTTATTTTTCACTTTTTAGTGGGTCCGTTTGTAATTTATGTAAGTTACAATAGCCTAATGTCAACTGCTCATCACTTGTTACAAAATATTGTTTTTCCCGATGTTGGGACGTCAATTGTTGAGGAGTTCTCCTGGTAAGGACCAGGATAACTCCTCAACAACCACTCACCATACGCATTGTGACGAGCATAAGTTGCTTAGCAACCATATTAAAGTAATCGAATCGCAACCCGTGAAATATTTGTCATTGAGTAGTTCCAATGGCCATCTGTGGTCTTCTTCATCAGCTCCACTTTACCAAATGATGATTCCTGAGAGCAAATGCTCAAGTTATTTTAAAAAATACCCAAATCGTTATTGCTTTGCCTATAAAATTTGAGGGTTTCCCTCGATTTCCATGGGATCCTCTCATCAGATTCCAACTTGATGATAATGGGACCATCTCGAGAGTATACCCTTTCAAACAAAAAAAGAATTTTGAAAATCGGTCCACAATTGGGGGAGTAATCGCGTAACAAACACACAAAACAAAAAGAAAAAAAAAACATACCGTCGAATTGAGAACCTCCTCCTTTTTTGAAGTCGGTTAAAAATATAATTTAAAAGAGTCCATGGAGTTTCCTGCCCGTTCTTCTCCATAGGTACCTACGCTTTGGAATGGGCAACTAGCTTCATATTCTCTGACTGACGGACTTCTTGACAACAAAAGTGCCTGTAAATGGTTTAATTGAAATAAATGGTTTGAGTTTGACGCATAATACCTACTGGGCGTGAGGGCAGACCGGCAGACGTCGTTGACGGTTGTGTTCATTTTGCGAAGCGATTAATTACTAACTTACAGTATAGTCCAGTCAAATAAGACTTTGAAGGTTACAAAAATTCCTATAGAGCTAAAAATTGGTATGAATGTTCAGAATATTATTATAAATGAATTGTGAAAAGTCCCCATGAATCCCTCTTGTGCAAAAATGTTTATTGATGGTGAAAGTTTGCAAAAATAGGTTTTTCGCGTTTTTCAGCTAAACGGTGAGTTTTACAGCAAAAATAGTTCAGACAAAAATTGTAGATCATCCGATTCTCTACAAAAAATGTATCCACACTTTTTTTCATAAGTATTGCCATTTCCGTGATATAGCGGTTTAAAGAATTGAAAAAAATATTTTATTCGTAATATGCACGTTAATGTACTTTTATATACATTTTTGAACCGTTATACGAGTAAACATATGAGTCCCTATGTCTTATACACACAAATTATAAAATTCTTAGAATATAAATGAACGTCAAAAACTCCGCCCCTATTTTCATTTAGTCGCAGGGCCTTTTTTTTCCGGATGGGAAGTCATGAAATGACTCCTCCCGCTCTGAGTGGAGCGGAAGGGAGTGTCAGACTCTTACTGACTAAAACCCACCCGTGTTCCTTCCTTCGCCCTTTATGTTCCGGGCCAGCGTAACCCTTCCGGACAATCCCGCTGACCCGGCAGGCTTCGGCCCTAAGGGGGCCCCTCCTCGATGCTGACATCTCTTTGAGGCGCGCGTGGAACACTTACGCGCCGTCCGGCACGGGCCTGGTCCTGATCGGACGGTGAGCTACCCATTACTCTCCGCCCGCAGGCCCGCGCCTACGGTGGCCGGGAGTCGTCACGCGGCTCCCGACGCCCGGAGCGCCTCCCGCGGCGGCTGGGACGGGAGGCTCTCTCCCTGAGCCGTCACGCCATCTCCTTCGCTAGCATGACTGCTTCGCAGAAGGAGGTGACTGCCTACCCAACTAGCAATTTTCTCTTGCGCATATTATGCAGATTTAAGAACTAAGGTGTTACAGCAGACTGACATGTGTCTAGACTAAGACAGTACATCTTATAAAAGCATGATTTAAAGCGTTTTGTACTAAAAGAATACTAACACTTAGTACGTGCTCTTATATATGTGTATAAAGAATCGTTGTAACACATTTATCAGCACAGTTGTCTTACAAGTGCATTTTTAAAGAGCAATTGCTCTTGAATATTATTTGCACTTAAAAAATCATTTTAAAAGTACATTCTTTCTTAGTAGAGTCTGCATTGAGTGTTTTATAAGTCTGTAGTTCCTTTTTTATTGCTTCTTTCCATTTACTTGAGTCTGAACTTTCCATAGCCTTTTCGTACGTCTTTGGCTCATTATCCTCGACTAAAACATTGTTATATTCATAAAATGGGGTCTGCTTCCTCACACGAGTGCCTCGCCTTGATGTTCTCCACTATTACTTAATGCATTGGACTCATCACCATCATTTGGCACATACAAGCTATCATCGGAATCAGTCTGTAATATACTACTGTCTTCTAGATCACTAGCTTCTTGAGAGTTAGGGCTACTTTCTCTGCTTTGCTCCTGTCCTTCGGTACCCTTACATACAGTCTTCGTGGTCTCACACTGATTATTTTTTTGTAGGAATACAATATCTCTTCTTAACTCAACATTATTTTTGTGTTCAAAATACAGGGTTATTTGTAAAACACCAAAAACCTCTTAAGAAGTCATTGTACTCGTCTTTATGAACAACTTTTACTATGGGACCAAATCTGAAATCGCGAAAAAAAAATCAGCTGTTCCCTACATTTATGTTCGTATAACTCGTCAGAAAATTAATCGTATGAGCGTTTTGGATGTCAAATCTGTTAGCTCGTATGACCAATTATTGAATAAATAAATAAAATGTAGGGAACAGCTGATTTTTTTTTCGCGATTTCAGATTTGGTCCCATAGTAAAAGTTGTTCATAATGATGAGTACAATGACCTCTTAAGAGGTTTTTGGTGTTTTTCAAATAACCCTGTATTTTCTATATCCCTTTGTACATTATCCCTTATACATTAGCAACAAGGTTAAATCAGCGGACAATAAAATAAAGACGGTTTGGAAAATTACAAATAATGAAACGAACAGGAATAAAAAGCATAATTCTGATTACACACTGCAGACGTCAAGCGTTCTCATTTGCACTTACAAAGAAGTGGCTCAAGAATTTGTAAATTTCTTTACTAGTATCCCACTTAAAACAACTGAAACCTTAAATTCGTCGCCCTCGCTCGCTTTTGATTTAGTCAGGGCGAACGTTTCAGCCTGCCCGAGTGAATTTAACTTTAGGCATATTAACCCCATAACAGTAATTAAAGCTTTAAAGCAAATTAAGATCAAATTGACCGAAGATTTTTGGGGAATGTCAATTAAGGTCTGTACCTCCATAAGTGAGACTATTGCGCCTTACTTAGCCTTAGTATTTAATTCGTACGTGGATCAAGGAGTCTTCCCCGATTTGATGAAGTACAGTAAGGTAATACCACTCTACAAATCCGGGGACGGTAAAGACACTAATAATTATAGACCCGTATCCGTTTTTCCGGTTTTCAATTCAAAAAGATAATGCTTAATCAAATGCTCAATCATTTTAACACGAATAAAATCCTACACGATCAACAGTATGGTTTCACTAAAGGACGTTGTACGACCGACGCCGGTGTAACTTTATTAAAACACATTTTTAACGCGTGGGAAGAGGCTCAAGACGCCATATAAATCTTTTGTGACGTCTCCAAGGCATTTGATTGCGTCGATCACGAAACCTTGCTTTTGAAACTTGAGCATTACGGACTTGGAAAACTTGCTCTCAGTTTAGTTAGTTCTTATTTAAATGATAGACAACAACAAGTTCAAATAAATGGAGTCAATTCACTTGGTTTAATAGTAAAAATTGGTGTGCCATAAGGCTCGATATTGGGTCCTTTCCTCTTTTTAGTGTATATTAATGATCTTTTTCAAAGTCAAAGTCAAAGTATTTATTAGTGTGTTTTTTGGTGATACAATAGGTCTTATAATTAGGATATGGTAACTCAAAAAACTACCCATTAGGGCATACACTATTTAGCAATTTAGGAATATAAAATCAATATTACATACAAATTAACATAAATAATAGGTACTTCGAATACAATCTATTTTTATAATAACCATTTTGAATACAATTAATAAGTCAAGTTTTTAAATTGTCAAGCATAAATACATAATTATCATTTAGTTTACTTATTACATTTTGTCAAAAAGGAATTCGTCAATGGTATAATAGCATTTTTCAGTCAATAAGTTATTTAATCTCCGTTTAAATTGTGTCAAGTTAAGATCTTTAATATCATTTGGTATTTTGTTGAATATCTTCGGGGCCATACAGAGGATGCTTTTGTGCATAAGGGCGGTCTTTGAGGGTCTTAGACATAATTCATGGCGATATTCTTGTCTTGTCGATCTATATCGTTGCTCTGAAGCCTTCTTAAACAGATCGCTATTTTTCTTGACAAACAATGCTGTCTCGTAAATGTAAATACACGGTAATGTTAGTATTTTAAGTTGTTTGAAATGCGGTTTGCAACTTTCCGTTGATTTGAGACTGCATATTGATCTAATGCATCTCTTCTGTGCTGATCTACTCCATTTATTAAAAAATCAACCACAAATGGTGTTATTTGCTGATGACACTTCCTTAATTTTTAAGGTAAATAGACGTGCTACAAATTTTGACGACGTAAATAATGCCCTACTGCAGGTTCAAAATTGGTTCACTGCTAATAATTTTGTATTAAATGGAAAAAAATAACTAAGTTCATAAGATTTTCTTTACCAAATGTCAAGGGTAGTGATTGTGAGATAATATTGAATCAAGAGAAACTAGAATTCGTCGATAAAACTGTTTTCCTAGGGATCACACTCGACTCAAGGCTACAATGGGGTCCTCATTTAACAACTCTTGCAGGACGGCTAAGTTCAGCAGCTTATGCTGTCAGAAAAATCCGTCAATTTACTGATGTAGATACCGCGAGACTAGTCTATTTTGATTACTTTCATAGTATCATGTCTTACGGTATTTTGCTTTGGGGACGAGCTGCAGACATCGATTCTATTTTTATTCTGCAGAAAAGAGCCATCAGAGCCATATATAATATCCGCAGACGAGATTCTCTAAGGGAACTGTTTAAGGAAATTAACATCATGACGGTGCCTTGTCAATGTATCTATGAAAACATCATGTATGTAAGGAAAAATTTACATCTTTTTAGTAAAAGAGGTGATAGACAAAATTATAGTACTAGAAATAGGGACCTTTTAGTTCAACCAGGCTTCAGACTGGCTATAGTAGATTCATCTTTTATGGGGTACTGTTTAAAATGTTATAATAAAATACCTCCCCAGTCCCCACATTCTTCAAATGAATGAGACATAATTCAAGTCTTGTATAAAACGCACACTATGCAGTCAGGCATATTATAAGTTAGGGAATTACATCACTGATAAAAACGCCTGGCTCAATGCTGGTCCTGCTCCACAACCACAACTAATTGATTAACACTTGAAAATACTGTTGGAGCTCTCGAAGATTGTAAGACTATCTTTGCATTGTATAGACTCAATTTCCTTTGCATTGTATAATTGCATAGCACAGATGTGAGTTCTATGTACCCTATAGCTACCATTTACCGAGTATTAATATGTCTTTCATTGACTTGAATGTGCCCTGGCGGCTGATAGTATGTCATGCTCACTCAATTGTCTCGCTGACGGTGGCGTGCGTGTTGAAGTATTTAGCTCCCTTCAAAATGGTTGAGCTGAATGGTGCTGATCTATGCGTCATGTTCGTGAACGGGCGCCGTCAGTTGGGGCTGGTCATCTCTTAGCTGCCTCGGTTTATTTTTAATTATTTTATTTTTCGATTGTTGTTTTGTTAAGTACTATTGTTGTACTCTAGACGCTTTTAACGTTTTACGTCTTTTTAGGGTTCCGTATAAAAACGGAACCCTATTACTAAGACTTCGCTGTCTGTCCGTCTGTCCGTCTGTCTGTTTGTCTGTCACCAGGCTGTATCTCAAGAACCGCGATAGCTAGACAGTTGAAATTTTCACAAATTATGTATTTCTGTTGCCGCTATAACAACAAATACTAAAAACAAAATAAATTAAATATTTAAGGGGGGCTCCCATACAACAAACGCGATTTTTTTGCCCTTTTTTGCTCGATATCAAAAATGGCAACAGGTAGGCACTTGAAATATTCACAAAATATTCAGTTGTATTTTAACTTTAATAATAAATAATAAAATTAAAATAAAATAAATATTTAAGGGGGGCTCCCATACAAGAAACATGTTTTTTTCGGCGTTTTTGCCTTGTGGTACGGAACCCTTCGTGTGCGAGTCCGACTCGCACTTGGCCAGTTTTTTATTTATTACATCGTTCTCACATTATATAATTTTAAATTCAAAAGTAATGATGTACTAATATTTTTGTAAAACATAATTTAAAAAGAGTGTCCATGGAGTTTCTTGCCCGTTCTTCTCCATAGGTACCTACGCTTTGGAATGGGCAACTAGCTTCATATTTTCTGACTGACCGACTTCTTGACAATTCAAAAGTGCCTGTTAATGGTTTAATTGAAATAAATGCTTTGACTTTGAGTTTGTCGTTTCTCCATACCCTACCATTGTTCCTTTTTCTCCTTTTGGGTCCCACTTCCTTCTCTTTTCCTTAGGTATGTAAGTGAAAACAGCAGTGCCAAATATTTTAAGATTATGTATGTCATAAGTTTTGTTTGACCACAATTAATATGGGGTTTTTCCTTCTATACTACTTTTACCAGTTCTGTTTAACAAATAAGCTGCAGTATTAACTGCTTCCGCCCACAGTTTCTTGGGTAAATTTTTGGCACACAACATTGTCCTTGCAGCTTCTACTAAGGTTTTGTTTTCCCGTTCCGCATTTCCGTTTTGCTCCGGGCTATAGGGAACTGATGCACAATACCCTTTGCTTGAAACATTTCACAAACTTCTTTATTAATAAATTCTGTTCCGTTGTCACTCCGGAAGGGTTGGCTTTAGAGACGTGCTGCCCGCGGAGGGAGGAAAAAGTGGTTAAAGCCGGTAGGGAATGGGTCCCCGGTTATTACTAGACCACTCTTCATACAAGGTAATGCATATTTTTCGAGAAATTAATGAAAACTGTTTCTAACCTCAAATCAGTTTTTTAAGGAAAACGGAACGTTAAAATGGACGATTGACAACCAAATCTGTACCAGTATATTGTCTGTGGTGTAAAATGTCGTGTAAAATCGTTGAAACGGAACGTAAAAAGAACTGTACTGTCATCAGTGTTATTAAGTACTCTGTGGTTCATTCCGTTTCTTCCCGAGTGAATGTTTTGTTGTGTGTGAATGTTTTGTTGTTTTATTTGTCTTGTTATGTACTTACCTACAAATTCTGTTCAGAAGGAAGTTGGCGTACGCCACTTTATGGTTGAAATAGGTCGAATCTGTCCCAAAACCGAATCGGGGCATCCCGACTCCACGTACAATAGGTCGAATCTGTCCCAAAACCGACTCGGGGCACCCCGACTCCACGTAGTCTTTTGGCTGCTACCCCGAGGGTGTATTTAAAAATCCGGAGGCGCGGAGGGAGTGCAGCCCCCGCCCGCTGTAACAAAGCATGGGTGCCTATCCTTTGTTACGTAAGGGCGAAGGGGCTGCACTTCCCGCAGCGCCGGAGACGTGCAGAAGCAACTTTGTATTGAAAACCAGTGTTTTGAGGTTAGGTTACAATAATTTGTTTTTCTCAAGAACGGTGCGTCCTCGTTTCATGGGAGTGGTACCAGGAGGAACGGGGGACCCCCCTCCCCCCTCCACTCCCCACCACCACGTTTTCGTGCCCCCGGAAACTAAATTTTTACCGATTATAGTGTTTTGAGGTTAGGTTACATTAATCGGTTTTTCTCAGGAATGGTGCATTACCTTGTAATGGGAGTGGTACAGTCGGTGACCAACATTGTCTGACCCACCCAACATTGCCTGACCCACCGGCATATCTTGTTAAGCCATTTTAATCATTATCTTCTTGTCGTTAAAGTTGAAAAGCTCTTAAATAACACGGCCATACTTACTAACTAATCTTTAATTTCGCGTGTTCTCAACCAGTCATTGTGGCTTCGCGGTTCGATGCTGGATTCGCGACGAACAACATGTAGGTTCGAAAACACAATCCACCTTTTATCAATTTCTTTTTAATTTCTTTTTCTTTATTTATTTTCATTTATGATTTCTACAATATTTCTTGCATTATTATAGAACGACCAATATGATTTTTGCCTAACAACTTTTCTGGAAAACAAGTGGGTAAATAAAAAGAACTATAAGTTCTCAAATAAGTAGGACGAAGTAAAAGTTTACGTCGTGGGGTAGATGGATACTGATGGATATGATCTAAGTGACAAAAGTCAGTCTACATACGCCTAAACAGTGACTGCGGCGCACAAACATTTCTAAAACGTTTGACGTAAATCGTGAAAAGTATTTTTATTAATTTGGTGTAAGTAATCAAAGCGTCATGTCGCAACTTACCTAATGACTATACAAAACATTGCTGGCTGGATGGTTTTGTCCTGCTGCCGACTGTGCAAATTGCCTATCCAAATACAGATATTTACTTCGTGCAAGATAACTGCTCCATCCACCGTGCAGGCATTGTGAAGAATTGGTTAGCTGCTCAAGAAGGTGTAACTGTTATTTACTGGCCATCTAAAACTCCGATTTGAACCCTATATAAAACCTATGGGGTCAAATGGTTTTAAATTGGGACACATCCGAAGTGCGAAATAAAAACAATTTGGCTGAGCTCGTGTCATCGACATGGGAGCACAAATGAGAGGAAAAGATTTGTGTTGGAACATGGTGTGCGGTATGCGTAGCCGCTTACAGCAAGTTATAGAAGGAGACGGTGCGCCACTTCGCTACTAACTAATCTACTTATAAGTATTTTGAAACACACTATGTAAGTAAATGCTCAATTGAATGAATGCTAAACCATTAAAATGTAAGATTCTGTGGTGATGTTATTGTTATAGATGGAAATGCATTTTTCTATTTAAATAACATGTTGATTCACTACTGACTACATAATATACTTAGCTATAAATCTGTAAAACATTTCACAAATTCATTCATTTTCTCGCATTTATACATCAATGTTTTCTTGATAACACACTTCCAAGCAATTACCATTAGCATGACTTTTTTTAAATGTTTATAAATGGTTAGGTTTGAATATGATATTATAAAATGTATTAATTTTGAACTAAGAGCATTTACTTACTTTATTTTACTTATGTATATTTTAATGAATTAATAAACATTTTTATTACTTGCAATGATTTTGTTTCATTTTATACAAACTGCCCATTTAAAAAGATATTTCCCGACTTCGTTCGTTAAAAAAAAGTAAAAAAATAGATAATAATTAAAAACAAAACATTTAACAAAAAACTGTTAGGTTTTTCCTGGTTTCGAATGCAGTCAACGATTAATATCGAGCTGCCTTAGTGACCACGAGACCAACTCAACTCTTGTAATACGTTTTGAAATTCGATATTAGTTGTGATGACAGACGCAATATTCTAAAGAATTTGAACCATATCGTATATTTTCATAAAGTTCATTATCGCACAATCACAACCAGCTATTAAAATGAATCACGGAATTTAGCTATTAACCGTATACACCTTTAAAATGTTACTGATGCGCGATATTTTTTTTTTATTCATCCACCCTCGCCTTGGTTTTTTTTTAGTAGTCTTGAAACTCATTAGCCTTTCAACCTTAACAACAACAATATAATGATTAAAATCGCCTAACAACATGATTTATCGAAATGCTTGCACGGAGTATTCCAAATGTTCACGATAAGGTTCAAATTCGCTATCACTCAAGTGGGTCAGATAATGTTGGCCACCGACTGTACCAGGGGGAAGGGGGGAAGTCAAGAACATACATGTTGCCACTCCGCTGAGCAAATGCTATTAATTTCTTCTGTTAATTGTAGAATTTACATATTATATTTTCTGTTGTTATCAAAACATAACCTTTACTCCTTAGATTAAAAAATGTCCAGATGGATAGTAGGCCACTGAGAATTGAAGCCAAAAACACGGGGGACAAATGTCTCACGTCGTACGATCCATACGTCAGTCGCCTAGTAACGCTCCCCGCGTAAATTACGTCACGAGTCCGGGTTTTGATATTTTAAAATGAAGGTTTGTGTTGTGAAATGGTGTAGAAATCACACTAAAAAAAAAGGAATGTGCCACTATATATCATTTCACAAGTAAGTATTCAATTTCACTTTGTGTTTTTTTGTTACCGCATTCTAAATTTATGTAAACAAAAAGTATAACTTGACATTACTGTCACGCCATATTTGTTAAGTGTTGCCAGGGGCATAATTTTTTTTACCCATTATTTGTAAGTTTGTGCTATTTAACAGTTACCGTTTGTGCTATTTCTGCTTACTACCTATTTAAGTACACCAAAACAACAAACATTTAACTAACTTACAAGCAAATAACACAAAAAGTTGTAACATAATAATTTCTGATAAAGTCGCACATGACAAATTACACAAATTAAAGAAATAACGTTGAAACTCAACAACCGTAATAATAAAAAATCATGTCATTACTGTTGATGATATATTTTACGCTAAACGTAAAATACTGAAAATCTCCCACATTTAAGGGTAAATCTCTGCCACTGGTATTACGCGCACATTGCACACAAACGCAATTACGATACGTAATACACGGCCTCACTCACACATTTAAAAAAAGTGGCTTCACTTAAAACGTTGCGTTTTGTTTCGAACACGGAATCTGGACATTTTTTAATCTAAGCTTTACTCGTAACACGATTGACAGATAACAAATTCATTTTCAACTCAGGCACGTATAGAACATTGTCTATGTTCGTATCAATCCATAGATAACCATTCCATACTTCAACTGTCACCTGTCCGCAGCCATGGACACTAATTTGCGTTCCATTACCGACAGTTACCTTTTTGTTCGTAACTATCGATTAAGACGAAAAAAGTTTTCGATCACAACACATGTGTTGGCTTGCGCCTGAATCCACTAACAACTTGGTTTTCTGAAAACTTTCGCCAATCGCACTTTCTACAACAAAAGCATTACCTTCTTTACTTGCTTTGTTTTTTAACCGACTTCTAAAAAAGGAGGAGGTTCTCAATTCGGATGTTTATATTTTTTTTTTTTTTTATGTTTGTTGGCGCATAACTCCGTCGCTTGCCAACCGATTTGAAAAATTCTTTTTTTGTTGGAAAGGGTTTACTTCCCAAATGGTCCCATGAAAATTTTATCGAAATTGGATAAGCGGTTTTTGAAAAATCAACGAAAATCTAAAAATGTATCTACATTGCCTGCGATCTTTTCATTTACTCTGCATTGCGTTTTTTGTTCGCGCATAACTCCGTCATTTAGGAACCGATTTAAAAAAAAATTTTTTTAAAGTAGCATTTGCTCTCGGAAATCATCATTTGGTAAAGTGGAGCTGATGATAAAGACCACAGATGGCCATCGGAACTACTCAATGACAAATATTTCACGGGTTGCGATTCGATTACTTTAATAATTAATTATGGTTGCTAAGCAATTTATGCTCGTTACAATGCGTATGGTGAAATGGAGCTGATGGTGACTTCTCAATCAGCTCCAGTTCTCCTGGTTCTCATTAGGGGAACTCCTCAACAATTAGCGACCCTGCATCGGGTAAAGCAATATTTTGTAAAAGGTGATGAGCAGTTGACATTAAGCTATTGTAACTTAGATAAATTACAAACTAACCCACTAAAAAGTGAAAAATAAAAACTTTTTTACAAAAAAAAAAACAACCGACTTCCAAAAAACACTATAAATTGAAAAATAACTTTAATTTCGGAAGTCGGTGGCAAAAAACTAAAATATTTTTATACAAATCCAAAGACACCGACTTCCGAAATTAAAGTTATTTTTCAATTTATAGTGTTTTTTGGAAGTCGGTTGTTTTTTTTTTTGTAAAAAAGTTTTTTCATAAATCGGCACTGACTCTTGAAATGTCCAACTTTATTGCAATAGAAATACCTTTGTTCCGTTCGACTATCTTTGCTATAATGGTTACCTTCCCAACTAGCAAAATAATCCTGGAATGCGATTTTATAATGCTACATGGACTTATAAAGCTCCGATGAAGGTTTTGGTGGTTGCTACTACGCTTTTAACAGCATAAATACATGCTGTTTTTACTCAAGTACGTTGTATCCTATAATTTTTACTTATATTCGTATATAGGATCATATTTCCTGACAAATATAGGATCAAGACTCCTATAAAAGCATGAAATAAGAGTAATTACACTCAAGAGTAATTACTCCGGTAAGTCAGACTTAAATGCGCCTATAAGATAATGTCTGCGGGCCATTTAAATCTTAATACTCCTGTAGGAGCATGTACCAGGAAGACATGCACTGAGGAGCAATTGCTCTTGTTATTTGTACTTATAGCCACATATAAGCTAATATTTTGTGGCCAATATAAGTAAATTAAAGTTAAATTACTGTAAGTCATTTATGTATCTGGTTTGGTTTAACATAAGCTTAGAAGTAACTGTTAAATGGATTTCATATCCACGGTTTAAAAATAATTAATCACCAAGATTATAACAGCAGTCGGTAGGATAAAATGTTCTCTATATTATTTTTTTTAGATTTATCGTATGCCGTTTTAAACCTAGACATACTTATACAGGCATTCCACAGTAGTGTTATTGTCTAAGTAATCTCAAACAATCCTGGTTAAAACCCTTAAGAATCCACTTTTGCTTGTAACGACCAGTACAGTAATCGGTAACAATGGCGAATCTTCTTCGGTTTTGAGATAACCCAATATAGAACCAATATACTTATATTGGTACTATGTCACACTTGGAAATGCTAAAAATACTTATTTTAGCACTATGTCACACTTGGAAATGCTTACTAAGAAAATGTCAGCTGCCTTCATAATATTAATTTGATATTAATTAATACTAAAATGTAAATAAGCAAATTTCAAGAGGCGCTTTAAAATTGTAATCAAAACCATGATAGATTTCACAGAAAATTCATGTTCCCCTACGAATAAGCTATAAGACTAACAATTTGACAACAATAACATTTTGTTTTTCTACTATGGTTGACATTAATAAATTCTGATTCATATAAATACTTATCCTCAAGATGTTAAAAATATTTTTTTACAGAGCACAACAATGTCCGATAAACTCACTTCGGCTGTTCACAATATATGAGCTTAAGTAAGCAATTTCTAGGCGCTTATTAATCTAATTTTTTACTATAACTTACTTATATTGAGATTAACAGGAGTATTTGCATTGACGTAATTCAATTACAGGAGCAATATAGGCGTATATGGCATTTCAGCGGTCTAATATAAATACGTTATAAGTAAAAGTAGACTTATAAAGTGGGCCCTTTTCCCGACTTATATGTGGATATAAGTCTCATATAGTCCTCGATAAATGATGGTTCTAGGATAGTATAAAAACCACTTTTTGCTAGTTGGGTTGGTAATTTGAATTCGCAGATTTGCATTCACTTTGAAAATGTCCAAGTTTATTACACTTAAAGCACTTTACTGATTTCTTGTTGAACATTTTCTTAGCGACAAAGGCAGCAGATGATTGCGAATTTCCACCACCGCCTCTTTCCTTCAACCTTTCCTCTTCTATCAGCAATCTGGCGACTAAGTTATCATAAGTCTGCTTGTCATCTGGCGCAGACTCCCATGCCGACACGAAATATCTCTATTCATCCGCTGAAGACATTAAAACTCGGTGAAAATATATCTGACAAGTTGGTCATAACATAACCAATTATGACCAACTTGTCAGATATATTTTCACCGAGTTGCTTTAATTGGTTTTGCAACTCTTGTATCTTCGATAAAAATACTGACATTTCTGAACCCTCTTCATATTTGAATTGAAAAAACCTTTGCTGTACAATATGAATACTTGTTTCTGATTTCTGTTCGTAAATACCATTCAACTTTTGCCACATCTCTGCCGATGTTTCGCATGTAATTATATGCACCATGACATTTTCCGAAATCCTCGTAACCAACAATGTTTGAGCTTTTGCATCTTGCATTTCCCAACGAGTACTCTCTACGACATTTTCCGTTTTTTGTTTTTACGGCTTACTATGTCATGTAATCCTTGACCACGCAGCAAAACTATTGTCTGGAATTTCCATGTGTTCCAATTTTTTGAACCTTCCAGTTTTATTGCTCCTTGCCCGTACGTTATAGAATCCATCATACTCCTTTATTTTATCTCTTCCTGTGTTTCCTGCCTTGTTCAATCCCCAAACAAGTAATTCCTTCCAGTTTTAGCTCAAAAACAAAAGACGAGCCGCGTCGCCCTGATTTCTTTTCGCCAGTATCCACAGTAATCACTTTTATTATTGCGTTTCCAGTTCGGTTATGTGTCTGGGCCCATAACCTGATGATTGTTGTAATGAAATATACGCAATAAAATTAAAAGTAGTTTTATTTCTTACAGAACAATAAATAACCGTCCATCTCGACAAGTACAGAGTATAGACCACACGAGAGAGAGATAGCAAGCTGCTACGTCACAATCTTTCTCTCTTTTTATTACATTGCATGTACTACGTTCCGTTCAACATGTTTTCTTCACCGTTTGAGAATATCTATACTAATATTATAAAGCTGAAGAGTTTGTTTGTTTGAACGCGGTAATCTCAGGCACTACTGGTTAGAATTGAATAATTATTTTTGTGTTGAATAGTCCATTTATCGAGGAAGGCTATATAACATCACACTATGACCCTTAGGCGCTGAGCAGCGGGTGACGTCGCGGGGAACAGCTAGTGGTTAATAAACTTGAAACTTGGCACGAATACATATCTAAGTAAATTATGAAGTTTGGCATTTTTCGTTTATCTAAACTTAAAATAAAAAACGTGTATCCTTTGATTATATACATTTATCTAATCAAAGCGTGTATCAGGGTTTTCGAAAATCTACCCCTAATTTAATGGGGTGAAAAGGGTTAGTTAATTTTACAGAGGAGGATTTTACTGCGTGGCTTGAATAACTCGAAAATTGGTATACATAAACTTTGAGTCAAGTAATGAACATTATCCTAAACGACTTTTTGAAATTCCGCCCGTGTGGGAGTGAAAAGCGGGAAATCACACTAATATTATAAAGGCGAAAGTTTGTGAGTGTGTGTGGGGGGGTGTGTGTGTGTGTGTGTGTGTGTTTATATGTTTGTTACTTCTTCACGCTCAAACGGCTGGACCAATTTTGATGAAATTTTGTATGGAGGTAGCTGACACCCTGGATTAACATATAGGCTACTTTTTATCCCGATATTCCCACGGGATCGACAATTACGCGGGTGAAACCGCGGGGCACAGCTAGTACAGTTTATATGAAAAACTTATTTATTTGGTTATTAAACTTGAAACTTGGCACGAATACTTATCTAAGTAAATTATGAAGTTTGGCATTTTTTGTTCTTCTAAAATACAGGGGGTATTTTAGAAAAACAAAAAAAGGGTGAATGGGGTTGCCAAAATTTGTATGGAAGAATTTTAACGCGCGGTCCGATTACCTCGAAACTCGGTACCTTTTTATACTTAAGACCAAAAATAAAGAATAATGTGTATCAGGGTTTTTCGAAAATCTGCCCCTAACGGGGTGAAAAGGAGAAGTTAATTATACAGGAGAGGATTTTACAGCGTGCCTTGATTAACTCGAAAACCGGTATAAATAATCTTTGAGTCAAGTTATGAACACATCCCAAACGATTTTTTCAAAATTCTGCCCCTGTCGGGGTGACAAGCGGGGATACAGTTTATTTGAAAAATCGGATCCTTTTATCTATAAACTCAAAAATTGGTCCGAAAACTTAATTAAAAACTTAACTTGTCTAAATAAATGATAAACACACATTTTCGAAGTCTTTAGAGGAAAGTGCGAATTTCACGCGGGCAGAAGCTAGTTAAATAAATAAATATGTCGTGGATAAATGGCGCCATAGTACGGCGAACAGCGCCATCTAACTATTTAGTAAACGAAGAATCATGTGCTCGGAAACGCAAGCGAGCCCTACCACTTGGACACGATCGTCAGGGGAGGGGGGGATGCAGCGAGGACTGGTGGGTCTACCTACAGTCGACAGTCGAGCTCGGACAGTCTTGGCAAACGCTCAATACCAAGTTGTTAATCGCTAGTTTAATAAAGTTACCTAAGTACTGTAAATTCAAATAATCTTTTCGTTCGAGTACCCACTGCAGTGCCCACACCTATCTTAACTATGTCGGATCGTGAAGAAGACCCGATGCATCGCAACTCGGCCACCTAGTGATGCGACAAATATAAATTAAAACAGCAGTCAGGATTTATAATTTTCTAATATAATTATAATTAGGTACTTACTTAATTCTAGCTGATTTTTTAGAAAAACGTACACAAGCTATTTACACTCTACAATTTTCGTACATAGTAGATTTGAATAGATAGAATAGATCTAAATAGTGAAAGTGAAAGCCTCACCACTAAGCAATAGTCGGCACCCGTCACGCTTGACAGCGGCTGTGCGATCGGCTGAACTAGCCATCCGTGTCAACTTGCAAATCTCGTGTCTCTCCGACAGTCTGCCAGCATACATTGCGACATTGTTAATGACTTGCTGACCTGACAGACGTTGTTCTGTCCAATTTTCGACATTTCATACAAAAATCCTATAAAAAAGGTCGTTCAGTTTTACCCGAATTTGAAATTGTTCCAGGAAACTACAATTCGAAAGTAACTCTGTCTGTCTGTCTGTTTGTTATCTCTTCACTTCACTCACTTCACTCACTTGATTTACTTATATGAAATTTGGTATAGAGACAGTTTGAGTTCCGGGAAAGGACATAGGATAGTTTTTATCCCGATATTCCCACGGAATCGACACTTATGCGGGTGAAACCGCGGGGCGCTGCTAGTCTTTCTATAAAAACCTAATTCGGACTATTACGAACATTCCAAAACACCGGTATTCAGCTGCATCCGGTTAGACTGGTAGCCGACCCTAACATAGTTCTATGTTGGGGTCGGCTCATCATCATCATCTGCTTAGCCTTTATCCCAACTTTGGGAAAAAGCTAGGCAGATGATGATGACGAAAATTCAAAACAAAAAATTGCCGACGTGCCCATGAATGTAACGTCACCAGCTTTGAGTATTAAACCAACACTCAAAGGTCACCAGTCAACGTTGGTTGTCAATAATTGTATTGTCATTTATTGTCGCTCTAAATAACATGACACTCAGCAGCAGCTGGCGTGTGGAGGGACAAGTGTGTGGGGAGCGAGGAGCGGGGTGCGGGGGAGTGTGGCGCTAAGAGTAGGCAGTAGGAGCAGCTCGGACGGAGAAGTTCGGGACAGAAGGACCAGTAAGGACTGCTGTGAGATCCTTGCTAGCATGGCGCAGACGTTATGTCCTTCGACCACAATTACTTTTAACGAAACCGTTGGGGTTGGGATCGCACGTTGGGGTTGGGTAGTGTGATTACGACACGATCATGGTGAGCATTTAGACCATCAATCATGTACTCCTGTGCGTTCAGCGTGGTGTGGTGTGGGTAGGGTTACCAGATGAAAATTTTAAAAGTCCGGAGAAAAAGCCTGATTTCCTTAAAAAATCCTGAGAATTTGTTGCAATTTCAGATCTTTTTCTCAAACGTAATGTACAATTAAAAAATTCATATTATTAATAATTTTGTGCACTGAGGATCTCGATTCTCGGAGGTCATGCCCACCAACACGTTGGGCGCGAATATGAAAAGACTGATTATGTTTCATAGATAAATAAGTGTTGATTTTATTTGAGCAATTAACACGAGCAAAGTTGTTTTTTTAATTAGTCACTATGTGTAAAGTTATTTTTTTTCTGTTTTGTACCTTTTAAATAAAAAGATCTAAAAATTCTACTCTATTTTCTAGAAAATTCTGAAAATCCTGAGATTTACAAAATCCGACCGTAATCCTGAGAAGAGTTTAAAAATCCTGAGATCTCAGGACAAATCCTGAGATATGGTAACCCTAGGTGTGGGGAGAGGGTAATAACGAGCGGCAGCTGCGCGCGCGCTTTGGACGCGTTTGATTGATTTCAATTGGTTCGACTGGCCGCCGCGCCGCTGTGAGCTGACTCTGTGACACAATTGTTTTTGGGAGATGCTCTCGTGTCACACATTCTAATTACGATCGGCGGCACCGCTGCTTTCCTGATGAGGTAACAAACTATCATACGGCGTCGTAGTAACACGCCGTTTTTAGGGATCCGTACCAAAATGGTAAAAAGGAACCCTTATGACGCGACTCAGTCTGTCTGTCTGTCCGTCTGTCACAGCTGGATATCTCAAGAACTACTAATAATAATAATAATAATAATTTATTTATTCAACTTGACAAGGTCCAATGTTTAGTACAAAAATAAATAACTTATCAACTAAGGGTTAGTAATAATAATTAATTGATTATAACATTATGATGATGCACAACTTGGACGATATATTAAACTTCTTCTACAGTAAACTTAACAGCATTTTAGATGTTTGTGTCCCCAAGAAAACCCGTGGTGTGAAGTCACGGTACACGTATCCTAATTGGTACACGAGCGAAATAATACAAGATCTAAAAATCAAAGCTAGACTTCACAAGACGTTCAAGGAAACAAAGGATTTAGTTGTTTACAGTGAGTATTCTAAATACCGAGCACTTATTAAAAACAATATTCATACTGCACACAAACAACATCAAACTAAAATACAATGTCAGTTTGCGAAAGATCCGAAGTCATTCTGGCAATATATGCGATCTAAGATCTGTGTCAGCACAGCTAACAGACAAAATATTATTAAGGATGGTCAACACCTAACAGATCTTGAATGTGCCAAGCAATTTGCGATGTTTTTTAGACATAGACCTTGGGCAGCTAGACTGTAGTGAAGTCTACAACAATCGAGATCCTCATGTAGCAGCAGAAACTATGGTTAATCTAATAGGGCGAGTTATAGAGACCAATTCACAAACTGCCAAAGTACCTAACCGTAAAAAAATTGTGAAACCGTGAATTACCCCAGGGCTTCTTCGCTGTGTTCGACACAGAGACAATTTGCATAAAAAAATTAAAAAAGCGCCAGATAATGATGATCTAAAAATAACCTTTACCAGATACAGAAACTTCAGGAACAAATTATTAAAGAAAATAAAAACAGAATATTAAAAGAATCAAATAAGCAAAGCAGGAACAAACCCCAAGCGACTATGGGCTTTTTTTTTTTTTGCGGATGGGAAATCATCAAATGACTCCTCCCGCTCTGGGTGGAGCGGAAGGGAGTGTCAGACTCTTACTGACTAAAACCCACCCGTGTTCCTTCCTTTGCCCTTTATGTTCCGGGCCAGCGGTAACCCTTTCGGACAATCCCGCTGACCAAGCAACTATGGGCTGCAACAAATAATTTGACAAACAGGACTAAAAAGAAAGAAACTCCATCTCATTTCTTAACTCTGTCACCCACCCCAAAAACATCGGTAAACTCAGTTAACGATTACTTTGCTCAAATTGGTAAACAGCTCGCGGAAAAAATAACAAGCCCACCAGAACCAATCAAAGTTATTAATAATAAGAACTTGTATTCAATGGTTTTGCTACCAACAGACGAAGATGAGGTTGAAAAATTATTAATGTCCCTTCGTAGCGATTGTGCACTGGGATGGGATAGAATATCAAGTAGTATTATTAAAAAACATAAAGCCACCATTGTGCCCCCGCTTACATACATTTGTAACCTAGCTCTCTCAACAGGTAAATTCCCTAGTCTTTAAAAAATCAATCATACACCCGTTCTACAAGAGTGGGGACAGAAGCCGTGTCAGCAATTATAGACCCATTAGCTGTTTTGCCTGCCCTGTCATAGAGAGGATAATGAATAATAGGCTTGTTGATTATCTCGAAAAACATAATCTTCTATCTCCAACACAATACGGCTTTCGGTCTGGCAAATCAACGTCCGACGCAGAACACGATTTGACAAACTGTGTTGTCACCAACCTGGACAAGGGGGAAAAGGTGCTAGGCATATTCTTAGACCTTGCTAAGGCATTTGACACGGTTTCTGTGCTCATTCTCATCCAAAAAATGGAGAATTTGGGAATAAGAGGGGTTCAACTTAAACTTTTTGAGAACTACTTGAGTGAGCGTACCCAGTGCGTTAAAATAAACGAACACATTAGTGACGAACGAGCAGTCTCATATGGCGTCCCTCAAGGAAGCGTGTTAGGTCCCTCTCCCACCGTGTTCCTTATATATATTAATGACCTGCACCCTAATTGCGTAACACACTATTACTATCAATTTGAATCATTTTGAAGCATATTTCTAATCCATTGCTCCATATGTTCAAAAGATGTGTCTGCTCAACAACGCAAATAACGCAATGAATGTTGTTGAACTGTCAAAATGAAACCCATTGCTACTGATAGTGTGTTACGCAATTACCCTGCTGGGTATGCTCACACTCCCCAGGGGTAAGATCATAACTTTTGCAGATGACACGGCGCTCCTCTTTAGCGCTGATACATGGGACGAAGTTTTTTCATACGCGCAGTCAAATTGGTTACGCAGTAATGTTCTTACACTCAATGTGGAGAAAACCAATTATATGACCTTCTCTCTTAGAGCAAATGGTAACGTCCCAAACTCCTCAGCGCCCTACACAATAATAACACACAATTGTCCAGAACCGCACGATAACACTGTGTGTACCTGCACTCACCTTCGAGGCACTAGACACGTTAAATATCTGGGAGTTATAATCGATGGTACTCTTAGATTCCAGGAACACATTGATACACTTAAAACCAGGTTACGCAAGCTAATATATATTTTCAAAACCTTGAGACGAGTAGCTGATGACAAGCTAAAGAAATCAGTATACTTTGCCCTTGCTCAGTCACTGTTAACCTATTGTATCACTGTCTGGGGAGGTGCTCCGAAAACTACAATTATTGAATTTAGAGAGAGCCCAAAGAGCCATCTTAAAAGTGTCTTCATTCCTGCCATACCGGTATCCCACAGAGCTCCAATACAAGGAGGCTAAAGTCTTGACAGTGCGTCAACTTTTTATCCTTAATATCGTATTAAAACAGCACTCATTACTTACCTATCACCCCACGGCCTCACATCGTAAAAGACGGTACAACCCAGTAGACCGCCGTCTAATGCACCAATCTACTACACAATTTTCAAAGCGGTTTTTTCGCCACCTAGGTGGTTTTCTATATAACAAAATAAACAGGATGTCACCTTTAGTAAACCTCACTAAAACTATGTGCAAAAAGAAT
This sequence comes from Mesoligia furuncula, assembly GCA_916614155.1. Classification (NCBI taxonomy): domain Eukaryota; kingdom Metazoa; phylum Arthropoda; class Insecta; order Lepidoptera; family Noctuidae; genus Mesoligia; species Mesoligia furuncula. The sequence continues at coordinate 26,298,468 of OU744812.1, read as the reverse complement.
GTTACTGCCTTACTAGAACAACTAAATTATGAGGATACTGAAAACATACTTACCTCTATGGTGTAATATCAGATCGAAGCGCACGGCAGTGCTCAGGCCAAGTTCCAGCAAGAGGCCGCACGTACGCCGTGCAGTATTTACCCGAACCGCTTCGAGCTACTTTTGACCACCCTGTATCTAACTATTTGTCACACGAAACCGAATCAAACTTTACATACATATAATACCATGACTGCTGTTAGTTCGAATACCAAATTTCATTTATGAAATTTTAGTTAATAGATTCGAAGTTATGGACTTTTCAAAATAGCTAAAGTGGCACTGACTGACTGACTGACTCACTCATCATCATCATCATCATCATCATTTCAGCCGAAAGACGTCCACTGCTGGACATAGGCCTCCCCTAAAACGGGGGGTTTGCCATAATCGCCACGCTTGGCAGGCGGGTTGACGATCGCAGTATGGTATGGTGGTGGAATGCATAGAGAACGCTGCTGCCCATTCTCCGGTACGCGCCTTAGTCGCCTTTTACGACACCCACGGGAAGTATGGGGTGGTGGTATTCTGGGGTGGTGGTATTCTTTAAGTCCGGCACCACACTGACTCACTCACTTAGAGTTAATCAAAATGTTTAGGGACTTCTAGTAGGCCTAGAAACTTGAAATTTGGCACGAAGCTAGACATTAGCATGACACTAAAGGAAAAATTAAAAAAATGGTTAAGTGTGAGTCTGGCTCGCGCATAGAGGGTTCAATATTAAATTTTTATTCTAGCCGGCCTAGAAACTTCTAACCGGCCTAGAAACTTGAAATTTGGCACGAAGCTAGACATTAGCATGAAACTAAAGGAAAAATTAAAAAAATGGTAAAGTGTGAGTCTGGCTCGCACATAGAGGGTTCCGTATTAAATTTTTATTCTAGCCGGCCTAGAAACTTCTAACCGGCCTAGAAACTTGAAATTTGGCACGAAGCTAGACATTAGCGTGAAACTAAAGGAAAAATTAAAAAGAGGTCAAGTGTGAGTTTGGCTCGCATGCAGAGGGTCCCGTATGAATTTTTTTTCTAGCTGGAACTAGACATTACCATGAAACATAATTTTGCACGAAGCTAAAGTAAAAATAAAAACTGGCCAAGTGTGAGTCGGACTCGCACACGAAGGGTTCCGTACCACAAGGCAAAAACGCCAAAATAAACATGTTTGTTGTAGCCCCCCTTAAATATTTATTTTCAAGTGCCTACCTGTTGCCATTTTTGATATCGAGCAAAAAAGGGCAACAAAATCGCGTTTGTTGTATGGGAGCCCCCCTTAAATATTTATGATATTTTGTTTTTAGTATTTGTTGTTATAGCGGCAACAGAAATACATAATTTGTGAAAATTTCAACTGTCTAGCTATCGCGGTTCTTGAGATACAGCCTGGTGACAGACAGACAGACGGACACACGGACAGACGGACAGACAGCGAAGTCTTAGTAATAGGGTTCCGTTTTTACCCTTTGGGTACGGAACCCTAAAAAACACCTCGTAAGAGAAAAAATAATAAAAAACCACAATTATCAAAAAAAAAGAAAACCTAGGCCACAGATAATATAATACTAGCCTAGGCTATACAATTTAATCCTACACGTGTATCTCCACTTGGCAAAAAGCAATGAAATCCCACCAAAAACATATAATGTTAAAAAATAAGGCCAAGTTCCTTACTCCATGTAGATGTGGCGGGTTTTCGGAAAACCATAAAATAATATGTACGAAAAATAACTATAACACAACGAAAACCCGCCAAGTGTAAATGGAACAATATTATTGTATTGATATCTATAAAGTTTCAAACACAAATTACTTACAACAGAATTGCAAAATAAGGCCGGTGCAAAGAAAATGGTTTAAAACTTGGCGTTGGTTTCGATTTCAACTCTTTTGCTGGTCAAACATCTACATGAAGTAAGGCCTTCTTTTTCAACATTATAATATGTTTTTGGTGGGATATAGCTATAGCCTTACAAAATACAAACCTACTTACATCATTATTCTCAAGTCTTAAAGTATAAACAGACGATCGAACTTGGTTCGGGCCGAACCACGAACATGGTGCGCTCCGAACCATATTCGCTCGTGTGGTGCACGGTCCGCCGGACATTATTATTATTAATATCGGTACGGCTGGTTCGGAGCGAATGTGGTTCGGCCCGAACCAAGTTCGATCGTCAGCTATTTATACTTTTAAAGTTACCTTTAAGTCACATAATATATAATATAATATAACACTATCACTCAGTCACGCACGCCCATAAAAGCGTCAACACATACACACACCAACATGTCACTCACACAGACCAACACCACTCCACACACACACACACCCTCAAACACACACACTTCCACAAACAAATAACCTAATTAACAAAAGTTTAGTTTATAATCACATATAGTTTAAAATTTAAAATTTCCACTCGAGCCACCTATCTTTTTATAATGTTGCTTTTTTATCTTTAAGGTTGTCTGTGTACAAGTACATAACAAAATGAAATGTATCTTTATGTAAAAGGGCGGAGACCTGGTGTCCCGAAATACAGGCCTAGAGCTTAGTTTAGGCACCAGTCTCCCACAATATTAAAATGTTATCTGACTCTGATACCATGTAACATAAGTACTTTTATAATATTGTGGTGAGAAAATAAATCTTATTATTATTATTAACTAGTCTACTGTTTATAATTTTCTCTAGAATTTTTGAAATTGAGGGGAGTAATAATAATAATAATTCATTTATTTCGGGTAACTAGGCCCATAGAACACATTTTACAAGACATTTCACACTAATAATATAATAGAATAAAATAATAATAAAATTCATAATAAATGTCAAAAAATAAAATCAAAATAAAATAATATAGCATTAAAATAAAAATGATAAAATTACCATATTCTAAACATACAAAAACACACTCCCAAGATTAATAACGCCTGCTAAACGGCCTCGCCTGAACATGCCTGCTGCAGCAATGCAGCATATAAGGGTAGTCCAGCCTGTCAGCAATCATCGCCAGGACTGCGTTGGAGCTGGCCCGTACTCTGCGCACCAGAGAGATGCTCCGCCTACGCATAGTTGCGTAAAAACAGGCGGTGCGCTCCTCCGCGAACATGCCCGAGGCGCTGCAGAACCGAGGCAGACCCACCACAATCCTAAATGCATTATTGTTGAGAACGCGGAGGTCGCTATAGCACTTCTTTGTGTAACGAGCCCACAAACTGCAGGTGTAAAGGGATGTACAATACGCTCTAAATAGTGTGACTTTTACCCTCCTTGAACATCTAGCAAACCTGCGGGCTATCATGTTGGCTCGTATTGAGAGCGACCTCCGCTCTCTCTCAATATCCTCATTATCACTTAGGTCAGGCGTAAGAATATGTCCCAAATATTTAAACTCTTCAGAGGTGTCCCGTTAAGTCTAACAGACGGAACATTCTGGGGACTTACTGCACCAACTCCAAAAACCATTAACTGGCTTTTTGCCACATTATATCGCAAACCATGATCACGAGCATAGTCTTCACATACATTTAACAACCTCCTCAGACCACCATCAAGCAACACCATGTCGTCTGCATAACTGAGATTATTCACAGACACTCCATCAATATGGCAGCCGACATGGCAGTTGCTGACCGCGACGATCAGGTCATTCATGTACACGTTGAATAGCGTGGGAGATGTCAACCCGCCCTGCCTGACACCACATTCAAGTAATGATATTGGCCTATAATTATTAACTACGTCCTGACTTCCAGATTTAAAGATAGGAATTACAACTGCCTTTTTTAGACAACTAGGGAAAATTCCTTCGGAAAGAGAGATTCTAAATACATATGTGCGTTAAAGGAGGTACCAAAATTTGCTTAAAGAGTTTAAGGATCTTATTGTTTATGTTATCCCATTCAACTGCACAGTCGTCTTTTAGCCCAGAAATGATTCGGGCTATTTCATCTTCATCGGTATCCAACATAGCAAAAGATTTTGGGTTACAGCTATTGCTAGATTTTTAGAAAGCAATATTTCAGAATCTGATCGGCAAGAGTTTTCTCAACATGTACAAATTTTTTTAGCTGTTATGAGTGGTGATGTATGTTCCTCGACTGTCACCTTTAATGATTCCTTAGCATAGACTGCCACACCATCATTTTGATTGTGGTTAATTGTGGTATGTAATAAGTTGTACCCTGGTATTACTGGGAGATTATCGTGGCGACTAGAAAGCCAGCACTCGGTAAGTATGTACCATTATATCACAATCAAAGTTAAGTCTATGAAGAAAAATATTAAAGCTATCTATGTTCTTCTACGAATGTTTTGGGTTGGTACGCGCGTACGGTAGCGAATTTTGATAGTCGGAAAGATATTGTCTGCGGTCCTCAACGTCACATGTCTTTGATCTAGTTAAAAATGTGTTATCTATATCTGTAATTAAGTTATCATCCATATTAAAATAAAATAAAACAATAAAAATAAGTATAAAATATAAGTCTAAAATATAAACTAGTATGTGGCGCTCTTATGCGCCTTCACAATCTATCAAATTTATGTACCTGTATTCGGCAGCTTTTTTAGCAGGGCAATCTGTATCTCCCGTCTTGTGGTTGGCTTGTTTTTAGGGTTCCGTAGTCAACTAGGAACCCTTATAGTTTCGCCATGTCTGTCTGTCCGTCCGTCTGTCTGTCTGTCCGTCCTCGCTTAATCTCTGTGACCGTTAGCACTAGAAAGCTGAAATTTTGTAGGAGTACGTATATCAGTTACGTTAACAAAGTGGTAAAATAAAATTTTGGAAAATATTTTTTTTTAGGGTAGCTCCCCTACATGTGAAGTGGGGATGAATATTTTTTTCATCATCTACCCCATCGTGTGGGGTATCGTTGAATAGGTCTTCTAAAATGGCTTAGGGGTTGCTAAAATTATTTTTCGATTTAATGCTCCATTTACGAAATATTAAAGTTTAAAGTGCAAATTTTTGTTCCAGTAGGGCGTCCCCCACCCTCTAAAAGCTAAACTACTAGCTTGAAAAATCTGGAAAAATTCTCGATGAAAGTGCATTTCATGAACTTTAAAGGAAAAGTATAGCGGTTAAGATAACTTTATTAGTTTAGCAGTAATAGTCGTTGAACTTGGGTGTTGGATAATTTTGTACCAAATACAAAATGCTTAGCATTAATCCTTTAAAGTGACTAAGATGAAGTAGTTGCTTGTTTATAATGGGTAAAGACTTGCATTGAAAACCAAAATATGTTTTTTTTTTACCTATTCAGAATAAAGAACAACAGAATCGTACTACATTGTGATAACGGGCTACTACGGAACCCTACACTGTGCGTGGCCCGACACGCACTTGGCCGGTTTTTTTAAAGGTTGCATATTAGAAAATCAAAACTTTCCTGAGCAAATTAAAAAGAATAGAATAGAATACTCTTTACTATGTACACCATATAAATTACAGACATATAAATATAGAAACTGTACAAAGGGTGACACAATGGGCGGTCTTATCGCTAAAAGCGATCTTTTAAAGACAACCATTGGATGGATTAAAAAGGGAAAGGACAGACAAATACTGTAGGTAGTCTGTGGTGTACCAATTACATACATAAAGTATATTATACTAATATATATAAATATATACATACAATATTAAACATGAAACATGAGCAAAGAAGATATAATGAGAGAGGAAGTGCTTTTTAACCATAATTTTAAAAGTGGACAAAGATTGAGCACGCCTTACCGAGACGGGCAAGTTATTCCATAACCGCTTGAACTGTAAAAGATTTGTCGTAGAAACTGGTGGAATGCATCGGCATCTCTAGTCTCAGGTACGAATCAAGTCAAGAACAACGTACAAATCAACAAAGTTTAAAATAACGATGGTCATTTGATCAAAAGTTCAGTTGACCAAAGTCTGGAATATCAATGTTTAAATTATTTATTACACTATTGACCAAATCGTTTAGCACAAAAAATTAGGTTTTAGTGACAGAAACGAATCGCTGTAAATCCGACTTCACGCAGTCTTGTCTGCCCTACCCCTAGAGTGTAATTTAAAATCGCGTAGGCGCGTAGGGGCGAGGTGGCCCGCGGGCTGAGGAGCAGGAGGCTGCGAGTCCGCGGTGGTGAGCGAAAGCCGTCTGCGACGATTAGCACGCATGGGACCGCCGGAGAACCGCAGCGCCGGAGCCGTGACAGCAACCATGCCTGCTGCATGTTGCATGCTGCATGTTTTCTTGCATGCTGCATGCATGCTGCATGTACTTCAAATATAAGTATACCTACATTTAAATTAATAATTCTTAATAATGATTTGATATTTTAAAATTACATCTAGCAACTTTTGATCAGTCGTTCATTTGATGTCACATACATTGGGATTTTAATTTTTTTGTAAATTTTTAACATTTGGTCATTTAAATTTTGCTATTTCGTTTATTGTTCTTTCGAAATTTGCTCGAGAAAGTTTTGATTTTCTTATATGCAACCTTTTTAAAGCGCGAACATGTAGCACATTTTAGCGGATTGGCCTTCTTTCTGCAGTCTTGGATTATGTGCCCTTCTTCACCGCAATGCCCGCATGTGGGGGCAGCAATTTTGCATGTTTTGGCTGCATGACCATACTGCTGGCACTTGTAACATCTAGTTACCAGTGTAAAGTCTCGTACCGGACAGTACGTCCAATTTATAAACAGTCTGTCCTGTGTAACGAGGGCCTTGCGAATGATGGCTGGCGCTATAATATAGCTTCTATAATCTAGTTGCAATTCTCAGCATCCTTCCTGCCAGATTTGTGGCTCTGTTTTATTGAGGTCAAAAATGTATCTAGGGACATAGTCGGCAGTTTGTCGGTCAAGTTCTGTTCATAGATCTATACATTTATAAACCTCATTTTCAGACATGGATGTGGGAACTCCTATAACTATTATGCGAGGTTTGCGTTTTTGAGGTTCGTCGATGGTAAGCCCTGACGAAGCGAGTTGGACTGTTTGCTTGAGCTCATCTAGATCATCTTTGGTCTCAGTGCTGATTATAAATCCTCCTTTTCCTATTTTGCGTATGCCTCGTACTTTCAGCTTCATTTCTCCAGGGCATATGATTTTTTGGACCATGGTCTTGGTTTCGTCACTGGTCTTTGAATTATCACAGGGATAAATCGCCACGGAACTAAAAGTATTAGGACGAACAAAGCTGTTCGACCCCTTCTTCACCATATCTGCAAAAGATGTGTGCCACACGAACGCACAAAGACAGTGCTTGAGTGAAGTGTTTTACTAACATAGGTTTAAGTTTATACACTAACACACATTGTACTTTATAATATATATGTTAGTCTGTAAGGTATTTATCTATGGGCCAAAGTAGCTTGAAAATAAAGGTTTTATTATTATTATGATAGTACAGAAGCCAGCACATCAAGCTACGCGAAACTCTTAAATTTTCCCAATCAATTTTGAACCTTATGCTGTAGCGATAAAGTTAAAAATCTATCAAAGTAATTTGACAGATTGTAGTAGCTTGATGTGGCTTTTACTACCTATGCATTCGCGCACCAGTGCGTGAATGCATAGGTAGTAAAAAGCACTGCACTGTACTGAAAATAACGTCATGACTAAGAATATACCTACAAATGATTTGATTCGGTGTGCTAAAACCATTGCCTTGCCAGTATCTCTATTGTTTAAAAAATCACTCTCTTCACGTTCTGTTCCCCAAAGGGAACAGAACGTGAAGAGAGCGATTCGAGAGAGAGAGCGATCGATCTGGAAGTCTGCTTTTTTTTTTACAACTCCGGTGCATAAAAAAGGGCACAAAAACGAAATAGTTAATTACAGACCTATTTCCAAGCTGTGCATATTAGCAAAAGTTTTGGAGAGGGTTGTCTACAACCAAGTTTACGCAGCGCTGAGCCAGTCTTTTAGCCCTTCTCAGCACGGATTTCTTAAGGGCCGTGACCTCTAATCTGGCTCTACTCAATGACTTTCTAACGGACAGAATGGACAATGGAGCACAGGTCGATGTCATTTACACGGATAACAGTAAAGCTTTTGATAGAATTGACCACAATATCCTTATAATAAAGCTTTTTAAGAATGGTATCAGAGGAGATCTACTTCGTTGGTTTACCTCATACCTTGAAAACAGATCACAAGCTGTCGTTATCAGTAACTACATGTCGAGCTGGGTTTCAGCTTTTAGTGGTGTTCCTCAAGGCTCCTTATTGGGTCCATTACTTTTTATCTTTTATATGGGCGACATCGACTCGTGTTTTCACAAGTCAAACTTACTTTGTTTTGCTGATGATATGAAGATATTTTCTGCAATATCATCGGATGATGACATGGATGCTCTCCAATCTGACCTCTTGCGATTGGATGACTATTGCTTGATTAACAAACTGGATTTGAACCCTGCTAAATGTTCAGTAATCTCCTTTAGCAGGAAACGCGTCCCTCTTCCTATTACATATAAACTTAAAGGGCAACTATGTATTACAGAGATGCGACGGTGTACGTTACCTACTTAGGCGTTTTTCATGACTCCAAACTCTTATTTGACGTGCACATAGAACAAATAGTGGCCAAAGCTTCGAAGTCATTGGATTTTGTTATGAGACTCGCAGGGTGTTTCAAAAAAGCCAAAACCCTTAAGATTCTTTATTACTCTTTTGTAAGAAGCCATCTTGAATATGCGTCACAAATTTGGAACCTATGTTATGGCAAATACATTGATCGTAATGAGAATATACAAAAAAGATTTATTCGGTTTCTATGTTTTCGGCTACGTATACCATACCATTCTGATGATTACATAAATCTTTGCAAGAAATTTCACCTGCAGCCACTTATAAATCGTCGTCGAATAGCAGATGGCGCTTTTCTTTTAAAAATTATATCTAACGAAAGTGACTATCCTGATCTCCTGCATAGACTGCGTTTCAATGTCCCCCAGAGATCAGTTAGATTTAATCCGCCGATTTCCTTTCCTTTTTCCTCTTCTAACTACAGGCAAAATTCATACAAGTTGCGAGCGAGTAAAGACTTTAATATTCTTTGCAAAGAGTTCTCATTTGACCCATTTACCGGCTGAGGGCTGACTTTTTTAAAAGTGCATAGTGCTTATATACCTTATTTGTATTCCCTTATATAGTGCTTGTTAGTGATCCTAAAATTTCTACTAGATACATTCTATGTTTTTACCCGTGAGAACCTGTAATTGGCTTTATGTCTCATTTAATTTTACTGTTGTTATGCTTTTGTTATAGCTATTGCTTCGCCTATAAATAATAAATAAATAAAATTAAACTCGATGATACGCAGCTACGGGGATGATCAGGTAGGTGCAGAATCGACCCAGGCGCAACGCTGGGCAACGCCCTCGGCCCTACCTTCACGACTCCCTCTCCAAAAAGAAATTAACTCAAAATTATGAAATAACTTTAATTTTGGAAGTCGTTGGCAAAAAAACTAAAATACAGATCCTAAGACACAATAGTTTTGTTTACATCCGATTAATAGTTTCGGAGAAATGCGTGCCTGCGTGGGTAAACATGCACCTATAGAAATGTGCGTGTGTGAGTGCGGGTGACAAAAAATTAAATTTAAAATTTAAAAAAACCCCGACACAAAATAATAATAAAATCAAATGTAATTGGAAAAGGATAAAAGTCAAAACAGATTTTTTATCCGTCAAAAAATAATTATTAATTTATAGTTGAAGAATAATTTTTAAGGCAAAACCGATTTTTTTATTTTATTATTTCCTTTTTCTAGTTCTTCCTTTAGTTATTCAACTTTCGTACAAGTATTTCATAGCTAGGTATTAGATATCTTAGGTATTTCAGATCTAGTTTATAAAATGGGAGTGCGACACTATCTGATGTAGAAATACGTTTGTTAGGTAAGATAATTCCATTCGTAAAAATAGTCAATCTCAGCGGTCGTAGGTACCGGTCATCACTCCACTTTCCTCGTCAATCTAGGGCATTGATCAGACAAAAAAATAATTTTCAAGTTTCTAGTTTTCATTTCGTTAGTTAATATTCCTCATTCCCTTTCAATATAGTGTGCTTACATTATTCTACTTGTCAAGCCCTTGCATTTGATCCTAACTATATTGAAGGAGTTGTGAAAAAGAAATGTACTTAATTCGCCATTTTGTGGTGGCGGCCATCTTGGATTTGAATTTGTAATAGTGTATTAGTATTCTACTAGTCAAGGCCTTCCATTTGATACCCATATTGAGGGAGTTGAGAAAAATAAAATGTAATTCACCACTTTGTGTTGGCGGCCATCTTGGATTTTAAATTTATCATAGTGTATGTAGGGTTTTAAAGATTTTAATAATTAGTTTTTTACGTTTGAGAAATGGCAACACTGGCCAACCGTCAATTTGGTATGGTAGGGTAGGGAATTTTAGTCTATAAATAAGGGGACTTGGCCGAGAGAGCTCACTTTTGGGTGTGAAGTAACTGTGGTGACTGTATCTATGAATAAGTGAAGAGAAAAATAAAGTATCAGTATCTACATTTAGTGAGTTTTACTACATTTCAGAAGTGGGATCAGAAAGGTAAAGTAATTTACAATTTCTTTACGCTAAAATTAACATGTGATAGCCTTAAGCTCGCTGTCCTATTTGGTCGGGGTACTCCCCGATAATAAGACAATGAAAACTGGGCTTCTAACATGTTCTATAGCCTTGTGGTGTGATTTTATTTGGTCAGGGTACCCCCTTTTTTTTTTTTTTTTTGAGGATTGGAAATCATCAAATGACTCCTCCCGCTCTGGGTGGAGCGGAAGGGAGTGTCAGACTCTTACTGACTAAAACCCACCCGTGTTCCTTCCTTAGCCCTTTATGTTCCGGGCCAGCGGTAACCCTTTCGGACAATCCCGCTGACCCGGCAGGCTACGGCCCTAAGGGGCCCCTCCTCGATGCTGACATCTCTTTGAGGCGCGCGTGGAACACGTACGCGCCGTCCGGCACGGGCCTGGTCCTGGTCGGGCGGTGAGCTACCCATTACTCTCCGCCCGCAGGCCCGCGCCTACGGTGGCCGGGAGTCGTCACGCGGCTCCCGACGCCCGGAGCGTCTCCCGCGGCGGCTGGGACGGGAGGCTCTCTCCCTGAGCCGTTCCGCCACCTCCTTCGCTAGCATGACTGCTTCGCAGAAGGAGGTGACTGCCTCCCACTCCCTCTCGCCCCGGACCATGGCTTGCACCAGGGCCGGACGCGAGAGGTCGCCGTCGCTGCCGATCGCCTCTACGAGGACACGGCGGTGCTCCGCCCAAGCGGGGCAGACCTCCACCGTGTGCTCCACCGTGTCCTCTGGGCGATCCTGGCAATGGTGACACCCGGGCGTTTCCTCCCGCCTGATGGTGTGCAGGAACCTCCCGAGACATCCGTGTCCGGTGAGGACCTGCGTCAGGCGGTAGGTGAGGGCGCCGTGGCGCCTCTCTAGCCACTCCTCAAAGAGGGGTCTTATCGCCGCTATCGCGGCGTGCCCTGCGCTGGGTTGCGACAGTCGCTCTTTCCATGCCGCCATGAGATCGCGCCGGAGATCCGTCCGCTCCGCAGCGATTTGCCGCGGAAGCGGATCCTCCCCCCGGCGTAGTGCCTCCGCGCGCCACTCATACAGGCGCGCGAGGACTATCGCCTCCAGATCCCATGGCGGCAGTCCGACAAGGAGGCTTGCCGCCTCGCCAGAGATCGTGCGGTAGCCCCGGATAGCCCTTATGGCTACCACCTTCTGGGGCGCGTTCAGGTAGTGGGCGGCTCGCCGCCGCAGTGAACGCGCCCACACCGGGGCCCCGTATATGGCCATGGACCGCACGACCCCCGCGTAAAGCCTCCGGCAGGAGGCGTTTGGCCCCCTCAGGTTGGGCAAGAGCCGCTTGAAGGCGGCCCCGGCCCGTTCCAGTTTGGGGGCCAAACGTCGGAAATGCTCCACGAAGTTCCACCGGCTGTCGAGGACGAGACCCAGGTATTTCATCGTCATCCCGACGCCGATGTGAACCCCTCCTACCGTTAGTTGGGATCCCGATGGCGGCGCGTTCCGGGGCCCATGAAACGACATGGCCTCGGACTTGGGTCTCGGCCGGATCCTCTCCACGACTATCGCAACCCCGCGTGTCATCGCGTCGGCCGCCGCCTGATGCGACCTCCCCTGCGCCAGGACCAGCGTGTCGTCAGCGTAGCAAACCACGCTGACGCCATCAGGGAGGTCGGCGCACAGCACCCAGTCGTACCCGATGTTCCACAGAGGCGGCCCCAGGACCGATCCCTGTGGGACACCGCACGACATCTCTCGCCGGTTCCACTCCCCATCGCGACCGGGGTAGCTGACGGCTCTTTCCGTCAGATACGCCTCGACTATTCGACGGAGGTAGGGCGGCACCCGGTGATACCGGAGTGCCTCCACAATAGTGCTCCAGGGGAGGGTGTTGAACGCGTTGGCGATGTCGAGTGACACCGCCACGACGACCCCACCCTGGGACACCGCGTCCCCCGTCGTGAAGGCTCTCACGCGCATGATGGCGTCCACCGTCGAGCGCCCTTTGCGGAAACCGAACTGGCTGTCCGCAAGATCCGGCCCCGTCCTCACCAGGTGCCCGACGAGGCGGCCCGCAATCACTCTCTCAAAGAGCTTGCCGACCTCGTCGAGCAGCACGATGGGCCGGTATGCGGACGGAGAGTCCGCAGGGCGCCCTGGCTTCCGAATGAGGACCAGCTTCCCCGTCTTCCAACGGCGTGGAAACTGGCCTCTCTCCAAACATGCGCTTAAGAACGCCTCCAGTCGAGGCCCGAGAGCCCTCGAGGCCAGGACCCAGGCTTTACCTGGCAAGCCGTCGGGTCCTGGGGCGGTATTTTTGGCCTTCAGCCTTCCTACCGCCGCTCTCACCCCCCCCAGCTCCCGCAGCAGCAGCGGGGGAGCTCCCGGTCCAGCTGCTTCAGCGCCCACCGCGGACCACTCGGGGCCTGTTGGACCAGCGCGCTAGAGGTCTGGGCGGAGACGTCGAACCGGATATACCGGTGGTCGGAGTAGGTCTCCACCCCCTCCATGACGCGCCAGTCAATGACGCGTTGTGACAGAGCGGGGCTGCCGAACGAGATGTCCACCACGGACTCACCCCGCATCCGCACACACGTGGGAACAGAACCCCGATTTAGGACGACCAGGCCTGTTTCCAGAGCCCAGTCCTCCACCATCCTGCCCCGCACATCCGTGTAACGGGAACCCCAGGCCAAATTCTTGGCATTGAAGTCCCCGAGCACTAGCACGGGGAAGGGATGGTTTCCGGCGACGACGACACTCAACTCTGTTAAAGAGTTGTGGAACTCGGCGAGAGTTCGGTTCGGAGAGAAGTACACCCCCACTACTACTATCTCTCCGAACCGTGCTGCTACGCACCCCTGTCCCTTCGTGACGCATTCGAGGGACGGGGTGCCGGCGGCGGCCGACGAAAGTATGGCCACTGAGCCGCTCAGGTCCTCCACCCAGTCATCCCTGGGCGGGACAAAGTACGGCTCAGCGACCACGGCGATGTTAATTGACCACTGCGCCACGCTCTGGAGCAACAGGTCCTGAGCGCAGGCGCAGTGGTTGATATTCGCCTGGAGGAGGCGTAGGGGAGCCATTACTCCTCCATTTCAGCCCCCTCCCGGGCCCCTTGTGAGGGCCCCTCCACTATGGCGGCGGCGGCAGCGGCGGCGGCGGCGGTTGTGGTGGCGGCGGCGGCGGTGGTGGCGGCGGCAGCAGTGGCGTTGGTGGCGGTGGCAGCGGCGGCGGCGACGGTGGTGGTGGCGACGGTGGCGGAGGGCCTGCCTTTCCTCCTGGTTCCGGCGGGTGGAGCGCAGGACTTGCTCCCCGCCCGGTGATCGGCCGGCTTGCCAGCAGCCGCACATGCGATACAGTGCGGCTCGGCGTTACAGGAGCCGGCCTTGTGTCCGGGCTGACCGCAGCGGAAGCATAGTGTGCTGCGGTCTACCTCCGAGGTGGATTGGACGCCAACATGGTGTCCCACGAGGCATCGGAAGCACCTCAGAGGCTTGGGTTCCAGCAGTTTGACCTGCGCTGAAACCCAACCCACCAGGAGCCTTCGGCCCTCCACGATTTTTCTGGCCGCAGTCACGGGGCAGCTTACCGTTATGGTTCGCATGCCCGTGAAGTCAGGACGTATGGTGCCCGCCTTCACCTGGTCGGCCAGACACCCGCCCGTCTTGACAACGGCGGCAACCACCTCTCCCTCCGTTACGGAGTCATCCAGGCCCAAGATGCGCATGTCTGCGCACTTGACGGGCCTGGAGACTCGAGCCTCATCCGCATTGAGGGACGCCCTTAGCTTCTCAGCTAGGGCGTCAGCGGTGGGGCCACTCGTCGCACCGGGGATCTCCAACATGCGGGGGCCAGTGGCGGTCACCCTATGCCGGAGGCCCCCGGTGATCCCCAGCTCCTGGAGGTCCACCGTCTCTTTCGCTTTTGCGAGCACGTCGCGGTACGTCACGCCCTTCTTGACCGCGTCCGGCTGTAGCGTTATCACTACAGCCGCGGTCTTCGGGGCGCGAAGCCTAGCCGCGACGGCTCGCTCCTTGCGGCGCCGCCTTTGCGCCTTCTTTCTGGCCGCCTTGGCCGCCTTCTTCTTCTCCCCGACCACCTGCCATTCGGCGTCGGTCGTGGGAGAAGTGGGAGGGTTTTGGGGGCGGGGCGTTGGCTCTGGGGCCTTGGCCACACTTGCTGGTCTGCCCCTCTTCCGGACCTGCGCCGGGGTGTTGCCAGTAGGCGCTGGGGCCCCGCCAGCCGGCGCCGGGGCTCCTCCAGCCGACGCCGGTTTGGCCGACGCCGGTTTGGCCGACGCCGGTTTGGCCGACGCCGGTTTGGCCGGCGCCGATTTGGCCGGCGCCGGTTTGGCCGACGCCGGTTTGGCCGACGCCGGCTTAGCCGGCGCCTGGGCCCGGCCGGACGGCCCGGGTTTAGGGGCGGCAGCTGCCGTAGCGGCCGCGTATGAGGCCGCCTTCGGCCCCAGGGCCGTCCAGCCTGCCAGAGGGGGGCGCAGGACTATGCCCTCCAGGACGGAGAACCGCGCCTGGAAGGCCGCCAGCTCCTGTCGAACCAGGCTGAGGACCTGGTTCTCTACCGGTACGGGCTGGCTCGGTGTCTTCGCCTGCGCGCCCCCGGTGACCCGCAGGCCGGCCAGGTCTGCCCGGAGCCTCCCATTCTCCTTTTGGAGATGCTCCATGGCAGCCGTCAGGCGGGCGACCTCCGCCCGCAGTTCAGCCACCTCGCCGGCCGAGGGGCCGGTGTAGTTGGCCGCCTCCGCTGCCGCCATGATGGAGGCCGTCGCCGAGACTACGGCCTTGTTCTTCGAAGCTTGGAGCTTCTTCAATGCCACGTCTCGGATCGCGGCCTCCACGACCGCCGCAAACCTGCGCTTGCAGTCCGCCTCGGGTTCAGGGCCGCTAACCTCCCCCGCCTCGTCGCTAGAGGGCCCCGAAGCGACCGCGCGACCGGTCCCCTCCTCCTTTGCGGACTCCTCCGCTCTCTCCGCCGCCTCACGGGCAGTGAGGCCCCTGCCCTTGCCTCGCTCTCGGACCCCACCCCGTCTACTGGTGGGGATCTTCCGAGCCGAGGCCAGCTCTCCGTCGGTGGACGACCCCTGGCTGTCCTCTGACCTTGGCCGCTTGCTGTACTTCTTCGCAGCGGCCACCTCCTTGGCACGACAGGGGCTCCCTGAGCCTCCCGTGCTCGCGCCTCCAGACGCGGCGTCGGACTCCGACCCCGCATCGCTCCTCATCTCTTCTGTTTCTGTTTCTCTTGTGTTTTCTGTTTCTCTTGTGTTGTGTTGTCAGGGTACCCCCTGATAATACGATTACAAAATAAGGTTATGATTATTGTGAATCTTTTATTTCGTTTTGTTACCACTTGGTCAGGGTACTCCTTGATAGTGGTAGCATGCATATATGCCAACTTTGGGTCGTGGTTTTATTCGATCGGGGCACTCCCCGATAATACAGCCGCGAGATAAGGTTGCGATTTATTGTGAATCTTTTAAAATAGGTTAGAATTACAACAATTACAGAGGGCATAGTTTGCTAATATTTGGTCAGGGTACTCCCTGACAATGTTGGTTAATAGCCCAAAAGTCTAGTTGTGTGTTAATGCTTGATCAGGGCACTCCCTGATAGTGTTGATAGACAGCTGGGTTTTTACAACATATTACTGTAGTTTTCTTATGTTATTTGTTTTATCGAACATTTATCTCCGTAAATGTGATCAATTTCAGCTTCACAATGGAAAAAGATTACAGCTACGCCCGGTCGTTGGATGCTTCACCTCGTGGTCGCAAAGAGAGCCGACGGCGCCTGCTCACTCCAATAAGGTGCTCGTCGCATCATCGACGTGATATTTCCGGTGCACGCTGCGGTGGCACCCGAAGCCGTAGCAAGTCACGAAAGCAAAGTTTTCGTGAGAAAGAGCTTGAGGTTGAACAAGAACGAGAGCGACTACGTGTACTCGAACAGGAACGCCGGGAACGTGAGAAGATAACAGAGGCGCATGGGAATCGATCTGCTAGAAGTTATATGAGGAGTATGAGCCGTCATCACTCCGAGAGCCGGCAGCACAGCTGCAGCCCGAGCCGGTCACGTCAACATGAGCACCAAGCTACACGAGCCAAGCGGAGACGAGGGTCACGTGAGCAGAGCAACGATTGTCTGCGTGGCGACGGTGCAACACAAAATAAAAGGTCACGTACCCCTTCTTTTAGCGTTAAAGATGTTATGGACTTGGTGCATTCTATTAAACATGGTTTTACATCTCAGCCGTCTACAAGTGCATAAATTTCTAAGAATATTGATCATAAAAACATTCTCCCTAATTTTGACCCTTCAGCGAAAAACCAGCGTGTTGACATTTGGCTACGTAAAGTAAATGAATGCGCTACCGTATACGGCTGGGATGATAAAACAACGATACATTTTGCAATGCAAAAACTACAGGGTTTGGCCAAAGTTTGGTATGAGGGTCTGAACACAATTTTGCATACTTGGAAAGAATGGCAAGGGAAGTTAATGAGTGCTTTCCCTTGCGAGCAAAACTATGGCCAAATCCTGGAAGATATGCTTAAGGGGAAAAGTAAGTTTGGCGAACCAATCGAAGTATATTATTATGAAAAACTTGCGTTGGTAACTCAGTGTGACATTACGGGTAAACGCGCAGTAGATTGTATTATCCACAGTATCTCTGACAGGACTATGAAATCGAGTGCATTGGCTCTTTGTTGTTCTCAGCCGGATCAGCTTCTCCAATTCCTAATGAGCAACAAAGAAAGCCAAGCTTCAGATCGTAGTTTTGGTAAAAATAACTCAAACCAATCAAATTCTAAAACAATTCAAAATAAATTTAATCAGTCTCAGGGTCCTTTGTTCTGCTTTAATTGTAAGGAGCGAGGTCACCCTTATTTACGTTGTCCGAAGCCACTAATCAAAAGCAATAAATGCCATAAAATCGGTCACAAAGTCGAAAATTGCTCGCAAGATCCTAAATCCGACAATACTGAAGATAAACCGGGAGCACCATATAAAACAATGTGTATTTCAAGCTCCAGTCCCAACTCAAAATTCATAAAGCTGGTCACAGTGAATGGTAGAACTTTAGATGCCTTTATTGATTTCGGTAGTGAAGTGACGTTGGTTAAGGAGTCAATAATTTCGAGCCTAAATCTTGTGCATGACCAGGTTCCGTCGGTCATGAAAGGTTTCGGGAATGAGGTGGTTCGATCGTTAGGTAATATATTGCTAGATATAGTGGTAGATGGAGTTGATGCGAGGGTAGCTTGCAGAGTTGTCAATGATAATCTGTTAGATAAACAAATATTAATAGGACAGTCATACACGGAGCAACCGCATATTCTTGTGTTCAAAAATTCCCAGACATTACAATTCCGTAAGTTGCATACTGAAATCCCACTGGTTTATCCCGATGCTAATAACATTCAGTCTGTTGAAGTTAGGATTGCTGCTGATGTCGAGATTCATGGACCCGCATCCATAAAGGCTCACGTAGGTTCCGATTTGAGTGGCTGTTTAATGCTAAGCAACAATATCGTGGGTGGTCCAAATCAGGAGGTTGTTGTTTATGGTGGGGTCTACCAAGTCCAGCGCGGGAATTTAGACATCGTTGTTTATCCATTTTCTATCCCCTGTAGATTGCGAAAGGAATTCGTTGCTAGTAGAGGAGAAAAAGTCGATTTTGTCCAGAGGATAGTAATATAGTCCCCAGGAATCGCAGAGTCTGCAGGTATTCAAGATAGTATTTGTGAACATGACATTCAGGAAAAAGACGTTCGCATAGGTGATTCTGTATCAAAGGACGATAGACAAAAGCTTATGACCATACTTAAACAATATAAACATTGTTTCGCCTCAAATTTGAAAAATTTGGGTTGTACAGATGTTACGCAGATGACAATTGAGTTGAGTAGTCAACGTCCTATTGTCTATCGCCCTTACAGGTTGTCACATCACGAACGTGAAAAAGTGCAGTCTATGTTAAGTGAAATGTTGGACGCAGGGATCGTTAGAGAATCAGCATCGGAGTATGCAAGTCCTATTATATTAGTTCGTAAGAAAGATGGTAGTTTTCGAATGTGTATTGATTATAGAATGTTGAACTCTGTAACAGTAAAGGAAAGATATCCGATGCCGATTATAGACGATGAGATAGCTAGGTTGTCTGGGCAAGCGTGTTTCATAACGCTTGATTTGGCATCTGGGTATTACCAGGTGCCAATCTCGGAACCATGCAAACATCTCACAGCGTTTGTCACTCCAGATGGATTGTACGAATTTAACCGTATGCCATTTGGTTTGGCAAACGCACCAGCAATTTTTCAGAGAATGATCAATAAGGTCTTAGGGTCAGCTCGATTCACCCATGCTACAGCGTACATGGATGATGTGCTTGTTTTTGGCAAAAATGCAGCTGAATGTCTTGATAGGCTCGAACAAATTCTGAAGCTGTTGGAAGATGCAAATCTTACATTAAATTTGTCGAAATGTAATTTTTTGCACGATAATATTGATTATCTTGGGTACGAGATTAGCGCATCAGGAATTCGGCCAGGTGAAAAGAAAATTCAGTCAGTTATGAATTTTCCACGACCAGTTAATATTCATGGGGTTAGGCAATTCCTTGGACTTGCTAGTTATTTTCGAAAGTTTATTAAAAACTTTGCTCAATTAGCGTCGCCAATTATGCAATTATTAAAAAAGGACTCCACATGGATGTGGGGCCAAGAACAAGAAAATGCATTCCAGGTGCTTAAATCACAATTAATAGACAGACCAGTTTTAGCCATTTATGATCGCGACGCGGAGACTGAAATGCATACCGACGCCAGCAAGGATGGCGTTGGAGGCATACTCTTGCAACAATGTAAGGATAGTGGTTTTCTTTGGCCAATTGCTTATTGTAGTAGGCGAACGTCGCCGAAGGAAAAATATTATCACTCCTACGAATTAGAAACGCTGGCTGTTATTCGTTCATTAGAGAAACGGGTCTATTTATTAGGTAAGGAATTCAAAATAGTCACCGATTGTAGTGCTCTTCGTTCCACTTTCATGAAACGCTATCTTATACCTAGGATAGCGCGCTGGTGGCTTTTGCTGCAAGAATTTAATTGTTCAATTGAATATCGACCAGGCACTAAAATGTCCCACGTAGACGCGTTATCTCGCAATCCCATTTCGAATGATTCTATGTCCGATTCTACTAGTCTGTGTGATAAAGTTATGGTTATTAGTAGCGAAGACTGGCTACATACCCTTCAGCTGGGGGACTCGAAATTAGAACGTATTAAAAAGGTTTTAGAAAAGGATTTAGATCCCAAGAATCTTCAATATATCAAAGATAATTATGTTGTTCGAGATAATAAGTTGTATAGGTGTATTAACGGCGACAAAGATAATATTCGCTGGGCAGTCCCAAAGGGGGTGAGGTGGCAAATATGCAGGATGAATCACGACGATATTGGTCATTTAGGATTAGAAAAAACTTTGGACAGGATTAAAAATAATTATTGGTTTCCAAAAATGTCACGGTTTATCAAAAAGTGTGTCGGCCTGTATTGATTGTGCTTACGCTAAGAAGTCCACGAGTAAAAACGAGGGTTTATTACATCCAATCGAAAAAGTAGCGTCACCGTTTCACACCCTGCATGTCGACCACCTGGGCCCCTTTGTCAGATCCAAACGAGGATACTCTTACCTTCTAGTAATGGTAGACTCATTTACTAAGTTTGTGTTTATAAAGCCAGTTCGAAACACGAATACACAAAATGTGATTCGTGTCCTGGATGACATATTCTATACATTTAGAATACCTGACCGTTTGATTAGTGATCGTGGCAGTTGTTTTACTTCTAACTTATTTAAAAGATACTGTTATGATAAAGGTATAAAACACAACTTGAATGCTGTCGCGAGTCCCAAATCAAACGGCCAGGTAGAGCGATATAACCGGACAATCCTAAATTCATTGAAAGCGCTAAACCTGAGACATGATGAGAAGGATTGGGACCTCCAGTTAGGGAAAATACAATGGGGGCTGAATAACACTGTCCAAAAGACAACCGCTAGGAGATAACTGCCGTGGGTACATGTAGCTGCGTTAGAACTAAATAAATCAGATTCTAGCGAATCTAGTGATGAGAGCGAACGTAGTGATAATAGTAATCATTAAATGTAGGATTCTACAGGACAAGTATTACAGAATGTTTAATATTATTGTTTCAGACCGAACGTGAGAATTGATTGGTTCACGTCATCGGTTATTACATCAGACCTGACGCGAGAATTGATTGGTTCACGTCATCGGTTATTAGAGGCAAGGATTGATTGGTTTGTCTAGGTTGTTGGTGTCTCTGATCAGGTGTGAGAATTGATTGGTTCACAACCTGATAGAGTACGTAAGTTCAGTAGCGAGAATTGATTGGTTCGCATAAGCATAAATTTTAAAGTTCTGTATGATTGATAAGTAGTTCCTAGTTCGAGATTAAAACTAGTCCTTTAGATCTAAGTATTTTTGGCGAGAATTGATTGGTTCGTCATAATTTTTGAGAAATTGTTATTTTTTTTTGTAGAAAGGGATATTATTATAATTATAACTTGTATTCAGCTATGGTAGTACTATGGAATAAATAAATTTATTAATTGAATCAAATAATATTTGTAATCATTGTTGTAACAAAATTAAAACCTAGGTACTTAGTTCTTAAGTTTTATTATGATTATAATGTTTTTTTGGGTTTGTTGTGAATTTGTAATCATCAAGTGTTATAAGGACCTGGTCTAATTGCTGAAATGTTTATATTTTTGTATATTTTTGGATGTTTATATTTTTGTATATTTTTGGATGTTTATAATTTTTTTTTTCCTTTCTTTGATTCTTTTGTTATTAAGAGTCCTCTCAGCCAAGAGTGTAGGGTATTTTAGTTACCACTTGGGGCGTGTATGAGGGCATACACGTCGTCAGGACGGTCGAGTGTAGGATTTTAAAGATTTTAATAATTAGTTTTTTACGTTTGAGAAATGGCAACACTGGCCAACCGTCAATTTGGTATGGTAGGGTAGGGAATTTTAGTCTATAAATAAGGGGACTTGGCCGAGAGAGCTCACTTTTGGGTGTGAAGTAACTGTGGTGACTGTATCTATGAATAAGTGAAGAGAAAAATAAAGTATCAGTATCTACATTTAGTGAGTTTTACTACATGTATAGTATTCTACTATTCAAGCCCTTTCATTTGATACCCATATTGAGGGAGTTGTGAAAAAATATGTAATCCGCCATTTTGTGGCGGCGGCCATCTTGGACCGATTTTCATCAAACATAGCTAAGAACATTCCCGACTAATTCACCTTGCAAACAAAAAAAACAAAATCAAAATCGGTTCATCCGTTCGGAAGCTACGATGCCACA
The DNA here is from genome assembly GCA_916614155.1 of Mesoligia furuncula. Classification (NCBI taxonomy): domain Eukaryota; kingdom Metazoa; phylum Arthropoda; class Insecta; order Lepidoptera; family Noctuidae; genus Mesoligia; species Mesoligia furuncula. Next base: position 26,276,465 of record OU744812.1, on the reverse strand, counting down.
GACAGACACACACACACACACACAGACAGACACGTCAAACTTATAACACCCCGTAGTTTTTGCGTCTGGGGTTAAAAGCACAAAGTCATAAACTAGACAAACGGAACAGAGATAAAGATTCATACAACCACATGAGTAGACAAACGGAACAGAGGCAAGAACGTGCAAAATTGTTACCTATTTTGATAGGGCAGTGGTTCCTAACCTGGGGGTAATTACCCCCGCAGGGGTAAAACGGAGATTCTAGAGGGGTAACACGGGAGGGCACGAAATAGTATTAAAATAGCAATAAACAAAATAATAGTACGGTAAACACAAAGTTGTGTTAGATTAAAAACAAAAGCCAGAAACCGTCTGAATGTTGAGCATGAAAGGAGATGCGCGTTGAGTGAAACCGAACCTAATATTGTCAAACTTGCGAATGCAAAGCAATTTCAACCTTCAGACTAGTTAACTCCGAGATTTATATATTACTTTACTAGTTACCTAAACGGGCAATTTCTTACATAATAAACATATTTTCGTTCGTGTGGTTTTAATTATTTTTAATTAGCTAGGGGTAAACTCAATTCCCATACTTGTTCACAGGGGTAGTGACATTGAAAAGGTTAGGAACCACTGTGATAGGGGGTTGTCACAATAGGTTAAGACAAATTAAACAAAACATTTGTTAAATAGTTTTACTATTCAGTATGATAGAATAATTTACAAATTACTTAATCTAATCATTTTGTAGGAGAAGCACTACGAACCTAGCTCCGTTTGTTTTAGTTATAAGAATGTCGTAATTAGTTACAACTGTATTGATTTGTAAACAGAACACAGGTTGCAACCTGCGCGCAGATAATCCACAAAATACTGCAAACAGGATTGTACCTGCCCGTGACACGCCGACAGGTTGCTACCTGTATGAAGGGCGAGCGCATTGTAGATGCAAACGGGCGAGCCCATTGTAGCCAAAACAAGCAAGTCCGTTGTAGGGACCGCCTTGATTGGGTAACGTAGTTAGAGAGAGAGCGAGGCGCGCTCACTACGGTAGCTACAGGGGCGCGTCTATAAATACCCCCGAGGAAGGGGTCAGGGGCATATAGGACGTTTGACACTCGCTCAGAACGGTTGTGCCTAAGCGCTCTGCTCTCGAGATAGTGCCCCCCGTCCCCCCTCGTTGCGTATTACGTAGCGATATCGTAGTCGCCCCGACTACATCCGATCTCCGGTAAATTTTATTATTTACCGATTTAGATCGCAAAAACTGCCTTTTTCAAGGCAAATACTGTTTCATTAACACGCGCGTTCTAAGTTAGAGTCACTAGACCCCTTCTGGGTAAAAACCACAGTTTCGTGGTCCTCGGTGGAAACCTTACGGTGACAACTAAACCGAGTGGGGTGTTGACCCGATACACCCGCCGAACCCCTTCAGGGCTAGGCAATCAATTGGACGGGTCCCAGTTTCCGGCCTTGGGGGATCTCCTAGTCGGAGCTGGTTGAAAGTCTTTCTTCACAGCTACTCACCTAGCGTCTTTAGGGTGTCTCTACACCCTTCGCGCTAGACTGGTTAGGGCCCCGCTCGCACATTAAGATTGGCGGCGGTATACAAGCTTAGGGCTCACCAGTAGGTACTCACCTCCCTGTCTCACCCGACAGGGAGGGTACACATCCCCGGGCCTATCCATCCGGGGTGTTAGGTTTAGGGATAGGGAAGGACTTCATAAGTCCCTCCCCCTCTTCCCCCCCCCCCTCGTCATCATGACGGACGCCCTTATAGTGGCGTTCGTAAAGGAGGTCCTATTCAAGGACCCCGACTTCCTCGCCAAGTATGGGGAGAAGTTCGCTGCTATGCAGCAACCCTCCCCCCCCCCCACCGATGTCGAATGAGTTAGAAAACGACTCAGTCGATTCAATCAACTCTATGGAGACTGAGGAGTTCTCCGTAAAGCGCCACGCGCTACACTACCCCCCTTCCGACGTGGAGTCACGTCACTCCTCCTCCTCCTCCCCCTCCTCCGACGACGACGGCTTTACGCTGGCGTCCGGGAGGAGCAACAAAAGGAGGAAGAAGTTCTCTTCTTCCCAAGTCAAGAAACTGGTCGCAACGGAAACGACCTCAACCCCCCCCCCCCCTCCCCCGCCCCCGTCTCATTGGCGTCCCCCACCAATGCCCCCACCCCGACTGCTTCGTCCTCTCAGAAGGACCTTCCCCCCTAGCCCCAGTGCTGGAGCATCCGCACCGAGGAAGATCGCCCCTCCCCCCCCCGTGTTCATTCAGGACAAGGGGAAATGGACCGAAGTGTCCAAATGGTCGTCGATCGCAAAATTGGCTTTACCAACGCCAGATCAACCCTTCAAGGGATCAAAGTAACCCTCCCTACATCAAAGGACTACAGGGAGCTGACTCACCTGCTCAGACAGAGAGATGTATCCTTCCATACATACTCTCTTCCTGAGGAACGCGAGACCCGCGTGGTGATCCGCAGGATCCCAAAAGAAATCCCAGTCGCCGATATAAAGGCAGACCTGGAAGCCCAAAACATCCCAACTTCCGAGGTGCACCGCATGCATCGCTCCAGGGGCCAGATCGCCTACGACATGGTCCTTGTCGTATGCCCACCTACAGAGGGCCAGCATCATCCGATCTTTAAGATCAGATCTCTCTGTAGCCTCTCTGGCATACAGATAGAAAAGCCACGAAAAAGTGGCATAGTTGGGCAATGTCACCGTTGCCAACTCTATGGCCATTCCCAAAAATTCTGCCATGCCAAACCCAGGTGCGTTAAGTGCCTGGGCGCCCACGGCACCGACGCCTGCCCCCGTCCTAAAGACAGGAACCTCTGCACAGAGCCACCAAGTTGCGTCCTCTGTGGCGAATCAGGACACCCAGCCAACTACCGTGGCTGCCCCAAGGCCCCCAAATCGTCATCCCCCAAATTGACCAAGCGTGCAGACGCCCGTCAACTAAGGGAGACCCCTTCGGCCCAACATCCAGAGAGGCTAAGCCCTCAAAGGCCTAGTCCCTGGAACTTCCTCAACCATCAAAAAGCTTTCCCAGCTCTGATGGTTAACTCCCAACCTCCCCCGCCTCCCCCCCCCAATAGGATGGATCCTCGCATCCGTTCAACCGGGCCCCCCACTACCCCCGCGCCCGCCCCTATGGCCGCCCCCCCGCCCCCACTGTAGCCCCCCCGACCGCAACTACCCCGGTAGTCGGTCCAAACCCCCTGGACCCCTTTAACATTATCTCAGGCACTTTCACGGCCTTCTTAACCCCTCGCGCCAGAAAAATGGCAAACGAAATAATAGTTGCCAGAAACTCTGGCGACCTATACAGGATACAGGCAATATACAATGCCTATCCTGACATCACTCAAGCACTCACCTCCTTTGTAACCAAACCCAGTAATGGATAAACGAACCATTGCGAGAACCAAACCCCGATCCTTAAACTTAGCCTATTTCAATGCCAATGGCATTCAAAGTCAAAGAGATGAGATCGCGACCTTCCTTCGCGACCATCAAATTGACATCTTCCTCGTACAAGAGACCTTCCTCAAGTCCAACCACCGAAACCCTTCAATTGCAAACTATCGCGTGGTTCGCAATGACAGGTCGCGGTGTCACAAAGGTGGCACTCTCATTTATTACAAAAAGGAGCTATACTGCATCCCATTAGATCCTCCCCCACTGTCACGACTTGAAGTGTCCATCTGTAGGCTAGGCATGTCTGGTCATCAACCGATTACCCTAGTTTCAGTTTACCTCCCACCCCAAATGTCGACAGAGAATTCCCAACTCTTGTCAGACGACCTCTCCGCTATCCTAAGCTTGAGTGACTCCGTTATCATAGCGGGTGACCTCAACGCTAAGCATCCAGCCTGGAACAGCACCAGGATCTCGACCAGAGGCAAACTCCTGTTTGACCTCTCCCCAATCCTAAACTTCAACGTCATCGGGCCGATGACTCCCACCCACTTTCCACACGACCCCAATCACACCCCCGACGTCCTCGACGTGGTGCTTCTAAAGAATGTCAACCTTCGGTTAGACGCTATAGAAGTGGTACAAAAGCTATCCTCAGACCACCGACCAGTCATCATCAGAATGGCCCCCCGCGTTGGTCTCCCAGACCCCAGCCAACCTCCCCTAACAAAAGTGGTAACGGACTGGAGGAAAGTAAGCGAACGCCTGAAATCCACCACATCCCCCCACTTAGACTCTATCCCCGACCAGTTCAATTCTATCGCGGACACGACGGCCGCGATCGAGTCACTCACGGAACACGTACAGTCAGTCCTGAGCGACTGCTCAAGGGAAATTCCAGAGATGGACGACCATCGCTGGAAGTTGCCTGACGACTTGCGTGAACTGCTGACTGAGAAGAACGCGGCTGTCCGTGCGTACAGCAGCTTTCCCTGTGATGCGAACAAAACCCATATGCGTTACTTACAGAGATCTGTAAGGACTCGCATAGCGGAGTGGCGTGAAGTCAACTGGGACAAGACGCTGAGCGATCTCGAACCAAATCACCAGGCCTTCTGGGAACTTCAAAGGAAATTAAGATCCCGAGACACAGTCTCTATGCCCCCACTGGTCCGCCCCGACAAAACCATCGCCTTTGACGATGCTGACAAGGCCGAATGCCTGGCCGACAGTCTCGAAGCCCAATGCTCACCGACCTCCCAACCTGTAGACCAAGCCCACCTCTCAGAGGTCGACGCTGAAGTTGAGCGCAGAGCCTCCCTCCCTCCCGTCAAAGACCCTGATAACCCACTTCCTCCTGTCACTCCAGAAGAAATACAGGACATCATAAAGGGTCTCAAACTTAGAAAAGCCCCTGGTTCAGACGGAATCACCAATAGAGTGCTTCAGCTATTCCCTGCCCAATTAATAATGCTTCTGGTCACCATCTTCAATGGTGCCATGAACAACAACATTTTCCCACAATCGTGGAAAGAAGCCACAGTAATTGGCATTCCCAAACCCGGCAAGCCCAAATCCGAACCTTCGAGTTACCGCTCCATCAGTCTGCTCAATGTCCTAGGTAAGGTCTATGAGAGGCTTATTTATAAGCGTCTTAGTGACTATGCCGAAACAAAGGGCCTCATTCCCAACGAACAATTTGGTTTTCGAACCCAACATTCTTGCGTACAGCAAGTCCACCGTATCACCGAGCATATCCACGCAGGATTCCTACGTGGAAATATGACAGGTGCAATATATTTCGACATAGCGAAAGCGTTTGACAAAGTCTGGCACAACGGCTTATTATATAAGCTATACAAACTCGGTGTGCCTGACCGCCTCGTGCTCATCCTACGAGACTTTTTGTCGAACCGCACTTTCCGCTACAAAATTGAAGGAGCAATATCCTCCCCACACCCCATCCGAGCAGGAGTCTCCCAGGGCTCTGTGCTAGCCCCACTTATTTTCACGCTGTTCACTAGCGACATCCCCAAAAATAAAAAGGCCCAGCTGGCTCTGTTCGCAGATGACACAGCCATATTCTACACCGGCCGCAGCCTAGTCCAGATGTCTCACACACTCCAAACCGCAGTCAATAAGCTCGCTGCTTGGTTTAGGAAGTGGAGAATAGAAGTTAATCCCGATAAGAGTCAAGCGGTTCTCTACTCGTAACCGCGGCACCGGCCCATCCCCCCCCGACCCATCACCATATTCGGCAAGCCGATCCCTTGGGAAAAGCGAGCCAAATACCTAGGTGTAGTCCTCGACAGGCACCTCTCCTTCGCAGAGCATATAAAGACGGTCCGTTCGCGCGCCGCTCTCGGCAGACTCCACTCCGTTCTCAATGCACGCAGCAAATTGTCACTAAGGTGCAAATTGCGCATCTACACAGCGTGCATTCGACCAATAATGACCTATGCCTGTGTAGTCTTCGCTCACGCAAAGCCCCACCATATCCATAGGATGCAGACCCTCCAAAACCGTTTCCTCCGAAAGGCTACAGGATCCCCATGGTTCGTCCGTAATGAGATCCTCCATCTTGATCTCAAAATCCCCACTATCCATCAATTCATGAAACGCCTCTCCAAGCGCTTCTTCGATACCGCCGCCAAACATCGCAACCCTCTGGTTGTCGAGGCCGCCAGTTATACTCCCTCTAAAATCAGTAAATGTCGCCGTCCAAGGCATGTTCTCGCCGACCCTGATGACCCCATAACCCTCCTCCAAGAGAGCAATAGGGCAACCAGTACAGTAAGTACACAAATACAAAAACAAAAAACCGTCATACCGACCTCGCCGACGAGGTCCCTCGCGATGCCCCCAAGTAAATGCCCCCGACCGACCCTTGCTCGAAGTAGTGCCAGCCCGCGCCGCAGCTGAGCCTGTAGAACTAAATTCCCGACTGTGACCTCTGAGTTTGTTTCGGCCTTTCTTCTCAGAGTAGTCAGATAGGAAAAGCCGATCTCATCAAGCTTAAATAATAAAAATCTGATCCAGCCTGTCCCATCTTGCTGCCCTCTCCCCAGCGACGCCCTAAGCCGAGGTTCGTACCCCACAGGGGGTGCCCTTAGCGTGTAGTCGCTTAGTATAGTAGATAATTGCCCCTGGCTGGAGGCTTTGAGTTTACTTAAGGCAACCACAGGATAGTCCGGTTAAGTAGTCACGACCTCTCAAGGTCAACTACGAGATGCCATATTCTAAAAAAAAAAAAAAAGATCAGGGGCAGTGTGTGTGTGTGTGTGTGTGTGTGTGTGTACAAAGGAATGGAGTACTTTGGGAATAACCCGTCTAGAAAACCAGTTAGCGAGCAACACGTTACGCTTGTCATACCGGTCGCGCCCCGTATTTTGATCGCGCGTCTGCTTAATGTCTGGTTATCCCCTGATTATTGTTGACTTTTAATATAAAATCGTTGTGTAAAAATGTGATTATGTGTACCTATTTGTATCAATAACTGTACGTGTACGTTTCATAAGAATATAAATGATAATTAATGTGGTTTCAACTGGTTTAATTTGCATTTACGACGAACGTTACCCCCGCCTATCAGAGTCTAACCCCCCGTACTTAACACATTTTCTTTTTAAAATTTTTATCATTTATTGTTTCTTATCATGGTGTGGTAAATTCTGAATTTAACATAATAATTATAGTTTTTTCAAGTAATCTAACGGGAAACACTCATATTGGCATATCTAATTACTATTATTATTTCGTTTATTTATTTAGTTACCTTACGTTCATACATTTTTCAATATTTCTTAAAATATACAAAAAAAGTTAAAAATAAAATAAAAAACCCGACTGCGGTAAAAAAACTTAAGTCAAAAGAAACTGAAAAGCTTTGTAATAATAATAATAACAACCCCGCCGCCGTATCTCTACGTTGACGCCGTGGTGGGGCTTGCGCGCTCCGAACTCTAGGCCTATGCCGGAAGAGTTTACTTTGCTGGAACAGGTCTAAGGTGAGGAGCCAGACCAAGAGAGATACAGAAATCCGCAGGGCAGCATGTGGCGAGCTGTTGGGCAGTAGCGACCCCACGGACCCTATCTTCAGGGAGAAGTCTTGTTCCTCACCTCTGGCTTGCCTTTATTGGCCGGCTGGAGTGAACAATGACGAGGAACAGAGCTCCCACCTCATTCTTGCCTTTATTGGCCGGCTTGAGTGGAGATTCGCAAGAGCAAACGTGCTCGGAGGAAGGAAGTATTCCAGTAAGATGCTGGTAGGGATCTTGACCGTACTTCCGGGATTGTCCTGATAGCCGTAGAATACCTCTCCACTCCTCATAAGCACCTCAGGACATGTTGCCCCCTTGTTGCTACGTCACTATGTGCTAGCGACCGTTTCCGGGGGCCCATTATTGAGTGTGCAAGTCACCCCCTGCCATTTTATCCGTGTATATATAAAACATTGATCAGGCAGGGGTCATAGTTATTCCATAGTTATTGGTAACCAGTCCACTTTAGCCACCCAAACCCATAGTCCAACTTTTTATTTTTCCATATCCTGCAATAGTCCTACACCAACCGGGGGTTGTCCTTGGGTGTACTTGCATAGCGCATACAGGGATAATCGTCGGTTGGTGCCGCATTTCATTAAAATTTCCTAAGGGGCCTCTGCGAGTTGGCTTCGGCCCCTCGTACGCCTTCCAAAGGACCGGGACCCCATGGTTCCGAGATATATAAATTCAAAATACTAATAATAACAAGACCATTTTAAATTAAAAAGTTGGAAGCAGGCGGGACCCATACCATTTTTATTAGGGTTCCGTACCCAAAGGGTAAAAACGGGACCCTATTACTAAGACTTCGCTGTCTGTCCGTCTGTCCGTCTGTCCGTCTGTCCGTCTGTCTGTCTGTCTGTCACCAGGCTGTATCTCAAGAACCGCGATAGCTAGACAGTTGAAATTTTCACACATGAAGTATTTCTGTTGCCGCTATAACAACAAATACTAAAAACAAAATAAAATAAATATTTAAGGGGGGCTCCCATACAACAAACGCGATTTTTTTGCCCTTTTTTGCTCGATATCAAAAATGGCAACAGGTAGGCACTTGAAATATTCACAAAATACTCAGTTGTATTTTAACTTTAATAATAAATAATAAAATTAAAATAAAATAAATATTTAAGGGGGGCTCCCATACAACAAACATGTTTTTTTCGGCGTTTTTGCCTTGTGGTACGGAACCCTTCGTGTGCGAGTCCGACTCGCACTTGGCCAGTTTTTATATGTATTTTCAAATTCAAATGGGTCCCGCCTGCTTCCAACATTTATTTAATTTGCTTAAAAAAAGTATAGTCCGAAACCCTACGTTTCGGACTATACTTTTTAGGGTTCCGTACCCAAAGGGTAAAAATGGAACCCTATTACTAAGACTTCGCTGTCTGTCCGTCTGTCTGTCACCAGGCTGTATCTCAAGAACCGCGATAGCTAGACTGTTGAAATTTTCACAAAGTATGTATTTCTGTAGCCGCTATAACAACAAATACTAAAAACAAAATAAAACAAATATTTAAGGTAGGCTCCCATACAACAAACGCGATTTTTTTGCTGTTTTTTGCTCGATATCAAAAATGGCAACAGGTAGGCACTTGGAATATTCACAAAATACTCAGTTATATTTTAACCTTAATAATAAATAATAAAATTAAAATTAAATAAATATTTAAGGGGGCTCCCATACAACAAACATGTTTTTTTCGGCGTTTTTGCCTTGTGGTACGGAACCCTTCGTGTGCGAGTCCGACTCGCACTTGTTTTAAATTATAATCCGAAACGTAGTGTTGCTTTTCGCGATGCAGGGACGTTAATTGTTGAGGAGTTCTCCTAATAATAACCAGGAGAACTGGAGCTCAGAAGTGACCATCAGCTCCACTTCACCATACGCATTGTGACGAGCATAAATTGCTTATCGAATAAAACTTAATAAATAAATAACCCGTGAAATACTTATTATTGAGTAGTCCCGATGGCCATCTGTGGTCTTCATCATCAGTTCAACTTCACCAAATGGTGCTTTCCAAGAGCAAATGCACGAGTTACTATAAAACATATCCAAATTACTATAGGTGTGCCCATAAAATTTGAGGGTTTTCCTCGGTTTCCATGAGATCCCTTCATATGATTCCGACTTGGTGACAATGGGACCACCTCGAGACAATACCCTTTTAAACAAAAAAATAATTTTTGGAGTCGGTCCATGGTCTTCGAGTAATCGGTGAACATACTTACATAAAAAAAAAAAAACATTTATAAAGTCGAACATATAACCTCCTCTTTTTTGGAAGTCAGTTAATAATATCTTCAGCATCAGGTCTCTATGTACTTCGGTGTTCCTCATTAACAGTACGTTTATCCACACATCGAGCCCTTTTCAATGAGCCTAAACACGATATATCTGCTGTTAGTTGTCGAGGAGTTAGGTACTCTGCAGACTATCCTGACTGCAGCATCAGGTCATGACTTGATGATCATGAGACCAAATGTGGCAAATGCTATCAAACATCAAAACAATTTACTAAATCAGTCCTTGCCTGTTCGAGTAACATCTTACTGTTAAGGAGTTGTACCTTCCATCATCAGCCCAGCTACCTGAGATGGTGACAACCATACGCAAATACACAAGATACTTCATAAAATATGCGAAAAACAATAAGTGAACCTATAAAATTTGAGGGTTGCCCTCGATTTCTCTAAGATCCCATCATCAGATCCTAACTTGGTGACAGTGGGACCACCTCAGAACTATCGAACTAATTGGCAGAGTATTCGATGAACAAACATACAAAAAAAAAAACATACAAACATCCGAACATAGTACCTCCTCCTTTTTGTGAAGTCGGTAATTAGTTTGTAGAGAGCCTCCTGCCTGCAATAGAAGCGCTCCACCACCACCTTACGACTGAAACCATTGACTTTGGCTCCGAGCCTACCCGAAACATGATCATGCGTTTATGCTGACACGGACCTCACCTGATTATTTAGGAGTACAGTAGTGGCGTATCAGAATGTACAGGTGTTTATTGTACATAAACATTGCGCAAACGGAACACGTCGCAACTCGCTAATGAGGATAACATATTATAATACCTTAGGTTGATAAGAAGACAGAGATCCGTAGCGCGCATTCTAGTTCAGTTTATAATCATGATTGCTAATTATTAATAATTGCACGTCACTTCAGTACTCTCTGTATTTTGTGGTGCCGATGTGTCATGTACAGATATCATGTATAGGATGCGCCTGCGCCGTGCCGGTTCCCGCCAATTTGGACAGTCGCTAGCGGCACCAGCAAGCGCGTGCACGCGTGCCACCCGCGCCGCCACAGCGCCACACGACGCGCCGCGCGCATGCGCTACACTATAAACAGTGACATGAATAATTGCTGCATCAGTTAATGATCCGTGCGAGTGATAACTCTAATAATTTATTCCGCTTTCCTTCAGAAAGTGGGCCAGCTAGCGGCCGGGCAGCGGTGTGACGGTGTCACTGATTAGATTAATTACCTAAACTCTGATAATATCCAACATTCACTGATTGTAAACAAAACACCAACTTCTGTGCAAAACTGAATCAGCAGCGTCAACGATCGTAGGTATCACGTCGGATAACAATAACAAGCCTCATCGTGCTGCCGGAGTTAGTCCTCTAACTTCAACATAGGAGACAGTGAAAGGCTCCTTTCGGGAGTGTAGATCTATCTTTTGGAAACAAGACGTAGAGTATGTTTAGTGATGACATGTGCATGCTCTGGATAAACACCTACTTATTTAAATATTGTAGTCAAGGACTTGTCTCCGGTGACTTGCTTGACTCTGTCAAATCTTTGTGTTGCCTCTTGTGGGTGTTGTGACAGTACACGAGTAGTTCTGTAAGTTATCGGTACCTATCACACTATCACGGCTATCACCCATCGCTATCTTTACTCACGTGTATTTGAATGTAACTGAAATTCACAATAATTGTGCTGTCCAAGTACCCGCTTGACGCAGAGTCAAGAGTACGAGACTATCGGCACAGAATAAATATTAAAAGTACGGTATCTAAGGAATTCCTAATAGCACCGTATTCCTTGAGCGCTCTTCTGATTGTCTGTCTCCTTCATAGAATAATAATTTTATTCCCTCGACACAATCTCGTAAAAATGTGCTCATAGTTCTCTTCTTAGAATTCACCTTGATTAATGTCGAATCCTCAAATCCTCAACGGCTCAACCTCAGTCTTATTGCCCATACTTATGGCAGTTAACTTACAACCCCGAGAACATTAAATTTATCAGTCACAGTACCTATAGGTATTATATTTCAGTCTTGGAAACGAGATGGAAGGTCTCATAACATCTTTCTATAGAGTACCAAGTTACCTACTTATCTGAATTTCTATCAAATCTTCAGTTAGGTAAACGTTGTTCTAATGGAAAAGATATAGCAGATGTATTACGGTTGACAGCATAGGTATATGAAATATGGTTGACAGTTTATAATCATTGGAGATGCAAATCCCAAAGCAGAGGTATCGATATAAATACCCTCATAAATTACGCGCTTACTCTGTAAAAGGACAATTAAACATGGTTAAATAGGTACTCAATTGCTGACTTGCTGTGCTCTCCGGTGGTGAGTGTCGGCCATGTGTCGGCAGAGCTCGCGCATGCGCGTGACGTTCGCTGAAGGCTGCGTGCCATTGTTTACAACATCACGGTGTAGGCGCCACGAATGTCCGCCTAATAGAGAGGAAAACAAGTCCCACATCAAAGAAATAACGATATCTGTATTGCAAAACTTGCACAACAATTCAAGCCGCAGGTTTCAGACGATTTCACTTAGTAGGGCCTAATTTTGCCCTACGAAGTCAAATCGTGGACCTACTAACTGTAACGTTTAAGCATTACAAAGGAACATTCGGAATCAATCAAATCGGAAGCGGAACCGTTTGTACAAATTGACGCTAATCAAGAGCACCGCTTGGTAGGAACTAGGACCGCCTCTGGCACCGCGCCGCACTAGTCGGCGTACTGTCGGGGGGCTACTCCCCGTCCGTCAACGAAGATACGGGCCACTTCGAAACTTGTAGATCCGTCAAACCAGTGACATATTAAAATTTTCGAAGGACAATTTTAAAATCGGTAATCATTAATTCTTAGTTCGGGCTCCATCAGGGCTCCATACTAATCTTATCTCGTGAGTGATACAGAGTAGGCAACGACCGTCACTTCGGCTGAAACTACGAATTTCGTGTTTAGGAAGTAGACTCCCTGACATCGTACTTAGGTAGTAGACCCCTGACATCGGGCACAAAGTAGTTTCACGAGTGACAACTATCACTATTGTTTGAATGATCGTTTTGTTTCGAGTCAAGTAGGTAAGCGTTATCAGCGAGCCCTGAGACAGACAACAATAGTACATGCGAGTATTGCTAGTACAACAGCAATCAACTCAATACTTTGCTATGTTCATATTGCTAGTACAACAGCAATCAACTCAATACTTTGCTATGTTCATACGAGTTAATGCGACTAAAAGGAGTGGAGCCTTTAGACAGGAAGGCTTCAAGGTTTTTGGATAAACCGCGGCAAGTATTGATAACGGTGTCATTAACAGACGATGTTTTCGCTAATTTTCAAGTGCAACTCATATAAAACAACAATAAACTTACTTGGACATAGCTGAGGAAGCTTCCTATGGTTTAGAGTAGAAGCAGCCATCGAATATAGACTAACCACATAGTCTCAACTAAGAAAATAATAGGGATCTTAAAGGTAGGTAATAATCACTATCAGTAATGTAACAGAACGAACGCATGTTTTTAATGAAAGTCAATTATCGTAAATCCTCTGTGGATAAGATCCTGTTTCTTGGTATGATTGGGCGATATCGAATCGAGTAACAAGCTCACAACAACGACAATTCTATGAAGAATATAGCAGTGGCCTTTCACGCGTAGAGCAAATGAAGCTACTTACTGTTTCTGTAAACATTTATCTGTAGGCATTGTGTGTAGTCTTCGTAAGCTTTTGTGAAAGAAGGTTTTACGGGTATGATAGTACTAGAAGTGCATCCAACGCTCCGAGTGTGAGAGATGGACTGACATTTAGTACGGACAAGTGAACCGGTATATTTATAGGGAACTTTATAAATGTTATCCAGCGGTAGTGTGTGAATCAGCTGGCTGTGGCGACGCGGGCGCGTCTGATGAAAATAAACGTAAATGTCAGACAGACGGACACCGCGCCTGCTGCCCCACGTGTAGAACTGCAGTCGTGCCAGCGAGGCTGCTATCTCTTTGACTTGTGTTTCTCTTAAGATAACGCAATCATTGACGTTCGAGTTGAACAAAATTCAATAGCAGTCAACTCAGGCTTATCAGAGTACTGAGTGAAGTAGGTATGCATGCTATAGGGAGCCATGTTGAGTTAATATATACAGCGTGTCTGATACAGCTGAAGTAGTCTGAACGACAACCTCGAAAAGAGGCTGGGCCAGTATTAAGTGGCTGTAGAGCTGTAATTTGTTTATTTGGGTACTCGGCTGTAGTTAGAGATATTCTTGTTCAGTTTTGGCTAACAAACGCTTTAGTAATAGGTGGCTGCGCACGATTGCGTGATCGTCGCACATTCTCGGCTCTGGCGCATTCCGCAATGTCCGCACTCCGGCACTCACCGCCGCTGCTCACTGGCGTCAAAAGCAACAATTTATCATATTCACACGTGAACTGTATGCCGCACCTCTCTTCGCTTCCTATATCTACTTTAATATTACATGCGTTGCATACGTAATCCTGTATGTCCCTTTTCTGTGGACTGTCAAACACTCCAACTTGTTCTGCTTGTTTGTTTGCTGACTGGAAAAAGAATGTAATTTGATTTACTTATAATATGCTAATTGAGTGTGGATCTCAAATCTTGCGCGAAATTATCGGAGAGTAACGAACGAGTATGTTGTCATTTCTCGTGCTGCTCGTGAAGTGGAGTAAGTAGAGCTTGAGGTTTTTAGACCTTTCTCGCTGATGCTAGATGAGGTGTTCGGTTCGTCATGGTTCGTCTTTTAGCAATTGGTAGTTAGTTACCTAGTCGTTGTGTTGAAATAACATTAGACTACTTGAAGTAGTGTCGCGCACGAGGAATACGATGGTCTGACGGAGCAAGTGAGTGACGTCATCTTGCGACGCCCCAGCCAGCGGGTCACAATATTATGTAACAGTTATGTGACGTGACATTTTAAATTATTTACTGTTGATTAGTGTGAGTGAGTCTGTTAATCTCCACTCCCCATGATAAGTTATCACTATCAGCCTAACTTCCGATACGTCGCGCGTACGCGTTACTCGTTATCCACAGCAAGTTGAAACTTTACCATTCAGTGTATTCATTTACTGCTCGCTGTTCAAGTCGTTGAGTAAACCACTAATACCGCCGTAGCTGTACTGTGGCCGTAGCCTGTTGATACCATGTATTTACCTGTTGCTCCATCTGTCTTATAAATTGATCGTTATATGTTAATTATTGTTTATAGAAACAATCGCACTTTGGAACTGTACAGTGAAAATCATTTAGAAATCCTCATTAACTATAAAGGCTCTGCTTGATTAATCTATGTATTTAGCATGGCAAAACGTCCTCTCTTTTCGTGGCCAACTACCTACCTACTATGGTTCGCAGGATAGACGTGATAAAAACATACAAGTAGGTAGGTTCAGTAGGTAGGCTGCTGAGTTGTATCCGAAATGCGAAGTTACTAGTTACTAGTGTACGCCTGTGTATCCGCCCAGTGCCGGCCGGCGCGCGGCGGCCGGTTCCCGACGTTTGGTTCGCGTGCTGTGTCTGTGGGTGTACTGCAAACTGCAAGTTCAACGTGCACGGCTATCTGTAGGATGCAGAGCAACCAAGGTGAACCACATCCACCTAAAAATAAACCGAGACACTCGCGAGTAATACTCCGCAATCCGCAGTAAAGTACGAGGCGAAAGTGAAGTCTTGCCAGTGTGTGCGCTCCACCATGACCCCCGTGCCCGGCGGAGCTCCATGGCGATTTAACATTTATTATTATTGCGTAAATAATTCTAAGCAGGTACCTACATAAGTAGGAATAAATTATATAAACGAGAAGTACCTAGTAGGTAGGTGACAAATACTTTACATTAGTAGATCTATCTCATCTTTCTGCCTCAATGTGTGGCTTCAGGATTGAAGGACATTGTTCTACATAATGAGAGGTTTTTCTTTTGAGTATTAAAAAAAAAAACATAGTTTCCAAGAACCCTGAAGATGGCGTTGAACTGACTACGTTACTAGGTGCCAAAGTCAAAACGCTTGGAAAAAAAAAACATTGCGTCACGTCATATACGCTCGTTGAGTGATAGTTTCGTTTGCTTTCGTTTTACGATCTCAAAGTTACATCCAAGTGAATTAATAAAAAAATTATGTGACATTCCGTTCCTTGCAGTAACTTACCAAGTTCAGCGCCATCTATCCAGCGACTAGGGAAGCGTTAAAAAAAAAGAAAAAGAAAATCCCTCATTAATTGGTAACCTACCTAATAATTATTAACAAAATAGCTTCTGCCCGCTCGTTCGTTCGTGTGAAGCTTCTCGTTCCCCTGAGTCCCCTGAGCCGAGCCAACGCGTCGCCGCGTCGCATCGCATCTCCCACCCCGCACCCGCGCCTTTACGTTGTTTATGCTTGGCGTTCTTTCCGAATATTTTTCTTTGTTCTGCTCCTAAGGGTCATAGCATAAATACCTGCATGTCTCAAGAATAGGGCTACCAAATGCAAAAAGAATTTTTCTAATCCGCCAGGTACCTAGATAGTTAGCAGAGATTAGAGCGTTCAAACAAACAAATAAACAAACTCTTCAGCTTTTTTATTAGTACCTATAGAAGATTAACATTAAAATAAATTCTCCTTCTTAGGGCTGATTTTTCAATCGACCGATATTTGTTATTGTGGAATAAAAAATTGACGTCTGACAGTTTTTGTATGGGAGAACTGTCAGAAATTCAAAATTATTCATCCGATAAAGTTTTATGGTGTTGGAAAAATCAACTTTTAGTTTATGCCATAACGGACTTAGAAAAATACATATAGGTATGTATATTGTAGAAATAAGTATTCGGGTCAATTTTTAAGTTAAACTAAGATTTTTCAAATAAACTATCCTCCTTCTTCACCATGACAGTGCTTTTTAGGGTTCCATATCAAAATGGTAAAACGGAACCCTTATGGTAAGACTCAGTCTGTCTGTCTGTCTGTCACAGCTGGATATCTCAAACTAAATGCTATCAACTTGAAATTTGGAATAGTTTTAAATGACGTTTTTCCAACTATTTTGCAATAAAATAAATAAAAATACTTATATTGCAAAAAATACATTTTTTTGCAACAGGGACTGAATAATTCGAAGTGAGGCTACTAGGGCATGTGGGGGGGCATCATATTATGAAAGAGCGCAGTTTGCATTTCTCAAACATTTTTTTAGGCCGCATAGTTTTTTCGACTTTGATGAAAAATTAAAAAAAAAACCGTTCCCCCCACCCTTATCTTCGAAGTTTGCAAAGAGAAAAATCTGAAATTATTCTATATGATAGAAGTATAAGGAACATGAACATCCCGAAGCAGCCGTGCCCGGTGAGGACCTGTGTTAGGCGGAAGGTGAGGACGCCGTGGCGCCTCTCTAGCCACTCCTCAAAGAGGGGCTTATCGCCGCAACTGTGGCGTGCCCAGCACGGTTGCGACAGTCGCACTCTCCATGTCGCCATGAGATCCCGCCGGAGCTCTGTCCGCTGCGCCGCGATTTCTCGCGGCAGCGGAGTTACGCCCCGGGGCGGCGTTTTGCCTCCTCGCGCGACTCCCATATGTGGGCGAGGACTTTTTCCTTCAGATCCCATGGCGGCAATCCGGCAAGGAGGCTCGCTACCTCCTCGTGCTTTATCCCCGGACTAGCCGGACGGCCATGACCCTCCCGGACGCGTTCAACCGCCGGGCTGGTCGCAGCCTCAATGAAATGAACGCGCCCACACCGGTGCCCCGTAAAGGGCCATGGACCGCACGACCCCCGCGTAGAGCCTCCGGCAGAAGGGCGTTTGGACAGCAGTATTTACCCCATAAACTTTATTACTTACCCTTTTCTACCACTAGAAGTAAATTTTTGAAAACCCCTAAAACATAAACATACCTACGTTTTTATTTTAAGTAAGTACTTAATAGTACTCCGAAAGCGGGTTACATATTTTTCTAACATATTAACTTTTTTTTTTGGTTTTTTGAAACTATTTATGTGACAGTCTTTATTAGGTGTTTACTGACGCAAATGTTGCCCATTTCAAGTTTCAAAGGAATAATATTTTTTCCTATTAACTGTATCCCGCCTTTTCATCCCCACAGTTTTTATCCCCATAGGGCTGACATATTGAAAAACTGGCCAAGTGCGAGTCGCACACGAAAGGTTCCGTACCACAAGGCAAAAACGCCGAAAAAAACATGTTTGTTGTATGGGAGCCCCCCTTAAATATTTATTTTATTTTAATTTTATTATTTATTATTAAAGTTAAAATACAACTGAATATTTTGTGAATATTTCAAGTGCCTACCTGTTGCCATTTTTGATATCGAGCAAAAAAGGGCAAAAATATCGCGTTTGTTGTATGGGAGCCCCCCTTAAATATTTAATTTATTTTGTTTTTAGTATTTGTTGTTATAGCGGCAACAGAAATACATAATTTGTGAAAATTTCAACTGTCTAGCTATCGCGGTTCTTGAGATACAGCCTGGTGACAGACAGACAGACAGACGGACAGACGGACAGACAGCGAAGTCTTAGTAATAGGGTTCCGTTTTTATACGGAACCCTAAAAACGTTTGGGATGTTTCTATAACTTGACTCAAAAATGAATACCTACCAATTTTGCAGTTTCAAGCCACGCAGTAAAAACCGCCCCTGGACAATAATTCGTTTTCACCCCGTGAGGGGTAGATTTTCGAAAAACCCATGTTATTCTTTATTTTTGGTCTAAAGTATAAATACTGAGTTTCGAACTGCGAGTTTAAATTCTTTCATACTTTTGACATCCCCTATCCCCCTTTAGGTAACAAAAAACGGCAAACTTCATAATTTAGGTACCTACTTACTTAGTTACCTATTCTTGCCAAGTTTAAAGTTTATTAACCAAATGAATAACAATTTTCATACAAACTGTATCCCCGCTTTTCCGGTGTGGAACCTAAGATAGAAACACGCTTGTACGATACGTCATACGACTACATACAGAAAGCACAGCTAATAGAAATCTCTATTCCTAGACAGCACGTTTCGCCGAAACCTTTCTTGATAGAAAACATTTTTTGTAGATATCTCTCTCTCTCTCTCTCTCTGTAAAATTAACTATTCCTTTTCACCCTGTTAAAATTCTCCCATACATTTTGACACGCCCAATCGCCCTGTAACCCCCTACAGGGCGATTGGGGCAGAGTTTAGAAAAACAAAAAAATGTCAAACTTATAATAATAAAATATAATAACATACTTAATATAATTTATACAAACTTATAATAACAAACTTAATATAATTTACTAAGGGCTGATTTTTCCATCGCCAGATAACTTTTATTCGAGTAATAAAATTGACGTTTGACAGTTTTTGTATGAAATAACTGTCAAAATTTCAAAGTTATTCCTCGTATAAAGTTATCCCACAAAAACATTTCATGTTAAATGTTGCCAAGACGAGACTATGTAGCTCGCACTGTCAAAAAGTAATCAGATCTCATGTAGAGCCAAGCTTCTAACTCTACACGCCCTAACTCTACAAGGCCTGACTTCGCAAACTCTACACCTTAGTCAAAATATCTGGTTTGGCCGTTTCGTTACTACAAGAACCATTAACAGTATGAGAGTTTTTCACCTTACGCTCATGTGAATGTAGCGAAATGGCCAAGCCATATTATTTTGACTAAGGTGTAGAGTTTGCGAAGTCAGGCCTTGTAGAGTTAGGGCGTGTAGAGTTAGAAGCTTGGCTCTACATGAGATCTGATTACTTTTTGACAGTGCGAGCTACATGGTCTCGTCTTGGCAACATTTAACATGAAATGTTTTTGTGGGATTTCATTTCTTTTTGTAAGTTGCTCATGATATTTATACGAGTATTTTTGCTGTTGTTCATTTTTTCTTTCTTTTTTTGGGGTTTATTTATAAAAAGGACCCCCTATATAAATTTTCAGACCTCCAGCATCAAAATTTACGGAATTTTTTTTTTTTTTTTGGGGTGGTAAATGTTTCAAGTTTTAATATTTTTTTGTTGTTTGTGTACTATTACTAGCTTACATACCAAATTTCAGCTTTCTAGGACTTCAGGAAGTACCTTAAGAATTTTGATGATCATCAGTCAGTGAGTCAGTGACGAAATCGGGGTATTTTAGATATAAATAAAATCTAAAGTATAAGAGCTATGCAATTGAAACTTTATAGGTTTAATAAGTCAACCACTGGCATCATATTCCGAAAATTTTGTTTATCTGGTATAATCCAAACCCAAGTTAAGAGGGTTCAAAAATACGACGAAGTGCTTCGAGAAAAGGTAGGTAGTGCCCTTGCGCTTCGCTTGGCTGGTCTTGGCGGGGGCACTCCCGTGCCCCCAGATCAGGTGATTGAAAAATCAGCCCTTAGATAAGTATTTGTGGCAAGTTTCAAGTTTATTTATTTAGGGAATAAGATTTTTTATACAAATAAAATCCCCCCATTTCACTGTCTCTAGGACCAGCAGCGGTTTAGGCTGTGCCATGGCTGTGCGTTGATCTATCAGTCAGTCAGAACTTTGATTTGGCGCCTGAATGACATTGGCAGGGGGCGATGTTGTGAAATTGTCATTGTACCTACCATTGTGTATTGACAAAACAAGATGGCGGTGTTAGTTCCATATTTGGCCACGCGCCATGAACCATGCATGTAGGTAGCCATCAGCATGCCTTTTTCATCATCATCTGCCTAGCCTTTTCCCAACTATGTTGGTGTCGGCTTCCAGTCTAACCGGATGCAGCTGAATACCAGTATTTTACATGGAGCGACTGCCTTTTTTTTTTTTTTTTTTCCACAACCCAGTTACTGGGTAATACGATACCCCTTGGTAAGACTGGTTGTCAGACTTTCGGGCTTCTGACTACCCGTAACGACTGTCACAGATCCACGAATGATGGCCGGGACCAACGGCTTAACGTGCTTTCCGAGGCACGGAGGGGTCTCGGTATGTAAAGATGGTCACCCATCCACAGACCAACCGCGGCAAGTGTAGCTTAACCTGATCGATCGACCTGTGCGGCTGTTATTATTTACCCACCTTTGTGTATAAATAAAAACATCTTTTGATACGCGTGAGGATTTGTCATTGTATCTAAACTTGCATCAAAATGCAATATTGTAGGTAGGTAAGTACTTACAACGCGGTCACATTAACTCGACGCATCTCTGGAATGCGAGGCCCGCATTCCTTAGCTCGCCCAGCAAGTGTTAGGCCTTTGTCTTTGTCTTTGTTACCGATAAGCGCGTCGATAATTTGGCTAGTTTTCTGTTGTTGTTTTAATTATACATACTTATTTTTTATTAGGTAAGTACCTATATTACCAAAAAACCAAAATGACGTCATCAACACCGAGCGTCGAGTTAATGTGACCGCGTTGTAATTATCCATATTAATCCTTAATTTATACGTAGGTATAGGTACTAAAATTACACAAATGTAGGTAGGTATAGGTATGTAGGTTGAATCAGATGTGACCAGTATTTTTGTAACTGTAATAAGTATTATTATCTTTAAGAACCTACCTAGTTAAATTGAAAGTGTAAGTGGGCAATAGTACCTACCTACCTATATTCGTCGTAGTTTGGAATCACTGACACTGCACTGCAAATTAATCAATGCAAAGAAAAAGTGAAACAAAGTGCGGTTCAACGGTTCAAAAGTGATCGTGTGGAATGTGATGTAGTGCGAGTGCGAGCCGAGAGATGGCATCGCGGTCGCCCATGCTGGCGCAGCGGAAAGTCACGTGGGTCGTGGAGATCGGAGACATACCAGCGTATGCGTACGCGCCCTATGAGAAACATCTAAGTAATAGCAAATGTAAGTATTACAATATTATAAGGCGGAAGAGGTCAAGGTCATTTCCATCATAATAAAATTACGTCTCTTACTTTCGTGATCGTGGGAAACAATCCACTCCTGCGGTGAGCAGTCCTTCGAGGTGCAGCTCATAATATAACCCTTTATAATTATAGGTACAGACGCCAGCACATCAAGCTACCCGAATCTCAATTTTTCCCAATCAACTTTGAACATTATGCTGTAGCGATAAAGTTGAAAATCTATTAAAGAAATTTGAAAGATTGTAGTAGCTTATGTGCTGGCGTCTGTACCTACTTACTTACTAATTAGATATATATCTAATTCTATTTTTCCATTCTATTTTATTATTACTGAGATTATTTTTGTATCCTACGGTACAGCTATTGTTTGTACCTCTCAATCTAATAGTGTTTGTAATTTTGTATCTTAGACAAAGAAAAGTATAGACGGCGGGTAGCTCCATTTCATTTCCACAAGAAAGGGATAAAGTATTGAGTTATTGTAAGTAACAGAAAAGGATAAAGCTTATTTCCGTCTCTCAGTGCGTGCCAGTTTTTTCAAGGCAGCTACTTATGTAGCCTATGTTAAAGTTCATTTCAAATAAACTTGCGATAAAGTTTGTTCACCTCCTTCTACTAATGTATCCGAATATTTCCAAACCATACGAAAAAAATGTATGGGCAGTGTCGGTAACACGATCAAAACAATGACCTACTCCGTGTTTGGTATTATGAAACTCAACCGATGCAATGTTAGCGACAGTTTTGTATGACGAACGATATCTATCGTAACTTATTTGAACTTTTTGGTACAGGGTGGTTGAATGACATTTATCGCAAGTTTATTTGAAATACACTTTAGTTAAGTTAGTTTTTTGTCTCATGTGCGGCCACGCTACCCGATGCTCTATAGCTTTCTTACTCTAAGTTTTGTATGCAGCTGAATATTTTCTCGGCAAATATTTATAGCAGTGACATCTATGATTATTAAATGAAACTATACGCCTCTAAGAATTAAAACTAGATGGCCTTACAGTAAGTAAGGCCGTCTACAGTAAGTAAATAATGTTATTGTTTCTCTTCAGAGAGGAATTTAGTTCCAGACTTATCTCAATGTTCCACGAAAATAAAGTAGTGAATACTAATTAATCTATTGTATTAGTAAAACCGAACTCTCTTTAATCAGTTAATTTTGGTCTGGTCACACAGAATGTTGCAAGTGTGCGTGACACACAAACACAACTACAGTAATTTCTACGTACTTACGCTACTTAATCGTGCCGCGCGGCTCCCACCCTCCCGCTGACTCCCGCCGCATGTCATCTCGTCTCGTTCGCTCGAGTCGCTGTCGGCTGTCGCTGTCATTTTCGTAGTTTCGGAAACTAACTTTGCTGTGCCCGTTCGTGATGTTTTCCACGCTTTTTGGCGTTGTTTCACTATCTTACATTTTTTGTGCACGACAGTGAGGAAAAAGTGTTGATAATTGAAGTGAACAGTGACGGATATCGGCCAGCGGTGTCTCTCCGCGAGTTGAAATATTCTTGTTTTGAAAAGTTTGGACAAAGTTAACTCGGGAGTGGCGGTGTGTGTGTGCGTGTTGTCATGTCTGACAAACTTTTTATCATCACATAAACTGGATTGAAAAGGCATCGTCGGAGACAGATAAGGCTCGGAGAAAATGGAGCCGAGTTACATAGGTAAGTACGGGGGGCGTCGCGCGGCGCCATCGTAATAAGTTAGGAGGACCTTGAATAGTCGAATGTTGAGGTGCAGTGCCCGGTGATGCAAGCGGGCAGCGCGGGCGCCGGGCGCACCTGCCGCCGCAGCCGCCGCCGCCCGCGCTGCGACGCCGTGTCGTTATCTTATCACACGGACACCATGTAACACTGTGTACATAGCCATCTGATAAAGTTGGAACTCACTCTCTTCTCGCGTTTCATAAGATTATCCAATAGATTTCATGTGATTACACTGACATAGGCAAAGTTTCTAAGACGACCCACTGACCAAAGTTTAATGTAGGGTTCCTTGCTAACATGATGACTGTAAGTGTTACAAGTCACACCTAACAGCTGACTCAGTGCAACCCGCATGCAGCTTGATGTTCAATGAACTTTGCAAACACAATGCTGTCCACAGTGTAGGATATATAAGTTTGTTATACTCAAAGCTTCGAAACAATGAGGTCGCTAGCAACAACATTTGACCTACAAAGTATTCTTATTCTTTAGATGTTTTTATTTAAAGTACTTACTGAAAAAGAACAAAACAGATTTCTAAAATAAAATAACTTCATATCATCTAAAGTTTTTAAAGCCATAATGAATCAAACTTCCAATGAATTATAATGAACCTGTCATAATCCACAAGGAGCTCAAAGGCTGCTCTAAAGGTACCATATCATTACTTTGATTGTTGAGACAAATAAGTTGCCGTGACAAACTTGCTTGTGGCAACTAATGAAATTAAATGTAGAGTAAAATCACTAATGAAGTTACTCCACTTGAGTGTGAACTGTAATTTATTATGAGATGATGTCATGTCATACAGGCTACTCTGATAAGAAAACAATGTGTTGTGTTCAACAACTTGACATTCTTATTGACCAAATCTTTTTAATAAAGTAAAAAAAAATCTAAGCAGGTAGTATCTTGGTAGTAAGTAATAAATTAAAAAAATACATTTACATTAGTCATGCTCAATCTTATTGAGGTAACATGTTTAAAGAATAACATTAGCAATGGACCACAGTAAGGTTTAATGCCACGAATTACAAATCTAAAAAAATGGTTGCAGTCGGTTAAATGGTGGGTTCTTAGTAGATTGTAGCATGTTGTATGATCATGGAATAAATCTGTTTGTCAACAAGCATGTACTAGTGCGTGGTTGTGAGACAGCAGATTGTTGCGTTGTGCAGAATCCGTCATGCACCAATTGTGTTGAAGAAAGCTGTGTATGATATGTTGGCGGGATCACCTTTCAGCAGATCATGTTCTTCCTTATGGAACTGGTTTGTGCTTGAATCAACATAATATCATATATTCTATGCTTCTACCTATTATATTATTACATTACAAGTAGCACTAATGGTTTACATATTATAAAAAACATTTTTACAAAAAAAAACAACCGACTTCCAAAAAAAACACTACAAATTGAAAAATAACTTTAATTTCGGAAGTCGGTGTCTTTGGTTCCGCGTTTTCGTTTATTGACACCGACTTCCGAAATTAAAGTTATTTTTCAATTTGTAGTGTTTTTTTTGGAAGTCGGTTGTTTTTTTTTGTAAAAATGTTTTTATTTTTCACTTTTTAGTGGGTCAGTTTGTAATTTATCTAAGTTACAAAAGCCTAATGCCAACTGTTCATCACCTTTTACAAAATATTGCTTTTCCCGATGCTGGGACGTTAATTGTTGAGGAGTTCTCCCGGTAAGAACCAGGAGATCCTCAACAATCACTCGCAATACGCATTGTGACGAGCATAAATTGCTTAGCAACCATATTAAAGTAATCGAATCGCAACCCGTGAAATATTTGTCAGTGAGTAGTTCCGATGGCCATCTGTGATCTTCATCATCAGCTCATGATTTTCGAGAGCAAATGCTCAAGTTACTTTAAAAAATATCCAAATCGCTGTAGCTTTGCCTATAAAATTTGAGGGTTGCCCTCGATTTCCATGGAATCCTCTCATCAGATTCCAACTTGATGAGGGACCACCTCGAGAGTATACCCTTTCAAATAAAAAAAGAACTTTTGGAATCGGTCCAGCCGTCTTCGAGTAATCGGTGAACATACACAAGGTAGCTATTGTAATCTGTTGAGGAGTTCCCTTAACTGTCCTTCGTCTTCATCATCAGACCCCTAATGACAGTCGCAACCCATCTAGGTGTAAAGTTCACATCAATACAAATTAATCAAGCCCAAACACAAGGTAACTGCTGTAAATCGTTGAGGAGTCCCCTCGACTGTCTTTCGGCTCCATCATCAGATCGACTCCAGGCCTTCATCAAATTGTAGTGCTTTAAAATACTAATTAAAAAAATTAACAAACGCACTAGTCGCTCCTACGATTTTCGAAAGCTCTCCTCGATTTCACTGGGATGCCATCATCAGATCCTGGTTTCCTTATCATGGGACCACCCTTGGCATATCCCCATTCCAACAAAAAAAGAATAATCAAAATCGGTTCATAAACGACGAAGTTATCCGCGAACACACATAAAAAAAAAAAAAAAAAAAAAAACATATATACGGTCGAATTGAGAAACCTCCTCCTTTTGAAGAAGTCGGTTAAAAAATAAGCCACTTAGGTAGGTCAGGTTTACGAGTTTTACTCCCTTATGTCATAGGGGTGCTTTTGCATAATAATTATGTCATTGTGTTTAGTTTGATGGACATTTACTAAGTCAGATAATTCATTTCCTTACATGCTCTATACTTCATACATTAAGTACTTAGGTCATGGTTGAAAACAGCTGAACTGTATGAGTGGGCCATGTAAGTTATATTATACAGTAGTATTGATTGATATTGAAGTTCATCTATTATTACCATTGTTTTGCGGCCAGGTTAGCACAGCAGGGTTTCACATGTTTAGACTCAACGGCGCGAATCTCAGCGTGTCACGATGACTAAGGGAGTTTTCCTACAGAGTAGACCCCGTGTTGACAAGCTTACAGCCCGTTGTTACTAAGTACTATTAGATATTCTGTGCCGTTGCTTGGCGCTGGGTCGCCGTCGTCGTCGTGACTTGTGACTGCTGACATGCTGTTGACCGACCAAATTATTCATGACTCAATATGAATCCAATAACAATATTTGCTCCTAAACTTCTACATGCTCAGTTATCGTCATTAAGATATCAATTTACTTAAATTTCAGTTAGATCGTTGATCAATCGCTGAACAAGTCCCTATAATTATTCTGCAACGCCAAAAAAAAATGATTTCGCAGAGACTAGATAAGAGTATCGTCTCGTGAACTTGAGCGGCGCGTACGGTGCGTAGGTACGGGGCGTGCGTGCGAATCTCGTAGCGTTGCACAATTACCGCGGTGATGTCATGCCACTAATTTCATTGAGTGACTAACTATCGAACGAGAACTACGAGCTCGTTGAGTATGCAGCAGCCTGTAAAACTAATAGTCTCTAACTCGCGTGAGAACATTATGCGCTGCGCCTGTTCCGATCTCGAGACAGAGCGCGAGCTGAGCCGCGGTCGGAACTTCAGTGTCGTTTAGAATGTGGCTCGTTGCATCTAAGGGCCCCCGCACTCGGGCCACCGGCCCAAATCACAAAACGACGCCACCGGCATATTTCCTGAGTAGTTTTCATACATTTTATATGGACTCGTCGCACACGGTTGAGGCCGGTGGCCGTCACACGCTACAAATCGTCGTTCAATCGTCGTTCTAGCTTCTCATGGCGGCGTTTATGGCTGTGGCCGGTGGCCCTGTAACCAAAATGATTACTTCTATCTACTTTACATTATTAAGTAATATTTGCCACGATGAAGTTCTGTTATAATCACGCAGTCCTGTCACATACAGAAAGACTGACGAAATGGCGCAGGCACCTTTTGGTTACGGTAATCTTAAGCCTATGAAATTTTATGGTTTTTTTTTAAAGACCTATCCCATGATGACACCCCGCATAACGAGGTGCGCAAATTTTTTTATGTACTTATTGGAGCAGGAGACCAGACACGTAGAGCTCGTAGGCGGAGTCGTCAAGCGGCTATAATAGCAGAACTAGTTGTCATGCAGCGGGCGGTGCATCCTCCGGCCACGTGGCCACTGCGGCGCATGCGAGGGACGCAGTGTCGTTAATACTAGTTAATCGTCGTCGCCGGTAATCGCTGCACTTCCGGACAACTGCTGACACCAGCGCTAACTTACATACAAACAACACTCACCTGATCATTTTGCCTTGCCATATTTGAGTCGTAAAATATAATCGTATTCATAGCTGTGTGATCCTCCGTATGGAAAAACGGCCCGGCTTCCTACATGCTTTGCATTCTAGTCGTAGGTGTATTGACTGTAGAGTGCACATGCAGTAAATTGATAACTACTTACGTACCTAACAACTAAAACAATCGCAGTCAAAAACTTCGGAATGTAAACCGCATCCAGTTTCTCGTTTGAATGTGTCCAATATTTCCCAAGGGTCAGCTAGAAATGGTCTATAAAAAAGTACTCTGTGGTCCATAACACGTGACGTCTGTCAGCATGGCACGCAGCTCATGTCAATCCCTTGCATACGTCATAAGGTCCAATTTTCCGGCGTGCTAGGATCATTGACACGGCGCGGCGTACGTAGCGCGCCTAAGTATTGATACTATAGAATTATGTGCAGCACGTGTGCGGGCAGGCAGCGCTCAGGCGTACACGCACGCTCTGCTTAATGAAGAGAAATTAGTGGAAATAATTGTTACGCAGCGAAACATGGAATGTTTCGGCATCTCCGCGCACCATCGGGCATACCTCATCCACTCTACGCCTGTTTTTACAGCGCATAACTTCAATTACTTAAATGGCAATTGCTAAATATACCAGCGAGCGCACATCAGCGTGGGTTATTTTAATGCTGTTATAGTTTCGCGCACTGCGAATTAATCGCTGCCTGTACAACACCGTTCTGTATGCCGACCGACTTTTATGTTTGTCGTTAGCACATGGGATTAGCTGCGTTTGGATTGGTGTTAATGTATAACTTTCCTTACGTAACAATGGCTGGGCCCGCCCACATACGGACGAGCTCTTCGTGGGCGCCCGTGCTTCGAGCCCAGCTTGAAGCGCCGCAGATGCGACCGAAATCAATAATGACATTCACTTCTACTTCTAAGTAGAAGTGAATGTGTCATCGAAATATTGATTACATTTTCACTGATGTGAAGCTCATTTTTAATACCAGTCCCCCATCATTCAACATCATAACCAAATCACCGTTCTTGGTTTCAATTTGTTTCATAGCAGCTTGTAACTTTGAACTCAACTGTTTTGTCATAAGCCGACGTTTTCGTGATGTAATTTTAATAGTAACTTAGGCACACATGTTTGTGTTGGTAGGGGGATAAAATAAATAAACAAAGACACAAGCTGACGTGCGACAGGGGTCGTAGTCACGAGTCATTCATAGCCGAGCTGCCTGTTCATATGAAGTACCTTGAAGGGATTGGGGCTCAACGCAAAAGTGAAGTTACAGCGCCAAATGGCGTCGGAAGCCGCACTGTATGAAGTAACGATGAAGTGAGCCGACGAATGCTTGCACCTACATACTTGAGGTCTACTCCCTAAGCACGGAATCCAAGTTTCGGCCGAAGTTACGGGCTATTCTATCTCTGTATCACCTACGGACATAAGATTAGTTCGGGGCCCAACCTAAGAAATAATGACAACACGACTTGTCTCTCTCTACTCCCGGTGTATTTTTGCCCATCCGAAAAAGTTAATTAATCGGGTGTAGGGTTCACTCAGAAGCTATTTGACGTCGGCAGAGGCTAAATACCTACCACATACTAGCAAATTACCCCGTCTACACGTCGGTGGAGGCATTCGCAGATGGCCATCTGCTGATGAATCTGTCTACGTATAGAGGCTTTACTGACAAACCACACGGTGTTCTGCTGCTACCTTTAGCCGGGGTGATGGAGAGTTTCCGTATTTCGTCACGCTCCCCCACCCAGGTATTGGCCCGCATGAATCCGTACGGACTCCGTATCCCTCAGCGGCCGCATACGGCCGCCTTTCCTCTAGAGAGAGGCGGGCGCGGAACACGGCGCGCTGCCGACTCGGACCTTTCACTGTTCAGGCAACAAACTCCCAAGTCTGTTGTCTGCAGGCCTCACCCTGAGGCGGCGGGAGTTCGTTCCGTGTCCTGCAACGCCCGGTGCGTCTGCTACGGATTGGGACGGAGGTTGTATCCTCCCTCTCCCTTTCCGCCGCCTCCTTCGCGACCATCACTTCCTCGCAGAAGGAGGCGACGGCGTCTCACGCGCTCTCACTTCCGACCATGGACTGGACCACGTCCGGAAGCGAGACCTCGCCGTGGCACTTGGTGCTGTGGATACTCTCCACAGCACCAAGTGCCACGGCGAGGTCAGGGCGCTGCACTGCCCAAGCAGAGCATTCCTCAAGGGTGTGCTGCGTCGTGTCGTCGAAGCAGTTGCAATGGTGGCAACCGGGTGCGGGTTCCCGGCCTATGCGGCACGGGAATCCCCCTCTTGGCATACAATTTTAAGGCATAATATTGTTTGGCATAAGTCGGCGTGACGTTTACGCATAACTTTATTAGCATAATAATACTATGGCATAATAATAGGTACTTTGGCATAATGCAAAGGTTAGCATAACTATCATTTTGGTCTAATTTGTTTCGGCGTAATTGGAGTTGCATATTTTTTTAAGGCATAATATTATTTCGTCTAATTAATAATCAAGAGCCATAAATATAAAAAGTCATAATTGGGTCTATGTAGCCTTTATTTTAATGTTGATTGTTAGGTATTAGGTAATAAATGGAATAAAAACCGTTTTATATATTGACTATATTATCCCTGCGTTCCGAGTTGGGAAATAATCGATGTGAGCGTACTTAAACCCGTACCGAATTAGCGTGAGCGCGATAACGATGTCCCGTGAAACGTCATAGATGACGTCATGTCATGCGCCATCTTGCGATAACGCCGACCATGCCCTAGAATAGAATAATATCACCGTGAGCGCTGTCAAAAATGACAGTGTGTGTGTGAGGATGTGTCAGTGTGTGTTTTGTTTTGAGTTGCATCTTAACTTAATGCCGCATTTACACATTCGTGCGAATCGCGAGGCGAATGGCGAGGAGAATAACGAACACGCATAAATATAATACCGGGTTTACACAATCGTGTTCGCCATTCGCCTCGTCACTCGACGAACATTCGACGAAACGTTCGTATACGAGGGCCGTCGCGAACTACTACTGTTCACACATTCGCGGGGTGAATTATTTGAGATTCGCACACGAACGTGGAGGACGTGAAAATAATTGCGGCATGCGCGCTACATCTAATGAGTTTATACAATTATTTACATATCCTGCGTAAAAAAGTAAAAAAAGGACCGTCGACGCAGACGATGGTGGATGACAGCGTGTCATCGCAATAGAACAATGTAGGTACCTATAGCTGTACCTATTTAATCCGAAATTTTGAGAAAAAAAATTATTAAATTACACTGTATGGTAAATAATTCCAAATGAGCTCTTCCTTTTGATAAAGTTCTAGGAATTCTAAAATTCGCACTTCACTCCACTCCATTTTGTCTACACATCCTGTTGGGTCGGGCGCTAGCTGTCAACTGAATTCAGGCGAATGTGTAAACAGTAAGTTCGTGTTCGCCATTCGTGCCCTTTGATTCGCGTCCGAAAAACCGCTCCCAACGCGAGCGCTCGAATCGCGAGGCGAGACACAAAGCGAATAGTGAGCGCACTGTTTATAATGCGTGTTCGTTATTCGCCTCGCCATTCGCTTCATGCCGCATTCATACCGCATTTACACATTCGTGTGAATCGCGAGGCGAATGGCGAGGCGAATAACGAACACGCATGTAATATATTATATGCGTGTTCGTTATTCGCCTCGCGATTCGCACGAATGTGTAAATGCGGCATTACACATTCGTGCGAATCGCGAGGCGCGGTACATCCGCGCATGCCGCAATTATTTTCACGTCCTCCATGTTCGTGTGCGAATGTGAAAATAATTCACCCCGCGAATGTGTGAACAGCAGTTCGCGACGGCCCTCGTATACGAATGTTTCGACGAATGTTCGTCAAGCAACGAGGCGAATGACGAACACGATTGTGTAAATGCGGTATCACGATAAATGCGGCATAAACACTGCGCTCACTATTCGCCTCGTGCTTCGCCTCGCGATTCGAGCGCTCGACGGTCCTTTTTTACGCAGGATATATCTAAATAATTGTATAAACTCATTAGATTTAGCGCGCATGCCGCAATTATTTTCACTTCCTCCACGTTCGTGTGCGAATGTCAAAATAATTCATCCCGCGAATGTGTTAACAGTAGTTCGCGACGGCCCTCGTATACGAACGTTTAGTCGAATGTTCGTCGAGTGACGAGGCGAATGGCGAACACGATTATGTAAATGCGGTATAAAATTAAACTAACGTGGCATTTTCGAAATTGTGATTCTGGCTGACAGTCGCTACCTAACTAAAGAAGGAGAAATGTGGTGTTTATACAAAGAAATACTGTAATAATATCATTTTAACGTTGAGTAAGCACTGTGAGCGCGTTCACGAGCGTTCCGAATTGTTGACAGCTCTCAGCTGTCATAATCGTAATATCTAAATCGGAACGCATGTGAGATGATGCGAGCGCTGTGAGCGATTATAGCTCATTCGGAAAGCAGCCTAATACGCAAGAGCGTGCGAAGCGAGCTCAGTACTTGGGGCACCGCGACCCGTCATCTCCTTCGTGTTAGGTTCCTTTAAACCCTGTATACAGAAATAGCTCCGTCGACTACGTCTTATTATTATTGCTTGTAAACCAACTTGTTTTTAATCCGCCCCTAATGCCTCCTCTACACGTCGGCTGACGCATGCGCAGACGTCGACAGATGCATAAGCAGATGGACCGCCACGAGCCGACCACACGTCTGTTTGTCGTTCAGTCTGTGTTAATTCTCGACAGACGCAACTCGTACGCACACAACATTAAAAAAATTGATGTTGAGACCGTAGCTGCGGCAGCTATTTATTTACTTAGTACTTTTGAGTGTGCATAGTATGTCATGTAGGTATTTCAGTTGTTTAAATTCCAACCGAAACAAAAATTACCTACCTAGACTCTGTTAGATGTCCATTTTGCAATTACAGTATCAATTAATTGAAATAATTAAATTATTTTAATTAATTGTATAGGTTTAAACTTACAACATTTTTATTTTTGTAGTACTTATTTTTTGGATTCCACATGCAGTTTTCTCTTTGATACAACTCAAGGAATTGAAATGTTTAGTCTGTGCTCATATTAGCCATTTCAGCGAACGAGATCAATAGGTAAACGAGAAAAACTGCAAGACGCACGCGTGCCTCTCATTCACGACTACGATAATACTGATGCATCGGCAGACGTGTGGACACACGCCAGGCGCTCGCGCTGAAACCCTTTGATCCGTGCCACAAAAACTGACAACAAACGGATTGGTGGCATATGCCTCTGCCGACGTCAAATACCTACCACAGACTAGCAAATTACCCCGTCTACACGTCGCGGTCGGCGGAGGCATTCGCAGATGGCCATCTGCTGATGAATCTGTCGACGTATAGAGAAGGCTTTAGACGACCCACTGACCCTTACCATATTAAATTACAATACCGTCGTGATCACTTTGTGACTGATTTAGAAAATGATATTTGGTTTATACGCAAAAATTGAACATAATAAAATAATCAGTCTACCGCCGCATATAGCGCGGCCTACCTACGCATTACATTGGAGCAATAATATGTATGTGAAATAGTTAGGAGTTATTTGTTAGGGTTTAATATGTTTAATCCAAAGATCATTATGAGTGTACCTAAATATCATTAAGCGTTTATAATATTATGTTTTATAAAATTATGCTTCATTATTATTATGCCAACAGTATTTATGGCAATAAAGGTTATGGCAAATCATTTATGCCTAATAATATTATCCACAGTGTTAGTAATAGTAATCATTATGCTGAATTTCATGATGCCAATGTTAATTATGACAATATATTTATCGGCGCTAACAACGAGAATAATTAAGATTAATAATCTGATTGTCCTAAAATTAGTTCATAAATCGTCAATTGATTACTTTGAGTTTATTATGATGTTAAATTAACGTTAAGCAGCATGTTATTATTTCTCATAGTGTAATTTCAATACTTAACCTAGAAACTTAAGAAACACGTGCACGTGCGCCGAGCCCTATAAATACGGCCGCACTGTCGGCGCTCGGTCATTCGTGTTCGAGCCGTCGTACAGTACGGACCTCTCTGGGACGTCGTTACGCTGCCCGTTGAATATACGAAGTTTACCTACTACTTGTGAAGTTTTCTTTCGAGGACCCAAACATGAGTCATCATCAGGAAGTCAACAATCGTGACGTCAGCAATGCTGACGTCACACCTTTTAAAAACACTACGGAGGTGCCTCCTCCGTCATCAGAAGTGGGATCGCAAGGATCTCCTACCCAAGCTGCTTCCTCATCAGCTCGTTCACCACCTGATCAACTGGAACCAACCAACACTCAGCAGCAGGAACCTGTGCTGGTTAACAATACACCATTCGAAGCGGTACCACAATCAAGACTGCAAGCGTACCCTCACTATGGAATGCAGATGGGAGGGATACCACCACAATTCCTGATGCAAATGATGGAAACGATGCAGAAAATGTCGGAGCGCTTATGTGCTACACCTACCGAAGCAAAAATAAGAATCAAGGACGTCTATTTACCATCATTTGATCCGGACACCCACGTTGGTGTACGAGAATGGTGCCAGCATATAGATCAAGCGATTGAAGCGTACAATCTAAATGATTTCGATGTACGTATGAAAGTCTGCAGCCTGTTAAAAGGACGTGCAAAAATGTGGATTGATGATTGGATGGTCACCACTACAACGTGGGAAGAATTGCGGAAAAATCTCATCACCACGTTCGAACCCGAAAATAGATACTCCCGGGACATCATCATGTTTAGAGAACATGTTTACGACTCAACAAAAGACATTGCGGAGTTCTTGTCACGTGCTTGGATCTTGTGGCGAAGAGTTACCAAAGACAAACTGGGAAACGAACATGCTGTGGAAGCAGTGATTGGATGCGTAAATGACGAGCGCTTGCGTATCGAACTATTGAATGCCAGGGCAACCACTGTACCTGAGCTCATCTCGGTTGCAACATCCATTCGGAAGAAGCGTAGTCACCCAAGCGCCAGTTCCACTACATATAATAAACGTCCACGTTTTTCGGACAATACGCCATCTACATCAAGCTGCCGCATATGTAAGAAGACAAACCACAACACTAACGACTGCAGATTCAAACCTTCGGAGTCTAAACCTGAAGCTAGCAACAATAAGGATTCGAAGACAGCAGCCACACCTGCCTGTACCTATTGCAAGAAACCAGGCCACACTTACGAAACATGCTTCAAACGCGAACGTTCACTAACTTCAAACGTGAACTGCGTAGCAAGCAATAAGCTGGCTCCTATCATCATCAAAATAGGTGAAAAAATTTTGCAAGCTGTCTTTGACAGCGGGGCGGAGTGCTCAATCATCAAAGAATCTATTGCTGCAGCTTTACCTGGTCAAAGGAGACCAGTAGTCAATTATTTGAAAG
This sequence comes from Mesoligia furuncula, assembly GCA_916614155.1. Taxonomy (NCBI): domain Eukaryota; kingdom Metazoa; phylum Arthropoda; class Insecta; order Lepidoptera; family Noctuidae; genus Mesoligia; species Mesoligia furuncula. The sequence continues at coordinate 26,241,513 of OU744812.1, read as the reverse complement.
GGATTGGTCAATTCCCCGCACTATCATTAACCAAACTTACAACTGTATGCGTCGTAGATACAATCAGTGTAGAACTGGAGTTTTACGTATTGCCCGACTATGAAATGTCAACAGACATTTTAGTGGGCATGAACCTGATCCATGACACTAATCTAAGTGTGATAATTACATCCAACGGGACGAAGCTAATCCATAAAACGCTCGTCAATCATGTGAGTACGAGTTCTTCTCTCTTCAACAACTTGGACTGTGACCTAACCAATGAAGACGAAGTCGTGCAGCTACGTCGTCTTCTAAATAAATACGAACACCTATTTATTCGTGGATATCCTAAGACTCGGGTCAACACCGGCGAGCTTGAAATCAGACTTAAAAACCCTGATAAATTCGTCGAATGAAGACCATATCGCCTCAGTCCAGTGGAACGAGAGAAGGTTCGCACCATAATCCAAGAACTTCTGGAACATAAAATAATTCGTGAAAGCAAATCTCCCTACTCAAGCCCCATCATCTTAGTCAAGAAGAAGAATGGTGACGATCGGCTTTGTGTGGACTTTCGAGAACTAAACTCGAATACTCTACGTGACCATTACCCACTGCCATTGATATCCGATCAAATTGACCAGTTGGCAAATGGTTATTTCTACACAAGCCTTGATATGGCAGCTGGCTTCCACCAGATTCCCATCGGTGAGACCTCCAGAGAGAAGACCGCCTTCGTCACACCAGATGGATTATATGAATACCTCACCATGCCATTCGGTTTGAGCAATGCTTGTTCGGTTTACCAACGATGCATCAACAGAGCTCTGACATCATTGCTGGGATCAGCTGCACAAGTCTACGTAGATGACGTGTTAAGCAAATGCACAGATTTCTCTGAGGGTATCTCGCACCTGGAGCGAATCCTCATAGCACTGCAAGACTCGGGATTTTCTATCAACGCAGACAAGTGCAGTTTCTTCAAACGGTCCATTGAATATCTCGGAAACGTAGTTTCTGATGGCCAAGTACGACCGAGTCCACGAAAAGTAGAGGCCCTCGTCAAAGCTCCAGTACCCAAAACTGTCAAGCAAGTCAGGCAATTCAATGGTCTAGCTGGATATTTCAGGAAGTATATTCCTGACTTCTCTCGTGTAATGGTACCTTTGTACGAACTAACAAAACAAGGAGTAAAATGGACATGGACAGACAAACACGAAAAAGCTCGTAACACAATCATCGAATGCCTAACGTCTGCTCCAGTACTTACATTATTCCGAGAAGAAGCGCCCATCCAACTATACACGGATGCAAGCAGCCTTGGATTTGGTGCAGTACTGGTACAGGTCATCGATGGACGTCAACATGCAGTCGCCTTTATGAGCATGAGGATCACAGAGGCTGAAAGTCGCTACCACTCCTATGAGCTGGAGACACTAGCAGTGGTACGCGCTATAAAACACTTTCGCCAGTATCTATATGGTCGAAAATTCACCGTGATAACAGATTGCAACGCGTTAAAAGCGTCAAAACACAAAAAGGATCTATTGCCAAGGATTCATCGCTGGTGGGCGTTCTTACAAAACTACGACTTCGAGGTAGAGTACCGTAAAGGCGAACGTCTCCAACACGCTGACTTTTTCAGTAGAAACCCAGTTGAGTTTGCAGTCAATGTTATGACAAAAGACCTGAACTGGCTAAAAATTGAACAGCGACGGGACGCTGAACTACGACCAATAATGAACAGCCTCAGTGATAATAACCAAGTAGAAGATTATGTGTTGGAGGACAACATCTTAAAGAAGAACGTCAATGATCCTACCTTCGGTCAGCAGCTCAGTACAGTCGTTCCCAAGTCTTTTCAATGGAGCATTATAAACTCTTTTCACACTGCATTAAAACACCCCGGCTGGGAAAAGACACTGCAGAAAATACGAGAAACTTATTGGTTCAACAAAATGAGTTCTACTGTACGAAGATTTGTGGATAACTGCGTTATATGCCGAACATCCAAAGGAAGATCCGGGGCCATTCAAGCCCAATTACACCCGATACAAAAACCGATGACTGCCTTCCAAGTTATTCATATGGACATAACAGGGAAGCTGGGCACTCCAGATGATCAGCAGTACGTCATAGTCACCATTGACGCTTTCTCGAAGTACGTTTTACTGTACTTCAGTACCAACAAAAACCCACACAGTACATTGGCTGCTCTAAAACGCACTGTGCATCTATTTGGCGCACCGGTCCAAATCATAGTCGATGGAGGAAGAGAGTTCCTTGGCGAGTTCAAAGAGTACTGTGACAATGTTGGAATAAATATCCATGCTATCGCTCCAGGAGTCAGCCGAGCGAATGGCCAAGTTGAAAGGGTCGTTGCAACCCTCAAGAATGCATTAGTAATGATTAAAAACTACGAAACAGAGCAATGGCACACCGTACTTGAAGAACTTCAACTGGCAATGAACTGTACAACTCATCGAGTCACCGGTGTTGCACCACTGACACTTATTACACAACGAAAGCACTGCGTACCTCCTGAGCTTCTCAACTTGGTGGATATTGACAACGAAACCGTTGATATTGAAGCGCTTACTCAACAAGTACAACAGAAAATGATCCGTTCCAGCGAACAAGACAGACAACGCTTCAACTTACATAAAGCCAAAATCCATCATTTCCAAAGAGGAGATTACGTATTGGTTAAGAATAATCCCCGCAACCAAACCTCGCTTGACCTTAAGTTCAGCGAGCCGTATGAAGTCAGCAGGATACTGGAAAATGACCGGTATTTGATAAAGAAAGTTGTGGGCAGAGGACGACCCCGCAAGGTTGCCCATGATCAGCTGCGCCGTGCTCCACAACCTGGTGATCAGTTGACCGTATCGGCGGGAAATGAATCACCTACTCACCAAGATCCTGCTGCTGAAACAACTGAGCCCAGTCCATCGACCTCACGACAATAACTACAAACACAGCCAAGCCACGACCTACAGGGTGAAGATAACCCATCAGTATAAATGGTAAGTAACTCAATTCAATAATTCCAAATAATCCGACGAGAACCTCCGAGAACTCTTCGAGAACCTCCGAGAACTCTACGAGAACCTCCGAGAACCCTACGAGAACCTCCGAGAACCCTACGAGAACCTCCGAGAACTCTACGAGAACCTCCGAGAACTCTACGAGAACCTCCGAGAACCCTACAGTAAAATCTCCGAGAACCTACTAACTAGCATTGATATTCTCAAACTCACATAATAGTTGTGTTTATGCAGCAACTAAGATAGACAACGCAAGTTGCTTACAGATGCACTACTCAGAGAAGTTCTTTCTATTCTTGCATGTCAATGAGATTTGACGAACAACCTACGAGACTCTACGAGAACCTACGAGACTACGAGAACCTATGAGACTACGAGAGCCTACGAGACTCTACGAGGACCTACGAGACTCTACGAGAATCCACAACAACTTACGAGAATCAACGAGGCTGGTGCAGAGCGCGCACCGCCTGTCAGTATGGCCGTATCGGCGCTAACAACGAGAATAATTAAGATTAATAATCTGATTGTCCTAAAATTAGTTCATAAATCGTCAATTGATTACTTTGAGTTTATTATGATGTTAAATTAACGTTAAGCAGCATGTTATTATTTCTCATAGTGTAATTTCAATACTTAACCTAGAAACTTAAGAAACACGTGCACGTGCGCCGAGCCCTATAAATACGGCCGCACTGTCGGCGCTCGGTCATTCGTGTTCGAGCCGTCGTACAGTACGGACCTCTCTGGGACGTCGTTACGCTGCCCGTTGAATATACGAAGTTTACCTACTACTTGTGAAGTTTTCTTTCGAGGACCCAAACATGAGTCATCATCAGGAAGTCAACAATCGTGACGTCAGCAATGCTGACGTCACACCTTTTAAAAACACTACGGAGGTGCCTCCTCCGTCATATTTTATGCTTATCATTAGTAAAGTAAACCATGCTGCACAAGTACTTTCCGAAGCATCCATGTCCGGACAATACCTGTGTTAGCCGGACAGTAAACTGGGCGCCATACCGTCTCTCCAGCCACTGCCTCACAACGGGTCTTTCCGCCGCTACAGTGGCGTGCCCTGCGCTGGGTTGCGCAAGTCATTGCTCCCACTCCACCATTAGGATCTGGCGGCACTTATCCTCGTACACCTCGATACAGCGTAGGCCCCTGGCCCCTGATGCCATCCAAATGTTCGCCGACTATAAGGTTATCTTATCAGCTACGTGCGCTCTCTTATGATAATGTGACTTCATCGACTTGGTTATTTTTAACTGCTGTATTGACATAGCTATCCTCGTTCATTCATGTCACAAGTATGTGTCGCTTACAATGTCTGATATTTTCTGCTATTACTGGCCGCGCGAGGACACATTTGACAGTAAGGCGTAGGACCGTAGCACAAACGTGCATGGTCTTCCATAGAAATAACCTCTCTGGTTTGATCCACGAGCTTACTGCAATGCTCCTATTTGTGGTCAAGAAGAAAAGCTCCGTTCAGAAAAGCTGCACGCATGGACTTACTCGATGTACGATACAATTTTACTAGCACCAGTTAATACCTAGATAATCATTATATTTGGTTTATTCACGTTGCAGCTTCAATAAACGTCCAGATAAATTCATCAAAAAATTCATCCGCATCGCTGTCAACAGGAAACGTGTCCAAAAGACTGGCAGCATTGCCACGTTGTATGGCAATGCTGATTCTTTGGCCAAAAAATAGGCCAGCCCTCTGGTCACGTCAAGAGTCGACCAACCGCTTGGCGAAGTCTCGAAATATTAAGTGGGCACTCGGGCCCCATGGCCCTAGAGTTTCAACCCCAAACGGCTCAAACATATAAGTTCCTTAGAGATTGGAGTATTTGCGCCGTTTGAGATTTTCCGCACCTGCAGCAGCCGCCCCAGCACAGCTCACCGTGCTTGGAAGATGGGATGGCGCAAGGGTGTCGACACACGTTGCATCCCACACCAAAGGCCTACCAACCTTCTAAGGCATTATGGTCATTTCGTCTGGTCTCTTCCCATCGTTGCGTGCCAAGCTATTGGGTTCTAAAATAGCTGGCACCCCGGCGGTGACAAGAGCACGACGGATGATGTCATTGATGCTGGCATGCCGTGCTATCCGGCCTGCGCTTTTACTGCAGGATAAGCCATGGTGTCCGAGGCAGTCGACACCTTCACCGCATTGGCAGCGATGCGGAGCGACGCAAGGGGGGCGCCCAGACGCAGACAAGTAGCGAGCCGGAAAGTGGGATCACCCAGCAAAGCGCCTATGTTGGGTGACGGTAGCGCCTGAAGCCAGAGGCCCGACTCCCACTCACCCACAGCCAGTAGGCGGGCACGCTCAGCAGTATTGGTGGACGTATTAATAAGATTAATCCGTACCAAGATAAAAGATTGATTGCAAATAAGATCGATATGAGTCTTCGACAATCACTTAAAAAGCCGTTTAGGATCAGAATCTTAATAATAGATTATTCTTCAACCATACCTAAAACCTTGAGTGTCTCGTAAAACATTGTGTGTCGATCTTGCTCTAGTTTGTAGAGAGAACTTTGGTCGGTACTTTGGGAAATCGCAGTCGAATGTAGCTTTGCAAGTATGCTTCCAGTGTTCCGCGTCCATTAAACATACAATTTTCTCAAATAGTAAAGTGCATGACTACTGTGTTTCGCACGCGCAGGCCTCGTGCCTAGCGATCGACTCCGGCGGCGCCTAATTAACACGTTACTAAGCAACGGCCTTGACTGCTCTCGCCGAATTATTTCTCAACATGTGAACTCCTCGAAGTTACCAAAACTTTAGGTTCAATTAGACAAATGCATGTTTATCAGAGATGATATATGATGATATTCGCTGAATCGCTTATGTTCATATTGTTGGCCAATGACCTTTACGAATCGGCCTTAGGTAGGTTGGAGTAAACGAGTATGCGTAAAAGTCGTATATATGTCGCAGCCAACTGGTTAAATTAGCGGTTTAGTTAACCGCCTGGCCTTTGGAAATAGTGCTCGCCTCGCTTTGCTCTCTCGGCTCGCACGCGGTTGATCGCAGTTCCAACCCCTAACCCATTTGGTTGGGGGTTTAGTTACTGCGACCAATTCGGCTCGCGCGTGATTGCTGGTTACAGGCATCCAATTAACCTAAACTATAATTGAATATCATTTAGGCTGTTAGTTATTTGAACGGCCGCCGTTTAGTTAAAAGGCTATATTTTGGGAGAAACCTGAAAAGTGCCTACATAACAGAAGCAGTTTTGAAGCAGTCTCAGCGAATGAAGAAGTTATGTATAGAGATACTGCAAATGTGCAATGTCCTGCAGCCAAGCTGTCTGTCGCCGGAGACAGAAGTGTAGTGCAACCGACGGGCGATAAGATTTGAATGCAATACAAAGTTAATGAGCGATACGTAACTCGACGGAAATAATACCTGTTTTCAAGTACATATTTGGACATAAAAACTTGGGCAAAATAACAAGATGCAAGTAATTATGATGTAAGACGATATAAATTGTTGGCGGCACCGACACGTAACCGACTGTAACGTAGAGAAGTAAAGTTACCCTGCTTGTCCGAGACCATCATCAACTTCAAATAACCTTCTTGATGATATTTGGAACAATTGGTCAACAGGGTCAAAGTTACAAAGTGTTTTACTACTTTAATACTAGGTATAGCTGAACAGATGAGTTTACGTGCTTGCGATTGGTTTCCACTTCCCACATCACATTTAGCAAGCGCAAGGTCTGACAGTTCTGAGACAGTCGTATTGGCTTACGGTGACCAGCTACGACACGGTGGGTTGAATTAAATCTTACGTCATATTATTTATTCAAAGCGGTGTACGTCTCATTCGTAAATCTTGCGGTGTCCGTGATCAGATGTTGTCATGGACTCGCTAACCACGATGTTGTTAATATTAGCAAAGAACAGTTACACCCGCCAGTAAAAAACGAATACATGAAGAGAGTAGGTAAGCTCATGACGCGGGATGTCATAATCTCGCAAATTACACTTCTGCTTTCATTCGCTTAATATTATGTTGAAAGTAAACGTTATTATAACAGCATGTAATCAAGTCTCTGTGACGAGGTTCATGAAGTGCGAATGTCCTTTAAACTTATTTACAGTTGACATGCTGTGTGGGTCACCATCTGTTCGTCTTCCTTCCTTGCAATCATTGATGACTAGTACAAGCTTTGTGAAGGCATGTGCGTGACATGTCCAATGTAACTGTATCAACTGCAGAGTGTAGCTAAAGGTTCGGAATGCATCTGAATCTCAAGCAATAGATTCGCATCGGTTGCGGCGCAAATGATCGAAGGTCGCGGTGACACTGCGATACATCTCATTATGCGACGGACGCCACAAACAAAGCGACTATAAAGTTCGCTGGAGCGAGGATAACGGGACCCCCGGCATCCATCGATGGCATAATGTATTAGTTTTCAGTCGGCTCTCGGGACTCGGGAATACAACTAGCAAGCCTGTGCATAATACTGTAAAGTTCCACACGTTCGTGTAGTGTTGATGAATGCAATAGTGGGCGCGTTGTTGAGCTCGCTGGTGGAGGCGCTGCTGCGCTGGCGCGCGTTTGCCGCGTCATGCTCACGCTGCTGAAGACCTGGGAAGCCTTCTTGCAGCCTGCTGCTTCACAGGCGGTCGATAGTAATCGTACGTCATTGTTGGCGTCACTATTACAATATTGTCTCGGTTGACCGGTTTCTGCTCGCCATGATTGTGTTCAAAACATGTCATTGATGTTATAAATTGATGTTTATGGCAACTTACTTTTGTTTTCACAAACTTGTGATAATCCATAATAATTCATGTTTTGTTAAGTACATTTTTTTTATATTGAAGATCGCGTGCTATCGTTTGTAAAACTTTGGTTATTAATATTAAGCGTATTTGTTTGTTTCAGATGAACGAGAAGATGTGCAGAAGAAAACATTCACTAAATGGATAAACTCTCAGCTAGTGAAGGTAAAGTATTGCATGAATAGACCTTGTAATGTAACGCTAGTTGTACGCGTTTGTACCTACTAGGTACTTAGTTTGCATAAACTCATAACTAAGGCATCAGACTCGCAATTAAACTAGGTCTTTGGCTCATAATAGATACTTGATCAACTAAATTGTTTTGTTGTCGATCGTCCGCGCCGCCGCGCCCGCCGCCCACTCTACTGAACCAATGTGCGGTGACAGATACACATTGATACTTGTTAATTAGTATTGAAGAGACGCTTTCGAAACATTGTTAGACGTGTTGGTGGACATTGGTCGTGTGCCTGACCCTTGGCGATTGACTAAACTGTTCGATGTGTCAATGACTCAATGGCAAATCTATTTTTATTGGATAAATTGGCAGTTTAGTTTAATCGATCGTAGTTACATACAGCATAGCACGAAGCCCGACTTCTTCGACCGAAGTCGGAACCCATTTGAATTTGAAAATATAATAAAAATGGTATGGGTCCCGCCTGCTTCCAACTTTTATTTAATTTAAAATGGGCTTGTTTTTAGCTTTTCAATTTTTTTTTAACTAAGTATATTTTTTTACCGCAGTAGGGTTTTTTTTTTTTTTTTTTTATTTACGATTTGTCACTTCGAATTACTTTTAACCATATATTTTTGTAATCACCTTTTAAAACCCTTTATTTTCATACCCCACTCGAAAGGTTCTAAAAAAATTTTTTTGAAGACGTAGGTAATATGGCGCCAAAAATTGGCTTTTTTTTTCAATTGTAATATACTTACCCAGTGTTACTCTCAAAATTAAGACAAATCTAACGGCACCTCTCAAGCTGAAATCGATCAAGCCCGATAGGCTACAGAGCGTGCCAAAGAAATATATAGGTACAGGGTTATTGGTAAAACATTAACAACCTCTTAAGAGGTCATTGTACTCATCATTATGAACACCTTTTACTATAGGACCAAACCTGAAATCGCGGAAAAAAATCAGCTGTTCCCTACATTTTGACGAGTTGTACGAACATAAATGTAGGGAACAGCTGAATTTTTTTATTTTTATTTACCGCAATTACCTCTTTATGAGGTTGTTAATGTTTTACCAATAACCCTGTATACATACATACATTCGAAAAACATAACGCTACTTCTGGCGCAGTCGGGTAAAAACTGGACGTGTGCCTACGCTGTAACCTCAATGTAACAACCATAGATATATTTCTATGGTAACAACTAATAAATAACACAAAGTTCCTCAAATGGCAGTATAGAAAGTCTCAAGTTTTAGTCACTAGGTATATAATGTTGTCAGCTTGTAGGAGGAACAAGAGAAAAGCGTCGACTCATGATAACGACCCCGTGTGTTCAAACACACCAGTCCGCGGTGCTCACAAATTGTGTGCATGAAGTAATTAGGGTCAATTCTCGACACTGAGTGACCGAGCCGCTGCCACTGTTTACAGCTAGAATTTTATAATATGGCGAAGCCGCGGAGCTTGCTTGCAGCAGTTCTGTACTCCACTCCACCCTCCAACCACTCGGCGAATACAATTAAGTAGGTACATTGGTAACCGTTGCACTGTGTACCGTGTGCATTATTAACTTCTTACCTTTCTATTCCCATTGTCAGGTATCAACACTCGATGTCATGTAGTGCACCTGTGTCTAACTATACGTCTAGTTGTTAATTGAGAAAATATAAGAAGGTGTCTACCAATATAAGTCTGTGGTGTCTACAGTATCTAGTCTAGTGTACGAGTCTGCTATAATAAGATTATCTGTGCTAGCAATCACTTTTAGCGCGCTTAATGAGGTTGAGATATCATCTACAGTACAGCGACTTATTACTTATTCGTAGAGTACAGCATATTAATGTATTTTCAGAACCACGCTAACACAAAATAATAATGAAAAGCTTTAACCCTTTAAATAGAACGTCTGTTTCTTCACTGTAGGAGGGTTAAGGTCCCTCCCGGTGGGTTTCCGCATTGTCGAGGCGGGGAGGGGGGGCTCAGTAGCCGTGGCTTGGTCACCCACGGTGAAGCGAAGAGGAACCCGAGGAGGGGCTGCTCGTCAGGACTTTTGCCGGTAAGCCGGCGACGTAGCGGTCAACAAGTAGCTTGCGGTGCCGCTTGGGCGATATCGCAACTGAGGCGGGCCGCGATGTCGTATGGGAGGCATCGCGGCTGAGGGTTGGAGGCCGCGGCGGGAGAGGAGTGCCGGTAATCCGGTGCGCCGCTCTCTCTACCTTCCGCGGCCTTGACGGGGTCGCTACCGTCTGAAGGCGGACGCGGTAGGGTCGCAGGGGATGAGGAGTGTTGATATGACGTTGGCCGCTCTCCCTATCCTCTGCGGCCGAAAATTCCCTGGGGTGGTCACGGCGTACTATTTGTTCTGGTGCGCCGGTGATGGGGAGTATTCCCCAGAGGAGGGTCGGTGACGGACAGCCGTGGCGGGTTCACGGATGAGTGGTCACGCGTGCCCGTGTTCCCGCCGTAATCGGCAGAGGAGGACACCGTGGAGTTTTAATTAACCATTTGGAGCCAACACACCAAAGCGAGGCAAATATTTGCTGAAGGTTCCATTGTTGCGTGATGTGGATGTACCGTGTGTTTGTGTTACAGAACGACAAGCCGCTGGTGGAGGACCTGTTCCTGGATCTGCGAGATGGAGAGATCCTGCTGTCGCTGCTGGAGATCCTCACCGCGCAGCAGTATGTAAGTGCACGAGCCCCATGAACCGCAAGTGTCAAACGTCTGCTGTTCAGGGTTACATAGAACTTTGACTACAATGTCTGCATGCCAGGGACAGAAACTGCCAGTTCTAACTTTCTTGCAGATTTAGTCAAGTAGATTTTCTTTTGGTAATCCTATTGTTGAGTCTCAGAAGATGGTCCGTTTATTTACAAGCCGAGCCCAACACCGCAAGAGAGCTTCAAACCGTGTAGTGTTAATTATTCTGAACTCACACGGTCATGTCTAATGGTTTCCAACTCCTGCACTTCCTTTTATATGACAACTTTCACTTTCTGTTAGCTCTGTGCAAATTATCTTTGTCTCGGCCTCGGCACTTGTGTGTAAAGTATGTGTATGTATGTCTGTCACATGTCTACAGGACTGACTTCAATAATAAAGTATTCTTACTGTTACACACATAGATATACGAAAGAAGGAGATATGCCCGGTAGTTGAAAATACATCAAAAACCGATGTCGCTAGGTTGGCCCCACCACCGCGCCACTACACATGTAGTTCAGTAAATGCAATAGATACACAGTCGCGCACACACTTGCATTTCATAAATCAGTAATTCATGAAACACAGCGTGCATTTACCATGCACCGTACAACTTACTCACACAAAAACATCTATCGCTATCGTTGTGCTGTGCAAAAGTCATTTATTTTACATATAGGCTAGTGATTGACTAAATCGGAAAGTTATCGATTATTTCATTCATTATTGTATTTAAAAAAAAATTCATGGTTCAAATTCACTCATGAAAATAGAATAAAAAAACGATATGTCTAGAACATAATATATTATATTATAAATCAATAAAATGTAGCTAAAAACAATAATTGAAGTAAATAAAAAATATTAAAGTTATTTTACATCTTCTCAATGGTCCACCAACCGAATTTAAACGTCATCTTTTCAGATCTTCTATAAACCGGGTTAAAACGGTTGACAAATAAAAAAAAAAACTGTAAAAGCAATATATTCGTTGGGCAATCGACATTGTTGTCGATATCCTACGTTAGTGGATCTTCACAACCTCATCACTATCTCGCCGCAAGACAGCGGCTGTACCATGCGACGCTTCACAATAATAAAGTATCGTTTTGTAATTTTTACATTGCTTGTCCAGTCACTTAGCGACATACTATTAGGTAGTGGATAAAGAGCAATGTCTTTGCTGCAAAAATAGTACAGCCGCTGCGATATTAGAAAACAAAAATAACATAGTAAAAGCAAGAAATATTTTACGATTTGTTGTTTTTCATGATTTTAAAGACAAATACAGTAAAATACAGTAATAATATGGTAAGTGATTCCATGAGATACGAAGTATTTATTTTGACATCGGTTTTTACAGGAAACTACTGAACAACTCGGCATTTTTATATTTTATCACGATCACGGTCGAAATCGCACTAGTTCGCGGAGACGGCCATTTTCCTAGTACAGGCCCTTGCTGCTCATGACGCCTGGACACAGACACGCCCCCATGCCACTTCTCCTGTTTTTTTACATTTCTATGGTTACACATCATTAATGAATCGCGCTTTCCGCGACTGTGCCAGTAGCTTGGCGTGCTCTCAGTGTGATGTGTTCTTGAATGAAATACTGATGTTATCATTTATATATTACTACCAGCGCCCCGCGGTTTCACCCGCATAAGTGTCGATCCCGTGGGAATATTGGGATAAAAACTATCCTATGTCCTTCCCCGGGATGCAATCTATCTCTCTGCCAAATTTTATGGAAATCCGTTCAGTGGTTTAGGCGTGAAAAGGTAACATACAGACAGACAGATAGAGTTACATTCGAATTTATAATATTAGTATGGATGACAACTGCTGCTTACGTCAAAAATCTTTATGTGAAATGAGTCATCCAGCTATGTTGAGCAAATAATTTTGATACTTGTTAATTTAAAAAGCCGGCCAAGAGCGAGTCGCACTCGCGCACCGAGGGTTCCGTACAAATTTGTAGGTATGTAATTAGTTTATCACGGGTTAAAAAAAAAAGTAAGTACTTTACGGTTTTCGCATTTTATCCTTTACTTGTGCTACATGACCTTGCTTCTTGCCAAATTTCATGATTCTAGGTCAACGGGAAGTTCCCTTATACATTTTGATTCCCTTAAGAGTGGCGTTAACTCAGAAGTTTGATTTTTCACAGCTTCAAGGGACCGCAGACCTGAGTATAAAAGGTTTTAATTTCAACTCGATACCCCCACGCGTTCTCGAGATAAAGGGTCTTGACAGACAGACAGACGGACAACACAGTGATCGTATAAGGGTTCCGTTTTTTCATGTTGAGGTACGGAACCCTAAAAAGCCGGCGAATATTGTAAACTCCAGAGAGTATATAAAGGACAGTTTGCAACCCGTGGTCCTGTTGCGTATAACAGGCTTTGCCCGTGACACATGATAGCAGTGCTGTTTGCTTGCGTGTTTTACAGAAACGGGAGCGCGGGCGCATGCGCGTGCACCACATTAACAACGTGAACACCGCACTGCACGTGCTGGACCAGAACGGCGTCAAGCTCGTCAACATCAGCTCCAACGACATCGTCGACGCCAACCCCAAGCTCACGCTAGGTAAACCTACATACAAATCACAACAGTAACAGAGATGCTTGTAGCAACAGCGTGTTGTTTTGTCCTCTGACTTGCTCGAGCCTCCTTTTCTGAAAGCTACACCAGGGGCGCAATGCTGCTCAACATTGTGGTAAGGAGAAAATGGAGCCAACGGGTCTCAAGGTGGTTCAAAATATCTCGACGTTTGTCTCCGAGAAAGGCCACTGCATGAAATGAAATACAATTGTATTTTCAGTCTGCATTGCAATAATAATGTTTCAGGTCTGGTGTGGAGCATAATCCTGCACTGGCAGGTGCACTACCACCTAAAGGAGCTGATGTCGGAACTGCAACAGACCAACCTCGAGAAGACGCTGCTAGCGTGGTGCCGCACCCACACGCAGGTCAGTACCGGCGCTGAGGGGACTAAGGCTGCTTGTTATCCAAGTTTTTTATCATGGGGTGTAAACAGACCCATACCTAGCTGAAACCTCAAGTATATAAACAAAAACAATTCTTTACTTTTATTTTTGGTACGTACTTAAAGACTGCTTATGTAACAAAACATTTAAAACTTTGAAGATCAATGTGGTCTCTAAACCTATTTGGGTCCTAGGTAGGCACGGTCCAGTACAAAACATTTAAACGACTGGAGGTATATGTGACCCTCTGCTTTGTGATGGATGGGTCTTTGACACCTGTTAGATAGCACTGTCACTTCTATGTTGGATGTGAATGCGTCTGTGTTTGCAGAACTACACGGGCGTGAACGTGAAGAACTTCACGACGTCGTGGGCGGACGGGCTGGCCTTCAACGCGCTGCTGCATCGCTGGCGGCCGCAGCTGTTCGACTACGCGGGCGTGCTGGCGCGCGCGCCGGCCGCACGCCTGGAGCATGCCTTCAGCGTCGCGCACGACCACCTCGGCATCGACCGCCTGCTGGACCCAGAAGGTAACTAACTCAAAACGCGGCCGCACGTCTGGAGCATGCCTTCAGCGTACCGCACGACCACCTCGGCATCGACCGCCTGCTGGACCCAGAAAGTAACTAACTCAACACGCGGCCGCACGCCTGGAGCATGCCTTCAGCGTCGCGCACGACCACCTCGGCATCGACCGCCTGCTGGACCCAGAAGGTAACTAACTCAACACGCGGCCGCACGTCTGGAGCATGCCTTCAGCGTACCGCACGACCACCTCGGCATCGACCGCCTGCTGGACTCAGAAGGTAACTAACTCAACACGAGGTCGCGCGCCTGGAGCATGCCTTCAGCGTCGCGCACGACCACCTCGGCATCGATCGCCTGCTGGACCCAGAAGGTAACTAACTCAACACGCGGCCGCACGCCTGGAGCATGCCTTCAGCGTCGCGCACGACTACCTCTGCATCGACCGCCTGCTGGACCCAGAAGGTAACTAACTCAACACGCTGCCGGACGCCTGGAGCATGCCTTCAGCGTCACGCACGACCACCTCTGCATCGACCGCCTGCTGGAGCCAGAAGGTAACTAACTAAACACGCGGCCGCACGCCTGGAGCATGCCTTCAGCGTCGCGCACGACTACCTCTGCATCGACCGCCTGCTGGACCCAGAAGGTAACTAACTCAACACGCTGCCGCACCGCCGGCGGCCGCAGCTGTTCGACTACCTCTAAGATAGTTAAATAATAATACTCTTTCTAATTGGCTCCAATATTGTTATGTACAATATTGGAGCCAATTAGAAAGAGTATTACCCGCGATTTCTTTCCCGTAGTCTATCCCTCAGGAGTCGCGCATTTTTGCTGGGATGAAAAATGGCCAATGTCACTCACCCACCATTATGAAGCTCACATGAAAACATTCCCCACCAAATACACCGATGCGATTATGTTGAAGGATGTTTAATATTTTCAATTAGTATAGCGTGTTTTACATTTGTTTCCAGATGTGAACACGCCGAATCCCGACAAGAAGTCCATCATGATGTACGTAATGTGCCTGTTCCAATCTCTGCCGCACTCCAGTGAGGACGTCGGCGACCTGGAGAGCATCCACTCGGAGCCCAGCACGCCCGTCGCCACGCAGCCCCCCGAGGTAACATAACAATCAATCAATTAATGTTACGTCACTTTAATAAATAAATATCTTTCATGAACAATAGTAGTTTCACCAAAGGCAAGGTTAAGGTATTCACAACAAGAGAGATACAACTGACGCCGATGTCACCCTAATAAAGAACATTTTAACACCTGCGTAGAAGCCAAGATGGCATTGGAATCTTTTGGGACTTCTCTAAGGCGTCCGATTGCGTAAACCATGAGACGCTTCTGCTTAAATTAATAGTACTGCAGTATGGAATGAGAAATACAACTCTAGGTTTATTAAGATCATACCTATAAGATAGACAGGTAAAAGTTCAGGTGAACGGCATAAACTCATTAGGGTATGAAATGACAATGGCGTTCCTCAAGGCTCGATATTGGGTCCATACCTCTTTTTAGTTTATATAATGATTTGCCCCAATTCCTTCAAAATAAATAGAGCATAGTGTTATTTACATATGGACACATCATTGATTTTTTAAATAGACCAACGGTCACGGATATATATCCGTAGAACAATTTCTATGGAAACGCGCGCGACACTTCACACTGGAGCGTCTTGTTGCGCCGCGACACGGTCGCGGCGCGACACGGTCGCGGCGCGACGAGTAGCGCGACACCGTGTAGCCGCGATATCGCCGCGACACCATACTAAATGTTCATTTTGTATGGCGTCGCGCCGCGATTCGCGTCGCGCTTGTGTGAAAGGTGTTGCGGCGCGATAATATCGGAGAATCGCCACGCAACGTGTCGCGCGACAAGTCGCGCCTGTGTGTACGAGCCTTTACTCTATTCTTCAGGTCTGGTTTACGGTAAAATTAGATATGAAATGAAAAAAAAAACCAAAAGTATTAAATCTAAAAGTCCGAATATTGGAAGTAGCGAACGTGACATTATAGTGAATGGAGAAGATTACAACGGGGACCTCACATAACCGCTTACGCCGCTTACGCTGTTAGAAAGATGAAGCAGTTACAGAATGATTAGTTATCGTTAGCCACCCTTGCACTGCACAAACGAAACGACGACAACGTCCGCAGGCGCCGCAGACGGGCTCGGCGGAGCTGGGCGGCTACTACGGCGCCTTCGGTTATTAGTTATCGTTAGTCACCCTCGCACTGCACAAACGCCGCTGTTGCCCGCAGGCGCCGCAGTCGCGGCCGCTGTCCACGGCCACGACGGGCTCGGCGGAGCTGGGCGGCTACTACGGCGCCTTCGAGGAGGCGCTGGCGTGGCTACTGGAGGCCGAGGAGCGCCTCGCCAGTGCCGCCGCGCCGCGCGACGCCGGCCTCGAGGCGCTGAAGGAGCACTTCCACGCGCACGAGGCCTTGCTCACAGGTACGGCCTAAGCGATACGTTATACTTTATAATAATAATAATAATATTTTATTTCGAACAACGTTAGTAACAATATACTTACAAACTATGTTAGTAATACACTTACAAAGACAAAAACACAAAAACAGATTGTGACATCACTGCCGCACGGTGACAGGCCCAGCCGAAACCTTGCAGCAGTGGTTCACAAACGCACAATCGAGCCTGCTTGCTATCATAGACAGGACGCTATAGGGGCTGCCCCGCCCCCTACGGACCAAGGATGCGCACGGCTTCCGCATCACCGCGTAGAAACAGTCCACGTGAGCTTCAGCGAACATCCCTGATGCGCTGCAGTACCGGGGCAATCCCATCAACACCCTGAATGCATTATTGTATTGGCCGCGAAGGGCGCCGTATGATGTTTGAGTATAATGAACCCACAGACTGTAAGTGTAAAAAGACGTACAGTAAGCATTAAATATAGTACGCTCGACCTCTATAAAGGCACGCCTGAATCTGCGGGCAATCATGTTAGCTCTCACACACAGCGCCCTCCGTTCCCTGTCAATATCCTCATCGTCTTTGAGGCTAGTGGTCAATAAGTGACCCAGATATTCAAATCGATCTACCCTCACAAGGGGTATACCGATCAGCTTAACTAGAGGTACTGCTTCCGGGTATACTACTACTACTTATACTTACTTATACGTACTTACTTACTTACTTGTACTTTACGGTGACAGAAATACCTAATTAATTTCGGTTGCGAGCTAAAAATATCAACAACTCGACTTAATTTTGTAAATGATTTTAGATTTATTAATATTTTTGAGAAATAATTGCGTAAAATAAAGCCATTGGTCATGCAACAAAATTTTGATAGATTTTGACTCCGAACTAAGGCGTTATATACCACAATTTTTGTTCTTACCAGCTTAAACCCTTTAGTACTTCTTTTAAGAAATCCTAGTAGCCGTGCCGATTTCGTAACAAAATTATCAATATGGCTTCTGAAGTTGACTTTACTGTCCATGATGATGCCAAGATTGTGTATTCTTCGTAAACAGGGACTAAAATAGCTCTTTAATTCCTAGGAACAAAAAGTGATTTGAATTTGGAATGTGGATATTGTTAGTAAAAGTTCCAATCATTAAAGAGATCAATCACGAATATTGTATGAACATGTAACAGGCTGGATGATAAATTAAAACGTGGGTTAGCCAAATAAAAAAAAAATTTGTGAAAAAATAAAAAACGTGAAAGCATTCTGCTTTCGTTGGTAATTGTTTACTCAAATTAGGATTTTACTTAGTTTTATAAACAATGAGTATGTTTTCCTGAAGTAATTATATGCAAATAAATATAAGTACTACTCTTATGTATGAGTTGCACTTACTTATTTTTTCATAGAGGGTGATAAAAAGTGGAGTGTTCACCTCGGGAGCAACACTATTTTAACCTTTTGACCTCCAGAGCGTAAACGCATCGGCGTACCTCCAATGCCAAGCCACAAATTCAGCGCAATTACCTACAAAAAAATAGGGATTCCAACATCTTATCGATAAGTTATCGATAATCAATTAGTCATTGCTTTAAACCCATATTTTTTAAATGCATTATTACTCGTTACATCATTCTTTTATTTGGCGCTTTCGCGCTAAAACGGCTGATCGAATTCGGAAGAAATTTGGCACATGAAATTAGAACATAGGATACTTTTTATCCCGAGATTCCCACGGGATAATGATTTGTGCGGGTGAAACCGTAGAATGCAGCTAGTTATGATTAGAGTCGAGTTTGATCAAACAAGTTTCATTTTTTATCCAAGTATAAATCTTTCCCGTATCATTGTATAGTGTTTGTATTCTTGAAGCTGATTATACCATTACAGTTGGTTTAGCTTAGCATACAGTGTGCCGCCGTTGGTCCCGGCTGTCATTCGTGGATCTTTGACGGTCGTTACGGGTAGTCAGAAGCCCGAAAGTCTGACAACCAGTCTTACTAAGGGGTATCGTATCACCCAGTAACTAGGTTGTGGAGGTCAGATAGGCAGTCGCTCCATGTAAAATACAGGTATTCAGCTGCATCTGGTTAGACTGGAAGCCGACCCCAACATAGTTGGGAAAAGGCTAGGCAGATGACATCATTCTTTTATTTAATTTGACCCTATTTCGTATCAAACTATCATTAAACAGAAGTTACAAAAATCTAAACAACGTTAAAGCAGACATTAGAACTACAAACGAATAAAATAAATAATAATAAGTTACATCACTAATTTCGTTCGTGACGGTAGCCGCTGTCGGGAAGACCTGACTCTGGCGTGGCTGGCACGACCTTTGACAACTTTCTCGAATGCGGGTAGGGATGTGACATTGTGGGACATAATAACTAATAATCATATAGTATTTAACAACAATTTAATCAATTCACTTTTAATCAGTCTGACTCTACATAACTCGGCAAACTTATGTCATCTAAGTCCTTCTGCTGTCGCACTTTTCTTAACAGGTTCAGTAATTTGACGTACGTTATTGAACGCTTCTCTGCTGGCACTCTATCTTCAGAGTATTCATCATACTCTTCCACACTTCCTAATATACGAAGGAGTTCTACAGTAGTCATATTTTGACTGCTAGCCATTTTTATAACCAATTTCATTCACTCGCACAGTAATAATTCTGTTACTATTATTACCACCGGTTATATAATGAAGGAAATCACTAACAGTCTTCCGTAGCGCTAATGACGTCACCGCTTGACGTGTCTTCCCGACCGTGGCGTACCAGGTTACTGTTTATGCGCTGTTGCGTAGGGATGCGCGAGAGTGGACTGAAAACTATCGATCGATAGATATTAATTATGAATTTGTACTACAGACCACAATTTAATATTATATTATACTTTAGGAATATTCAGATATGAATAATTGTTTAAAAAAAATTATTATCTCAGTATTTTATGTTACCTTTTGTAAAATATTTCATAGATTTTAAAAATAATTTACCTTACTTACCCGTCACTACTCTTTATAATACGAGTAGTATTCCAGTGGTGGCACTGCACTTTATAATAGTATTCAGTCAACTTATTCAGTAACTTCAAAATTTGTAAATGCCAATCGTCCAACATGAGACTGTCAAAGTAAACATTAACACAAATAATTACTTGTTTTTTTTTTAATATTATACAGAGTTGATATGACAGAGGGACGTTAAATTACACTACGTATACTATACGTGTATAGTATTAATTCGATATGGTACAAAAATAAAAAGCGCCAAAAAAGAAATTTTTTTTTTCAAACAAACTAAATAGCTTACAAATCAAAGTAAAACGCAACCACCCTTTATAAATAGATTTGACTGACCTTAGATGCCTAGGTAACAGTGGCAACGTCGCGTGCGCGCCGGAGCGCGGCGTGTGTTATCTCTTTGGCGTGGCGGGCGCCGGGCGGGCGGCTTAGGCCGCTCACGCTGGCTTTTATGTTAGGTAAGGTTGTAAAGTACGTACGCATACACAAAAACACAAAATTTTTAAATTCTCGATGTGTCTGCCTTTCATATTAATGCACAAATTATACCAACGGAGAATACTGTTATTTATTTTTCAAATTAAATCACTGTCCGTCGCTAAGCACTTTAATTTGTGAATTGCTAAAATAATCCTATTTTTTAGTTAAACAATTATATTTACCTCTGAGGCATACACTTCACCCTTAATGTACCCCCACAAAAAGAAATCCATGTGAGTGAGGTCCGGAGATCGTGGTGGCCACCGAACAGGTCCGATTCGACCGATCCATTGGTGCCCAAACATTTCTGTGAGCCTTTTCCTGGAAGCCACCACAGAATGTGGAGGCGCACCGTCCAGCTGGTACCGGTACCACAACTTGCGATGAACGGCTAAAGGCAGTTAGTCAGTATCATGTCAGTGTATTCTGACGCCGTGTAAGTTACACGAGGCATTGTTGAACACTTTAATTACACACACACACAACCAACGTTTAATTACGTGTCCTATCACAATAAAAAAACAGTCAATCACAAAAAAAAACACTAACACTAAATAATAATAATCCCAAGTTACGTGTCCTGTCACAATAAATAAAAAGAAATACTGTCTTAAACTTATTTAGTGTCTTAGCACACTAACAAAACAAAATCATAATTGTCAGCGCGCGAATTCTACAAAACAATAGCGGGGCGGCGCGGCCGCGCAAGAGCTTCCGTGTTGCGTGACGAACGTTCCGAAAGGGTAGCGTCTGCGCACTGACAAAACAAATTTTTTATCAAATTCGCAAGGATCTAAGATGCAATAGCAACACACTGACCTCCCAAGTAACATTTTAGGTTTTAGAAAGGTTTTGAAAAGGTTCTAGAACCTTTGTATGGACATCTGCTCGTAAGTCTTAATAGACTTAATAACGTTATATTAACCTTATAATAACCTCCTGAACCAAGAGTTGCGAGTCGCGAAAAAAACCTCTACGCACAATTGTTTGCTTTTAAGTTTTGGTTGTAAGAGGACGTGCGTTCGACGGTTCGACAAGAGTGCTGAAACTTCCGCTCCGTTTTTTTGATAACACTCTGTGTCGGTTCATTTTGCAAGACAACGTAATGCTTTGAAGTCGCGGACAACACTAACATTTTTAGAGGATGCATCTAAAGCTTTAAAATATTCTTGTAAGACTTTAAGCATGCCTTCAGCTCATAAAAATAGCCTAAAAGTATAAAGTAGGTTTTAGAAATGACTAATAAGCGATTTCAACATTCCATAACTTTATGGTTATATCAAAGTTAAAAATTAAACCTTTTGATCTCACTTTAGAATAATGCTAGCCTTTCCAGAACTTAATCAGGAGTCTACGACTATAAGATCCTAGGACTATATGCTCTTGAAACCCAAGTCAAAATAACGTTAATTTAAACTCTTGTCATCGGCTCCAAGGTTGTAATAATAAACAATTAGTTTTAGGACTTATTAATCATTCTCAAGTACTTAATATGACCAGATAGCAAAGCATTAACCTTTTTACGACCCTTATAAAACCTAAAGGAATTTTTTACAACCTAGCCCCCGAATTAAATGTTACTTGGGCTATTTCTATTTCTTTTACGCGCGGGATGTTTTGCTATGATTGTCACTCTCGTAATGAAAGTGCAAGTGTGTGTATACTTATTGCTTCCTTTTTAGTGAAATATTTGGTTGTAGGTACTTGTGACTTGCGTCAGAGCGGCAACAACGTATCTTAGATTCTATTCAGATTATCGTTTTAAGGTGCATGTCCTATGCGTATAGACATAATCAGCTGTTAGGAAAGATGCGTGTTCAAACGGGGCAAAAACTTAAAAAATCATTTGCCACTAAACTACTGCTCCTATTTAATTGATTTTTGGTACAGAGCTTGAAAATGGTACCTAGTATAGGCAGTTTAAAGGAAAGCCCCTCTGTCGTATCAACATTGTATAAGGTGTTAAAAAAATTACTTGAAACTTTAAGAGGTGCTTTAGACCATCGAACTGAACAACTTTCACCATTGGACTAATTTTGAAATCACGAAAAAAAATTCGCTGTTTCATACATTTTGGTCAAGTAGGTTTTTTTATGATTTCTGAGTTGGTCCCGTAGTGAAAGAAGTGGTCAGTTCGATGGTCTAAAGCACCTCTTAAAGTTTGTATATTTTTAATATTTTAATACCTTGTTAACTAAGAACTAAATTATATAATATGCTGACGAAGTATTAAGCGAAGTTTGAGTGCAAACAACTGAATCAACACAGTAAAAAAATAGGATTTGACGGGCAAAAAGGTATGACGAGTACGACCCTCGGACCGCCATGACAGTATGCCCGTTTTGACAATCAAAATTAAATTGCGTAATAAAAAATAGTTGTGTTAATAGTTCGCTGAAAATAAACCATAAGGAACATTACTAAATTGGTTTCTGAAAAACTGTCAATTAGTCTATACGAGTGTGTTGGCTAACATAAATGAAGAAAAAAAAAATCTAAAGAAAATGTTCATAAGTTGTAAATATTTTTTTCCAAAACTTGTGTCATAGTAAAATTAACAAATATTGGATTAACATTGTCTACCATAGTAAAAAAAAAAGCCGACAGAAGTGAAAACAAAACATAAACAGAATACTTTGCCATCGAATCACTCACTGACATATGGGATATACATTAAAACCGATTACATCCCGAGGACAGCCGAATATGTCTGAAGCGGGTATTTTTTAATCGTCTTATAAACAAAACACGCGTGGTGTCGCTTACGGTAACAGTTACGCGAGTTCAATGGTTTTTCCCATCTTAAAAAATGTCCAACGCGCCTAAAGAAGTTTTCACTTAAAAAAATCTACATCGACATCAATGTGCGTGTGTCGCAGGGCTGGCCTCGCAGCAGGCGCGCGTGGGCGACGTGCTGGAGCTGGGCGCGCGTCTGTTGCACGACGCGGGCCTCACGCGCGACGAGGCGGCCGAGGTGCGGCTGCAGCTGCGCCTGCTCAACACGCGCTGGGAGGCGCTGCGTCGCGCCGCGCTGGCCACGCAGGCGCGCGTGCACGCCGCGCTCATGCGCGCGCAGCAGCAGCACCTGGGCGCCTTCAGGTAGGTACCGGCCCCTTAGGTAGCTACCGGCCCGGCCCGGCCCCCCTAACGAGCGCGTGTTGCAGGCAGTGGCTGACGCAGACCGAGGACCGCATCTCGCGCATGGGCGCGCTGCGCGGGCCGGCGCACGCCGTGGGCGCGCAGCTGGCGGCCGTGCGCGCGCTGCACGCGGACCTGCGCGCGCAGCAGGCCGGCGTGGACGCGCTGGCCGACTGCGTGGTCGTGGTGGACGACGACGCCGTGGACAACTGTACGTATACGATCGATGCCTAAATACGTTCGTCGCCATTAAGGCTATTTTGATCTTTCTTATTTCAAGCTTAATGTAATCAAAGAAATAACATTTTTCATATAAACTGTATTTCCACTTTTAAAAACTTTCACTAAAATTTTCAACATCCTTTTTTCCACCTGTTAATAAAGACTAACTAGGTTTTGTATAAACCTACCCTGATTTAAAAAAAATGCTTTAGTCTTCCTTTTCTGTCAAAAGCTTTAATATCGAATTTCGAGTTAAGCAAAACACATGTTTAGATTCTTCCATTTAAACTTTAATTTAACACCCCCTAACTCTCACTGAGAGCTTAGAAATATGAATAATGTCGAACTTTATTATTTACTGCAGCAAGTATTCGGGCCAAGGTTTAAGGTTAATATAACAAAATCCCCCTTTTCTCTCCCTTACAAGTTGAATTGCCAAAAACCCATGGTATGTAGTAGGGACAAAAGATATTCAATATTTTATGTGACAAATAAATAGGCAAACGTTCAACCACACGCACATTTTATTTTTGGCAAACACGATCGTTACGTCTAAACTACCTATCCAAACAACGTTGGGACGAAGCAATTTTTATCTACATATCATTTTCGTGACGATTATGCGCGGTGTCGCTTACGGTAACAGTGGACACCCAATTTAAAAACCATTTGGCGCTAGCATCGAACTCAAGAGTACGAAACTTCACAATTCCAATGTCGATCTATTGGAATTAAATTCAAGTAAGCACCCTGCTACTTGCTAGACCTGCATGACATATAATTGGACATTATTGAGCAGGTTGTGTGAAAATACAATTTGTTTTTGATATTTTTCAGCCGTCACCGAGATCGAGGACGAGCTGACCGCGCTCAGCGAGCGCTGGTCCCACACGTGCCAGTGGACCGTGCAGCAGCTGCAGCGCTTGAGCGACCTGCAGGCTCGCTGGGAGGCGCTGGACACGCAGCACGCGGAGCTGCTGCAGGCGGCCGACGCGCACGAGACGGAGCTCAAGCAGATGGAGGCCAACCCCGTCAGCGACGTGGGAGCCGTGCTGCAGCGTGTGGCGGCACTGCAGCGGCTGCAGCGCGAGCTGCGGGCGCGCCAGCGCAGCGCTGCAGCGCTGCTGGAGGCCACGGCCGCGCTGGGCCAGCAGTGCGGCGCGCCCGAGCCCGCGCTGCTGGACCGCGCGGAGGCGCTGCACGACCGCCTGGACGCGCTGCTCATGATACTGGACGTGCAAGCGCAGCGGGTGAGGGGTCTCTTGTTGTACACAGCTGACCCGTGCGCCCGAGCGGATATAATGGCGGCCTCACTTTAGTTGTACAAAGTTGAGCCAAAGCGTACGTAACTAACATAATGATCGCTTGTCTCCTCAGATAAAAGACTTGGGTTTCGACATCGACCTGGACTCCTCGGCCGCGACGGCCACGCCCGCGGATGACGTCACGGCCGCGCCCGCGCACGCGCACAGCGGCTGCAAGAAGCCGCGCCTGGCCAGCGACGCGCGCCAGGACTTCCAGCTCGGGTACAAGGCCTTCGACAGCTGGGCCGACGACGCTGAGAAAGCGTTAGATGACGTAAGTATGCTACAACTAAATACTATGTTGCGATGCCGATCTAACATTTTACAAAGCGAGAAACTTGGACTAACAGCCAGTTTCTTCTTAGAAGGTAACAGCCAATGAAACTAGCTAACTATTAGGGTCTGAAATGACAATGGGTGTTCCTCAAGGTTCGATATTGGGTCCATTCCTCTTTTTAGTTTACATTAATGATTTACCCCAATTACTTCAAAATCAACCGAAGATGGTGTTATTTGCAGATGATACATCATTGATCTTTAAGATAGACAGACGGGCACAAAATCTTGACGATGTGAATAACTCTATTCTTCAGGTCCAAGATTGGTTCACGGTAAATAATTTGGTACTGAATGAAAAGAAAACCAAATGCATTAGATTTAAATTACCTAATGTTAGAAGTAGCGAATGTGACATCATACTTAATGGAGAAAAACTGGAATTTGTTGATCGAACGGTTTTTCTGGGAATCACGCTAGACGAGAAATTACAATGGGGACCTCACATAACATCTCTTGCGGGGCGGCTTAGCTCGGCCGCTTATGCTGTTAGAAAGATTAGACAATTAACTGATGTAGAAACCGCGCGTTTAGTCTATGTTAGCTACTTTCACAGCATTATGTCGTACGGCATTTTACTATGGGGTCGAGCTGCTGACATTGAATCCTTCTTTATTTTGCAAAAGAGAGCTGTCAGAGCCATTTATAATCTACGTCGCCGCGAATCTCTCAGGGAACTTTTTAAAAAGATTAATATTATGACGGTACCTTGCCAATTTATTTATGAAAATATTATTATGTATGTTAGAAAAAATCAACATCTTTTTAATAAAATAAGCGATAGACATAATTTTAATACTAGAAATAAAGATAAAATACATCAACCATTTTTTAGATTTGCCAAAGTAAATACATCTTTTATGGGGTACTGTGTTAAATGTTACAATAAAATACCTTGTGATATATTGCAATTAAATGAAAGAAAATTTAAAACTCACGTTAAACGTACACTTTGTAAACAAGCATACTATAAATTAGAAGATTATATCCAAGATAAGAACGCTTGGAAACATGCTGGTCCTGCTCCATAGGACAATCTAGAGTCTAGACAAAATCAAACTGGTTGCTAATTTAGTTGTAAAATTGATTCTTTCTTCTTTTTTTTTGACGTTGATTTATATTCAGTAATTACTTAAACTCACACCCTGACTTATTACTTGTAATTTTTTATTTTAATGAAAATCGTTTATTTTTACCATGTTTGTAAATATGTGAGCACCATGTATCTATTAGATAATTAATTTATGTCATGTTTTCATTTTTAATTCTTTTACCTATTTTGGTATAGTAATTTTATTTTATTTTAGGTGCATCGTCTTCACATATTATAAAACAAAATATTATAAAAATAATAATATTAATATATTAATAATAATAATAATATTATAATAATAATATTATTAAAATATTATGTATACAAAATATTGTAAAACATTTTAAAAGAGTAACGGTGGAGTTTCTTGCCCATTCTTCTCCATACGAAAACTACATTTTGGAATGGGCAACTAGAATCAATTCTATTTTTTCGTAATTTTTGACGTTCAAAAGTGCCTTTTAAGGACGCCTTTACGAATCTGACAAAAATAAGCCGTTTTTCGGTGCATTTTGCGGCAAAATGAGACGAAACCAAATGTAACTAATAATTATCACAGATAGATTACTCTTTCATCTCCAAATGGTAGCCATTTTTTATTCGAAAATGTTGGTTTATAATATAGTAAAAAATAATTTCCGTTGCCTCTTCACACAAAATCGAATATTGTAAAACATTTTAAAAGAGTAACGGTGGAGTTTCTTGCCCATTCTTCTCCATACGAAAACTACATTTTGGAATGGGCAACTAGAATCAATTCTATTTTTTCGTAATTTTTGACGTTCAAAAGTGCCTTTTAAGGACGCCTTTACGAATCTGACAAAAATAAGCCGTTTTTCGGTGCATTTTGCGGCAAAATGAGACGAAACCAAATGTAACTAATAATTATCACAGATAGATTACTCTTTCATCTCCAAATGGTAGCCATTTTTTATTCGAAAATGTTGGTTTATAATATAGTAAAAAATAATTTCCGTTGCCTCTTCACACAAAATCGACGATATCGTGCTGTCTTTGGGATCATTTTTTAGGGTTCCGTATAAAAACGGAACCCTATTACTAAGACTTCGCTGTCTGTCCGTCTGTCCGTCTGTCCGTCTGTCCGTCTGTCTGTCTGTCTGTCACCAGGCTGTATCTCAGGAACCGCGATAGCTAGACAGTTGAAATTTTCACAAATTATGTATTTCTGTTGCCGCTATAACAACAAATACTAAAAACAAAATAAAATTAATATTTAAGGGGGGCTCCCATACAACAAACGCGATTTTTATGCCCTTTTTTGCTCGATATCAAAAATGGCAACAGGTAGGCACTTGAAATATTCACGAAATACTCAGTTGCATTTTAACTTTAATAATAAATAATAATAATAAAATAAAATAAATATTTAAGGGGGGCTCCCATACAACAAACATGTTTTTTTCGGCGTTTTTGCCTTGTGGTACGGAACCCTTCGTGTGCGAGTCCGACTCGCACTTGGCCAGTTTTCTTCTATATAATAACATAAACATATTTATTTCAAAATATTTTATGTAAGCAGACATGTTCAAATCAAAAAGGTAGCCAAAAGAATTATCAAAATGTTAAAAATAAGCTCAGAAAAAAATAAAAATCGGAGTCTATTTTTTCACATATTTAGCTGTAATACGTGAATCTTATTGGATTGAAATATGGGTTATTTTACTGGTCACTGTCTCGGTTTATTGCACAAAAATTTGTAATGAAATATTAGTCTGCGCTCGGCTGTACGGATACAAAATATTTGACACACAAAACTTGATACTTCACGCATTCTGTATGTACCTATTACCCAAGGAAAGATTTGATTCACAGTCTTATAATTTTTCTAGAAGTAAGTAGGTATAAATTCATAATATTTCGTTCCGGACCGGTTTGCTGGAGTGACCTGCACAGCAGGTGTACTTCGAAGACTGCTACTGGAACTAACAGCCGAGCTGAGGAGTTATTCCGGTCTGATCCCCTGAAGACTTACAATATTTCATGATGGGTGTCAATTTCGTGGTTTTCGAGGGTGCTGAAACCGATGGTGAGGTCCAAATGAGAATCCAAGATGGCGGATGTGAAAAATGTCACAATTTTTCATGATGGGTGTCAATTTCGTGGTTTTCGAGGGTGCTGAAACCGACGGTGGGGTCAAAATAAAAATCCAAGATGGCGGATGTGACAAATGTTACAATTTTTCATGATGGGTGTCAATTTCGTGGTTTTCGAGGGTGCTGAAACCGATGGTTGGGTCAAAATAAAAATCCAAGATGGCGGATGTGAAAAATTTTATAATTTTTCATGATGGGTGTCAATTTCGTGGTTTTCGAGGGTGCTGAAACCGATGGTGAGGTCCAAATGAGAATCCAAGATGGCGGATGTGAAAAATGTTACAATTTTTCATGATGGGTGTCAATTTCGTGGTTTTCGAGGGTGCTGAAACCGACGGTGGGGTCAAAATAAAAATCCAAGATGGCGGATGTGACAGATGTTACAATTTTTCATGATGGGTGTCAATTTCGTGGTTTTCGAGGGTGCTGAAACCGATGGTTGGGTCAAAATAAAAATCCAAGATGGCGGATGTGAAAAATTTTATAATTTTTCATGATGGGTGTCAATTTCGTGGTTTTCGAGGGTGCTGAAACCGATGGTGGGGTCAAAATAAAAATCCAAGATGGCGGATGTGAAAAATGTTACAATTTTTCATGATGGGTGTCAATTTCGTGGTTTTCGAGGGTGCTGAAACCGATGGTGGGGTCAAAATAAAAATCCAAGATGGCGGATGTGAAAAATGTTACAATTTTTCATGATGGGTGTCAATTTCGTGGTTTTCGAGGGTGCTGAAACCGATGGTGGGGTCAAAATAAAAATCCAAGATGGCGGATGTGAAAAATGTTACAATTTTTCATGATGGGTGTCAATTTCGTGGTTTTCGAGGGTGCTGAAACCGATGGTGGGGTCAAAATAAAAATCCAAGATGGCCGATGTGAAAAATGTTACAATTTTTCATGATGGGTGTCAATTTCGTGGTTTTCGAGGGTGCTGAAACCGATGGTGGGGTCAAAATAAAAATCCAAGATGGCTGATGTGAAAAATGTTATAATTTTTCATGATGGGTGTCAATTTCGTGGTTTTCGAGGGTGCTGAAACCGACGGTGGGGTCAAAATGAAAATCCAAGATGGCGGATGTGAAAAATGTTACAATTTTTCATGATGGGTGTCAATTTCGTGGTTTTCGAGGGTGCTGAAACCGACGGTGGGGTCAAAATGAAAATCCAAGATGGCGGATGTGAAAAATGTTAAAATTTTTCATGATGGGTGTCAATTTCGTGGTTTTCGAGGTTGCTGAAACCGACGGTGGGGTCAAAATGAAAATCCAAGATGGCGGATGTGAAAAATGTTACAATTTTTCATGATGGGTGTCAATTTCGTGGTTTTCGAGGATCCTGAAACCGATGGTGGGGTCAAAATAAAAATCCAACCATCGGTTTCAGCATATACACGTATCCGTTACAATAAGAAATTACGAATTTATATATTTCAAGAAACCCTGTACTTATTTTTGTTGCTGACGATCCTTCAGGATCAAAAACAAAAGAAAAAGCGGTTCAAACCCGTATGAGAAAGTTTTTAGTGGATAAGACAGATTAAAACAGAAGACGATCTAGGAGGAGATCGAGGCGAGGGGGGTGGAGGGGGGTTCAGGGGATCAGAACGGAATAATTCGAGCTGAGTCAGGTGTGCCGAGTATGGGCTCGTTTTCTTAGTTATGTTGAGACCTTACCTCCGGACTTGATGGAGTGACCTGCAGGTGTACTTCGAAGACTCCTACTGGAACTAACAGCCGAGCTGATCTAGGTGTGCCGAGTATGGGCTCGTTTTCTTAGTTATGTTGAGACCTTACCTCCGGACTTGATGGAGTGACCTGCAGGTGTACTCCAAAGACTGCTACTGGAACTAATAGCCGAGCTGAGCTAGGTGTGCCGAGTATGTGCTCGTTTTCTTAGTTATGTTGAGACCTTACCTCCGGACTTGATGGAGTGACCTGCAGGTGTACTTCGAAGACTCCTACTGGAACTAACAGCCGAGCTGAGCTAGGTGTGCCGAGTATGGGCTCGTTTTCTTAGTTATGTTGAGACCTTACCTCCGGACTTGATGGAGTGACCTGCGGGTGTACTTCGAAGACTGCTACTGGAACTAATAGCCGAGCTGAGCTAGGTGTGCCAAGTTTGGGCTTCTTTTGTTAGTTTTGTTGAGACCTTAAGAATAGGTAGGCAGGCACTAGGCCGGGTCTAGTCTAGGCAGATGCGGTCACTAATCGGAAACATTAAACAAAAGTATCTAAAAAAAAAAGATTACAGCCGCCATCTTGGATTTTCATTTTGACTTTGTTTTCGGCTCCAGCACCCTCGAAAACTATGAAAACGACACCCATGATAAAAAATATAAAAAAAATTACAGCCGCCATCTTGGATTTTCATTTTGACTTCACTATCTGCTTTAGCGCCCTTGAAAACCATAAAACTGGCCAAGTGTGAGTCGGACTCGCACACGAAGGGTTCCGTACCACAAGGCAAAAACGCCGAAAAAAACATGTTTGTTGTATGGGAGCCCCCCTTAAATATTTATTTTATTTTAATTTTATTATTTATTATTAAAGTTAAAATACAACTGAGTATTTTGTGAATATTTCAAGTGCCTACCTGTTGCCATTTTGGATATCGAGCAAAAAAAGGCAAAAAAATCGCGTTTGTTGTATGGGAGCCCCCCTTAAATATTAATTTTATTTTGTTTTTAGTATTTGTTGTTATAGCGGCAACAGAAATACATAACTTGTGAAAATTTCAACTGTCTAGCTATCGCGGTTCTTGAGATACAGCCTGGTGACAGACAGACAGACAGACGGACAGACGGACAGACGGACCGACGGACAGACGGACAGACAGCGAAGTCTTAGTACTAGGGTTCCGTTTTTACCCTTTAGGTACGGAACCCTAAAAACGACACCCATGATAAAAATAAAAAATAAATTACAGCCGCCATCTTAGATTTTCATTTTGACCTAATTATTGGCTCCAACACCCTCGAAAACCATGAAAACGACATGATGAAAAATATAAAAAAAAATACAGCCGCCATCTTGGATTTTCATTTTGACCTCACTATCGGCTTTAGCGCCCTTGAAAACCATAAAAACGACCACCCATGATAAAAAAATTAAAGCCGCCATCTTGGATTTTCATTTGGACATCACTATCGGTTTTAGCACCCTTGAAAACCATAAAAACGACACCCATGATGAAAAATTAAAAAAAACTACAACCGCCATCTTGGATTTTCATTTTTATCTCACTATCGGCGATCTCAATATCCGTCACATTGCACGGCCAAAAATGTAATTGACAGGCTTATGGTGATTTATCGAGGTAGCCACTGCTAATATGCCTTTATGCAATGCACGACACTGCTTAGTACGTTATCCTAATTGCGTAACACACTTGGAATGGCAATCCATTCCGATTTGACAGTTCAACAATATCCATTGCGTTGTTTTTGTTTTACGAATTTTTTAAATATATATGAAGCAACTAGCTGTGCCCCGCGGTTTCACCCGCGTAAGTTTCGATCCCGTGGGAATATCGGATAAAAAGTAGCCTATATGTGTCAGCTACCTCTATACAAAATTTTATCAAAATTGGTGAAGCCGTTTGAGCGTGAAGAACAAACATATAAACATACACACACACTCACAAACTTTCGCCTTTATAATATTAGCGTGATGAATATTGTAGCATTTGTACTGTTTGCCTTGTAGGGTGTGTGCCAAATACACGTATTTTCTTTCCAGTTTTCGAGAACCTACTTGCATTTGATACCATAGCAAATTTATTATATAAAATACGAAATAAACCGAATAAAACAAGCCTGTTTTATATTTGTTTTCAATAAGCTCGTCCGCAAATTGTTAATACATAGGTACTTTGGCAACTTGTACTTGATTAATCACTGTCCAGTGAAATTAAGTAAATAGCATTCTACATAAATGAACACTTCACATTACCTACAAACTGTTTGAAAACAAATCACCGTAAACTTAAAAAAAATACATGGCAAAAATAAAATAAAATTAGGCTCAAGTATCAAGTCGTGTCAGTTTACTCATAATTTCACCGCTTCGCGCATATCGCTATGTGTGTGAGCCGTGCACGTGTAGTAGCTTACTACACTCAATACCTAAAATTGAAGCGCGTCATTTCGTAAACGCGTCCTTAAGTGCCTACTTGAAATAAATGTTTTGACTTTGACTTTGACTTTAAACAACTTTAACTGTTGCTTTTACTGTTAATTGGCCATAATTAAACGAAAAGGATCCAACCCACACAGAGGTAGTTTTGAGATATTTAATTTTAAAGTTCAGATTGTACACTACTGGACACATCTATTGGCCCACCTTGTATTTTCAGTTTCGTTTGGTCCTAGCTAAAATTTTATATTAGGTCGAGCAAAAAGTTTTTATGCAGTTTTGAACCTGGCACATTCACAATTTCATTCAATAGTCTTTTTTTGAATTTCGAATTTAAAGAAACAAAAGACAATTTGGAGCCTGTTTGTTGATATCAAACAATCGAATACTAAGAAAACTTGGTTTTATTGGTTTACTTGGATTTAATTCTTGAAAAAGTGATTGATATCTTTGGTTTTGCAACAAACATTACTTATTCTTAACATTAGGGTGAGGTTCTATCAATAATCTATGGATACTTCACCTGAAGTCGCCGCCCAAGCTGTGGCACTTATTCAGGCCGGACACAGCCAAAGAAACGTGAGTGCTCAACTTAATTTAAGTCGATCTGCGGTCCGAAATGTTTATCGGAGGTACCTAGAGACTGGCGGCTTTGTTCGTCGCCAAGGAAGGCCACGATCTCTGGTCACAACTGAAAGGCAGGATCGATTCATCGTGACGACCAGCTTGAGAAATCGTCACCTTACCTCCATTGAGATACAAAACCAACTTCGCGACTTCCACGGAGTATCTGTGAGCGCTCGAACTGTTCGGAGAAGGTTAAAAGAACGCGATATGGTACCACACAAGCCAGCTAATGGGCCCAAACTAACGCGAGCCCACCGAACAGCGCGCCTTCATTTCGCACGCAGTCATTTAAATTGGACACAGCAAGATTGGAGCCGTGTACTCTTTTCTGATGAGTCTAAAATTGTGTTACATGGCAATGATGGAAGGAAGAAGGTCTACCGACGTAAGGGAGAGCGTTTCGCACAATGCTGCTTTGAAGAGAGGGTTGCTTATGGCGGTGGCTCATGGGCTGTCTGGGGCGGTATATCCGCGAGCGGCAAAACTCAACTTGAGGTTGTTACAGGACCACGGCTGCCAACATTAAATGCTGAAAGGTACATTCGTGAGTGCTTAGAACCTCACGTGATACCATACGCGGACTATGTGGGCCCAAATTTCCTTTTTATGGATGATAATGCAAGAGCCCATGCGGCCGGCATCGTCAGGGAATATCTTCGGGATGTGAACATCACAGTTATAGACTGGCCAGCCAGAAGCCCAGACATGAACCCCATTGAGCACATGTGGGACGAGCTAAAAAGACGTGTTAGGGCTCGTCAGCCAGTTGCCCAAACGATGCAGGAGTTGAAAACTGCCATAGAAGAGGAATGGGAGATGATCCCTCAAAATTTCATAGAGCGGTTGATAAACTCTATGCCTAATCGTATGAGAGCTGTGGTAGATGCCCATGGAGGCAACACGCGTTATTAAATTAAACCTTTATTTGATAAAACATGTTTTTTATTCAAAATTCAATTGCCTTTAACAAGGCGCATATCCGACTTGTTAGGCGTAGCTCCATGTCGTATGGTATTCTGAATTCAAATTTAAAACAATACGATCGAAAAAGATGGTAAAATGTATCAGGTTTAAAACTGCATCAACAGTTTTTGTTCAATCTAGCAATCATATTTCGGTAGGGGCCATCGAAACCTAAACTCTAAGGTGGGCCAATAGATGTGTCCAGAAGTGTATTTCATCATTGATTCTCCACTTCAACTTTCGGGGGTTGGTTTTAACTAAAGGATAAACATATAAATTTCAATTTTATTAATCTCTAGTCCGACATCATGACATATTTTTCTAGATATTAGCAAATTTAAGACGCTGGATCCTTTTCGTTAATAGTAGATTGTTATACAAGGGTCGGAAGGAATCAATTCCCATACGAGGCATTTAGACGCCCGAGCGCAGCGAGGGCGGCTATAGTCCGAGTGGGAATTGATGACTTCACCCGCGTTAAACACTCTACTTTTCATTTCGAATTTAAGGAAAGTAAAAAATAGTAGTTTTTCTAAAATATTTATTGATAATAATTACATGAATAATAGGTACCTATTCATTAGCCTTTTTTAAATTTGAAGTATGGAACACACCACGTCACCGCCACATGAGTAGATTCTGTGTCACCACCGCAGGCCGTTCCGCTTACTGGGGCCCGTACCTATTATTATCATTCTTTCTGCATTCTTACTTTTACCATTTTTCATAAATTACTTAGAAAACACGATAATCTTGATAAAAATTACTAAAAATTGTGTTGCGACGTGACACTTTTTAGTGCTGACCCAACTTTCTTATTTCGATTCAAAACTTGCATACAGCCTAATCGATACTCGCAATAAAAAAAATGAAAAAAAATTGTAGAAACTGAATAAAAACTCTTTAAACTAACAAAATGTATTGAAATGAAAAGTGTTTGCAGAATAACCAATCTATAGAATTATTTAATTATCATCGTTCTCAAAAAAACTTCTGGTAAGCCTACCTAAAAAATGTTTACTGGGTGTTCTGTAGTAAACTATTAGAAAGTATCAAAAATAAAATCCACAATAAATAATTGTCCAATAAATTAAAATAATTTTAAACAGCGATCGCATTCCGAATATAAATTCAATCATAGAAGCATTTCGGCGCGAAATTCAGTAAATGAGGTACCTATTGGCCTGTCTGTTATTGACATGATATGGAAGAGATTGAAATGATATTAGAAAAGCATGAATCATTATTATAAACAATGCTTATTGTATTTATTGCTTAAAATAATTTTATTTTATTTTCAAATATCGATTAAGTACAATCGTCATAATAATTACTCGAGTCATCGAAATTTAAAAAAAAAATTGTTTGGAATAATCGCTTTCACACATCACCGCAATAAAAAAAAACAATAATGGTCGGCGATTTTGAACACAAATTGAGTAGTGGTAATGATTAATACGTATTATTGAACCTGTGTTTGAATATTACGTTAAAACCTCGGCATTTTCGTGTTGTTTATAATATTATCAATAACATTTGTCACATTTTAAATCTTATCTACATCTGTGTGTGTGAAATTTGTGAAAAGTAAAAATGTAAACACATACGATTGGCGCGAAACTTCGACATTAGATATCAAAAAATGTTCATTACCACTACTTATTTACCTTAAACTATGGATAAATTCGTCAAATAATTAAATGATGTATATTCACAGCCCCATTATGGTAAAGTCAGGATGTTCGAAATCCCCAATTTTTATGTTTTTTAGCCTCGACCACAACTGACATCAAAATGGTGATTATCGTACCTATGTATGTTGAATTTATTCAAGGTAAATTATTAACTTGTGCGCTAAATCTGAAAGATTTAATGGCGTTAACATATGAGCTTTTTATCCAACTCTCCTAATTAACGCACATTCATAAGATTTGATGGGTAGCATAATAAATATTTACATAATCAATTAAGGGTGTCGTATGTCTGACTAAGCTGACTACCTAACTAAATTTAGTTCTATTTTTAAATTTCATTCCCGCCCTAGGGAGGGAAGCAATTACTATGAGACTTTCCCGCCCAAGGGTGGGAAGCAGCGTTTTCCACCCGCTATTCGGATCAAACAAACACTACTTTCCGAGTATGAGAGATGAAAAATAATATTTCAAAAGCCCAGGGTAATAAACATATTTAGCCATAAGGATCCAAGCTTTAAAATAGAATAAAAACACTAAATATTAAAAAGAGATGGCTGATTTTTATGTTTTAGATAATAAAACATATACATAATCAGCCTATAAGGTTCCCACTGCTGGGACACAGGCCTCCTCTCGGTGAGAGGGAGTGGGCCGTAATCCACCACGCGGGCCCAGTGCGGGTTGGCAGATGTCACATGTCTTCGAATTTTTGGTTCTAGGTCATGCCGGATGGGTGAAAACATATAGTGTACTTATTATATCTTTAGTCTTAAATCACTACTACCATATAAATATTATTTAAAACTAATAATTTAAAATTTAAATATCTCAAAACTACCTCTGTGTGGGTTGGATCCTTTCCGTTTAAATATGGCCAGTTTTTAAATCTTTAGAATAACGATTATCCTAGTAGTTTGGATCGTTTTAGTGATTTGTAATTTGGATTATTTTCGTAAATGTGAATTTCTCAATAACGATATAAGTAGCATGGAGCGATGTTAATAAAAAAAATTACGACCTGCCATACATGTGGGTTGGTAACTCAGGACTATAACTTCATGGGGCGTTTGAATTTCACTTGGATTGTTTTCGTGATATTAAAGTTTTAACTACAAAGAGTTTTTTGGTATACATAACTCATTTTCGGCCAAAGTGCGGGTTGGATCCTTTCCGTTTAACTACGGCCAATTTTGACTTACTGCTCATTAAGCTGTTATAAAAGTTAAAGTTACATTCATTTTGTCAAAGTTGTAGGTTAACTAAGATTCATCGTCAACTCCTTTTATCATAATATTGCCGCAGCAACTACAAGTACGCGCCGGGCTGTAGAACCGGAAACATTATGTCGGATTGATTCACCGGGACTGTGGCAGCACGGCAGATGTCCTTGACAATTGATTTCCGATAATTATTCGTCATGATAACTTCATCCATAACCGCAAAGACAAAACCTTTGGTTTCCCCGAAAAGGTCGCTGAAACGCAGCCAGGATACAGATGCCAAAAAGTCTACATCGGGCCCATGGGCATGGAGGGCCCGGAAAAGGCATCCGTGAAGCTCTTTGCCTTGCCATACTTCCTTACGATTCTTTGTATCTACTACTACAGGTTTGCGCCAGTTCTCTTTGGCCACAGAATAAATAGTACAAGTACAGAAGAGGCTCTTCGCGCAACAATTAATAGAAATAGCGACTCTTGCTACTAAGCAACAAAGTGCAATTCAGCTCGCATAAGCGCTCCGTGCCTAACGCGATATTCACCTAAACGTTGCCGCTCTCTTCTAACGCGTAACTCTGTCGCTGTCTGGCGCGGAGTGACGCGCTAGCTGTGGCGCTAGGGTTGTGGGCTTGCCGCTGCTACTATATTCATCGTCTATCTTCCTACTTGACCACGTAATCTATCTTATGTTTGATCCGTATGATTACACGGTCAATTAGGTAGCTAGACAATGAATATTAAAGGCCGTCATTTGTAATTAAAAAATGAAAACAAACCTTTAATCTTTAGGCTACCTAGATACCTCTTTGTTTAACATTCCTCATTAACTTACAATAATAATATTTTCACATGTTCGTAGAACAAAATGAAAACATCAAAAATTCTTCTTGTTTATATTTTTACTATACCTACTAATTATTAATTATCTCCTTAACGCGTGGACCGATTTACATGATTTAATGATAAAATGGTTTTAGACCTAGACCTTTCATTTGACACCAAAATCGTTAAGATATATCAACAAACAAAAAATCACATTTTCAAGTTGCTCTCGTAATTATCCACATCCGTTAAAAGAGCAATGCTTTAAACCAGCCATTCTTGTTGTTCACTATTCGAAACTTACTTACAATATCACGCGCGCGCGAGCTCTGCGCGCGAGCGGTTACAACCGACTGGCGGAGTGGCGGCGACGCCACGCGAAAGTGTAGGCAGCTATCGCTGTAGGTACGGCCGAGTGAAGGAGGCCTGCTTTGGCCAAGGAGAGCGGGGTCAGACCCTTGTCCACATCTCTGTGCATCCCGTATGTTTGTAAGAAATATTCCTTGAATCTGCAAATCTCGCTGTTGTGGAGGGTTTTAGCATTTAAACCTCGAACCCCACACTTACACGGGATGTACAATCTCATCACTGATGATCGAGGGTGATGCATCTGATATGCCGTCAGCAATGTACGGATCTTCCTATCCAGAGCATCAAGTTCCGTCTGAGTCCATTTGAGCATGCCGAAAGAATTCAACAAAACCGGCATTACATAACCCAATCGTTGAAGGCACGCGCCTTGTTTCTGCCTAATAAAAAAACTATTTAATACTTTAATCAGGCGGCCAAAGAAGCGCTGTCGGCGTTAATGCCTAATGCTTCCGACGTACCCAAATACTCGTAAGTTTCGATTGAGGAGAGGGATCTAAGGTGTATGGAATCCGAAAGTTGGGTTTCCACAGTGAAGGCGATAGAAATGGACTGTATCTATTAGTGGCTAGTGAAGTTAACTAAAGCTCAGTGTGTTAAAAGGAATTTAGTGAATAAAAATGAATACACAAACACAAACCTTTAACAGACAAGAAAAAAGCAATGAAAAAAGAAAGAATCATTAAAAAAAGGAAAGAAGAATCATTAAAATAAAAACTGTAAAAATCTTATAAAAAGTACAACACCACCAAGAAGTACGCAACATTTCACCACCTTGTGCACAAACTACTAGTTGGTGTTAGGTGGAAAGCCTTACAAGCTTCTTGGTTGGCGGACGAAGCAGGCCACCCGAAGTGGCTACGTCCAGCACCCATAGCCAGCGTATATGCCATCCTCGCCAGGAAAGGTTGTAGCAACGCGGCCACGTGGCCATGTCCTACGGAGTAAATTTGCTTCAACTGTGACGACAATGTCCCCAATATTGAGAGCTTGTTCCCTGCTGTCTCCAATCTGTCGCGGCTGTATAGTAGGCAACATTTCTCTTATCCATCGGTGCCCAAACGTTGAAGGAAGAATTTGATTGGACGATGAACCAAGCAGAAAATGAAAAGGAGTGAGCGTCTCTTGGTCTTCGTGTGACATCGAAACGTGACTAAGTGGCCGGAGTTGACAATAGCTTCGGGTTCTAGCAAGAGGGTCACAAGTACTTCTTCCTTCGCTGCTCTTTCATGCAGTGTGGCATTTAATGCTACTTTTACGCTGCGGCCTTTTCCAACATCCTCCAAAGAACGGAGCTGCGGCGGGGATGAAGCTCCATTTGACACCTCTATTTGCGACGAAATTTTCAACTTCAGGGTTGTAAAAATCGCGTAGTATTCGGTTTGCACCAACAAAACATGTCCCATTGTCCGAATATATCCTGTCGTGTCGGGAGTGCCTCTTCTCGCAATAAACTGTCACAGGCTCATAATGGCAGAATGCGCTGACAGAGAATGCACCAATTCTAAGTGGACGGCTCTGGACGTTATGCAGGTAAAAGGGCAACATAACGTTTTTCTCTCCTTCGGCCAATAGAGGCGAAGATGGAGCCAAAATAGTCCACGCCAGTATAAGTAAATGGACGGCGATGGTGAGCAAGCCGTTGTACCGGGAGATCGCCTGTCTTAGGACTGATTGGTTTTGCCTTATTTATTTGATAGATTATTTTATATTTTGCTAGCTGACCCGGCAAACGTTGTTTTGTCTTATAAATTATTTCTAGCTGCCCGGCGCTACTTTGTTCGCCTGGTGTTCTACCCCTTACCCTACCCTACTCCTACACTGCTGCTACCCTACTCTTACCCTAATCCTACCCTACTTCTACCCCACTCCTACCCTACTCCTAACCTACTCCTACAATACTCTTACCCTACTCCTATAAGTAAATAATTTTTTTTTTTAATGTATCCTATGTCCGTCTCCTGGTTCTAAGTTACCTCCCCACCAATTTTCAGCCAAATCGGTTTAGCCGTTCTTGAGTTATAAATAGTGTAATTAATTAAAGACTTTCTTTTATATATATATAGATAGATTAGGTTGAGGACCAGCACTTCTCCAATGTCAAAATTACATTCCCCCGGCACGCCCGCCCTTCTCCGCTTCCTAGTTCATTCGCTGGGAAGAAGTGGTGTAACAAACTCCCGGCCATAGGCCTTTTTTTAATCTCTCCAACATGTCGAAAATAAAAACTTTTTTACAAAAAAAAAAAAAACAACCGACTTAAAAAAAAAAAACAGTACAAAGTGAAAGATAATATACGAAATAACTACTGTATACGATAAAAATATCGTATCCTCTATACTTGAAAAAAATAGCGCCGTGAACGTAGCCTGCTTATGCGGTAACCGTATACCTAGGTGCCCATGTTACAGATTTTGAAAAAAGTTTTTGTAATTGTGATTACTTACACAAACAAATTGTAAATAAGTTGCCATCTGATCAAGGTGGATAAACAATAACATTTCGCTCCTACATATCTTTACAAATAATTCAAATAAGGTTTAGGTCAATTACTTGTAAAAGTTTAGAGAAATTAAATAATTCCTTGGACAGTAAATTATGTGATTAGAATTTTAATAATATAGGAGACTCAAATGAGTTCTACGCCGAGTTCTTTCAATATTAAACGCGCAGTTTAATGACAGTTTTCCACTAAAAACTAAAAGTATTTACACAAAGTTTTTATTCAGTGACTGGGCGACTCCAGGTATTCGTAAAAGCAGAGAAAAACTTGTTCAACTCTATGGCTTAAAGCAATATATGAATAATACAAACTTTCATCTGTATGTTGCAAAATATTCAAAAACTTTTAAAAGTGTGTGCCAAATAGCTAAAGCTCTTTAAATTAGCAATAAAATAAAATCGGCTGATGATAAAATAAAAACTATCTGGCAAATAATAAATAATGAAACAGGTAGGAAAAAACAGGGTAATACTGAATTTAATTTAGAGACTGCACATGGCCCCATCAATAGCTCAGGAATTTAAAAACCTTTTTGCTAATATTCCCCTTAAAACTACTGAAACTTTAAATTCATCCCCCACGCTTTCTGCTGCCTTACTTAAATATAATGTAAAGGCATGCCCTTTGGAGTTAAGGTTTCAGCATACAAACCCCCAGGCTGTTATTAAAGCTTTTAAAGATCTTAAAATTAAATCGACAGACGACCTCTGGGGAATGTCTGTAAAAGTATTTAGATCTTTCATCGAAACCATTGCGCCCTATTTAGCAGGGTTCGAAATTATCAAGATAATTAAGCTTTTTGATAATTATCCGATAATTATCGGATAATTATAACCTGTGTTAGAAATTCATTTGTTGTATTGTTTCATAACAAATACATTATAATTTGGGCAATTCTCACAGAAAAAAATTATAATGTTCATTTAATATCCAACACAAAGTACCATTAATTATAGGCAGATTGAGTAAAAATCAGTGTCCGTCAGATTCGACATTATAATTAAATTAAATTGAATGAAGTAAAGCCAAAGGAATATCTTCTTCGTCCGATGATGATCTATTTCCATTGGCGTTCCGATACACGCAAGTGCAGAAATGTTTATTCGAATACAGTTCACTTTTACGAGTGCATTTTTTGTTATTATCAAGCGATAATTATCCATATGTTATTATCACGATAATTATCATGATAATTATCATGATAATTATCATTGATAATTATCCTTTCGAACCCTGCTATTTAGCTTTCATATTGAACACCAGGGTTGACCAAGGAGTCTTTCCAGATCTTATGAAACATAGTAAAGTAGTGTTGCGCGCCACACCTAATGCCTGGTACATGGTGACAGTAGTTACCACTAGCGCCATCTAGTATCGAGTAGCGGAACTAGTAGTCAAGACCCTTCTAGAAATTTCGATGCGAGAACTTTCTAGAACTTTCCCGAACTATCGACATTTGGTCAGTCGGGACTGACATGTACTCGAACATTCTAGATGTTTCTACAATGGAAGGTTCTAGAACTCTCTTTGGCGCTATATAAGGCCGAGACGCGCCACGACCGAGACAGTGTTAGCGAAGCGATCGAGGCGAAACCATCCGAAGCGATCTTCAAGTGCGACTTAAAGCGATCAGTAGTGCAATTGTGTTTCATAATTAGTGTGTTTGTGTTTTGTAATTAGCGTTATTAATTAAAGTGTCACTTTTTGGTTATTAAATCGGCAGTTTTTATTGTCACGAACCCGAAGCTCGTAACAGTAGTATCTGAATCTGAACCATTGTTCAAATCCGGTGATAGTAAAGAACCCAAGTTAAAAATTACAATTATGCTGTGTCAATTCTGCCAGTTCTCAGTAAGGTGTTTGAAAAGTTTATGCTCAATCAAATGTTACGTCACTTTAATAAAAATTCAATCTTTCATGAACACCAGTACGGTTTCACCAAAGGGAGTTGCACTACTGACGCCGGTGTTACCCTAATAAAGAACATTTTTAACGCCTAGGAAGAAACACCTCTCTAAGGCGTTCGATTGCGTAAACCATGAGACACTTCTGATGAAACTGGAGCACTATGGGATTAGAAAAACAGCACTTGATTTGCTAAGATCATACCTGAAAGATAGAAAGGTTAAAGTTCAAGTAAACGGCATAAACTCATTAGGGTCTGAAATGACAATGGGCGTGCCTTAAGTTTCAATATTGGGCCCATTCCTCTTTTTACCGTCTTCACAAAAAAGGAGGTTATCAATTTGACACGTATGTATGTAATATTATTGGAACTGCACTATATTCACATATGACAATCTATTAGGGCTTCCAAACAAATATACCAAATTTTATAGATGTATGTATCTTTGTCCACGCATTTCTCCGCAACTATTAATCGGATCGTATGCCTTTCTCTTTCCCACACCTGGCATCGTAGTTACATGCTTGTGTTGTCCCGCAGTGCGCGCGCTCGCTGGAGCACGACAGCGGGTGGAAGCGCGACGTGCCCGCGGCCCTGGAGCGCGTGGAGAAGGAGCTGGAGGCGCAGCGCGCAGACTTCGCCAACGTGGAGGAGATACAGCGCCGCCTGGCCGCCGACCCGGACCTGCAGGGTGAGTTACTGACGTGTGCAACTGTACGGCGCTGGAGCGCGTGGAGAAGGAGCTGGAGGCGCAGCGCGCAGACTTCGCCAACGTGGAGGAGATACAGCGCCGCCTGGCCGCCGACCCGGACCTGCAGGGTGAGTTACTGACGTGTGCAACTGTACGGCGCTGGAGCGCGTGGAGAAGGAGCTGGAGGCGCAGCGCGCAGGGTCGCCAACGTGGAGGAGATACAGCGCCGCCTGGCCGCCGACCCGGACCTGCAGGGTGAGTTACTGACGTGTGCAACTGTACGGCGCTGGAGCGCGTGGAGAAGGAGCTGGAGGCGCAGCGCGCAGGGTCGCCAACGTGGAGGACGTTCACGTGTGTATAGGGCTTGAGGCTGCCGCATTGTTACGGCAATTGCAGCGGCGTATGAGATGAATTGTCACTCAGTAGACTGTCGAGAAGTGTGCACACATTTTAGAATTATATTTTGTCCCTTTGTGTTTATTGTTGTTAAAAAAGTCATAAACAAATTGAAGTTAAAAAAAAACCCTAATAAAGAAGAATCTTTGTAAATTGAACAGAGCCTTTAAGAATTAAATGCGTAAGCATCACAGACGCGTTTGATATCTGTAAAGGATGGTATTATATTATTGCTATGAGATATCGATAACCACCGCGCCCGTAATAAAGTTTTACCAATACATTTGAAGGCTCTGCATAAGTGTACGTTTTTGTTGTTGCAGAAGAGGCGAAACGACACGCCGAAAGTATAGATGACCTAAAGAAACGATGGGAAAACATACAACGAACACTATTAGACATACGAAACACCATGAACCTGCTCGAAGACAAGGAGAACTTCCACAGCAACGCGGAGGCGCTGCAGAGGGAGCTGGACGAGGCGGAGGCGTGGCGGGGCAAGGCGCAGGCCGAGCGCGCCAGCGGCAACCTGCTCATACACCTGCGCAACCGGCTGCGGGCCCTGCGCCAGCTGCGCGCGCGCCTGGCCGAGCTCAGCGCGCACGCCATCGTGCTGTGCGCGCGCCCGCTGGCGGACGCGCCCCGCCAGCGCGTGGAGGCCGCCTCCCGGCGCCTCAACGACGACTACGAGCGGCTCCTGCAGCTGCTCACCGCACGAGAGACCGAAATCAAACAAGCGATCAGCAAAAAACCGCCAGAGACGATCGAAGACGACTTCAAAACTCTACAGAATAAGATACAAACGATGGAGTCGCAAATCATCGCGGAGCACGCCATGATCTCGTCGCGCGACGCCATGACCGGCGAGCTGCAGCAGCTGAAGG
Organism: Mesoligia furuncula; assembly: GCA_916614155.1. Lineage (NCBI taxonomy): Eukaryota > Metazoa > Arthropoda > Insecta > Lepidoptera > Noctuidae > Mesoligia > Mesoligia furuncula. Next base: position 26,196,873 of record OU744812.1, on the reverse strand, counting down.
AGCTGCGGCGGCAGTTCGACGAGCTGCAGGCCACGTACGACCGCGTCGTGAAGGAGCGCCGCGAGAACTGCGAGAAGGGAAGCGTGCAGGAACTCAACTTTAAGAGCAGCCTCGAGAACCTGGTCACCAAGTTCGGAGACACCCGCACTATACTGCAGCAAAAGATCAATAAGCTAGAAAATGGTGAGGACTATTGTTATTTTTAGATCCGCGTTTCGATGACGACAATATCCTGCAAAAGAATAATAATACTTCATTTATATGGGCTTATGCACCAAATTAAGTGTTATGCAATAATATTTACTCAGTTCAATGTTTGTTGCATTGTAACGATCGCACATTCTGCGTGTTTATATTTTCAGGCCTGGATTTAGTTGATGCGGAATTAAAACAAAACATTTTGTTGCCATGGATTTCCGCAAAGTGGCGCCTGATTCATTTACTTAAAAAACGATATTACTAAACCATGATTCAAATTTTGCTATTTGATAGCGGCGTCGCTTAGGCCTTACGTTCTCAACGTGGGCGATAACGTCCCCTCCGTGGGCTTTTGAGACTTTCGGGGGGACAGTAAAAGACTCAGAGAATATTATACAGGGTGTTTGGTGCATCGTTTGCCAAATGGAATTGGCCGAAAGGAGAGGTCATTTGCTATCTCTTAAGGCCCAGTAACTCATTCCTTGCTACACTGGTTTTTTTATTATGACTTTTTAATTTTTATTTAGAAAAATACAAGAACTCTGCATTTAAGCTTAAATTTAAAAAAAAGTTATGAGTATAGCCTTCAAATTTCATTTTAATTCTTATGTTTACTCTTGTATGGTTCTATGAAATTCAAAATTACTTGATAATAACATCTAGTTCCTTTTTAATAACTCAAAAAGTTTTTGAAAAAAGCAAAAATACACTTAACACTCAATTTTAAATTGCTGTAAAAAAAAAAACAAATAGCGATCGGGATCTTCAAATTCTTTAAAAATGTTCTCTAGTTTGTCCCCTTTCCAACGGTGTGCAATATAACAAAAAAAACTTTTAATAACTTCAGTAATTCGCTAAATGTGTAATCGAGACACATCAGGCTGATATTCGATATTACGGTAAGAACACTAGTTTTCACCTAAATAACATTCTTTATGTAGGTGGATAGTGTTATCTCCCTCTTGCGCAGTCTCTTATCTCTTTCTAGGGATCTAACTTTCCTCGAACTTGAAATAAAAAATAAACTTTTATTTAATAAGTACCTAATTTAAAAAAACCAAAGCAGAAATACGTTTACACACCACTACAGTCGAGATAAGACGACGATGTCGCGCGTGTGTACGCAATAGTGGAGGACAATTTGAACAAAATTTATAATTAGGTACCTATTATAAAGGGAATCACCAGTTTCGGCTAAGCGTGGACAAGATGCTCGGTAAAAATTATTTTTACTAAACAATATTATTTATTCTAAATGAAATATTTTTGCACATTACATAGTAGCCAGGTATACGAACAAAAAGTCGAAATAAAGAGTATTTAAATTGTATCCTACAGTTAAAAAGCATAGCCATTTGTTTGACGCAGTGTTACCAGCGCGGAAATAAAACATCAATTTCAGTCTGTAATCGATTAGATAATCAATAATTATGGCAAAAAAAAAGTGTTTGTCTGCAAAACGAGTACAGTCAACAGCAAAAGTAGATGATCAAAATCAGAAATTCAATACTGATGAACGGAGTTCGCGTCAGAACTGTGTGGCGTCGAAGTGATTCAAAAGTATGTGATTGTAAATTATACCAAACATTTACTACTAGTACAGCTTCCATATTCGTGATCAGTTTTGACTCCAAAAGTTATGAACTCAATTAGCATCAGAACTAAGAAGTGAAATAATTTTTCAACTACTACTGAACCTCAGACTACTAGTGAAGAGTTAAAATCAAAAATTAAATGATGAAACTGAGGCCACGTAATCATGAGGCAAATAATTCACTCATACTTATTTTCTAATTATCCCAGTAATTTAATTTGTTATGTTTACGGAAAAACAGCTGAATTGGTTAAAAATTTGCATATTTAATGTATGCCGAATTTCATCCAATTGAACCTCGGCAAAAGCATATTTTCATTAAAAATCATATACCTAATTGAAAAACTTTACTATTTTAATTGTTTATTTTTTATTTTTTTGTAACTTCTGTCAAATGTTCAAAAGTAGCTGATGCGATACAAAATCATAACTTAATGATGGCTTTTCCCCAGTCGGCTACAAAATATTAAAACCGGAAGGTAGATTGATATTTTTATTTTTAGGGCATTATTTATATTGACTTGTTGCGCTTTTGTCACACTGTTAGCACAAAATACAGATAATACAGAAGGCAATCTACATACAAAGTGCGCTCGAGCAACGCACACATAGACACCGCTCACGGACACCTTATCTCGGACGGGTTGGGAGTAGTGCGAGCGCGGGTGTCATCCGCTTGAGACACGCGTCTGTGAGGTGCAAAAATGGAGCAACAAAAAATGGTTATCTAAGCTCGATTTATATAATTAGTTTCCTATTTAAAATCAGTATAAACGAAGTAACTTTTTTGTAAGGTAAATTCATGCCACCAACTATTACGTAAGTTGAAAACATGATTTTTTGTTTGTGAAGATATTGTGTTGCTTTTAGTGTCATTTGGTAGGTTTAGGTCTAAAACGGATAGGGCAAAATAAATTGTGTAAATATGTAAACTTTTTATATTGAAATACTATGTTTATTGTTTTTTTTTTTTTAATATTGTAGAATAAGCTCAACAATAAATCAAACAACTGTTGTTTGATTTAATTGAAGTTTACAGAACAAAACATATAAAATTTTACATTTGTCAATTTTCACTGTGAAAAATCTCTAATAACTTCAAAACGGATTAGTTTTATTTTTATTATAATAATAAATAATAAAATTAATATAAAATTAATATTTAAGGGGGCTCCCATACAACAAGGGTACACTACATAAATACGAAAAACTTTATTCCGACAGTCACAAATACGAATTTCAAAATACCGATTTTCATAATTTCAAATGGTTCAAAATTCCTAATATAACAACTCCGATTTATCATTCATCCTATTTTTATAATTCCTAAATTTAAATAAGTATTCCTAACGTTTAAAATTACTATTTTCAAAATACCGAGTTTCAATACATCGATTAACAAAAAGTCCGAATTAATGATAATTCGAAACATTAAAAATACGAATTCCAATTAATTAGAATTCCGAAATAAAAACGGCTTGTAAAACTGAACAGCAAGGCAAATATACGAGTAGAATACGAAATATCGACGCAACAAAATATCGAAAAACGATACGACAAAATACGATACACGATACACGATGCTACAAAATTGCGACACCCGTTAGTCGAAAGACCCTTTCTGCGACGCCACTACACTTCGATGCACGTTACCGCGAAAGATTTTCATTGCGACACTACTTGACTTCGATGCACGGTAAAAGTATTTGTATTGTCATTCGCTCGCTCTTGCATCCTAGTGTCGACGGAGCCCCGCTTCGCGGGGCCCCTGTTTCTGTGTAAAGTGTTTAAAGTGACATGCATGCAGCAAGCATGCAGCATGGAAGCAAACACGCAGCATGCAGCATGCCAGCAAGCATGCAGCAAGCATGCAGCATGGAAGTAAACACGCAGCATGCAAGCAGGCATGCAGCATACAAGCAAGCATGCAGCATGCAAGCAAGCATGCAGCATGCAAGCAAGCATGCAGCATGCAGCATGAAAGCAAACACGCAACATGCAGCAAGCATGCAGCAAACACGCAGCATGCAGCATGGAAGCAAACACGCAGCATGCAGCATGCAGCATGGAAGCAAACACGCAGCATGCAGCATGCAAGCAAGCATGCAGCAAGCAACCTCAGCCGCGGCAGCTCGCTCACAGCCTCCTGCTTCTCAGCCCGCGGGCCGCCTCGCCCCTACGCGCCTACGCGATTTCACATTACACTCTACAGACAGTAGGGCAGACAAGACTGCGTGGAGTCGGATTTACAGCGATTCGTTTCTGTCACTAAAACCTAATTTTTAGCAAATGTTTTAGAGCTAACAATTTTATTATAAATGAACATAAATACTTAGGATATATGACTTTATTTCATGCAAAATTAGGAGATTCAATTATTATAGTACTCGATATTATGACAGAATAATAGATTTAGAAGTAAAGATAATTATGTAAAACAAAATTTCGAATTTTTGAACATTATGGTTATTGAAGTTTATAGCAAACGGACAAACAATTTTAGGAGAAGAAAGGGGGTACCACTTATAACAGGTTATTCGGAAAATTGAAAGTCGGAATGACGTTTTTGGACCGAGAACCCATCGAGCATTTGATTCTTCGAACATATGAAAATCGGAAAACAAACAAATCGCATTTATGACTTACGGTAACATAAATTTCGTGATTTTTAATAATAGACATTATAATTCTTAGGTATTATGAAATTCGGACTTTTGAAAATCGGAACATCGAAATTCGGAATAAAATATTTCGGAATATTTGGGTGTTCCCATACAAAAAACTTGTTTTTTCGGCGTTTTTGCCTTGTGGTACGGAACCCTTCGTGTGCGAGTCCGACTCGCACTTGGCCGGTTTTTTTCCATAAAACATAACAAATTAAATTACTGGGATAATTAAAAAATAAGTATGGATGAATTGTTTGCCTCATGATTACGTGGCCTCAGTTTCATCATTTAATTTTTGATTTTAACAGTTCACTAGTTTTGAAATTTTTTTTCACTTCTTAGTTCTGATGCAAATTGAGTTTACAACTTTTGGAGTCAAAACTGATCACGAATATATGGCAGCTGTGCTAGTAGTAAATGTTTGGTATAATTTACAATCACATACTTTTGAATCACTTCGACGCCACACAGTTCTGACATGAACTCCGTTCATTGGTATTGAATTTCTGATTTTGATCATCTACTTTTGCTGTTGACTGTACCGGTCAATATTGTATGAGAATATTATACTCATTTACATTGTTTTAAAATAAAACAATCGAAAATGTTATTAGTATTGTGACATATTTTTATTAGAATAGAATAACGGTTCTATAAATCGATTATTGTCAGATTTTTTTCCTGGCAACTCCTACTGTATCGCTTTTAGAGATGATCGATCCTGTTGTTTTGTATCGATATTCTGCTTGCTTTTGATCCGAGTATCGATATAAAATCGCTTTCAATTTATATTTTTTAATATGTTCGCCTTTCATTCCATTCAATTTCTTACAAACAGACAGACAGACAAACAAAGCAGAGTCCCGATTTTGCCCGAACTATTTTGCCAATGTCAGTTGTGATTGAGAAGAGCGTTTTTGGAAAATAACGGCCCGCCTTAATAGTATTTTTCCTGAGATTTTCATTTTTTCTCATTTAACTTTCGCACACCTTTATCAATTTACTGTAGTGGATCGTATCGTATTTGAATCGATGTGAAAATCAATTAAATTCTGTTTTACCGACCCACTTGACTATCGATTCATATCGAACATCTCTAACGTCAAGTGAAATGACATCTGACAACGTAACAATGATAAAACCATTCGCTTTGTTTTCGTGTACTGTGGATGTTGTTTTGTTTTCTCGCTGCTTCGAACGTTTGTTTTTCTTATCTGATTATATCAAAATACTACTGGCAAATAATATATTATAGAAAAGAATAAGCTTATCACAAAGATTTTACCCGGCAAGGTTCCAATTTTTCACATGCCAGTTGAAGCATATTCTTGCATCTTGCTACAACTTTATTATAATATTTACTTTCCTATAGCTATGTAATTTTTGAAATGCAAGTTATTTATTATTAAAGATCTTGTCCACGCTTAGCCTGATCACCCTAACAAAGTGAGCAATTCCCTTTATTTATTTATTTATTTTTCTCTTTTTTATTTCAAGTTCGAGGAAAGTTAGAACCCTAGAAAGAGATAAGAGACTGCGTAAGAGGGAGATAACACTATCCACCTACTTAAAGAATGTTATTTATGTAAAAACTAGTGTTCTTACCGTAATATCGAATACCAGCCTGATGTGTCTCGATTACACATTTAGCGAATTACTGAAGTTATTAAAAGTTTTTTTTGGTATATTGCACACCGTTGGAAAGGGGACAAACTAGAAAACTTTTCAAAAGAATTCAAAGAACCCGATCGCTTTTAGTTTTTTTTTACAGCAATTTAAAATTGAGTGTTAAGTATATTTTTCCTTTTTTCAAAAACTTTTTGAGTTATTAAAAAGGAATTAGATGTCATTATCAAGTAATTTTGAATTTCATAGAACCATACAAGAGTAAACATAAGAATTAAAATGAAATTTGAAAGCTATACTCATAACTTTTTTTAAAATTTAAGCTTAAATGCAGAGTTCTTGTATTTTTCTAAATAAAAATTAAAAAGTCATAATAAAAAAACCTGTGTAGCAAGGAATGAGTTACTGGGCCTTAAGAGATAGCAAATGACCTCTCCTTTCGGCCAATTCCATTTGGCAAACGATGCACCTAACACCCTGTATATCCTATCTTACGACTATATTACACGTTTAAATTAATTGTGGCAACTGTTTCAGATTCGCGACAGATGATAAGTGAAAAAAAATAGGGGCTCTAGAAAAAAAAATATAAAGTTGGCGGTGGGCAAAATAAGTTTGAGAACATATGGCTTAGCCAGACCTTTCACCTTAATTTATAATTCGATTTTTGCATGCATTTTTTTTTTCAATCGAAAGCCACTAGATCGCACTTAAATTATCAATTCGTTGTTCTGTTAGCGTATTCATTACCAGGATCGAAAATGATAACTTAAGATATACGGCCAAGTTGGCTTTTTTGTTTGCTTCTAAGAATGTTCCGTCGCTAATGCGCATCGTTCGCGAGTCGTGCTATATTAAAAGAAAACTTTTATTATGAGGAGGTATCACCGAATTGTATCGGCTATATAACCACGGGTTTGTTGCGAGTTTTTATCGACTATTACTAATATGAATAAGCATAAAATGTATGCATGCAGGTCTGAAGCTGACGCAGCAGCTAACGGAAGACAGCGAGGCAGTGTCCCTCTGGCTGGCCCGAGTCGAACAGTTCGTGGACACTACGCATGTACCGCTCGGCCAGCAGGAGCAGCTCGAGCTGCTGCTCGACCAGAGCAACGTGAGTCACACTTTGCTTGTCCTACTTGCTACACAAATATGGCATACTGAGCTTAAGATTTGAAAATATAATGTGGACTTGCAACCCTAACCCCTAAAGCCCTGTGGTGTAACAGGCAATAATACTGTGCTGAATTTAATTCTAAGCCGCTGGTCAGTAAATTTGAATTTTGAATTTGTATAAGTAATCCATATGAAATATTAAAAAAAAAAAGTATTGCTTTTTATTATCTCGCAGAAAGTGTGAAATTGAATGAATGAAATTGCTGAAACCATTGTACAAAGCAGTTGAACCAGTCTTCCTTAGGGACCTCTTCAGTGGCTTCATGGAACGCATTCACCGCCGATTCAGGGCTCGTAAAACGTGTGCCTCTTTAAATTTGTCTTTAATTTTTGGAAACAAAATGAAGTCGCAGAGTGCGAGGTCCGGGCTGTAAGGCGGATGCGTCATCAATTCCACATCTGAAGCCTTCAAATAGGCTTCTGTTACCTTAGCAGAATGTGAGGATGCGTTATCGTGGTGAAGGAGGACATTGCTTCGAGGACGCTTTTCGCGAACTTTTTCTAAGATTCTGGGCAAGCAAGTGTTGAGGGACCAATCTGCAGTCACTGCCCTTTGATCTTTAAGCGTTACTGTAGTATAATGTCCTGATTTGCCGAAAAAAGAAGCAACCATTTTTTTACCAATGCTTCGACTTTTCTTACTTTCTTTGGCAAATCTTCAAAAGGAAAGACCCACTCTGCCGACTAGCTTTTTCTTTCGTGTTCAAAGCATTACAGGTTACAACCCAGGTTTCGTCACCTGTCACGATATGACAGACAGCCAATGACTGTCCTCCGTTAAACTTTTTATCATTTTACGGCACCACTGGACACGCAGTTGTTTCTGGTCCTCCGTTAAGTCATGCGGTATCCATCGAGTGCAAAGCTTCCGAACCTTCAGGTGCACATGTAAAATGTTTTGCACTTGGCTCATTCCAATACCTAACAAAGCACGAATTTGCTGGCAAGTAATGTTTTTTGTCAGTTTCAATAAGTTGTCGTACGGTGTCAATATTAGAAAATTACTGAATCGATTTTAAAAGTTTCGATTGAATCGATTTTAAGTTTCAAACTTGCACTGTTCCCTAAGTTGAAGTAAATGCAAGCCAATGAAAAAAAGTGGTCACGATCCGATTAATAGTTGCAGAGGAATGTGTGGACAAACATACATACATACATCTATAAAATTTTGTATATTAGTTTGGAAGCCCTAATAGATTGTCTTATGTGAATATAATGCAGTTCCAACAATATTACACAACATAACACAATTTTTGACGCACACAGAGACGTAGACGCACAGTGTAAAACACCGCCTGCACGCACACATGCTTGAAATTGTTTCTCTCCATCTAGACATTATTTATAATCAAAGTGCTATATCACAAGTTACCGTTGTTAGTTAGTTTCAAGTTATCTTTTTTTACTGTTCACAGAAATTCGAGGAAGAAAAACAAACATACAAAACGAAAATCGAAACGATCGAAAGCACCAAAGAATCAATTCTGGAAGACTGCGATGAGGTGCTCGCCAAGACGATACAGAACGACACGAGGGCCTTGCGCAAACGATACGAGAGCGTCGCGGACAAGGCGTTCACTTTGAACGAGAGCTTGCGGAGAGGTCACCCTTATTTTACTTAACATCTATTTTTTAAATTTGTTTTATTTATAAAAATTCAACAGGCAAAGTGCCCAAAAGACTTGTAGCATTGCCATGTGGTATGGCAATGCTGATTCTTTGACCAAACAATAGGCCAGCTCTCTGGTCACGTGAAGAGTCGACCAACCGCTTGGCGATGTCTCGAAAAACTAACATTACATTTGACTTAAACATAACTGGCGAAATGTGGGTGTACTATAAGTTCACCTCTGCCGCACGGTGTCGGAATTGAGAGTAGCGGAGGAGACGGTCACTCTTTGTGACCATCGCCACATCTTTCCGGCAGCCCGAGCCGTCCGGGCTCAAGGCCACCGGCGCGTCGTTGGGCCCTCAAACACCTCAATCGAGATTTGCTCGTCGCAGCCGCCAACGTCGCGGCGCGGCCAGAGGTGTTGGGTCCCAAGGGATCTCGGTCCAGGAGAGGAGGCGACGTCGCCATGTCCCGGCCAGGTGCGCCTGCGTCCTGGTGCGGTACACTGGTGGTCGGAAGACATCGCGCAGTTGCGGACTGTCTGTCTTAGAACCCGGCGCCAGTTTCAGCGTACCCGGCGCAGAAGGCAGCAGAGGCTACGGAGGAGATAGCCAGAATTTATAGATCTTACTGAGTAGTGATTATGGCGCTTCAACACGCTATCGCGGATGCCAGGTCTCGGACCTGGAGCGAGCTTCTCGACGGGCTGGACAGGAATTCGTGGGGGAAACCATACAGGATGGTCATGGGCAAATTATGCCCATGGGTCCCCACCATCACGGAGACCATGGATCCGGGTCTGCCGCAGAGTCGAAAACACACTCTTTCCAGTAGCCAGTGACAGTCCCTCGCCGGTGTCATTGTCAAACTGGTCTGACGAGCTAGCGGAAGGCTCCCCCCGGTGGGTTCCCGCATTGTCGAGGCGGGGGGGCTCAGTAGCCGTGGCTTGGTCACCCACGGTGAAGCGACGAGGAACCCGAGGAGGGGCCGCTCGTCAGGGCTTTTGCCGGTAAGCCGACAACGTAGCGTCCAACAAGTAGGTTGCGGTGCCGCTTGGGCGACATCGCAACTGAGGCGGGCCGCGATGTCGTAGTGGAGGCATCGCGGCTGAGGGTCTGAGGCCGCGGCGGGAGAGGAGTGCCGGTATTGCGGTGCGCCGCTCTCCCTACCCTACTCCCGAGGAGTCTACACTCCTCCCACCCTGCGGCCCCGTAATGCCTCGGCCAGAGGATAGGGGGAGCGGCCAACGTCATACCTACGTATGACGTTGGCCGCTCCCCCTATCCTCTGCGGCCGAAAATTGGCAGGCGGCGGGGCCAATGACCTGACCCGTCGCAGGGGGACCAAGGGTGCTCAGACACGGCGTCGTCTGGCGCCCATGTGCTGGTTTGTTCCCTGGGGTGGTCACGGCGTGCTATGTGCGCCGGTGATGGGGAGTACTCCCCAGAGGAGGGTCCGCTGACGGACAGCCGCGGCGGGTTCACGGACGAGTGCTAACGCGTGCCCGTGTTCCCGCCGCAAGGGAGGAGGACACCGTGGAGTTTTAGTGGGTTAGAGTCCCACATAACTGCACTCTCTCACCGTAGTAGTGCAGAATGCATGAGCATTTCTCCATGATAAAAAAAAGGGGTGACGAGAGCTCGACCGAGCCGTGAAGCGCTTGGGGCCCGCAACACCGCGCCCGGTCCGGATGGTATCCCTGGCCGGGCGTGGGTTCTAACTCTGGCTGCTCTGGGTGACAGCCTGAGACGGTTATTTAATAGCTGTCTCCGCGCAGGCGTGTTCCCCTCCGGTTGGAAGGAAGCTAGATTGGTTTTATTGAAGAAGGAAGGTAGGGTCGCAGAGTCTCCCTCTGCATACCGTCACATATGCCTGCTTGACGAGTCATCCATGTTCTTTGAATGAGTGGTTGCTGAAAGGCTTGTCGAGCACCTGTTGCGGGTTCAAAATCAAAATATTTTATTTCACATAAACCTACATGGGCACTTATGAAACGTCAGAAGCTAGGTGCAAGATTCCAATTGGTCGTTTCCTATGGAGAAGAACCGGCAAGAAACTCCACAGTTACTTTTTTTTTAAATAATTGGATTTTACAAAGTTTCCAAATTACAGTAGGTATGGGAGCACAGCGTAGGCCTGTCAACAAGTACCAGGTACTTGATAAAATAAAAAATGGTCTACAGACCTAAAGTTCTCACATTTACAAAATAATAATCAAAAGGATAAATAAAAAATAAAAACCTACTAAAACCAAGTGATATGATTCCCATTACAACCACTAATAAAGAGGTGAAAAATTTGAATTGTCTGTATATAATGTCAAATGTACCCTCGCGATGCACCACGCACCCGAGGCAGACCCAGACGCCGGTGGTGCGATGATATTGTGGCCGTGACTGGCCCCACCTGGACTAGAATGGCCCAAGACAGAGAGGAATGGCGAAAGATGGAGGAGGCCTTCGCCCTTAAATGGGCACCCAATACTAATTAAACAAGAATTTATTTATTTTATTTTATAATATTCAATTTTTAAAAATCAATTTATTTATTTATTTATTTGTTAAAATGCATGATAAAATTATTATTCAGATTATAATTAGGAATGAAATATGAATATTTTAAGATGATTTTGTAATTAATTTAGATGTTTTGGGAAATAAAGGCTTAAATAATAATAATAATAATAATGTCAAATAATAAAGAGATTATGTAAAAAAAGTATGTGAAAAAATAAATAAATAAAAAATAAACATCGTAATTTGAGAGCAGATAATAGACATTTACACTTGCTGCCATGCAGAGCAAGGCTCAGGGGAGGCCCCTTTACAGTCTCCCCAGGGATGTTCCTTACAGACGTTACACGGGGGGCTGCGGAATTGGTCTTTTAAGGTCTTGGTCTTTTAAATAGTGCAGTAATACCCTCCCGAAATATGTGTGCAAAAATATCGACTAGTGGCTACTAGTCGATATTTTTTGCATAAAAATTTCGGGACAGTCGCATATACGTCATGTGTCGTCCCGCCCGCAGGCCTGGAGCGCACGGAGGCGCTGTTCCGGCAGATCGCGCACACGGAGGCGTGGCTGGGCGCGCTGGAGGCACAGCTGCCGCGCGAGCACGAGTGCGGCATCACGGACTCGGCCGAGCTGTACCAGATGAAGGCGCGCTTCCAGACGCTGCGCGACAAGTGCGACGACCACACGCAACAGTTCCGCAACCTCAACGAGACCAGTGAGCCGTCTATTACACTTCTTTTTCTTATAGAGTCGAAAGCAAAAGTAAAAATATGATATTATGTTAGATGAGTCCGGTCCGATAAGTCGCCCGCCGATCGCGGCATCGGTGGCGTTTTTAGGTCCTCTGAAGTGCAAACGTATGGACACTTTGGACACTCACACTTATGCGATATGGTTACATTCAAATATACACCTATTGTCGAATTCCAAAACGACTTCTTACTTTAGTTTAAGCCTGGTTTAGGCTTAAACTAAAGTAACGAGTTCGAGTCGGCTATTGCATTTTATTCAGAGCTCACTAAAGTAATTAATACAAATTGACAAGTTCGACAAGTGACGCACGCGTGCCGTCCGCAGGTAACGACATGTTGCTGGCGGCCGAGGGAGCCGCGCCCGCCGCGCTGGCCAAGCGCGTCACGCACCTCAACGCGCGCTGGACCGACGTCACGCACGGCGTCTACGAGCGCTACAAGTACGTATGGGCCGCAGGTAACGACACCGAGGGAGCCGCGCCCGCCGCGCTGGCCAAGCGCGTCACGCACCTCAACGCGCGCTGGACCGACGTCACGCACGGCGTCTACGAGCGCTACAAGTACGTATGGGCCGCAGGTAACGACACCGAGGGAGCCGCGCCCGCCGCGCTGGCCAAGCGCGTCACGCACCTCAACGCGCGCTGGACCGACGTCACGCACGGCGTCTACGAGCGCTACAAGTACGTATGGGCCGCAGGTAACGACACCGAGGGAGCCGCGCCCGCCGCGCTGGCCAAGCGCGTCACGCACCTCAACGCGCGCTGGACCGACGTCACGCACGGCGTCTACGAGCGCTACAAGTACGTATGGGCCGCAGGTAACGACACCGAGGGAGCCGCGCCCGCCGCGCTGGCCAAGCGCGTCACGCACCTCAACGCGCGCTGGACCGACGTCACGCACGGCGTCTACGAGCGCTACAAGTACGTATGGGCCGCAGGTAACGACACCGAGGGAGCCGCGCCCGCCGCGCTGGCCAAGCGCGTCACGCACCTCAACGCGCGCTGGACCGACGTCACGCACGGCGTCTACGAGCGCTACAAGTACGTATGGGCCGCAGGTAACGACACCGAGGGAGCCGCGCCCGCCGCGCTGGCCAAGCGCGTCACGCACCTCAACGCGCGCTGGACCGACGTCACGCACGGCGTCTACGAGCGCTACAAGTACGTATGGGCCGCAGGTAACGACACCGAGGGAGCCGCGCCCGCCGCGCTGGCCAAGCGCGTCACGCACCTCAACGCGCGCTGGACCGACGTCACGCACGGCGTCTACGAGCGCTACAAGTACGTATGGGCCGCAGGTAACGACACCGAGGGAGCCGCGCCCGCCGCGCTGGCCAAGCGCGTCACGCACCTCAACGCGCGCTGGACCGACGTCACGCACGGCGTCTACGAGCGCTACAAGTACGTATGGGCCGCAGGTAACGACACCGAGGGAGCCGCGCCCGCCGCGCTGGCCAAGCGCGTCACGCACCTCAACGCGCGCTTCACACAAATCAAAGATTATAATGATCGGTTCAGCCGTTCTCGACTTATAAATGGTGTAACTGAGCCGACTTTGTTTGATGTGTATAGAAGTATAGATTACCTTACCGGTTCAGGGTGCTGGCCGAGGCGTGGCACGAGTCGGGCGAGCTGCGCGCGTGGCTGGCGCAGGAGCGCGCGTGGCTGGAGGGGCTGCAGCGGCGCCTGCGACGCTCGCCCAACGCGCCCGCAGACGCGGAGGAGATCTCCGACGAGCTCTACGTGAGTCGCTTAGCCGTTGTGGCGAAAGATCGTGATCGTGATCATCTAAATTACCTATTAGTAGATTAGTAGCCAAGGGCTGTAAGGCATCAATTGCAGCCCGAGATATTTAGGCGCCCTCGCTGCGCTCGTGCGCCTATAGTTCGAGGGTGCAATTGATGCTTACACCCGAGCTAACTACTCTGCTATACATCTCCATTGTGAGGTAAGTAGAAAAAACCGGCATTACAAGAATAAAACATTTTTCAAGAATGAAATTGATCTTCGCCGTTCGATATTTAAAATTGATGACTATTATACTCATACGAAGACAAGGCTGAATAGCGAAGCGACCTCTTTTTTCATTGGGCTGAATTCATGATGTCTATTGCCAGTATTATCACGTTACTTTTTACTTTAGGAGTTTGATTTTTGAAGTAAAACGATAATTTAACACAAAAGGTAACGTATATTAACAAAAAGTTTAGATTTTAAAAAAACGAGGGTAGAAGGGGGTAAGAGACCCGGTCAAAGGTCGGCCTACGTAGAAGGCCGTCGATACCGCACTCTCCTGCTTGGTGCAGTCCGTCGGCGGCGCCGGTGATGGCTTCGAGTTTCGTAGTCCTCGGTGCAGGGTGCCTTCCAATTAGGCAGCCACGCAGTCCGAGTAGGCAGCTATACTGATCTGCCGCCGTGCAGGAATTCCCAGTACGGGGAGAACACTAGTCACTTATTAATTGCTTTATTATCAAGGTACATTTGTAATTTGTACTTAAAAGTTTTCTGAGGTTTTGTTTAGTTAGTAGAATAAAGTTATTTCGAGTACGAGAATACAAGGATAAGGTAGGTACTGCTTAGAAAATAGTACGCGTGGTCCCTCGATAGCCGATCGAGTGCCACTGGCGGCGGTCGGCGCGGAATGAATGCGCTCGCGCTTGATGGAGACGAGAGGTAGGGATTAATAAAATATATAAAACCGCGCGCCGTAAGAAGTTGCTCCGTCTGTTTGTTCGTTATTTATTATTTTATTTAAACTTCATGTACAGTGGTGGATGTAGATAAAATATTTATAAATTAGGTAGATAAGTAAACCGTGACAGTATGATGGTTAGATGTACGCGAACTGTTTGAAAAAGTGAAGTTTTTTTAAAATTAATTATGTATGAGGCACTGCAAGTTCACCAGCACAATCTCCACCCAAAGTCTGGAGTAAATATCATTTAAAAAAGGAAAATATACCTAGAACACAAAATCATGCAGAAGCATGGCACTATAGATTTGCATTTTGTGGGAAAACACCTTCCTGGATTTTATTTTTTGGCAAAAAAGATTGTTCAAGTAATAAAACACCAAACCATTGAAATAGATAAATAAACTTGTTCTCGGAACGTCACCAATACCAAAAAAAAAGAAAAAATACACGGACAAACACAACAGGATTAAAAAAAAAATTAGTAAACAAGATGAATATACTTCTAAACTTGCATATTTACAAGCAATTGCTAAAAATATACACCTAAAATAAAAATACATAGTTAAGTTACGATAATGTTATCTATACATATAATAAAATTGTAGAAAAGTGGTGTCTGTACAATGGAAATATATAAAAAAAAAGTAGCAGGGGCTGTTATTATATCGATGCCGAACCCGAAATTGTAATTAAATTTTTTTTTGTCTGTTTGTCTGTATGTCTGTTTGTCTGTTTGTCTGTGTGTTTGTGCACGCTAATATCAGAAACGGCTTATTAGATTTAGATGCGGATGCGGACTAATATATTGTAGTAAGCTTCACTTAACATTTAGTGTTTATTTAATGTCAATCGGTTCATAAATAAAAAAGTTATGTCAATTTAAAGAATCACGGCGAACATTTGTTAAGGTATTCAGCGAACGCACGTATCCTGGAGAGTATAGGCGAATAGTTGCTTTCGATTATTGCGATTCACTTGAATACTGACTTAGGCGGTTCTTTCCTGGATTTTTGGGTATTTACTTATCTTAATTTTTATTCAGGGTTTGTAAATAAATATTGTAAGCATTTATTATAGGTTAGGCACTTATTTCCCTGATTTTCGGTATACTTATCTTAATTTGTATTTAGGATATGTATATAAATATTATAAGTGTTCCTTGTTGATACGGTTTAGTTTTGTTTGTAAGGACGTTGGATAAACTTAAAGAGGTGTTGCTTCTTATGGCTTTATTTTGCTACTGAGCTAGCTACTGGTTAATACATATTTTAAAGAGATCGTTTCTTACACACACATAGATATAAGTACAAACATGCATGCAGTATGGCGTTAAGTTGTTCGAACATGCCGCCCACCAAAGGGCTTATAAAGACCTTAAAAAATAATCATAAATATAACAAGGTTATGTAACTAATTAATTTAGATTTCAGTATTAAGCATATATGCACAAGTCATAGACACTAATAGAAATACTCATACATTTTATATAAAAGCAGTAGTTTAAACTGATTTGATTGTATTGAAACATTATACATAATTGTAATATTAATCATCAATATCGATAGGCAAAGGACACAACTTATTAAAACTTCGCTTTACTACACTGTCACCTCCTTTGACACTGTACACTCTTGTGACCCCATCGTCGCCTGGATGCTTAGCAACAATCCGACCTAACGCCCATTTGCCAGGCGGGAGTTGATCATTTTTGATGAGTACAATGTTGCCAATATCAAGCTCCTTGCATCGCTTGAGCCATTTTGGCCTCTGCTGTAAGCTGGTTAGGTATTCTGCTTGCCATTTATGCCAGAAATCTCCAATCAACTTCTGCATGTGCCTCCAGCGTGACAGGTGACTTATTGGAACGTTTTGAAGATTAGGTTGAGGGACATTAATTGGCGCTTCGCCAATCAAAAAATGGCCTGGTGTTAAGGGTGTTATGTCATCTGTGTCTTTATCATCTATTGGGCTTAGCGGCCTGGAGTTCAAGCACGCCTCGATTTGGCAAAGCAGAGTGCTCATTTCTTCGAATGTCAGGTGATTGGTCAGAATTCTTTTCATGTGGTACTTCATGGATTTCACGCCCGCTTCCCATAAACCACCGACATGAGGGCTGTAGGCAGGTATGAAGTGCCACTGCGTCCCATCAAGTGCAAGAGACGCTGCTACTGAACCTTCGAGTTCAAATTTTGCCTCCTTCCAAGCAGCTGCCAGTTCCTTATTGGCTCCTACAAAATTTCTGCCTTGGTCACTCCATATCTGTGAGCATCTTCCGCGCCTGGCAACGAACCTCTTGAAAGCACCAATGAAAGATTCGGTTGTAAGATCGCCGACCATTTCGAGGTGAATAGCTTTGGTGGACATGCAGACGAACACGGCAACATACGCCTTGTTCGTCCTGACTCCTCTGCCTTTGGATGCCAAGACTTGATATGGTCCCGCGAAATCCACCCCACTATGCAGAAATGGTTTGGCTGGAGTGACTCTGACTTTTGGTAAGTCACCCATAAGTTGATTTTTTGTTGCAGCACTGTGTTTGGAGCATATTAAACATTTGCGGATTCTGGCTTTGATTAAAGTCTTCCCCTTGATTAACCAGAATTTAGTTCTTATGTAGGCCATCATTATTTGAATTCCACCATGTAAAGACTTGAGATGAGCATCTTTCACGATGAGTATGGATAAAGTGCTATGATTGTCTAATATTATTGGGTTTTTGGAGTCTTCAGATATATCTGCATGTCGCAATCTGCCGCCCACCCTAAGAATATTCTCTTTGTCCAAGTAATGCCTCAGGAATTTTAATTTGCTATCCCGCTTTACTTCCTTCCCTTTGCTTAAATTCATAATTTCATCATAGAATCTTTCCCTTTGTGTTATTTTAATGCAGGCTTTGAGTGCTTCATCTATTTCTTGAGCTGTTATGACTGCATCTTTGTTTGTCATCCTTCTCCCCTTGAGAAATCTTTTGCAATAAGTTATTGATTTTAAAACTTCTTCCAAACTATCATATTGATGAAATTGTTTATCTAGACTTTCTTCTTCTAATTTTAAATTGGTTTGTATTCTTTCTCTTCTTTCTAAACTTGTTGTTAGGTTGTTAGGTTTATTGAATGTTATTGTTTTCTGTCTTAACCATTTTGGGCCCTTCCACCATTGCTCATCTTCCTTTAACTCCAGAACATGTTCTCCTCGTGACGCAACATCTGCAGGATTATCGGTTGTTTGGACATGAAACCAATTGGATCCTGTGTTATCCAATATTTCTACTACCCGGTTTTTTACAAAAACTTGCCATCTTGTTGGGTCTCCAAGTAACCAAGAAAGCACTATTGTAGAGTCACTCCATGCGAATATTTTATCATCCGGAATTCTCATTGCTGTTCTAATTTGTTTGAGCAATCGAGATAAGAGAAGGGCACCGCACAACTCTAATCGCGGGAGAGAAACTGGTTTAACTGGAGCTACTCGAGTTTTTGCAGCTATTATCTGTGTTTGTATTTCTTCATTATCCCTTTCAACTCTGACATAAGCAACAGCTGCGTAGGCTTTGGTAGAGGCATCACAAAAACCGTGAACTTCTATATTTATTGCTTTATGATTTGTGGTTCCCAGCCATCTTTGTACTTCAATTTCATTAAAATATTGAAGATTATTTCTCAGCGCAGTCCAGTCTTGTCTGACATCTGTGTCTACTTCTTCATCCCAGCTGATTCCTTGCAACCACAGTTTTTGTATTAGTAGCTTTGTTGGTAGCATAGCTGGAGCTAACCAACCTAGTGGGTCAAATAGTCGTTGGACGTCGGCAAGAATCGTGCGTTTGGTTATCGTGTTGTTCATAGGAGGTAAGTTAAGACTGTACTGAAACACGTCTTTGCCCATGTTCCAGCGAAGGCCTAAGGCTGTGATGGTGCCATGGATGGTGATGTCTAAATTGGCATGCGATGTTCGTTTTGCAGGTTCAAATTGTCTCAAGAAGTTAGCATCGTTTGAGCACCATTTTTGTAGTGTGAAGCCTCCCTTCTGTAGTATAGCTTCTACGCTCTTCGCTGTTTGTATTGCATCTTCTAGATTGTCATTCGAAGCCATAAGGTCATCAACATAGAAGTCTTCCTTGATCATTTTGGCAGCATCAGGGCATACGGTTCCTTCATCATCTGCGACTTGATGTAAAGTTCGAACGGCTAGGTAAGGAGCAGATGCTGTGCCGAAAGTGACGCGCGTGAGTCTGTAGTCTTTGACTGGTTGGCTAGGGTCACTCCTCCATACTATTCTTTGCAGGTCCCTGTCTTCTTTCGTCACTAAGACCATGCGGTACATGCGTTGTATGTCAGCCACAAAACAAATCTTCTTGGTACGCCATCTCATGATGAGGCTCCTCATATCTGTTTGTAGCTGGGGTCCAACGAGAAGTTCGTCATTCAAAGAAACATTATTGTTTCCCTTTTGCGATGCATTAAAAACTATTCTGACTTTCGTAGTTTCTTTGTCTTCTTTTACCACGGCATGGTGTGGCAGGTAAACACTATCTTTATTTATTTCTTCGTGTGATATCTCTTCCATGTGATTCATATTTATGTATTCATCCATGACCTTTGTATATTCTGTTTTTAGTGTAGGGTTCTTCTCTAGTCTTTTTTCCAATTGGTAAAGTCTCTTTAGAGCTATTTCTCTTGTTCCTCCTTGTGTTGATAACAGCTTGTCGGTTTTCCTTGGTAGTTTGACAATGTACCGTCCGTCTTTTGTTCTTGAGTGGGTGGATTGGTATATTTCTTCACATTTTCTTTCTTCTTGTGTTAGTGTACTTTTATCTTCAATATCCAACTCCCACATCGCTTTTAACATCTTGTCTAAGTCAAGGCTGTGGTGCATCACAATAAAATCATTGGTATTTCCTTTTTCATGTATGTTTCCAAACAGGATCCACCCTAGGCTGGTGTTTTGAGCGCATGGAGAACCTGGGGGACCTTTGATGATATCGCTTCTTAATATTTGGGCACATACTTCGACACCTAGTAGCAGATCAACTCTTCCACGTTCATTGAAGCCTGGGTCGGCTAATACGAGACCTTCTAAATGAGACCAGGTGTTGGTTGGAATGGTATGTGATGGTAATTGCGTTGTGATTCGTGTTGACATAATATAAGCCTTCACCTTTAACTTGAAACTGTCGTCGTGTCTTGATCGAAGCTCGATATAAGCAGCGTGTTTAACGGCAGTTGTGGTCGAGCCAATCCCATTGACTGTTGCGTGAGCAGGCATTCTCTTGAGCCGTAACAGCTGGGCAGCTCTCTCACTAATGAACGTGGCCTGCGAGCCCTGATCAATGAGCGCACGCAGTACTGTCACTCGTCCTGCTTCGTTACAAACTGGCACAAGTGCTGTGGCCAATAAGGCTGTGCTGGTGCTGGCGGTAAAATGCGATGCAAGCTCAACTGGTTCACTATCTTCCTTTGGTTTGGTTTGTTCTTCACCTTGACGTTGCTTGTCATCCGATTGATTGGTTGGACTTGGTTTTGTATGTTGATGAACAAGAGAGTGGTGGCGCTTATGACAAATGCGGCAGGACATGTTTAACCGACACTTCCTAGCTGAGTGTCCTGGTGCCAGACAATTGAAACATAGCTGGTACTTCTTTACATATTCACACCTCTCTGTCGGTTCCATTTTAGTAAAATCCTTGCAATGACATAGCGTGTGGTTATCCTTACAAAGCAAACAACTTCTTGGTTTAGTAGCATTAGGTGTTGTAGAAGCGTGGACTGTATATTCTTTACCTTTTGATGGTTTCTCTCTGGAAGGCGGAGCGATCAGTTCTAGTGTGCGAAATTTAGTTTGTAAGAACCTCACAAGTTCTTCCCATTTAGGTAATTCTTCTAAATTATCTTTATACGCAAACTGTTCCCATTCCCGGTGTGAGTCTGGATCTAGTTTCTGCACAGTCACAAATATGATGAATGGATCCCAAGATTCAGTCGACACTTTTAGATTTCTTAAACCATTGATGCACTCACTTGTTGTGTCTAACAATGTCTTTATATTATAAGCAGTTTGAGAAGTAATCTTCTTCTGCATCATTAGTTTTCGAATGAGAGAATTCACTATGATCCGCCGGTTACCATACCTGTCTCGTAATAAATCCCAAGCTTGATCATAATTACTTTCTGTAATTTGTAAGTGCTTTAATAATGATTCTGCCTCTCCGGTAATGCTGCTCTTCAAGTAGTGAAGCCTTTGAACCTTGGACAACGTGGAATTGTTGTGAACTAATGATGTGAAGAGATCCTTGAATGTAGTCCAATCTTCATAAATTCCCGAAAAGGTGGGTAACTGTATTTGAGGTAGCTTGAGATTTCCTTCATAACTTGTGCCGGCGTTGGAAACAATGTCACTTAATCTCGGGTTATGGTTAACCGATAAAAGATCCTTCAAATCACCTTGCAGACATAGGTATAAATCTTCAATAACAAAGTAGTCTTCATTTGCAAAATACGAAATCGTATTTTTCTTTTCTTTAGGTACCACCTTTAATAGGTTATGATGCGCCGTAGTAAACTTATTCCAATATTCTTCAATGGATTGCAATCGTGTTTCAATGTATCCTTTTGTAAGTCTTTGTTTTGGACATTTCTTTAGGTTAGTTTGCGCCTTTTGCAGTAATAACGCAATATCTTCTAACTCCGTTAGCAATTGTTCCACTGTAGTGGTCATTATTACAAAAGATGCAATGTAGCTCAATTATTTGAAGAGATAATCCGATCGTATTATGTCGTAAAACACACGATAATTACTTTTTCTTATAATGTGCACAAATCACTCATAGCTAACGAGTTCCTTATCTAAGGAATGCGGCGCTTTGTATTCGCACTAATCACTAGGCCACCCAGGTAGATTTATTTATCCGGTTCGAAATTCGACCATGTTCCTTGTTGATACGGTTTAGTTTTGTTTGTAAGGACGTTGGATAAACTTAAAGAGGTGTTGCTTCTTATGGCTTTATTTTGCTACTGAGCTAGCTACTGGTTAATACATATTTTAAAGAGATCGTTTCTTACACACACATAGATATAAGTACAAACATGCATGCAGTATGGCGTTAAGTTGTTCGAACAATAAGTATTATATTTGGTATAGGTTAGGCATTTCTTTTCTCGATTTTCTTTATCTTCTTTTATTGGTAAACTGACTGACTGTTGATATATCAACACACGGCCCAAACCGCTGTTCCTAGAGACATGAAACTTGGAGGGTGTGTTCTTTGTAAGGAGTAAGTATCCACTAAGAAAGGATTTTTGGGAATTCTACCCCTAAAGGGGTGAAATAGGGGATGGAAGTTTATATGAAAGTCTGTCAGTTTTGAAGTTAGGATCTTCAAGTTTTGTGTTTAGGCTGAGGATTTAAAATTAATTAACAAGTGTCTCAGCGTTGTGTATGGAAAGTCCTTAATTTTCGAAGTAAAAATCACAAAATTCAATCTAGGCTTATGGTGGGAAGGTAACGCAACGCAACGTAAAGGTAACGCAACGTAAAAATCTAGGCTTATTTATGGTTGGAAGGTAACGCAACGGTATTGTTAGAATTTCAACCCTTAAGAGCGTTTACGCCGTACGGCATTTCATACAAACTTTCAAGCCCTTATTTTTCGAAATGAATGAACCGATTTTAATGAAACTTTGTACGCATATGCAAAATACATAGGTCTAAAAAGTTAGTAGAGAACATTTTTGAAAAATAGTGTTACAGCCAAATTAGACCGATTTTAAATTTTCAATAGAAACAGAGATTTCCAGTTATCTTTTTTTAAATAAGACATTTTGAAAATGACTAACTTTTTAGACCTTTGTATCCTGCTAATGCGTATGAAGTTTAATTAACATCGGTTCATTAATTTCGAATAATAGGGGCTTGAAAGTTTGTATGAAATGCCGTACGGCGTAAACGCTCTTAAGGGGGTGAAAAGGGGAATGAAAATTTGTTTTTAATTATATTATATAATCTATCAACGCACAGCCTGCACTGCTGGTCCTAGAGATATGAATTTTGGAGGGTGTGTTTTTTGTGAAGAGTAGGTATCCACTAAGAAGGGGTTTTTGGAAATTAAACCTTTAAGGAGGTGGAAAAGGGGGGATTTTGTTTGTATGAAACATCTTATTCCTTGAGTTAATAACCTTGAAACTTGGCACGAATACTTATCTAAGTAAATTATGAAGTTTGGCAATTTTTGTTTTTCTAAACTACTCTCTAAAAAGGGATTGGGGATTGGGGGGTGTCAAAATTTGTATGGAAGAATTTTAACGCGCTGTCCGATTAGCTCGAAACTGAGTATGTATACTTAAAACTAAAAATAAAGACATGTGTATCCAGGTTTTTCGAAAATCTACCCCTAACTGCGTGAAAAAGGGTAGTCAATTTCACAGGGGAGTATTTTATTACGTGGCATGATTAGCTCGAAAATTGGTATAAATAATGTTTGAGTCGAGTCATCGAAACATCCTGCCGGGTCAGCGGGATTGTCCGAAAGGGTTACCGCTGGTCCGGAACATAAAAGGCTAAGGAAAGAACATGGGTGGGTTTTAGTCAGTAAGAGTTTGACACTCCCTTCTGCCACCCAGAGCGGGAGAGGTCATTTGATGATTTGCCACACGAAAAAAAAAAGTCATCGAAACATCCCAGACGATTGTTCAAAATTCCATCCTTATGGAGATAAAAAGAGGGGACCACAGATATAGATATACCTAGATAACGCAAGTATCACGAACTGTATGAAAACCAAGCGTGCCATTTTTTGACTACCTACTATGACGTCACAAGCTCGCGCTCTCGCTCACACTTACCCAGCCAACAGTACAAAGGACTGAGCGCGAAAGGGGCGGCTTACGATTTGTAATCATAAGTTGGTGCAATTTTTGGCACGCGAAATACACACATCAAAAGTGTCTAGGGATCAAGCATTTTTATGCGGATTTCTTGAGATTGAGATGTGGCTTTGTAATAAATTTATGATTTTATAAATTTATATGGATCCTTTTTGGTGCATTTCATAATTTGAATCAGGAACTGTGAATCAAATTCGAGTAAAAGATGAAAATCAGCTGTCAATATTTTCCCTATAAAAACATACAACGCATTGAAGACATTATTAGTGCTACTGTTTCCCTACTACTGATTAAAACCAACGTTATTATGGAGCGGCGACGTCATTTAAGCAGGGAAGAAATGCTCAGAGCCGTGGGAATGATAGAAGCTGGTTCCCGGCAACGTACTGTGGCTTTAGCTCTGAATACAAGTCAGAGTGTTATCAGTCGACTTTGGACACGTTACCGAAGCACTGGTACCGTGGCTGAGCGCCATGGAGGACGGTATCGCTGCACCACACGGAGACAAGACCGATACATTCAAATCTTAACTCGAAGAGCTCCAACAATAACCGCCATGATGTTAGCCGTGACGCTTCATCACTCTTCAGGGAACTTAATTAGCGACCAAACAGTCAGAAACCGCTTGCTTGAAGTGAACCTTCATTCCCGAAGACCGCTACGGGTACCACCTATAGCAATGCACAATCGTAGGATTCGATATCAATGGGCTCTTGAACACAGAAATTGGGCAGAAGAACAATGGCGTTTCGTGTGCTTTTCTGATGAGTCTCGTTTTGGTATGAGACCGGATACAAGACGTATACGACACTGGAGAACCCCTGGACGCCAACAGCGATTAAAATCCTGCCAGGAAGTCCATCCTTATAGTGGTGGAACCATCATGGTATGGGCGGGTATTTGGATCGGCGGAAGAACTGAGTTGATTTGGATCAGAGGCAACCTCAACGCTCAAATTTATGCTGAGACGATTGTATCAGACGTCATCGTTCCTCTACAAGTGCAAATCGGTCCCTTATTTCAGTTAATGCATGATAATGCACGATCGCACACCGCAAGAGTTGTAAGACAGACTCTCGCCGCAGCTAACATCAATGTCCTGCCCTGGCCTGCTCAGTCGCCAGACTTGAACCCGATTGAGCATGCATGGGATATGCTACAGAGAAGAGCTCTGCCGAATATGGAGGGTATCCAGTCGCAAGAAGACCTTTTTTTGTTGTTGCAACGAACATGGGCGGCCATTCCACAGCGTGATTTGGATGAACTCATTTTGAGTATGCCAAACCGATGTTCTTGTGTTGTTAGTGTTCGCGGTAGAAACACGGATTATTAATTGTTTAAGTTACCCAATAAAATTGTAAAGAAAACTGTTATTTCAGTCTTTTTTTCGAACTTTTGTGTTAGTGGTTCAAATGTCAAAAATCCCTTTATTAGGAAAATGGCAAATTTCTTTATTAATGCAAAGGTGACTTGGTTTATCGTTACTGTGACAAACGAAAACACTTTATTTGATGAATCCTTAAAGAAAATTTTAATTAATATCAATCAGGAGAAAAGTTATTGCAAAAATATATGTTGATCCCTAGACACTTTTGATGTGTGTAGTTACTCTTGCGTTATCTAGGTATATCTATATCTGTGGAGGGGACACTGTTTATATGAAAATTCTTATTTATTTGGTTTATAAACTTTATAGACTTCCAGAAATACTAACTTTAATTTCGGAAGTCGGTGTCTTTGGATCTGTATTTAACTTTTTTGCCACCGACTTCCGAAATTAAAGTTATTTTTCACTTTGTAGTGTTTTTTTGGAGGTCGGTTTTTTTTTTTATTATAACGTTTTTATTTCTCACTTTTTAGTGGGTCTGTTTATAATGTATCTAAGTTAAAACATCCTAATATCAACTTGCTCATCGCCTTTACCAAAATATTGCTTTTCCCGATGCATGACTGACATTAATTGTTGAGGAATTCTCCTGGTATTTCACCATCAGCTCCATTTCACCATTCGCATTGTGACGAGCATAAATTACTTAGCAACCATGTTAAAGTAATCGAATCGCAACCCGTGAAATACTTATTATGGAGTAGTTCCGGTGGCCATCTGTGGTCTTCATCATCGGTTCCACTTCACCAAATAGTGCTTTCGAGAGCAAATGCACGAGTTACTGTAAAAATTGCCCAAATTGCTATAGGTGTGCCTATAATATTTAAAGAGTTCCTTCGATTTCTCCATTATCCCTTCATCAGATCCTGACCTGATGACAATGGGACCACCTGGAAAGTATACCCTAAACACAAAAAAAAATAATAATCAAATCGGTCTAGCCGTCTTCGAGTAATCGGGAACGTACATAAAAAAAAAAGATTCCGATGAATTGAGAACCTCCTGCTTTTGTTGACGTCGGTTAAAAATAAAAAAGTGTGTTTTAGGGTTTTTCAAAAATCGAGTCCTACCAAGTTGGAAAAGAGTAATAAAGTTTATGGTTGGATTTTACTGCTTGCTTCCATTAACTCGAAAATGGGTATGGGTCTTTGAGTCAAGTTATGAACACATGCATCCCAAACGATTTTTCAAAATTCCATCCCTGTTGGAGTGAAAAGCGGGGATATAGTTTATTTGAAAAGTACAAAAACTCTTTGATCTATAAACTTAAAAATTGGCCCGAATACTTATTTATCTAAATAAATGTTAAGATCATAAACATACATTTTCGAAATATTAGGAGGAAAGTACGAATTTCACGCGGACGAAGTCGCGGGCAGAAGCTAGTGCATAATAAATCATTTGCATGAAAATCCAAAATAAATACGTAAAAATAACTCAAATTTGTTTCCGTTATTTCTATTAATTGTATGCCTAAATATTATTATGCTTATAGTCATTAGGCCTAGTAACGTTATGCGAATTAAATTTATGCCAAAACAAATTAGCCTTCAAGATAATTATACCAACATAAACTGTATGCCAAAAAAAATATGGCATAGTATTATTATGGCAAAACAAATTATACCAAAATCGTTATGCCAAAGTATATTAGGAAAAATAATATTATGCGAAAAGAAGGGATCCCCGTTCGAGGGCCTTGTGACAGTGTATGTGCTATCGGCCTATCGCACATCTAAGCACGTCATAACGCCCTGCAATGAATCAAATATTTACTTTTCTTATCTAATTTATGATCGTTATTTGCAGGACCTGGAGAATTACATCCAGAACCACAGCGACGAGCGACTGTCGCGCATCCAGGACATCGGGCGCCAGCTGATCGACGCGCACATCATGCCGGGCTGGATCCAAGCCGAGATCGACGCCGTCACCGACACCTGGAACACTCTCAGGGCTGAGGTATGGCTGCATCATATCATAGTTTTACCCACTGACTGTAAATGTAACGAGGTGAAAGCTTTTTGTTTGTAAATTGTAAGGTCTTGGGTCTACTTTTGTTATTTAGTAATGTGGGCACCTCGCGCTAGTAAGAATAAACCAGTCGGCTATCCATCTCCCTGTTTAATTGACGTCTCATTTGGCAACGACAAATTCGTATTCCAATATTGCGTGATAATTTTTTATTAATAACTAGCAGCGCCCCGCGGTTTCACCCGTGTAAGTTTCGATCCTGTGGGAATACCGGGATAAAAATATCGTCGTATAGTCGCCGTATCATACAGTACAGAAAACTTAATCTGGTTCAATATAACTTTCGTGTGACGTTGTTAAATACGGTTGTGTGTAACTACATACTCCTCAATGTGCGATCATGTGCTCCGGCGGATCCAGAGACGAAGAAATTTGACGAAGTAATACTTTTGGTGATCGATCATCTGGAACCACAGATGTCGGAGATTGCAGAACGTCACATGTTTTGATATTCATATTCGTGGTGAGGCATGTGGAAGCAAGTGCCTCACCACGAATATGAACATCCACAAATTACGAATCACGCGGTAAGCGCCATGCGCTGCGCATGCCTGTATTCGCCTTTACTTGTTCACACAATTTTCGTGATTGATCTCTTTGGTGATTGGAACTTTTACTAACAATATCCACATTCTAAATTCAAGTCACTTTTTGTTTCTATGGATTAAAAAGCTATTTTAGTCCCTGTTTACGAGGAATCACTAGCTCTATTTGAATAGATAATATCAATATTCTTATAATAATCGTGAAGAAAACACCCCATTATAGTCGACGCGCATTCGAAATGGATTGAAGCACTTCCTGCAACTCGCTACGGATTTTTTATGTTTGCCTTTGATTCGTCCTATTTTTCGAAGCTAATCATTAATAACCGGTACGATGCAGGCGGCGTCGCGCAGCGCACTGCTGGAGCGTGCGGTGCGCGAGGCGGCGCGCTCCGAGGTGTCAGTGGACCAGCTGCAGCAGTGGCTGGGCGACGTGGTGCGGGAGCTGGAGCCGGGCGGGCCGGGCCTGGCCGCGGGGCGAGCACAGGTATGTTGTGGGTGACGTGGTGCGGGAGCTGGAGCCGGGCGGGCCGGGCCTGGCCGCGGGGCGAGCACAGGTATGTTGTGGGTGACGTGGTGCGGGAGCTGGAGCCGGGCGGGCCGGGCCTGGCCGCGGGGCGAGCACAGGTATGTTGTGGGTGACGTGGTGCGGGAGCTGGAGCCGGGCGGGCCGGGCCTGGCCGCGGGGCGAGCACAGGTATGTTGCGGGCGGCGTCGCGCAGCATTGCCTGTTTGGCAGCCCCTAATGTCAGGCAAAAAATTCCACAGCCGCATCGCGTGCACAGTGAAGGAGTAGCCGTAGAAGTCAGAAGTTTTCTTTATGTGAGAAGCTTGTCGCTCCATTGGACCTTATCACCCTATCTTACAAAATACCCGCACAACACAAATAATTCCAATACGCTTGACAGGACCTCACTGAGGAGTTCAGTGTGCAGCGCGCGCGCATGGCGGACGTGCGCGCGCAGGTGGACGCGTACAGTCGCGCGGGCAAGCACGAGGCCGCCAACAGGCTCGCCGAGCAGCTGGAGCTGCTGCAGGTTAGTTGAGTCTATCGCTTATAGTTTCCACTAGTTGATTTGATTTGTATGTATATTGAATAAATATCATTCAGATCATTATTTCCTATAAAAATCTAGTTTGTTTTCTTTCTGGTCATTTCAATTTCGGTATCAAAATAAAGGGCTTGAGAGGATGATTCAATTTTTTGTCCCTTTGTGATATATCACAAGTGGTGATACTTTATTCAAATAACAATCTAGCCAATTAGCTAATAAGTTATTTAAATATGTATACCTTAAACTGCTAAGTAACTACAAAATTAAGAAATCTTCCAATAACGTCTTTCATATTAACTAGAAGGTCACACTTGATTCACGTGTTTTTATTATCAAACTAGACTTGCATATGAAATGAAGGTTTCTCACCATGACTCTTAATGACCTTCTCTGCTTGTTTTCGTAGGACTGCCAGCAGAAGTTCTTTTTAGTTAATAACTTTTTTATAGACACATAAATGTGTCTTCGCTCACTGCTTTTATTTTAAAGCACTTTCCATTTAATATTTAAGTAGTGAATTTATCACTTATCTTTTAGACTCAGACTTTGAAAATAAGTCAAACAAGGCGACCGCAACTATATTGGCATAATGGCAGGAGAATGATTATGATACAACCTTCTGAAATGTTGTGAAAACACTATTTTTGCTTGTAGCACTTTCAATTGGGGTACGATGATTGTCCGTATTTATGCAAAAAAGAACCACCTAGCAAACACGCACTTCTGAGATATCAAAGGATTTACAAAAACTTGCGCAGCTCTGTTAGATGAAGTAAAATTACTATTTTTTTTATTTAAATAGATTGATAAATTAATTATTTAAGTATGTGTATATAAATTTGCTCTAAATACTCTTTAACTTTCTAGATAAATAAGAAAATGTGCATTTGGTTCCTTTTAACATTTTTTAATTGCTAGGATTTCTCCTAAACAAAAAAGAACCACAACCCAGGGCTTTACTGATATAAATGAAACTATGTATTTATATTATCGTGATAAAGCTTTAATTCACAAAAAAATATAAAATATGGCGTTTATCAAACGTTATATCAAATTGGATTTCGAAATCCACCGTGTCTAGTCCATCTATTGCATTATCACAAATGAGACCATTATAAAAACTCTGTGCATCTAGTTTAGGCTAGTTTCGCTGGTGATACTGGCTTCCCTGACCGCCACAGGAGAACTAAATGTTCCCAAACTCAAACTCAAAGCATTTATTTCAATTAAACCATTTACAGGCAATTTTGAATTGTCAAGATTACAGCTGGGCTACCGCGAACAGGTGCTCTCCCTATATTTACTTCCCGAAGAAATCTGTTTTAAAATAAATTGAGTTTGGTGAGTCTCTTTTCAGGTATATTTCTCGAGTTTGTAGCCAATTAATACATTCTTTAGTCATTCCACGTTTTCTGTTAATAATCATTTTTTCAACCTTAGAAGTTCCCAGAAAATCAGATTTTGCCATAACTGTTACCGTAAGCGGTTTTTTATCTGGCACCTAGCTAGCAAGTAGTGTTAATTGAATTTGTTTAGTGAATTAGTGTTAATTGAATTTGAATTTGTGTGGGGTAGGTACAACTAAAAAGTGAAATATCAAAACTTTTTACTTAAAAAACAAGCAACTTCAAAAAAAAAAACTCTACAAAGTAAAAATCGGAGACATACATACATACGGCTCTAACACAGGACCTCCTTTTTTGAAGTTGGTTAAAAACAATAGAACTTTATGCACAGAGAAAAAAAAACGGCAGTCACACATTCTAACTACTTCGTTGAATGTCACTTATTTTGACAGATGTTGACGTTTACTTTGAAGTTTCGAGTTATTGCACTTTGAGCCATATTCGCAATGGAATAAAGTAAATTTTTCGTTGTTTATAGATAAGAGGCATGTAACAAGTCATGTCATTTGGTACCTTTGAGCGATGATGGGTTTCAAAATGTTATATGCATAATGGAATCACATACTATAGTGGTCCTAATGTTTTACAATATTTATTTACACGTGATAGAACCGAATGCTTGTTGTTCTATTACGCAAAACAATATGAGCAATTAAATTATGAATTTGTTTTACGAATAACGATACCACAGAAATTTGGTGTATTAAAAATAATCGTTAATAATAGAAATATGTGTAATGTATAATGGTACCAAGTATGTGTGGATCTGTTTTGTATAAAATGTCATGGTAGTAATATCGTATATTTGTTTGAACAATCGAGTCCCGTTGTGCTGTGGTTCGCTTTTGCTTTATATGTAATACTAGCTTCTGCCCGCGACTTCGTCCGCGTGAAATTCGTACTTTCCTCTTATAATTTAGAAAATGTATGTTTATGATTTTTATCCTTTATTTAGATATAAATAAGTATTCGGGCCAATTTTTTAGTTTATAGCTCAAAGGGATCAGATTTTTCAATTAAACTGTATCCCAGCTTTTTACCCCCCTAGGAGAGTAATTTTGAAAAATCGTTTGGGATGTGTTCATAACGTGACTCAAAGACCCATACCCATTTTAGAGTTAATGGAAGCAAGCAGTAGAATTTTCCACCTTCGTAGGAGTCAATTTTTGAAAAACCCTAAATAATTTTTTTTTAGTATTTTTTGTTTTAGTAGTACCAAGTTTTGAGTTAATCCGACAGCGGGTTCAATATTTTTCTAATCCATCAACTTTGTCACCCCCCAAATCCTCTGTGAGGGATTTTTTAAACTAAAAGTGACAATCTTTATTATTTACTGACCCAAATATTGCCAAGTTTCTAATTTATTAACCAAATGAATAAGATTTTTCATATAAACTGTATCCCCTCTTTCTATACCCATAGGGGTGGAATTTCGAAACATAATCTAGATTATTTATACCAATTTTCCAGTTAATCAAGCCTCGTAATAAAATTTTGCCCTGTGAAATTGACTACCCCTCTTCACCCCATTAGCGGTAGATTTTCGAAAAACCCTGAACCACTTTATTATTTATTTTGGTCTTAGATAGGCACTGAGTTTCGAGTTAATTGGACCGCGCATTAAAATTTTTCCATAATAAATTTGACACCCCCAGTCTCCCCTTTGGGTTAGTTTAGAATTCCAAAAAAAATCGAAGTTTATAATTATTTGTGCCAAGTTTCAAGTCCAAATTTATTTGTAAGTACCATTTTTTGAGTTTGTCAAGGCACTCATTAAAATCCCCTTATAAATCGAATTACCACTTTTTGTCCCGTCAGGGGTCAATAATTTTCGAAAACCCCCCATACACTTACTATTGATTCTTTATCTGCCTAGCCTTTTCCCAACTATGTTGGGGTCGGCTTCCAGTCCAACGGGATGCAACTGAGTACCAGTATTTTACATGGAGCGACTGCCTATCTGACTTCCACAACCCAAATACGATACCCCTTGATAAGACTGGTTGTCAAACTTTCGGGCTTCTGACCACCCCTAGCGACTGTCAAAGATCCACGAATGACAGCCGGGACCAACGGCTTAGCGTGCTTTCCGAGGCACGGAGAGGTCACGGTATGTAAAGATGGACACCTATCCACAGACCAACCGCGGCAAGCGTAGCCTGGGAAACCTGATCGCTCGATCTGTGCGGCTGTTATTATTGATTATTTTCTGTCAAAAGTATTAATACTGAGTTTCGAGTAAATCGGACCGCGCGTTAAAATTCTTCCACACAAACTTTAACACAAGGGGTGTTGGGGTGTTTTGATAAATAATGATAAGCTTTATTACTTGCTTAGGCAAGTATTCTTGCCAAGTTTATTAACCAAATGAATAAGATTTTTCTTATAAATTGTATCCCCGTTTTTCACCCCCACAGGGGTGGAATTTCGTAAAATTGTTGGGATGTGTTCATTACTCGACTCAAAGATTGTTTATACCAATTTTCGTGTTAATCAAGCCACGCAGTAAAGTCTTCCCCTATAAAATTAACTTTTCACCCCGTTAGGGGTAAATTTTCGAAAAACGATGATACACGTTATTCTTTATTTTCGGTCTTAAGTATAAATACTGAGTTTCGAGTTAATCGGACCACGCGTTAAAATTATTCCATACAAACTTTGACACCTCCCAATCCCCCTTCAGGGGGTAATTTAGAAAAAAAAGCCAAACTTCATAATTTATTTAGATAAGTATTCGTGCCAAGTTTCATGGTTATTAACTCAAAAAATAAGATTTTTCATACAAACAAAATCCCCTCTTTTCACCCCTTAAAGGTTAAATTTCCAAAAACCCCTTCTTATTGGATATCTACTCTTCACAAAGAACACACCCTCCAAAATTAATTTCTCTACCCTGCGGTACCGACCAGCGTTTTAGGCTGTGCGTTGATATATTATAATAATAATACTCTGCGAGTTGGCTTCGGCCCCTCGTACGCCTTCCAAAGGACCGGGACCCAATGGTTCCGAGAAAAAAGAAGAAAAAAAGAAAAATAATAATAATAATAAGTTTATTAATGCTTCAGTATACAAAAAGGGGTATAGTGTTTGGAGCCTCCTTTTAAGCAAACAATGCCTGTGTTAGGAGACTCCGCTCTTCCATAGTACAGCATTTTTACTTATTCTAGTTAACAAAACCGTATAGGTACTTAAAAATAATATTGAATAAAAATAAAAAATAAAAATTAAAATAAAAAAATTAAAATTAAAGTTAAAGTAAGATTATGGATGTTAGTGAGAGTATGTTTGTTTCGAGTGTGAACATCTGTGCGTATTCTGTTTGTCTGCGAGAGTGTATGTGAGAGTGTATGTGAGAGTGTATGTGAAAGTGTACGTGAGAATGTATGCGAGAGTGTATGTGTGAGTGTATGTGAGAGTATTTGTGAGAGTGTAGGTGAGAGTGTATCTAGTGCTTTATGTGCTCCAAAAGTGCCTCGTGTCATCGTATGTAAGTGTCTTTATCCAGTTGGTTATTGTTTTCTTACATTCATAACTTCTTTTTGTGTATATGTAAATAATTTTATTAATTTTGTTATATAGTTGAGCAGACCGT
This sequence comes from Mesoligia furuncula, assembly GCA_916614155.1. Taxonomy (NCBI): domain Eukaryota; kingdom Metazoa; phylum Arthropoda; class Insecta; order Lepidoptera; family Noctuidae; genus Mesoligia; species Mesoligia furuncula. Next base: position 26,163,143 of record OU744812.1, on the reverse strand, counting down.
TTATTCAATTGCCTACTGGCAAACATAGTCTTAGTCTGTGGAATTTGTGCAACAATGTCAGTCCTCCTTTTCCGCAATAAGTTTTGATCATAGGGCAGGGTTTTATGTTTTTTTAAGACTGTTTGGATAATATACATTTTTCTTACGGAAAGTAGATCGCTAATTTTGTATAAGGTCTCAGTAGGAAATCTTTTATTTTTAAAATACATAATCTTTATCAGAGCTCGTTGGGCTCGCTCCACGTCAATAAAATTCGTTTTCGCTGCACCACCCCAAATAGGGATGCAATATAACAAGACAGACTGCACCAAAGCAATGTAGATCTCATTGAGAACATTTCTTGTGGGGTCTCGTTTACTGGTCATACTTTTTGGAATAATATGACGAAGTGTTTTAAAGATCCAACTTAATCTCCTAACCCTATTTGAGACCTGTTCAAGATGTGGATACCAGGATAACCGCTGATCGACCATCACCCCTAGATATTTAGTCTGTGTTACTTGTTTAATGCATGAACAAATGCAGTATCTATTATTAGTATCTCCACACGTGTGTATTCTTAGATTGAGATCCTCAGCTGGTTGACTACTTTTGTTAATACTAAAACATATGTAATTGGTTTTTGATGTATTTAAAGTGAGCAGGTTATTATTTAGCCAATTTGCTACTTGTGCCATACCCTTCTCAGCTTTGAGTTTTACATCTTGCCAGGAATTCCCAGTAAAAACCACAGCAGTGTCATCGGCGTAAGAGAAAACTTTTGCATTTTTTATATACATGTTGCAGAGATCATTCAGATATACCAAGAAAAGTGTAGGGCCCAGTACGCTGCCCTGGGGAACGCCGTATGTGACTTCAGCGTCACTACTGGTCAGTTTACCCACCTTAACCCTTTGCTTTCTAGACAAGAGATAGTCTTTGAGCAATTTCAGCGGGGTTTCTCTTATCCCAATCTTTTCCAGTTTGCTCACAAGGACAGGGACAGAGACGGTGTCAAAAGCTTTTTTAAGATCCAGGAAAACTGTCAGGCATTTATTACCAGTATCAAGTTGTTCAGTTACTAGAGAACTCAGTGCTGTAACTGCATCCTCTGTGGATAAGCCTTGTCTAAAGCCAAACTGGGAGGGTGATAGTAAATTAAATTTAGAAAGATATTTCATTAATCTATTATTTATTAATTTTTCCAGTATTTTTGAAATGGATGGCAAAACAGATATAGGCCTGTAGTTGTTGACATCATCTCTGTCCCCCCCCCTTGTATACGGGAGTTATAATGGAATGTTTCAGTAGGTCAGGGAAGATGCCATTTTGAAAGCAGAGGTTTGCAAGATGAGTTATTACTGGAACGACTTCCTTTCGTGCGTGTTTTAGAAATTTTGTCGATACGTTATCCCAGCCGGGGGCACTATCAGATTTAAGGCCCATCAAGATTCGATCAACTTCTGTGGGGTCAGTATCGAGGAGGACAAAAGTATTGCATTGTACTGGTAGTTGATTTATAGAGTCATTATTACTAGGCCGAATTTGCTCAGCCAATTGCTTACCAATGTTGGCGAAATGATAGTTGATAAAATTGACTGATTCAAGAGGAGATGACTTGATATTTAGTAGTTCAGAGTTGTGATCGTGTGGTTTACTGGAATAAGTGATGTTTTTTATGTTTTTCCAGAGCAGCTTATTATTTGTAACAGATCTGGCTAGTAATTCCCTTTCATATTTACGTTTTAGTTTTTTTATCAAATTGTTACAGAAATTCCTGTATCTATTGTACGTTATCTTTATAATATCATTGTATGGATCAGATTTATGACGTTTTTGTAACTTATTACGGTTTCTTATACATCGTAATATGCCATTAGTAATCCACGGTTTAATAATCTGTTTACTATTTATACTTTACTTATAAGGTGCGGGTGGTACTGCTGCTTACTAAAGTATTAGTGAGTTTATTTAAGAGAAGGTTAGTCAGCAGATTTGGATCATTGCAAAACAATAGTTCAGCTAGATTTTTTTCCTGCAACGCTTTCAGCGCCATATCAAAATCGGTAATAGTAGCAGTTCTTTTTGGAGTGCGGGTGTTTTTTAGTTTAGACAGACATAAAAATGTTGTAAAGTGGTCAGTGATAGAGGTATGAAGTACAGCAATAAATGCTGATATCTTCTTTTTATCAATTTTTAACATGAAATGATCTAGACAGTTTCTTTCTCTAGTGGGTAGTATATGTCCAGGTAGTATTCCATACAATGACAACATATTAAGATAACTGTTCCTATTTCTATGCTCTTGAGATGATTCTATTTCTTTAGGTTTAATATTTATATTTATATCTCCCGCTAGAATAATGCTTTTGTGAGAGTTTAGTGTATCCAGGTAAGCACTAAGAGAGTTTATGAAGCTATCAGTGTTAGTGTTTGATGGGGAGCGGTAAGTACATAACACAATGTTATTAAGAATGTCCAGTTGAAGGCATGAGGCTTGTGATAACTCTATTTCCTTAACTTTTGGGTTCAAGGATTGTTTTACATACACAACTACCCCATCATTTTGGTTTAGCTGCCGTTTAGTACTGTGGGACTCATAATTTTTCAGTTGCGGAATAGGTTTGTATAATATATCAGTCAGTCAAGAAAAAATTTCATCGTCCTTTTCACCCCCTTAATGGATGAAATTCTAACAACACCGTTGTGTTAGCTTCCAATCATAAGCCTAGATAATAAATTTAGTGATTTTTACGTCGAATATTAATGACTTTCTATACACAACTTCATCCCCCTTTTTAACCCTTCGGGGGTGGAATTATCAAAAACGCTGAGACACGTATAAATAAATTTTCAATTGTCAGCCTAAATACAAAATTAGAAGATCCTAACTTCAAAACTGTCGGACTTTCATATAAACTTCCATCCCCTATTTTAACCCTTTAGGGGTTGAATTCCCAAAAATCCTTTCTTAGCGGATACTCTTCACAAAGAACACACCTTCTAAGTTCAAGTCTCTAGGTCCAGCGGTTTGGGCTGTGCGTTGATATATCAGTCAGTTAGTCAGGACTTTGAATTTTATACAGGCTGTAAGTGTAATCACCGTTATCCTCTTAAGGGGTCATTGTACTCATCATTATGAACAACTTTTACTATGGGGCCAAACCTGAAATCGCGAAAAAAAAATGGGTTTGGCCCCATAGTAAAAGTTGTTCATAATGATGAGTACAATGACCCCTTAAGAGGATAACGGTAATTACACTTACAGCCTGTATATATAGATTTGTTATTGCTGTTGGTTCTGTTCTGCTTTTAGTATACCTTGTTTCCAAGGGAAAAATCATGTGGTTCTTTTTTGTATAAGAATTTAGAGCACTTTTAAATTAGTATTCTTCAAAAAAAGTAAAAAACGAAATTTGTCGTGTGGTTCCTTTTTGCATAAATACGGACGATTATGACTACATTTGACACAGTAGGAGTCATAAACGTCAAAAATTCTTATCACAAATGATTCAATTCTTTCAGCACTAAACGAATTTAAAACATTATTCTGTTTCCGTCAATCGTTTGAAAAGATTAGAGATAGTATGACGGTTTAAGTACGTTAAGCGCTAAACGCATTTAGTCATCTGCGGGGCGAGCGGGCCTCCGGCCCCAAGCGACCTGCGTGTCGCGTGCAGGCCCCGGGCTACCGGCGACCTGTGTCGTGTAACGTGCGCGTGTTCACAGCGCAAGCTGGACACCGCGGAGGGCTGGCTGCGCCTCGCCAGCAGCGCCGCGCCCGCGCACGCCGACATCGGCGCGCGCCTGGCCCGCGCGAGCGCCGCGCTGCAGGCCGTGCAGCGCGACTGTGCGCGCGCGCTGCCGCTGGCCGGCCACGAGCCCGACGCCGTGCGCGCGCAGCTCAGGACGTGTCTCGTGAGTACTGTGGGGGGGCGGGGGGGCGGGGGTGCGCGCGCCTGGCCCGCGCGAGCGCCGCGCTGCAGGCCGTGCAGCGCGACTGTGCGCGCGCGCTGCCGCTGGCCGGCCACGAGCCCGACGCCGTGCGCGCGCAGCTCAGGACGTGTCTCGTGAGTACTGTGGGGGGGCGGGGGGGCGGGGGTGCGCGCGCCTGGCCCGCGCGAGCGCCGCGCTGCAGGCCGTGCAGCGCGACTGTGCGCGCGCGCTGCCGCTGGCCGGCCACGAGCCCGACGCCGTGCGCGCGCAGCTCAGGACGTGTCTCGTGAGTACTGTGGGGGGGCGGGGGGGCGGGGGTGCGCGCGCCTGGCCCGCGCGAGCGCCGCGCTGCAGGCCGTGCAGCGCGACTGTGCGCGCGCGCTGCCGCTGGCCGGCCACGAGCCCGACGCCGTGCGCGCGCAGCTCAGGACGTGTCTCGTGAGTACTGTGGGGGGGCGGGGGGGCGGGGGTGCGCGCGCCTGGCCCGCGCGAGCGCCGCGCTGCAGGCCGTGCAGCGCGACTGTGCGCGCGCGCTGCCGCTGGCCGGCCACGAGCCCGACGCCGTGCGCGCGCAGCTCAGGACGTGTCTCGTGAGTACTGTGGGGGGGCGGGGGGGGCGGGGGTGCGCGCGCCTGGCCCGCGCGAGCGCCGCGCTGCAGGCCGTGCAGCGCGACTGTGCGCGCGCGCTGCCGCTGGCCGGCCACGAGCCCGACGCCGTGCGCGCGCAGCTCAGGACGTGTCTCGTGAGTACTGTGGGGGGGCGGGGGGGCGGGGGTGCGCGCGCCTGGCCCGCGCGAGCGCCGCGCTGCAGGCCGTGCAGCGCGACTGTGCGCGCGCGCTGCCGCTGGCCGGCCACGAGCCCGACGCCGTGCGCGCGCAGCTCAGGACGTGTCTCGTGAGTACTGTGGGGGGGCGGGGGGGGCGGGGGTGCGCGCGCCTGGCCCGCGCGAGCGCCGCGCTGCAGGCCGTGCAGCGCGACTGTGCGCGCGCGCTGCCGCTGGCCGGCCACGAGCCCGACGCCGTGCGCGCGCAGCTCAGGACGTGTCTCGTGAGTACTGTGGGGGGGCGGGGGGGCGGGGGTGCGCGCGCCTGGCCCGCGCGAGCGCCGCGCTGCAGGCCGTGCAGCGCGACTGTGCGCGCGCGCTGCCGCTGGCCGGCCACGAGCCCGACGCCGTGCGCGCGCAGCTCAGGACGTGTCTCGTGAGTACTGTGGGGGGGCGGGGGGGCGGGGGTGCGCGCGCCGGCTCAAAAGATTTTACACAATCACTTACAAAGAAAATACAATATTATAAAACTTAAAAATACATAAACCCGATTGGCGTATCGGGTTAGTACTATGACAAAATTACATTAGGATTTCGTAGGTAACAGTTTTAGTAAAAGGGTAATTGTAGAAAATAAATGCACGACATCAGCACTGTGTGTGTGCACATCATGATTTGTGTGTGTGCAGTGTGTTTTTCCATTAGGAATTTCTCAGTAGCAGCCCGGAGTTTGGATTTTAGCGGTGTGATACCCCCGTACCTCGGGACGTGTTGCCGCTGGTCCTGCGCCTGATCTCTCCCCGCTCGTGTCGGATTGCCGTCCCTTCGGACTATGAGAGTAAAGAAACAGAGAGTGCACCTGTATTTCCGCACACACTTATGCACTATACCTAATATCCCCTGCGAACCTGGCTAAAATCTTCGTTGAAATTGGCCACAGTGACCAAAATCGGTCAGGGAATTTATTATTATTATTAAACCTAAACCTACCCTAACACACTACAAAAGCATCATCTGCCTAGCCTTTTCCCAACCATGTTGGGGTCGGCTTCCAGTCTAACCGGATGCAGCTGAATACCAGTATTTTACATTGAGGGACTGTCTATCTGACCTCCACAACTCGTCAGACTTTCGGGTTTCTGACTGTAACAACTGTCAAAGATCCACGAATGACGTCCGGACCAACGGCTTAACGTGCTTTCCAAGGCACGAAGGAGTCACGATATGTAAAGATGGCCACCCATCCAGAGACCAACCGTAGCAAGCGTAGCTTAACCTGGTCTATCGACCTGTGCGGCTGTTATTATTTAGCCACGGGCCCCTCACAACACACTACAATAGCACCCTTAGAATAATTGAATAAGCAACTGACAACCCTTGTAGCAATCAAATATTCTTTTCTTCAGTTTTTACGTTATTTAATGAAGGACACTGACCTGTGTTAGTACTTGTATGATAGAGGTCAGTGATGAAGGACAGTCATAATAAAAATCTTTTGTTTTAATTAACGCCATCTGGACTATTTATTTCAAATCAAGTTTATGAATACAACGCCATCTAGTTCTATCGAAAGTAAAACTTGTTATTGCACATGTGCGTGTAAAGAAATAAAGTGCAACGCAGTACGCAGCTAAATCATCAGTATCTAAAAAAATTAAGGTAATGCGTTAGTTGACGCATATAATAAAGGAGTTAGGCGTAAAAATTGAAAATATTCGAAAGTGCGAATGTTCTGCCATCTAGCGAGAAAGTAGCTGGGATGTCAACTATTCAATCCCCTTAATAGCTATTAGCAAAAACCTAAAATTATGAAATAGGAATATTGCCTGCAAAAGAGCTCGGAGTTGCGTCAGAGTAAAGGAACGTCAACCCGCGACGTTTCTTGACACTCTCAAAACGTCGAAGCGCCGTCATATCTATTTTTGCAACGTCACACGCAAAACGGCCATCGCTCAGCATAATGCTGTGACACTATACGAGACAGAGCCTTAGCGCTGGTTTTCAGCAGAATAAAATGAGATAAGTACCTAAAAGCAAAACAGGTGTTTAAAAAAAATAGTTCTAAATATTTATATGTATATAAATATTATATATTAATATTGTAGAAGCATCATGATTCAAGGTTCAGAATCATGCACTGTTAAGGGTGGATGTACATTGAAAAATCCAAATGACGTTGATACCGTTAATAAATCAATATTTTGCATGGGTTGACAACCATTAACCTCAATACAAAGAAAATGTTAAAACATTTTAAACAAACTGCCACCACGCCAATAATAAGGCCTGCTGCATTGTCACGGACAGTTATGGATTTAGGAAAAAACAGTCAAATACCCGATTACACCAATATCCTATCAATAGACCTGCACCTTAAATGGCGCGGGTACACATTCGTTATGACAGTCCCTTTAATTTCATTAATGATCTTTTAACAATCGATCAAGGAAGGAAGAGGTGGCGAGACGACCTAGACGCGTACCGCCAGCGTTGGACCGAGGTGGCGCTAGAAGAGAATGCCTGGAAGGGCTTGGGGGGCCTTTGCTCAGCAGTGGGACAGTGTAGGCTAAATAATAAAAAAATCGTCTTTTGCAAAATACAATAATAACTATGAAGAGATTTTTCATAAATCAATATTTAAGCGGTTAACCCTCTTAAATAATGATTTTCAAAACATCTACACGGATTTTTTTGTCTCCGGTCTTATTCCTAAAACTTAAAACTTGACATGAATACTAACAAAGTGCTAATTACTGGCAAAGTGCTGGCAAACTTGTAACATACAAAATAACTTTTCTGGACAAGTTACAACATTTCATGTTGATGTACGGACATCAACATAACATGATGCAACTGTTCCCTTCTAAGTAAATTAGTTGAAGTACGAGTAACAGAATCACGAAACTACATCTGTACCTATTGGGACACAGTATCGGGTGACATATCGCGTAACACTCATTGCAAGTCTTGCATATTTTGTGCGCGACAGGAGTGGTCGGTCGTCTTTGTGTGACCAATAGCTTTTATGTACATACATACACTAATAATACTTATCCACCTGACCGAATATTGATCCCGGCGGCCAATCTCAAGTGAGAGTGGTGAATTACACAGAAGATAAATGATAGTTCGCAAGTGTGTGCGCAATATCTGGTGCATTTTCCGACGCGACTTGGGTGCTCTCCAAGACATTGGATTCGTATCTAGAACCTCATGATCCCCAGCCGTATAACTAGTCACAAGACCATCGAGGCAGTTGAACAGTATACAAACAGTCAGCGACCGGTTTAGCGACGCGCAGAAGCTTCACTACTAGCTGAAATATTGCTGTCGTGAGAGTCAGAAGTAGTGAGGTGTCGAGTGTGTTACGCGTGGAGTGTATAGCTTCGGCTAATGTCCTGTGTAGTGGCGACCGGAACTGAGCGGATTACATCCTAACAAGATAATGTGGTTGATACGTTTTGTGCGCGTTATCGCGAGCGCGGCACTATTGTGCGCCCGTGATGTTGGTAAACAATAACATTGTTCAGGCACCGTGCTACAATTTGCATATGGTAATAATTATGCTTATGGCAACTGTCTGTGTTAAGGTATATCTATTTTGTTACTGCGCGCATCATCTCTAAATATTATTCGATGTATAAAGAACATCACAACTATAACAAAAAAAAATTGATTAGAATTGTTACTATAAATTACTAGTTACCAAGTGATTTTTTGTTGTTAATTACACACGAAAAATTATTAGCCTTATTTTCGTTATTTCTAAATGAATCATTACATTGGGTGCAGCCGAAGTAAATAGCAATAGCGATTGCTTTGTTAAAGTAGCATAATAAAGGAAGTGTATAGAAATTAGTTCTGTACAATAGCTTACCCGCAGTGTGTTGTGCTGACTCGTCCAGCAGGCCGCGCGCGCTCGCGTGTCTCTCGTCACTGACATTGAAAGGATTCTGTGATTCCATTTGTGATCGCGCCGATGTACGAACATCGAACATGAGCGTGGAGCGGGCATCTTTGTTTTTGTTTATCTTTATTTATCTGATGTAACACTATATTCATGTGTATTTTTTACTTGCGAATGTATAATAGGGTAATTATTCTGGTGTAGGTATTGATTAAAATGTGTTGATATTTGGTGTAATCCATAACTAATTTAACTTTTAAATTACCTCCGTAAAGAGAAAAAAATATACGTAGTTTGTTTCTATTGAATGAGTTTATTCTGACAGTATGAGATTCAATGACAGGACGCATTAACAGCAAACAACACGCTGTTGTGTATCAGGAAACAGCGCTGCGGTGTGTGCTCAGTGCGTTCGCACGTCCGCGCGTGCACTCGCGGCACATCGCGCACACCACACGCACCACTGACACTTCCCACACAACCATCACCTAATCATTCAACCACACGAAATGAATTGGGACTCCCTTTACTTACTTCTCATTGTAAGCCTCGCTTTGTACAAATGGCTCGTAAGTACGCATACTCATTAAACAAAATCACGAATGTAATTCAAAGTCTATTAATATGGTTTATGTGTCGACAGAGATTCTACCGCACGCTGAGCGAGATCAAGTCGGAGGTGGAGTCCATCATAAAGACGGGCCGCAAGATGGTGGAGGAGGCGGCCGTACCGGCGCCGCAAGAGTTCTCCAAGCAGATCGACGCGCTGAAGGAGCTGTACAACAAGCTGGGCGCGCAGATCACCGAGGCCAAGTCGCGCCTGGAGCGCGCGCTGCTCACGGCCCGCGAGCTGCAGAGCGACCTGGGCGCGCTGAGCGACTGGCTGGACGGGCTGGGCGGCCTGGGCCGCCAGACGCTGGAGCTGGAGATGTCCCGCATGCAGGCCATCCGCGACAAGCTCAACGCCAACTACGAGGACTTCGCGCAGAACTGCGACCCCGCCTACTTGGATAAGCTGCGCGAGCAGATCGAGGGGATCAACTCGCGCTGGGAGCAGCTGAAGAAGCGTGGCCCCGTGACGCGCAGCGACGACATCGACGTGCTCACGCGCTGGCTGCGCGAGGCCGAGGCGCAGCTGGAGTGCCGCGCCACGGCCTCGGCCGCCAAGCTGCGCGTGCTGGCCCAAGAGCTGCGCGCGCGCCAGCCCGAAGTGCTCGCCGCCGACAACCGCGCGCTCACCAAGCTGTATGAGAGGATCCGCGACAAGGTCACGGTGAGTGCCTCATGTGTATCTTACGAGGGTTTCATTGTAACTCGCTCGGAATCATCAGCCTTTTCCTTTGGACGGTTCGACGTTACTTTTGTTTTCAAAAAGAGAAATGTATCTGAAATAATAACAATGCATTTAGTTGTATTGTCAAAATGAAATACATCGCCATTCCGAATGAGTTATTCAATTATATTGTAGATAGTTTCATTGTATTGAACTCGTGGAATGTTTGTTTAAATTCATAAATCAATGGATCGAGTTATCTCATCGTCATTGTCATAAAAACTTATGAATTTTAAATATTCGTATGAATACATTTCCAATCATTTGTCCAAATGTCTATTTAAATGTAATGCTTGATCGGTTCACTGAATATATTGCACGTAGTCGCTTCATCGCCACGGTAAGTGATCATTGATACATGGTGTTCGATAGATGTGTTATTATTAGTGAGATTGAACATGTCCAATAACAAACTAATCGTACTGACGATGTTTGTCGTGTGCTCCTCACGTGCGCGTGTACACTGTACACTCTGTACACTGTGTTCAGTGGTGTACAGCGCAGACGTCTGTATACATATGTACATACGATGGTGTTGGTGTTAATGTGTGGTGTGAACTACGCTTTGTGTCTCACGGCACACAACCATTCTATACATTGGTGCCACCTCAAGCTTTTAACGGACTCACCTGTGGGGGATCATGCTTTATCACGCATCTCATCCGACTCGCGGCGCGCGGGAAGCGGAGACGGGCGGGAGGCGACGCTCACTAACTTGTACATAACTGTGGCTTGTAACACATTAACGATGGCACGGACACTAAGCGAGGCGCGGTTTGTGCTTGCAGGCCGTCACTAGCGCCACCACTAGCGCCACCACTAGCGCCACCGACACCTCTAGCGCCACCGCTACCTCTAGCGTCACCGCCACCACTAGCGCCACCGCTACCACTAGCGCCGCCACCGCTACCACGGCCGCCACTCCGGTGCACACAGACGCCGCAGTCGTGGTCGAGTACGAGAATGTCACAGATACTATTAAGAGGCGCCTAGAGAGTCCCGTCAATACTCCCGACACTGAGAAACCAGAGTTTAAAAAGTCTAAGATACCGCTGGCGTTAAAAAGCCCCGTGCCCATCAAGAAGGAGATCAAGGAGGGCGGACATCGCAGCCGCGGCTCGTCGCTGGAGCGCCGGCGCGTGTCCGGCAGCCAGGCCGGCTCCCAGTCCGGCTCCCAGGCCGGCTCCCAGTCCGGCTCCCAGGCCGGCTCCCAGTCCGGCTCCGCCATGTCCGCGGACTCTATCGAAGCCGGCTCCGTGCCGTCCACGCCCGGCACGCCCCGGAAGAACAGCAGCACCTTCAACCTGCTCACGGACAGCGAGCTTTTCACGCAGATCTCCAACAACAAGATACAACCGACGCCGGCGCCCGAGCCGAACAGACCACAAGCCGACCCTTGCACCATGGTGGAGGTGAAGGAGCATGAGATAGTCAAGTCCACCGTGAGCCCCATAGAGCAAGAGATCTACCCTTTCGAAGCCATCGACGCCGTCGTCGAGTTCATCCCGCAGAGCGTCGAGGCCGTCGACATCATCGACGACACCGAGAACGAGTCGCTCAGCGAGTCCGACGAGGAGGACATCCCTCTCGGGGACGACGACAGGCGACACACCGTGGACCTGGGCACCGAACCCAAGACCTTCGTGATCGAGGTGAAGACTCTGGAACATCGGATGAAACCGACGCTCGGTATATTAAAACGAAAGAACAGTTCGGACGACGACGAGCCGAAAGCTATGCGTGCGACTATGGTGGCCGTGCCCGATCTGATCCCCAACACGGAGAAGGAAGACAGCGGCGGCGCCACGAACACGCCGCCGCCGGGCCAGCGGGCCGGGCTGGGGCCGCGCCAGGCCGGGCTGGGGCCGCGTCAGGCCGGGCTGGGGCCGCGCCAGGCCGGGCTGGGGCCGCGCCAGGCCGGGCTGGGGCCGCGTCAGGCCGGGCTGGGGCCGCGCCAGGCCGGGCTGGGGCCGCGCCAGGCGCACAGGCGCGACGAGGTCAACGAGTACCTCATCCTGGACGACGTGCCGCGCGACCAGGCCGCGCTGCCCGAGCCCTCCGCCACCGGCTGCTGCGGCACGCATCGCGAAGCGCACGACAAACACGACGTGCGCGACAAACACGACGCGCACGACAAGCTCATCACTGGCGCAGCCGCGCCTGAAAAGATCATGAGCAAGTCCGCTGGTAGTGAAGTAGAGGAAGAGGTTATTTACTCGGAGGTCGAGGACACACCGCAGGTAAACGATTTATATGTATATGGGATTGTTTAAATTAATTGGTGTAACTTCTCAGACGTGGTGGTTATTGCTATAAGAGTTCCTGAAAGTGGGGGGAGGCTTTTGCTCAGCAGTAGGACAGTACAGACTGAGCAAAAAATAATGATTTATGAAAAAACTAGATGCGCCCCGCAGTTTCACTCGCCTTAGTTTCGATCCCGTAGGAATATCGGGATAAAAAGTATCCTATGTGTTAATCCAAATCTGTTCAACGGTTTACGCGTGATTGAGTAACAAACATCCAAACATCTTCACAAACTTTCATATCATAATATTATTAGGATAGTAGGATTAATCTAGTAACTTCGCACAACGCGACGGTATCGATTCTAAGTTCAGCTAATCATGATTTAATTTTTTTTTGTCATGCACACATGTGAAGGCTTCGCCAATTAATTAAAAATCCTGTATAAACTGACGTCGTTCCTTCAGAGTTTTAGATAATTTAAGTTACCTTAGGAATTAGGATATTGTAAGCCATTGCAGGAAATCGATTATCCGGATTGTTTGTGTTGTATGTACGTATGTGACCAGAATATTGGATCAGATATCATAGTCCCGGTAATGTAACGTAGACAGCTCGAAAATAAATAGTCAATACGCTATCTACGCTGAGGCCCGCTTGCTCCACAAATCACTAAAAACATTTAACGCTAAATCAATTTTTAACATTTTTCTGTTTCTCTCAATCGTTTGAAGACGACAGAGACAGAATTATAATAACAACAGTGTGCTGCCTCACGACTGCGGATAAAAGGTGCGAGTGATGCAAGCGGGCCTAAGTATAGTGCAAGGGGGTCTCGTATCTCAGCCGTTTGTACCGTTGCAGCTGCGCACGACGTCATGTAGCGAGTTCGAGGACAAGGCGCCGCTGTCCACGTCCACGCCCATCAAGCAGCACGCGCAGGTCGTGGCCATGTCGCCCAAGCGCGCGCACTCGCCGCCCGCGCCCGCGCCCGCGCCCGCGCCCGCGCCCGCGCCCGCGCCCGCGCCCGCGCCCGCTCCCGTGCCCGCGACCACGCCTGCGCCCGCGCCCGCGCTCGCGCCCGAGCCCGCACCCGAGGCCACGCCCGTGCCCAGCGACCAGTCGCCGCCGCTGCCGCACAAGTCACACATACCCATCAGCAAGGACCGCCTCAAGGCGCAAACTGATAAATATCAGAAGACTGACGACTCTGACAAGGTATGTATATTCCTACCTCGACTTACTTATTATTTATTGAATACTTCAAGCACACAAATGACACGCGCACATGAATGTATTTGCTAACAGTTAAACTATACTTCTCAACTGCATCCATAAATCTTTTTAAATTCTTATCATTTTCTACTCTGTCTTTTCCGCATACAGTGACGTCATCTAAATAGGCATATGTATCTGTCAAACGTTCTTCTTTCATTAGCCAGTCCATGACTCTGAAATCCACTGACTCCATTTGTTACACCAAACGGGATACGACAAAATTGATACAGTTTCCCGCACGCCTCAAATGCTGTGTATTGTTTTGCTGCTTCCATTATAGATACCTGATGGTTAGCGCTTTTTAATTCTTTTACCTATAGTGGTATAGTAATTTTATTTTAGGTGGAGAGGTGGAGAGGTTAGGAGAGCAGGTTACCTGCTCTCTTCAATAACTCCGTCTGCTAAGAGCTGACTTATTTCATTTCCTATGAATTTTAGATCATCGCCACTGTATTTTCTAGACTTTACAGCAATTGGTAAGCAGTTGGAATGTAAATTCGAAAATAAGGGAACTGGTGGAATAGATGAAGCCAGCACACACTACATATTTGTAATGGTTTTCTAGATCCACCAAAAGTAATTTAAAGTTTCGAGTGTTTGTTCAGTATATTACGAGTATGTCCTATGATAACATCAGCACAAAGATATTTAACGATAACCGAAGCTTTTTCGTAAACATTGCCATTAAGAACAATCTTTGCTTGAAGTAGCCCTTCGCAATTGGTTGTGTGAGTTGTTAGAGCCATTATTATAGATTCAGTAAATTCTGCTTTCTTAAAAGAAAATAAAGCTTTTAGAGCTTGCAGAGTCAATTAAGGCGTTTGCTTTTTTGCCGTTAACGTCAATAGTGACGACTGATTTCTTTAAACTAGCCGAAGCAGCAATAGCCGTAACTTCATTGGATATTTTTCAGGAGATCCATCAGTAGCAGTAGCAGCGTTAAGATTTGTCTTAGGGCTCCTACAAACATTTGCAAAATGTCCCTTTTCTGACAATTTTGGCAATTGGCATTAAAAGCTGGACAGTTCTGGCGCCGGTGGATTTTATCTTCGCAGACAAAGCATCGTCTTGAATGGTATTCTGGTGTTGTTGTTTAGTACTTTATTTTTGTCTTACGTTGCCGTCTTTGGCAATGCCATGATAAGAGATTCACCAATGGTCGTATTGTTAAATGATTGCGCATTATTTATATTGTGCCTGGTTAGCAGCTTCATGCAACGTCAGGTTAAAATTTTCTAGCAAGCGCTCACGAATTTTATGCGAAATAAGGCCAGAAATAAATGCGCCTCTTATAGAATCATTCCTATTATTTTACGCATCAACATTTTTAAATTGACATTCCGTGCTTAAAATTCTCAGTTGCTGAAGATATTGTTGAATTTTTTCATGGCTCTGCTGTTTTCTTGTGGCCAGAACGTGTCTCGCAAAAATTTAATTTTTTGGTTTAATAAATATGGTGCTGACTGTACTGACTGCATTATGGTACGATGTGCACTCACTTATGTATTCGTATACTTTGGGTGATACATGATTAGTAAAAAGTTGCATCTTCATCGCATCATTAATTTTCTTCTCTGCTTCATTCGCAATCAGAATATTTTTAAAAGTAGATTCCCAATGGGTCCATTCTTGAGCCGCAGTAGGCGAGGTCGAGAATATTTGGTCGAAGATATTTCTCCATCGTTACAGTTTAGTATCGAAGAGTGTTTTGCATAATTAAAGTTGAATGAATTGTTATGAAATAACAATAGCGAATTACAACCAAATGTTGGCTTTATTCAACTTTAACACATTGAAGGACACACACGAGACACAATAGAAGTTTTATTGATATTACTTCGAGAGGCGTTAAGTGTCCCGGAAAGTGTTAAATTCGTACAGACATTATGACAATTTCAAACCACTGAAAAAGCATAGATTCTTAAAGATATTGTATGTGACGACTAAGAAGTTCACCACACTCATGTAGAATTATTCAGTTAAATCCACTGGAGAAGGTACTTGACAGGAAAGCTATTATCATCAAAATATCTCAAAGAATAAGAATACTTTGATCACACATTCAAGTTTAGGGTTTGGGTCACAGTTACTCCCGGAGACTGTATAATACAGGCTTTTGATTTGCATCCTAGTCAAATTGAAGGACGTAATTATGCTAATGATTCTCGACCCAAATCAACAATAAAATGGGTAGGTATTGTTTTTATTTTTTTTTCTTATTTACGGAAATCCGTAAGTGTGAACCAGCCGTATTTAAACGCGGCCCGTCTGTTACTAGCCCTATAACCGAGCTTTCATGCAAAATTGCACACACACATTCAAATGCGCATGAGAATCTATCATTCGATAAATTCGTAGGTAATCAATCCCATCCCCCAATCACGATGCGGCAAAGCGGGTACTTAGTCTCCCGCGCACCCTAAGCCACGCCCCCGCGGCCCTGGAACTAACAGTGTAATTGAAATCGCCGCAGCGTTCGTGCGCTTTGCGAATTCCGCTTCTCGGTACATCGTTGAGACGTAGGTACAAAGTGTTCAATTCAAATGTCGTGCTGGTGGAGATGGTCAGGTGGGTATGCCATCAGTGGAGACAGCCTACGTGGAGTCATCCGGATGTTTCCCGATCGGGAACCCCCATCACAAAGCGTCATGCTGTCTGCTATGCACCACACCAGTGTTGCGCATACTGAAGCGTGAACTGCAACACCCGTTCCACTACCCCAAGGCACAAGACATTCACCCAGGTGATAATGCCGTGCGGATTACCTACATTTTGTCGTTTTCGACACTTTAAAAACGAATGTGTTAGTGTTGTTAAGCTGAAGGAAAACCAGTACGTACTACCTAAGTACGTGGCAACTTTACCTCCGGTAACATAGGTAGGTAATTTATTTATTTGTACATTTTGTAAATACGTTGTTAGCTTAATCAATTTCATTAGTGTAAATAAGTTATTTCAAATTTTTAACTACCTACGCCAATAATACCTAAGAGTCGAAAGTATACCACGTACTTACACTTAACTAGAACGTCTTTCCATTTCCATCAAACGTAGAAAACATTTTTAGACTTAGTGGATCCAACAAAGGTAGAATTATTGCCGGTCCTAAGCCCGTTAAGTAGGAAGGAAAGTTTCAAATCAACCAATTTAATCCACAAATAAAAACAAAATGACTACGAAAACTTTAGCTTGAAGGATATTATTAATCATCTGGTAACAGGTCAGTGAACTTTTCTTTGGCGCACTAGTATTACTGTCATTAGTAAGATTTCCGTATTCCAATGATGCTCAAAAATGAGTTAATTATCAAGCGAAATTTATGACAATAATGTAGGTGATTATCGAAATAAAATTAGGTAAAATTATTGCTACCGGTCATTGCACGCGCATTGGCGCGACGGCGCGTACCAATTCGGGGAAAAACAGCTGCATGCATTGTCGCTGTGTGCGTAGTCGGGTGATTCTGTTTTATTTGTATTGAATTAAGGGTGTAATTCTGAAATACTGTTAAATTTCAACAACAAAAAAAAAGCAGCGCTTACTAGTTATTGCCCCATAATGTACTTCAATTGATTATTTATGTATTTTATGACAACCTCCTGAACTTTGACGAGGATGCAAATCAACATATTGTATATGCAGAGTGAACACGGCAATCCAACAATAAATGAAAACACTGACAATACTAAGGCATAGGATTATTTTGAAACCATCAAATAAACCCTAACATAGAAATAAAAAATAGGATTTTTTTCAAATAAATTAATTACCGACGCTTATATTACACCGTGGCCCAAAATAATGTTGACAAAATTGAGAAGTAAAAATGTAATTAATGGAATATTTTACTTTTTTTTTGTTTTTTGATCACTGTAAGTATACTCATTCTTCGGCGTCATTTTTAACATTGTTTGTTTGCTAAAAAGTGTTAAAAATATATTTATTTCGCTATGTCAGTGCACCGTGGAGCCATAACTTCACTGTATGAGGGACAAAAGGCAGTGTGAGGAAGTAAATGTTCTTGGTATTAGACGTCAGTTAGTTTCTTTAGCAATTAAACGTTACAAAGAGCTCGGCAACATCGGAGATCGTCCTGGAAGAGGACACAAGAGGACTGTCAGAACTTCTAGAAACTGACACATTGTCAAACAAAGATTAGTCCGTAATCCACACACCAAGGTGTGGAAAATGTCGCCAGACTTGGGTATTAGTCATCCTCCATACAGCGTATAGTAAAACATAATCTACAATTGGTACCATATAAACTCAGAAAAGCGCAACCAAGAAAACTACCGACGAGACATTCTTGAAATTGTGCTTCTTCCCTTAGATTCAACAGCACTTTTGTAACCGTTCATGGATATTTCAACAAGACTGCTCCAGCTCACAGGGCTTTAGGTGTTCAACAGAGGTACAAAGACGATTTTCCTGGTTTCATCAGGATCCTGGATCTGAATCCGATTGATTACAGTTGATGGTCTATCTTAGAAGTTTTGACTGCTAAAGGCAACTCTTACACGGGGGTGGGATAAAAGATCTGTGGAGGCAGTGCGAAAAATGTTAGAAAATTCTAAATGAGGTTATTTTGAAGACAAATAGGGATTCTTGTATAAAATAAAGTGTATTTTATTTATAATTCTTTTGGGCCACTCAGTATTATAACACCTTAAATCTAATAATAATCGGGATATTATAAATTGCATATCAAATAAATAATCGCCTATCAATACATACTCATCATTTATATTCTTTTTTACATCAAATAACTTACTTCACTACAAATAAACTAAATGTTTAACAAAACTCAAACTGCAGATAATTCGAAATTATACATCAATATGACATTACTTTTTTCCTCATAATGCAATACAGTTTAATTTATTTTTGTACAAAAATACTACATGCATAGCATAAATACTGACTGCACAGCAAATTTTCCATATTTCATAGCAAAATAACTATCCCAGTCGCATATTAACCAGTAAGTACAACAAAACCTGTTCATCATATTTGTCTTAATTTTCAAGAAGCCATGCTCGGCAAATTTAATGATTATTATAACAAAAAAATCCTTTTACATTGCATTATTTCTAAAAGCAGAACAAATTACCTGAAAAAAAAAATCAAAAATGCAATTTTATTTTAAAATAATCATTTATTTAATACAAAATATTTGTAACTCACAATTTAATTTTTTTTGCAATGGACATTAGCAATTTTATTTCGGAGAATTCAGAATTGTGTTGCAGAATTCGATTAATTCTGTCGTCTTTATCCATTTTTTTTTCTTTTTTTTCCGGCGGGCGTGAAACGACCAGATTATATAGAAAAAAAAATATGGAAAAAGAGATTATTTTTAGCAGGCTATCAAGAACCAAATTAGTTAGACGAGGTTAATTATTTAAAAAAAAATGCTTAGGTTAGGTTAAAACTGTGACCTCCTACGCACGAGCCGAGCGAGCGAAGCGAGCGGTGCCGCGGCAGCGGCCGGCGAGTGCCAGAAACGACTAGATTATATAGAAAAAAATATGGAAAAAAAGAGATTATTTTTAGCAGGCTATCGAGAATCAAATTAATTAGACGAGGTTAATTATTTAAAAAAATGCTTAGGTTAGGTTAGCTTAAAACTGTGACCTCCTACGCACGAGCCGAGCGAGCGAAGCGAGCGGTGCCACGGCAGCGGCCGGCGAGTGCCAGAAACGACTAGATTATATAGAAAAAAGGGGTAGTATTTAAACGCAAATCAAAAAAGCGAAGCGAAAGCAAGACCCGCTTTAATAATTCAATAAATTACAATTTTGTATCTAGTTCTTTTTTTTTTTTTTTGCTGATCTCATAATGTGGTAATTAATAAATAATAAGACGACTGTGACTAATTAAATGCTGTTTTATTTAGAAAAACTGCTGTAAATAATATAAAAATAGAAGCTATATTTAAAAGAAAAAGAGTTAACATGTATAATGTGCATTAAGATTATTAGCTGTGCATTGATAAAAAAAGCTTTTGCTTTAGGAAAAATCGCTGTACGCTGCGAAAATAAATTGTAGTGTGTTTAGTGATATTTTGAGTTGAATATTTTGCTGTGCAATCAGTAATTTTGATGGGAATTCGGAATCTTATTGCATAGAAAAAGGATATTTTTTGATTTGCGTTTAAATACTACCCATAATAATCTTATTTACATCTCTCATATTCGGTAAGTAGGTCCTTATTACCCCCAAATGGGGCTTGTAGGTGACCAATTAGCGCTCTAGGGTAATAATGTAGCTAGAAAAGCCCTAGGGCGGTAAGTAATTTAAAAAACAAATTCACTCTTTCAAACAGTTCGCGTACATCTAACCATCATACTGGCAATAGACATCATGAATTCAGCCCAATGACAAAAGAGGTCGCTTCGCTATTCAGCCTTGTCTTCGTATGAGTATAATATAGTCATCAATTTTAAATATCGAACGGCGAAGCTCAATTCTAATATAATTACGTGCTGATTAGAAAGAAAACATGAGTTCTGCAAGTGATGAAGATGTAAGCTGCACTCCCGATTCAATGAAAATGGAAGCTGAAGCAGCAATTAACAATATTTTGCCTGAAAGTTCTAAAGAGAGATATTTGAAAACTTACGACGAGTTCATGAAGTGGCGAAAAGAAAAACGAGTAAACTCTTTATCTGAGACTGTATTCTTAGCATACTTTAGTGAGCTATCAAAAAAGCTGCAGCCATCTAGTTTGTGGTGCATTTATTCAATGTTAAAAGCAACTATGAGTACTAAACACGACAGCAACATCAAGAACTTTTCAAAATTATCATCTTTTCTAAAAAGACAATCAGCTGGGCACAAAAGTAAAAAGTCAAAGGTTTTTACAGCGCCAGACGTGAAAACATTCATAAATGAAGCCCCTGATGACATATATTTAACTGTTAAGGTACGTAAAATAACAAATCACATAATGGTAATACTTTATCATTTATCATTTAAATTCTTACAATCCTATAAAACAGGGGTGTCAAACTCAATTTTGCAGAGGGCCATATATTAGATTTAGATTGTGTAGGCGGGCCAGGTTCAAATTAAAATACTAAAACATACTAAATTATTTTAACATCTTTATTTATTTAGTTATATATAGTTGTTACAAATCATACCAAAAGTAAGAAAGAGGGTGAGGGAGGGGCGCAGTATGCGTTAGCTGCACGGACGAAATAGAAGACGACTTCGCGCGCGCACGAGAGAAAGAGAAAAGCATAACTAACACTCTCTCACTCGTCTTGACAGGCGCTACTCTTGAAATTACTTTTAAGTAAAGCGCGCGTATTTTTAAATCTGCGTAGAGGCATTGAGTGCAGTCCAGAATCTCTAAAAAAAAGATTCATTTATCTGTGATATATTGTGATCGCGGGCCGTATCGAAATGGCCCGAGGGCCGGCTTCGGCCCGCGGGCCGTATCTTTGACATGACTGCTATAAAACATACTTATTTTTATATTTCGCTTATTTTAGATAGTTCTTATCTTCGGTATAACTGGCGCATGCCGAGGTATTGAATTGACAAATATAACAATAGAGAACATAGAACAACAGGGTCAGTTGTTAGTAATTAAACTACCGAACACAAAAACTAAAATTGACCAAACATTTGTAGTTCCTCAAGAATTCTCTGAATTCGTACAAAAATACAGAAATCTTCGTCCTGAAAATGTAAACACCAACCGATTTTTTTTGAAGTACCACCAAGGCAAATGCTACAAACAAGTTATTGGAAAAAATACCATCAGAAGTATGCCGAAGCAAATCGCAAGTTATTTGAAGTTAGCAAACCCGGAATTGTACACAGGTCATTGCTTCCGGAGAACATCGGCTACACTTTTAGCCGATGCTGGGGCTAACTTAACCACTATAAAAAGGCAAGGTGGGTGGAAATCCAGCAAGGTGGCTGAAGGTTACATCGAAGATTCCATACAAAATAAAAGTAAAATTACCAACCAAATAACGGAAACTATTCAGCTTTCAAAAAATGAAACATCTTTCTCAAGAGATGATCCGCAACCATCAACTTCTGCTGAAGAAAGCTTCACCCCGTCAGATTTTGTCCATGACCAACAAATATTACAATCTCAAACTATTAACATACCCAAAAAACACCTGTCCCTAAAATTTGAAAATTGTTCTCATTTCACTATAAATGTTAACTAATAAAATGTTTTATTCTTGTAATGCCGGTTTTTTTCTACTTACCTCACAATCGAGATGTAAAGCAGAGTAGTTAGCTCGGGTGTAAGCATCAATTGCACCCTCGAACTATAGGCTCACGAGCGCAGCGAGGGCGCTTAAATATCTCGGGCTGCGATTAATGCCTTACAGGCCTTGGCTACTAATCTACTATTAATGATCTGTGTGTGCAGTCAACATCGACCCCCGAGAGCCAGTCAACCGAGGAGCGTGCGTCGAGCGCGCTGCCGCCGCCCGACGCGGAGCTGGCCGCCTGGCAGGCCGCGGCCGGAGGCCTGGCGCGCCGCATGGACGTCATGCTGCTCACGGTGGGCGGCGTGGCGGCCGAGCGCGACCCCGCCAAGAGGCTCGAGGTACGACAGCTTCGAATAATAATGTTTACTTATCCAAAGTAATAATATACACAGGTTGAGCACAGCGGTACATATTATAATGCATACATAATTGTATGTACAAAAGTTACGAACGTGTTTGAAAACTACGAACAAAAATATAAATCAAAGCGCGCGGTGGTGTTCTGTAATTTCTGCCTAACTAAATTCAGAATCGACAAATACTTAGTCATCCACAAACATAATTGAAACGATACCTATGACATAAAGTTGCTACTTTAAGGTCATAGCACACGTATTAAATCGGAAAGGGATCGGCACCGTATCGTCTTCCGCCTCGCCGTCAAAGAGGCGCCAACCTAACGTAAGCACGTAACCAAAGCGGATCAGAAGCTCCGATACGTCGACTCGGCTACGGCTACGCGACGCCGCGCTTACGGCTCGCCGACCGCTGGGTGATGGTCCAGCAGGCAGGCCGGATGAGTCAGAGGGGCAAGGGTGGACGAAGAGACGAAGCTCGGGTACGGAGAGACGTAAGCGCGGGGAAGGAGAGACGTAAGCTCGGGTACGGAGAGACATAAGCTCGGGTACGGAGAGACGTAAGCGCGGGGACGGAGAGACGTAAGCTCGGGTACGGAGAGCCGTAAGCTCGGGTACGAAGAGACGTTAGCTCGGGTACGGAGAGGCGTAAGCTCGGGTACGGAGAGACGTAAGCTCGGGGAAGGAGAGACGTAAGCTCGGGTACGGAGAGACATAAGCTCGGGTACGGAGAGACGTAAGCGCGGGGACGGAGAGACGTAAGCTCGGGTACGGAGAGCCTTAAGCTCGGGTACGGAGAGCCTTAAGCTCGGGTACGAAGAGACGTAAGCTCGGGTACGAAGAGACGTTAGCTCGGGTACGGAGAGGCGTAAGCTCGGGTACGGAGAGACGTAAGCTCGGGGAAGGAGAGACGTAAGCTCGGGTACGGAGAGACATAAGCTCGGGTACGGAGAGACGTAAGCTCGGGTACGAAGAGACGTAAGCTCGGGTACGGAGAGGCGTAAGCTCGTGTACGGAGAGACGTAAGCTCGGGTACGGAGAGCCGTAAGCTCGGGTACGAAGAGACGTAAGCTCGGGTACGGAGAGGCGTAAGCTCGTGTACGGAGAGACGTAAGCTCGGGTACGGAGAGACGTAAGCTCGGGTACACAGACGTAAGCGCGGAGACGACTAGCCGTAACGCACGCACCGTGGTTCGTGAGCTTGTCCCGAGGCGAGGCGATTACGTCACGATTCCGATTAGCGTGCGTTGCATTAGGGAGTTTCATACAAAGAATACTGAACGGCTCGAGTTGATACGGTGACGATCCCTTTCCGGTTTGATACGTCTGCTATACAAACCTTTATTCGCCGCTACCTTTAATTTCGAAAATTTTTGATATCAGCACCATGAAAATTATATTCAAAGTAGATAGTACAGCTACAGCGTTCTGAAGGATTGTCCGAACGGTGGGAACTGCCGCTGTTGCAGAGGTGGATACAGTTTCATACGGATATAAGCACCTCTCCTCTCTCGTATTATGTTATATTTTTGTTTAATGTGTATGTATGAATTTTTATTTTATTTGATTTGAATTTTGAGTATTATTTTTTTGTGTATATTTTCTATACATTTTATGGTTTTCAGGGTTCCCTATCTTAAAAGGAAAAAACGGAACCCTTATAGGATCACTCGTGTGTCTGTCCGTCCGTCACAGCCAATTTGCCCCAAATGTAATGGACCGATTATGAAGTTGAAATTTGGTACACATATGAATCTCTGCGACCCAAACACAGACGTGCAACGTAAAAAAGTGAATTTTGAATGGGTCATTTTTGGAGGGCAATATGAAAACGTTTTTTTTTAAATTTTATATTAAAAAAATATTTCGCAATCCGTACCGTATGACATATCAAATGAAAGGGCTTACTGTGAGGATCCTAAGTTTATTTTTTCATAATTTCAAAGTAAATAGTCTTAAATCAACATGGTGAATCTCTCAATATTGTGCGTACAAACTTACATTGTCAGTTGGAATGTATGGGAGAACATGTTTTTCAACTACAATATTAAGTTTGTTCTTGGGATAAATTCATTTGAACTACGGAACCCTTCATTGTGCGTGGTCCGTCACGCACTTGGCCGGTTTTTTAATGTAATGGACTATGGCTGAAAAATATTATAAATAAATGAAATGAATGTGCTACTCAGTCACATGTGATGTTCCTCAGATCCTCAAGAACCAGCTCGGGCAGCTGGCGCCGGACGCGGCCGCGCTCATCTCGCGCGGCGACTCGCTCGTGTACGCCAAGCACAAGGACAACCCGCTGCTGGCAGACTACATACAGACACACTTCCAGGTACGCATACATGTGGAAATGGTAGCGCAAATAAAGTTCAGCGTTTAACTCGATAAAATAATTATGCTAAATCACAAAGGGAGTTTTATTTTTTTAAAGATATTTATGAATTCTAAATTCAATACTAATGAACGGAGTTCGCAAGAGAACTGTGTGGCGTCAAAGTGATTTCTGTGTGGCGTTGATGTGGCGTTGAGTGGTTTGAATCACTTTGACGCCACACAGTTCTGACGCGAACTCTGTTCATTAGTATTGAATTTCTGTTTTTGATCATCTACTTTTGCTGTTGACTGTACTTACTAAAAAGCTGCTGCTCACTGCTGAACGATTAAATACTGTTACGAGCTTGGGGTTCGTGATAATAAAAACTGCCGATTTAATGTCTAGGTCAGAAGGACGGGTGTACTGTTACAGAACTGAATATGTTATTATATGAAAGGGATGTACCAGCAATGTACCTGAATGTACCTTTAATGAAATTCAATGTACCTCCAAGAAACACGAACAATTGTAATAATAAAGTGATCAGCCGCAGTCCTGACAGTCAGAATGACGGGTGAATATAATGAATGTAATAGATATCTTATGGTTACCTAATATTTACCATAGGAATGTACCTTCAATGTACATACCTCATAAAAATATAATCTGAAAATATAATGCGACGAGCAATTAATGAGAAAATCCAGAAAATAAATGTTGACGCCTACCAATTTTTAATAGCAATGTGAGTATAGTGTTATTTGCTCGTATTGAGAATTGAACGTGATTATGAGAGGAACTCATTTTTCACTGCTTTTCATAAACGTTGAGTAAAGGATAATTCATTTTCTAATAAAAATTTGTTTTATTTACCAAATCACAATCAAAAAAATGTAAATAATCCTCTCATAATCACGTTCTTGTTTCTTGGAGGTACATTGAATTTCACATACAAGATACATAAATACATTGAATTTTATTTATTTATTTATTTATTATTATTAATTACAACGGTTATACACCAGTGACAGTAATTAATTACAACGGTTATACAGTTACAACGGTTAAACACCAGTGACAGTAATTACATTCTTATGAGTTATAGAATAGAATAGAATCGTTTATTTCTGAGTACATGGTACATAAAGATCTTAATATTAGACGGAATCACATATACTACCATTGCTGGTGTAGAAATATTAAATGAGTATCTAATTTACAAAGTTATAAATCATGCTACATTAAATAAAATTTGAAAATCAACAAACAAACAAAAAAATAAATAATAGTAGTAATAATAATATGTGTACTTTATGGAGCACATTATTTGTATGCATACATAATTAAAATTAAATGTTATTCAAAGTTAACTATTTTATATAATGTCAATATGCAATAAAAAGTCATCGAACAGTATTATGATAATGTCAAAAAATATTCTGAAAATGTCAATCCATATTTATTATTAATACAATGTCAATATTTATTACTAATATAATGTCAATATTTATTACTAATACAATGTCAATATTTGTTACTATTACAATGTCAATATTTATTACTAATACAATGTCAATACAAGGATCTACTAATTATACAAAGTCAATATTTTTGATTTAAAAATTCATTAACTGAATAGAAACAGTTATCCAAAAGCCAAACGAAAATTAATTTCTTAAATTTATTAGTAGGCAACACTCTAATGCGTGCAGGTAGTTTATTAAAAATTTTGGTTGCCATGCAATAGGAATTCCTACTGTATAAATGTAGTCTCTGTCTAGGTACCAGTAATTCGTTTGGATTTCTGTTCTGTACTCTTTTGGAAACGTGCTCATGTAATGGGAACAAGTGAGAATATTTCTTTACAAACAAACAGACTTCAAAAATGTATAAACAAGGAAGTGGAAGAATTTTTAGCGATTTAAATAAGGGTTGGCAATGTTCCAAATATCCCGCTCCATAAACCGCTCTTACACATTTTTTTTGTGCAAGGAAGGCTCTGTTTACGTCTACTGAGTTACCCCATATCACTAGTCCATAACGAAGCACTGATGAGACATATCCGTGATATGCGTTAAGAGCTGTTTCTGTATTAGCTATGCGTCTGAGTTTTCGAAGAGCAAACACAAATTTGTCCAATCTTGTACAGACTCTCTTCACGTGCTCTTTCCAATTCAATTTTTCATCGATA
Source organism: Mesoligia furuncula (assembly GCA_916614155.1). Lineage (NCBI taxonomy): Eukaryota > Metazoa > Arthropoda > Insecta > Lepidoptera > Noctuidae > Mesoligia > Mesoligia furuncula. The sequence continues at coordinate 26,136,592 of OU744812.1, read as the reverse complement.
ACGATTCCTAAGAATAAAGTTGATGGTACTGGTTCTAATATTGTATTAGAGTATTGTATGTTGGCAGGTTTTATCGAGGAATTATTGGTTTGAAACTGTACTAACTTTGTTTTTTCAATGTTAACCTGTAAATTATTACATTCCAGCCATTTTATAGCGCAAAATAGTTCGTTGTTTGTGTCAATTTCTAAGTCATTTCTATTCAAAGATTTTATGGTCAGAGTAGTGTCATCCGCAAATAGTGTACAATCTTGTTTTAGGTATATAAATTAAATTACAATTTCGTATTACAATTATATTTTAATATCATTATTATATATATTACATTCAGGTACTTTGCTGGTACATTCCTTTCATATATAACATATTCAGTTCTGTAACAGTACACCCGTCATTCTGACCTAGACGATTTAATAACCAAAAAAATGACACTTTAATCAACACACTAATAACAACTCAACACACACTAATTATAAAACACAATTGCACTACTGATCGCTTTAAGTCGCACTTGAAGATCGCTTCGGATGTTCGCTCGTATCGCTGTATCCAAACTGTGTCGGTCGTGGCGCATCTCGGCCTTATATAGCTCCGCAGATAGTTCTAGAACCTTCCATTGTAGAAACATCTAGAATATTCGAGTACATATCGGTCCCGACTGACCAGATGTCGATAGTTCGAGAAAGTTCTATAAAGTTCTCGCATCGAAATTTCTAGAAGGATCTTGACTACTAGTTCCGCTACTCGACACTAGATGGCGCTAGTGGTAACTAATGTCACCATTAGGGCTTTCAGTCTCGATGCATTACTGAGTCCCGGGAAAAAAAAACGAGACTCGAAGTGGTTTCGATATTCCCGGGGAAAAGAGACTTTTGAGACTATATCAAAACTAGGTTTCTTTCTTTCTTTTACTTATAGGCTATGCAATTAGGCAGTCAAAACAAGATATTGTAGTCAAGAACTTTATTAACCTTTTGACCGCCACACGTCAAAAAATCAAAAACGTGCCCCTCGGCGTCAATGTCTGTCATGTAGTCGAACCGGCGGTGCTTGCTGGGCACATTTTGGTATGTCATCTATCTATAAATGACTGTGGCGGACAAAAGGTTAAACAAACGCAAATTAAAAAATAATAAATTATTTGACGAAGTTTTTTAATTTTTGTAGTGGGCACGGAAGAAACAAAGGGCATTTAATGTGGTTTCAGACAGAGAGGAACGGGAAGAGAAGAGAGATGAGAGACAAGTCGTCAACAATAACGAGACTTTTGAGACAAGTCTCAAAAGTCTCGTTATTCCCGTGACCGAAAATGTTAGTCTCGAGTCTAGAAAATACCAAAAAGTCGTCGAGACTCTCGAAATTTTCAAGACCGAGATTCCCGGGATGAAAGCCTTAGTCACCATGTACCAGGCATTAATTAATTGTGGCGCGCAACACTGCCCCCTCCTAAGACATCTCGTCCCGAGCATTATCGGCCCCATAATAACGCGCCAGTCGATCCACGTGGACGCGGATCTTAGGAGTACCTCTTGCACCTTTCTGTATCCGGTAGGTTACGTCATTGATCTTTGTCACAGTCCGGTACTGTCCGTCCCATTTAGCCTGAAGCTTAGGAGATTTCCCTTTGCTGCGGACTGGATTGTGCAACCACACTAGTGAACCTTCGTCGAACCCTTTATTGTTCATTTTACGGTCATAACGGGTTTTCATCTTTTCAGACATTTGCTTGGCCCGATTGTCTGACGTGCTCATGAATGTCATTCATTTTGTTCCGCAAGTCATTCGCATAATCGGTTATACTGCGTGGGGCATCAGGTGGTATTCTGGTGATCAGGTCTGCCGGCAGCCGTAATTCTCTTCCAAAGTTTGCGAAAGCTGGTTTCACCTATGTACTTTCGTGAACAGCGCTTCGATATGACAACAAAAACGGTTGAATGTGCTTGTCCCAATCTCGTTGCCGATTTTCCACAATTTTGACTAGGTACCTCTTCAGTGTCTGATTAAATCGTTCCACCATTCCATCCGATTGTGGGTGGTAAGAAGTTGTTCTCGTTTTATGAGTACCCATTACTCGGCAAGTTTCCGGAAATATTTGGGACTCAAAATTCCTTCCCTGATCGCTGTGAATCTCCAAGGGTATTCCAAAACGGCAGAAGACTTCATGAACCAGTTTATCTGCAACTGTTGAAGCTTCTTGGTTTGGAATGGCGAAGACTTCCCGCCACTTAGTGAAGTAATCCATCACAACCATGAAATACTTGTTACCACTTTCACTTTCCAGAAACGGCCCCGCGTCGTCAAGGGCTATTCTCTCCCATGGTGCACCAATATTGTACAATTTCAGTGCACCTCTACTACGAGTCTGAGGTCCCTTTACAGCTGCACAACTTGTACATTTGCGACACCAGTCCTCGACATCGTCCCGACAGTGGACCCAGTAAAACCGTTCTCGTATCTTCAGTAGAGTCCGTTTTACTCCCAGATGACCTCCTGAACAACCATTATGGTACAGCTGTGGAACATTCGGTACTTGAGCTTTAGGGACAACCATTTGCAAATGACAGCTGTCTCCCCGAGCGTTTTCCCATTTACGGCACAGGACTCCATCCTGAATCACCAAGCTGTTCCATTGGGCCCAATAGCTTTTTGTGATCGAACTCATTGCTGAGACGTCGCTCCACCTGGGCTTAGGAGCTCTGGCCTTCATCCACTCCAGTAAGCATGTCCAGCGTGTCATCAATTCTTGGCAAAGGATAGCTGTCCTTCTTCGTAACGTCGTTCAGACGAAGATAGTCAACACAAAAGGTAAGAAAAAAGATATCATCCCTGACTGGTGCACTAAGAGGAATTGTCCGATGTCTCCCACCACAGGTCAGATATACTATTTATAATTCGATGGTTAAACCGCATCTCGATTATCTAATCGAAATATGGGGAAGTGCCTCCAAAACTCACCTTAAAAAACTACAAACATCTCAGCATAAAATTATTAAAGTCTTGTTTAATTATGATTATTTCACGTCATCTCAAAAGGTCTTAAAAGAAACAAAATTAATGAATATTGAACAAACTTATAAATATAACACTTGTATACTTGTACGTAAAATAATTAATAGAGACATACACACACAAATAACATTTACAAAGAGAATGCAAATTCAAAAGCGCATGACGAGGCAGGCTAATCATATAATTTTAATAGCACCGAGGACAAACTACGGTAGAAAGACTGTTGTATATGAGGGGGCACAACTCTATAACTCTCTACCTAAAGAAATTAGGGACTCGAAATCACTTCCAAGTTTTAAAAGGCTATTAAGGCACCATGTTCTGAATGTTGTTAAGTTGTAGGTTTTTTTACTATATTTTAATTTTAGTTTTTAACCAAGCGAAATCGTCGCTTATCTTAATTTGTATGTTTTTCCTCATAGAAGTGAATAATTGTATTCTTTTTGAGTGAAATAAATTGTCTTAAACCGTAAAACCGCATGCTGCCTTTCTTCTTTCTTACCAGCACTACAGGTTAACACCATGGACTAGATGAAGGTTCAATAACACCATCCTTCACCATTCCCTCAGTCATGGTTTCCACTTCCTTTTCACATGCTACCGGCAATCTCCTTGGCCGCTGACGGATAGGCGATTCTTCTCCTGTGTTTATTTTGTGTTGAACTAAACCAGTCTTCCCGATGTCAGCATCGTTTGACGAGAAAACATTGGCGTACTTGAGTAACATCTTCTTCGCCTTGACCATTTCATTTTGGGACAGAGCGCTGCGGCAGTCTTCTAAAAGTGTGGTCACTTTCGTTTGTGCATCCTTGCTGAGGGTCCCAGTCGATAGATATTGGCATCGACGCAACCAATCCACTTCCTCGCAAGTACCCAACAAACAAACTAAGCTTATAAAATTAAGTCTATAAGGTCTAAACTCTTATACTTGTTGTAAAAGAGCATTTATTATGTTAATGTTCCATATAGTGGCACATTATTAGAAGATTTGGCTAATATTACCTTTATTCTTATAATTTGGCTGGGTAAACGTTAATAAATCCAATTAATACGGCTACAATAAGGGTTCGAAGTGTGTTCTTCTTATAGAGGCTAGTTACATTGCTTTTTAGCCATATAATATTCAAAGTCATATAAAGGCTTTTAATATGGTCAATTATTCTTAGAAAAGTAATGCACAACGTAACTATAATGCTTTTTAACTTAAAGGAGCATTTGATAAGACGTCTATATAATAAACGAATTCTAACATTGTATATGATCTTTACAAGGATGAAAGCAATCCGTATTCCCATAAACAGTTATTATAAAGATATTATCCTCTACATGGTAACATTAAAATGTTTTACATAACTAGATTCGCCATTTTGAAAGTACAGCAGATTGTGTGAATTTATTGCGGAGTGGCATTTACATTTCAAAAATGGATTCAAAATACTGGAAGAAGTTTAAACGGAGCGGTGGTTACAGAAGAAAAATAAAAATAGTCTACGAAAACATGGTTGGGAGCATTACACCCACCACCTCTACTCCTATGATGCTACAAAATGACCAAGCCGATACCAACGAATCAGGCAGTGGTTCCGCAGAGGATTATTTTATAGAATATGAGAATGAAAAGGAAACCAGTGAGGAAGAATATAATTGTAGTGATAGTAATATAGACATACTTTTAAATGAAGAGTTGAAGAATTTTGTTCGTAGTATACTCTTAGTGACATCAGAGAATGGACAGTGAAATTCAACATTTCCCATAAGTGACTTATTAAAAATATTACATCATGTAATGACAAACAAAATGCCATTGGATGCGCGTAATTGCTCAAAACAAAGCATTACTGAAATTGGTACTGGGCGTTATTGGCATATTACACCATTAATCCATACTTTGTAAAATAAAACAACTAAGTAATTTGAAAATCATGTATTTTTATTAAAGTTATCATTTTTTATAGGCTATCATGCCGCCGTATATCAAAGTCCAGAGCAAGAGTAAAAGCATATATGCAATGGCTCCCAAACTATACAATAAATTACCAAATCAAATTATATCAGCTACCAACGTAAATAGTTTTAAGCGTCAGCTTTTTGAATTATTGAAAGACAAGGCATATTACTCTGTCGATGAATACCTTAATGACAAATTTTAATAAGATGATTTAGTATAATTTAATTTAATTTTGACAATTTAATTTTAGTGACATTTTATTATTATTAGGAGATTTGATACGGTTATAATTAATGTAATTTTGATAACTTTAAAATTTGCTGACATTGTATTTATTTATTTTTTATGACTTTTGTACTAATTTAATTTTGTTATTTGTAATATTGCTGACATTTTATTTAATCTTATTTCTGTTCCGTGCGATTTTTGTATTATTTCATTTAATTTTTGACAAATTTCATTGCTGACATTGTATTTTAAGAGATTTTGATTAATTTAAATTTGATAATATTTTGTATGCCTTTCGGCGGAACATAGGCTGGACCAAACATTTTTATAAAACATCATTGTAAGTACCCTGTGTTCACAAAATTAATAAATAAATAAATAAATAAAAGAGTGGCTCTCAAATCTCTTCATCAAATCTTCTCATCTGCCAATATGTATAGGTACTTGCAATATCTGCGGACAAACATATTGTATATATAATTATATTCTTTATTGTGTACTTATAATTATAGCATAAAATTAGTGCATAAAAGCAAGCTTGTCTCTATAAAGAGATCTCTTCCAGCCAACCCAACCATAGTGAAATATAAATTTTATACATATAAGAACAAGACTTGCTAGGTTCAGGATTTTGTTCGTGAGAAAGGAACCCTGACAGCCTGTAAAATGGCGATAGCATAAGCAACAAATGTGGCCACTATAAAGTCTCCAGTCTCATAGACCCCTTGTAGACGATATGCGAATCGTTTTGCTCTCATAAAATAGCACTATTTAGAACATGACTAAATAATTCATAACGTTTGTAGCACAAAACAGCTTAAATTCAAGGGCGGGTTGATACTACAACACACAGCGTACCACATTTTATCATGCATTTGAATTCCCATACACTTTTCACTATAAACGAGCACATTAATCATGTAAATAAACTACATAAAATAATAACTTACCGTTCACTTTTCAGTAAAATGGTTGACGTTTCTCTTTATTCGCCAAACTGTTGCGAAAATGTAATAATCACTAAGAAAAAACTTATTGCAGAATCATAAACAGACGGCTATAAGGGCCTACGGCTTTTTAAGAGCCTTTGATTTGCCGCAATGAGTTTAACTCCCTTGTATCGGACCATAATAAAACACGTATAAGGGTGATCGCCCGTATTAACGCTTTCTTTATCTTTCTTGCAAGTGTGTCGGCTTTTTAGGAGCTTTTTACTTGCCATTATAAGTTTAATTTCCTTGTTCCTTGTCATAATATAACACGTATAAGGTAAAAAAGTGGACAATAAAGCAACTATAAGGGCGGTATAAGGTTATTGTCTTTATAATTTGTGCCCAAACGCACACTTATTAGCGATAATGCGGCTCCTATAAGAATATTATTTTTGGCAATATAAGCCTCTACAAGAGCAATTTTTGTTTGTTGGGTACCAACTAGTGTGCCTTTTTCTATAATCTATTCCTGATCTCTATTGTCTGTGTGGTGTCGGACTTAAAGAATTGCACCACCCCTTACTTCCCGTGGGTGTCGTAAAAGGCGACTCAAGGGTCTTACCGGAGATTGGGCAGCAGCGTTCTCTATTTATTCCACCATCATACCATACTGCGATCGCCAACCCGCCTGCCAAGCGTGGCGATTATGGCAAACCCCCCCCAAAATTGGGGGAGGCCTATGTCTAGCAGTGGACGTCTATCGGCTGAAACGACTACGATTCCTGATCACAAAGGTTCAGCACACGTACCCCTGAGATGTCGGTGGCTCTGACCAAAGTTCGTGCCACTTTCCATGGAAGGTCATTGTCTACCCATTCCAAGAGTACACAACGATGAGTTTGCCCAGGATTCCGAGGAAGACTAACCGGCACAATAGTTTCCTAGCCTAGCTTCAATTCCATCTTCTTCTCTCCATGGACGGGTATGCGCTGACCGGTGGCTGTTACCAAATTTATGCGTTCCCGGTTGTATGCGGAGTCCCCAAGGACCGACTTGTAAGTTGGGAACTGACAACCGTGCGAGAAACTCCAGTGTTTATGGTCAGCTTACACGGCGTTCCGTTTACCTTGCCCTTGATGATTAGGCTGTTCCCGTCATGGGTTTGTGTGATCGAAACCCTTGGGGCTCTTTGAATATCAGCCAGCACCCGCCCCGCAGTCCTGGCTATTACTCGTTTCCCTGCTGCTAGTGCTGGGTGGTGCTGTTAGCCGCACTGCAGATCTGCCGTCTTCTCTTTCTGCAGTTCGCTTAGGGCAACTGGAAGGTGGCCCTTTCCCCACAGCCGTAGCACCTAGGGGTGTATCCTTTATTGCGGTTGCGAATTGTAGCCGCTGCAACCTCCCTGACGCGATGGGAACGACGATCCTGCGGCACAGCTTCCACCTCCAGTGCATGGGCCAAGGCGTCCTTAAGCGTCCCGTGGTGACCGAGCCTCACAGCAGCTCTGACCTCGAGATCGCGGATGCCGTCGATGAATTCCTGCACCAGGTTCCCATCAATAAGCGCACGGACTGGTAGGCTTTGCGAACCAGCTTCTCCACTTCAAGGGCCCACTGCTGCAGGTTTTCGTTACTGCGTTGCACGCGATCCTTGAGCTGCGCACGAAACACGTGTTCCAGGTGAGCGTCGCCATACCGAGCCTCCAATGCCTCAAGGAGCTGCTCGTAAGCCACTTCTTTACCGAGAGCTTCCAGGACAGTTAAGGCCTGGTCGAGCAGGCCTAGGGTGAGAGCAGTCATGGCCTGGCTTTTATTCCATCCGTTAGCCTTCACTACAGCTTCAAACTGGATTTTGTAGACCGACCAGGAAGAAGTTCCGTCGAACGGTGGCACTTTGAGTTCACGTAGCGGAGGTGTTGTAGCTACGAAAGCTGCGATTCCATCCCCAAGTTTAAGGTTACCCAACTCCTGCTTCACATCAGCAATGACGTCATTAAATTTGCTCCTCCTTATCCCGTTTGAGCTGTTCTTCCAATCGACGAGTCTGTTCCTCTTTGTCCCGCTGGAGCTGTTCTTCCAGCCGACGAGCCTGTCCCTCCTGTCGGCGGGCCTGTTCCTCCTGTCGGCGGGACTGCTCCTGCAGCATCATCATCAGGGCAGCAAAGTCTGGTGCTGCTGATGCTGCTGGAGCTGCTGCGGACGGGCCGGCCTCCATGGTCGGTAGCTGGCCCTCCAACCTCTGTGGCGTAGCTCCACCAAATTGCCTCTGGTCCGTCTCTTGCTGGCGTTGACTCCGGGTACGGATACCCTCCGTGTCGTCTTCGGGTAAAACCGGCATGATTTTTAATTTGGTCGTGGCGCTTCTCGGCCTTATACAGAGTTGATATGACAGAGGGGCATTAAATTACACTACGTATACTATACGTGTATAGTATTAATTCGATATGGTACAAAAATAAAAAGTGCCAAAAATGAGTTTTTTTGAGTGTGTTATCTTTTTGGCGTGGCGGGCGGGCGGCTTAGGCCGCTCACGCTGGCTTTTATGTTAGGTAAGGTTGTAAAGCACGCACACACAAAAACACAATATTTTTAAATTCTCGATGTGTCTGCCATTCATATTAATGCACAAATTATACCAACGGAGAGTATTGTTATTTATTTTTCAAATTAAATGACTGTCCGTAGCTAAGCACTTTAATTTGTGAAATGCTAAAATAATCCTATTTTTTAGTTCAACAATTGTATTTACCTTTGAGGCATACACTTCACCCTTAATGTACCCCCACAAAAAGAAATCCATGTGAGTGAGGTCCGGAGATCGTGGTGGCCACCGAACAGGTCCGATTCGACCGATCCATTGCTGCCCAAACATTTTTGTGAGCCTTTTCCTGGAAGCCACCACAGAATGTGGAGGCGCACCGTCCAGCTGGTACCGGTAACACAACTTGCGATGAACGGCTAAAGGCAGTTGGTCAGTATCATGTCAGTGTATTCTGACGCCGTGTAAGTTACACGAGGCATTGTTGAACACTTTAATTACACACACACACACAACCAACGTTTAATTACGTGTCCTATCACAATAAAAAAACAGTCAATCACAAAAAAAACACTAACACTAAATAATGATAATCCCAAGTTACGTGTCCTGTTACAATAAAAAAAAGAAATACTGTCTTAAACTTATTAAGTGTCTTAGCACAATAACGTAATTATTAATATATTAAGTGTCTTAGCACAATAACAAAACAAAATGATAATTGTCAGCGCGCGAGTTCGACAAAACAACAGCGGCGGCGGCGCGGCGGCGCAAGAGCTTCCATGTTACGTGACGTACGTTCCAAAAGGATAGCGTCGGCGCACTGAAAAAACAAGTTTTTTATCAAATTCGCAAGAATCTAGGATGCAATAGCAACACACTGACCTATTTCTATTTCTTTTACGCGCGGGATGTTTTGCTATGATTGTCACTCTCGTAATGAAAGTGCTCGTAATGAAATTTGTGACTTGCGTCAGAGCGGCAACAACGTATCTTAGATTCTACTCAGATTATCGTTTTAAGGTGCATGACCTATGCGTATAGACATAATCAGCTGTTAGGAAAGATACAGCGTGTTCAAACGGGGCAAAAACTTAAAAAATCATTTGCCACTAAACTACTGCTCCTATTTAATTGATTTTTGGTACAGAGCTTGAAAATGGTACCTAGTATAGGCAGTTTAAAGGAAAGCCCCTCTGTCGTATCAACATTGTATATTTTTAGAAGCTGTCATGAAGTTGCCGCCCGCCGTCTTGACTTTTCATTATCTCTCTGGCTTTAGCACCCTAAAAAACCACCAAAAAGGACCCATGACGGGAAAATTTAAAGTTTCCGCAGTCGCTGCCATGGATTTTCATATTGACCTCACTATCGGCTTTAGCATCCTCAAAAATAAATAAAATGACACGCAAGATGTTTTTTTTTTAATTCGCAGCTGCGATTTTGGATTTTTATTTTGACCTCGTTATTAGGTTTTAGCACCCTCGAAAACCATGGAAAAAGAACCCAAGACAAATAAAAAAATTAGCGATCACTTCGTCAACTTTGAATTTCATTAGCATAACGCTTTTTCGTTACGTGATGATTTCTATTTCGGTTTACTCCTCCTCCTCCGCAAGCCGTATACTGTGCGTTAATGAACCACGTTTCAAAAATAATTTCAAGTAACATTCACTGAAATCACATTGACATTTGGCACAGGACAAGCTGCGTAACAAGTGGTCGATGGTGATGTCTGAGATCGAGCTGAAGCGCAACCTGGCGCTACAGGCCGAGGACGAGCTGAAGGAGCTGGCCCAGCTGCTGGAGCAGCTGACGACCTGGTGCCACGGATTAGACCATAAGCTCGGCAGTGACCTAGTAAGATATAAATATTGCTCAAATCAAAATCAAAAGTGATTTATTCAAATTAGACAGAGAATCAGCACTTTTTGAACCTCAAAATCACATAAATTGTCCCTCAAAACGCCACTTCCTAATAGTTTAGCTCGTAAACAGTGGCGTTTCGGGCGGTTTACCTCTTCCATGTTATTCATGTCTCCTGCAGGACGCCGCCCGCGCCGAGTACGTGGAGCGGCAGGCGTCGGTAGAGAGGGTCCAGGCGCTGACCCGCTCACTGCGCGCGGCGCACGTGGGCGTGCCCGACCGCGCCGTGAGCGACGCGCTGGCGCTGTGGGCCGGCGCCGAGCGCAAGTGTGAGCCCGCCAAGGGCAAGGTAGGTGCCCGGCATACTGTAACACTGGAGAGGGTCCAGGTGACCCGCTCACTGCGCGCGGCGCACGTGGGCGTGCCCGACCGCGCCGTGAGCGACGCGCTGGCGCTGTGGGCCGGCGCCGAGCGCAAGTGTGAGCCCGCCAAGGGCAAGGTAGGTGCCCGGCATACTGTAACACTGGAGAGGGTCCAGGTGACCCGCTCACTGCGCGCGGCGCACGTGGGCGTGCCCGACCGCGCCGTGAGCGACGCGCTGGCGCTGTGGGCCGGCGCCGAGCGCAAGTGTGAGCCCGCCAAGGGCAAGGTAGGTGCCCGGCATACTGTAACACTGGAGAGGGTCCAGGTGACCCGCTCACTGCGCGCGGCGCACGTGGGCGTGCCCGACCGCGCCGTGAGCGACGCGCTGGCGCTGTGGGCCGGCGCCGAGCGCAAGTGTGAGCCCGCCAAGGGCAAGGTAGGTGCCCGGCATACTGTAACACTGGAGAGGGTCCAGGTGACCCGCTCACTGCGCGCGGCGCACGTGGGCGTGCCCGACCGCGCCGTGAGCGACGCGCTGGCGCTGTGGGCCGGCGCCGAGCGCAAGTGTGAGCCCGCCAAGGGCAAGGTAGGTGCCCGGCATACTGTAACACTGGAGAGGGTCCAGGTGACCCGCTCACTGCGCGCGGCGCACGTGGGCGTGCCCGACCGCGCCGTGAGCGACGCGCTGGCGCTGTGGGCCGGCGCCGAGCGCAAGTGTGAGCCCGCCAAGGGCAAGGTAGGTGCCCGGCATACTGTAACACTGGAGAGGGTCCAGGTGACCCGCTCACTGCGCGCGGCGCACGTGGGCGTGCCCGACCGCGCCGTGAGCGACGCGCTGGCGCTGTGGGCCGGCGCCGAGCGCAAGTGTGAGCCCGCCAAGGGCAAGGTAGGTGCCCGGCATACTGTAACACTGGAGAGGGTCCAGGTGACCCGCTCACTGCGCGCGGCGCACGTGGGCGTGCCCGACCGCGCCGTGAGCGACGCGCTGGCGCTGTGGGCCGGCGCCGAGCGCAAGTGTGAGCCCGCCAAGGGCAAGGTAGGTGCCCGGCATACTGTAACACTGGAGAGGGTCCAGGTGACCCGCTCACTGCGCGCGGCGCACGTGGGCGTGCCCGACCGCGCCGTGAGCGACGCGCTGGCGCTGTGGGCCGGCGCCGAGCGCAAGTGTGAGCCCGCCAAGGGCAAGGTAGGTGCCCGGCATACTGTAACACTGGAGAGGGTCCAGGTGACCCGCTCACTGCGCGCGGCGCACGTGGGCGTGCACACAGGCGCTGATCGCTGACCGCGCCGAGGTTAAGTTTTTTGTACGAATATGTAACGAACCTAACGTGTGTGTGTCACAGGAGGCGTCGGAGTCTCTGTGCGGCGCGTACGTGACGCGCGCGAACCTGGCGCGCTCGGCCATCGCAGGGCAGGCCAGCTCGCTGCGCGCGCACCCGCTGGGCGGCCGCGACTATGACGACTTCCCGCTGCAGGAGGACGCGCTCGCGGTACGTGCGCTGTGTGCCGACAAATAGTCGCGCTAGTTGCACCTCGAGTAACGATCGTATCCAAATAATTTGGTTGTGTTCGTGCAGCGCGTGAAGGCGGCCATGGCGGAGATCGCGGTGTCCGTGGAGGAAGCGGAGCGCGAGTACGCGCGCCTGGGCACGGCCGAGCAGGCGGGCCGCGTGCGCGACAAGCTGCGCGACGAGTGGGCCGCGCTGCGGGCCGCGCACCAGCAGAGACATGACAGGTGCGTCTTTCTATGCTCAGCTCCATGATCGCCTAAAAACGCCGTTTTACTTCAGTGGAATCCAAGCATGGTATACAATGCGATAGCTTTACGTTTGAGTGGCTGTAGCTTGGGGTATTAACACATAACGTGAATCGTCAGTTTTTTACTTTTACCTAAATTAAGCAGTGGTATATCTTTATTTTATATCGATACAGATGGACAAAGTGCCAGACGGTGTGGGCCAACCTGTACGCGATGCTGGAGTCGTGCGGGGAGTGGCTGGACGCGGCCGAGCGCCAGCTGGAGGCCGCGCACGACCCCGCGCTGCCCTTCAAGGACCTCAAGCAGAAGGTCCGAGACCTCGACCAACAGGTTCGTACTCACTGCGACATCATTCTCCTGCCCTTTGTACCAATTTATTTGGGATCAGCACGTCTTTTTCTTTCACGTCATCTCGGTAGTCTTCTTCCTTTCCGGCCATAGCATCTCTCACACAGTCCATTCATCAGAATCAGCATCAGAATGCTTTATTTGTAAACATAGGTCAAATTACAATAGGTCATCAAATTACATCGATCGTCGTTTCTTTGGTCTTCGCCTTCTCTTATAGCCATCTATATTCATACTCAAAACTTTCCTCACGACATTTTCCTCACTTCTCCACATTACTTGCCCATACCATTTCCTCTTTTGTATTCATTTGTTGATGGAAAGCGATGGATGAGGTCTATGGTGGAACGAGCGTGCCCATAAGATGCCTAAGGACGATGATGATCGTGATGTTATTATATTCATAAGCGTAACCCCACACATCTCTCTTAGGATTCTCATCTCAGCTGCATGCAATTGCTTTTAATTCATCCCTTTTGTGTCCCAACATTCTGATCCATACAAGACTCACCTCTACAATCTTTAAATTCAGAATCGAATATTATCAAATTTTTGCCCCCGGAGATTGGTGTACTTGGTGTCAGCACCCCCGAAAATAAAAATATCTGTGCTACCAGCATTAAGTAAATTCTACGAAAAAATCATGATTGACCAGATGTAATTACATCATAACTCAAATGGAATTTTACATAGTCACCAGTTTTTGCATTTTGTTCGACCTCTCCAAAGCGTTTGATTACGTTAACCACAATTCACTCATCTGTAAATTACATCACTAAATTCACTCATCTGTAAATTACATCACTACGGAATTCGTGGACAAGGTGCTGATCTTGCTCTTTCCTGTCTATCAAACAGGCAGCAAAAAGTAAACGTTAACGGGGCGATGTCCTCGGGATCTTAGCTAAGATGGGCGTGCCTCAAGGTTCAATTCTTGGCCGGTTTCTATTTCTAGTTTATATTAATGACCTTCCTTATATGATGGCTAACTTATCGTATATAATTTTATTCGCTGATGACACTTCTCTTACTTTTAAAATAGATAGAAAAGACCCGTATCTTTTGTGTGTGAGTTGCGGATTGGAATTGTGGATTGCTTCCGTTTTGATGGTCTGTACCACAGCCTTAAATTAGACTACACCTTTCTGATACACGCTGTATATATTCTGCACTAAAATATTGATTTGTGTGTGTGTGTTAGATGTCGTCCCGCGCGGCATCAGTGCAAGCAGCTCGCGCGGCGGGGAGGGGCGTGGTGTCGGCGTGCGGCGCGCCGCTGAGCTGCCACGTGCAGGACCAGCTGGAGCTGCTCAACGAGCGCTGGCATGCCGCTGCCGCCAGCATACAGAAGCTCAACGACAAGTAACTATACAGCTACACACACTCATGTACACTGAGCTGCCACGTGCAGGACCAGCTGGAGCTGCTCAACGAGCGCTGGCATGCCGCTGCCGCCAGCATACAGAAGCTCAACGACAAGTAACTATACAGCTACACACACTCATGTACACTGAGCTGCCACGTGCAGGACCAGCTGGAGCTGCTCAACGAGCGCTGGCATGCCGCTGCCGCCAGCATACAGAAGCTCAACGACAAGTAACTATACAGCTACACACACTCATGTACACTGAGCTGCCACGTGCAGGACCAGCTGGAGCTGCTCAACGAGCGCTGGCATGCCGCTGCCGCCAGCATACAGAAGCTCAACGACAAGTAACTATACAGCTACACACACTCATGTACACTGAGCTGCCACGTGCAGGACCAGCTGGAGCTGCTCAACGAGCGCTGGCATGCCGCTGCCGCCAGCATACAGAAGCTCAACGACAAGTAACTATACAGCTACACACACTCATGTACACTGAGCTGCCACGTGCAGGACCAGCTGGAGCTGCTCAACGAGCGCTGGCATGCCGCTGCCGCCAGCATACAGAAGCTCAACGACAAGTAACTATACAGCTACACACACTCATGTACACTGAGCTGCCACGTGCAGGACCAGCTGGAGCTGCTCAACGAGCGCTGGCATGCCGCTGCCGCCAGCATACAGAAGCTCAACGACAAGTAACTATACAGCTACACACACTCATGTACACTGAGCTGCCACGTGCAGGACCAGCTGGAGCTGCTCAACGAGCGCTGGCATGCCGCTGCCGCCAGCATACAGAAGCTCAACGACAAGTAACTATACAGCTACACACACTCATGTACACTGAGCTGCCACGTGCAGGACCAGCTGGAGCTGCTCAACGAGCGCTGGCATGCCGCTGCCGCCAGCATACAGAAGCTCAACGACAAGTAACTATACAGCTACACACACTCATGTACACTGAGCTGCCACGTGCAGGACCAGCTGGAGCTGCTCAACGAGCGCTGGCATGCCGCTGCCGCCAGCATACAGAAGCTCACCGACAAGTAACTATACAGCTACACACACTCATGTACACTGAGCTGCCACGTGCAGGACCAGCTGGAGCTGCTCAACGAGCGCTGGCATGCCGCTGCCGCCAGCATACAGAAGCTCAACGACAAGTAACTATACAGCTACACACACTCATGTACACTGAGCTGCCACGTGCAGGACCAGCTGGAGCTGCTCAACGAGCGCTGGCATGCCGCTGCCGCCAGCATACAGAAGCTCAACGACAAGTAACTATACAGCTACACACACTCATGTACACTGAGCTGCCACGTGCAGGACCAGCTGGAGCTGCTCAACGAGCGCTGGCATGCCGCTGCCGCCAGCATACAGAAGCTCAACGACAAGTAACTATACAGCTACACACACTCATGTACACTGAGCTGCCACGTGCAGGACCAGCTGGAGCTGCTCAACGAGCGCTGGCATGCCGCTGCCGCCAGCATACAGAAGCTCAACGACAAGTAACTATACAGCTACACACACTCATGTACACTGAGCTGCCACGTGCAGGACCAGCTGGAGCTGCTCAACGAGCGCTGGCATGCCGCTGCCGCCAGCATACAGAAGCTCAACGACAAGTAACTATACAGCTACACACACTCATGTACACTGAGCTGCCACGTGCAGGACCAGCTGGAGCTGCTCAACGAGCGCTGGCATGCCGCTGCCGCCAGCATACAGAAGCTCAACGACAAGTAACTATACAGCTACACACACTCATGTACACTGAGCTGCCACGTGCAGGACCAGCTGGAGCTGCTCAACGAGCGCTGGCATGCCGCTGCCGCCAGCATACAGAAGCTCAACGACAAGTAACTATACAGCTACACACACTCATGTACACTGAGCTGCCACGTGCAGGACCAGCTGGAGCTGCTCAACGAGCGCTGGCATGCCGCTGCCGCCAGCATACAGAAGCTCAACGACAAGTAACTATACAGCTACACACACTCATGTACACTGAGCTGCCACGTGCAGGACCAGCTGGAGCTGCTCAACGAGCGCTGGCATGCCGCTGCCGCCAGCATACAGAAGCTCAACGACAAGTAACTATACAGCTACACACACTCATGTACACTGAGCTGCCACGTGCAGGACCAGCTGGAGCTGCTCAACGAGCGCTGGCATGCCGCTGCCGCCAGCATACAGAAGCTCAACGACAAGTAACTATACAGCTACACACACTCATGTACACTGAGCTGCCACGTGCAGGACCAGCTGGAGCTGCTCAACGAGCGCTGGCATGCCGCTGCCGCCAGCATACAGAAGCTCAACGACAAGTAACTATACAGCTACACACACTCATGTACACTGAGCTGCCACGTGCAGGACATACAGAAACTCCATGTCATCCATAATCACTATTGTCATCTGTCTGTATGTTACTTTTTCACGCCTAAACCACTGAACGGATTTCGATAAAATTTGTCAAGGAGATTGATAGCATTCTGCGGAAGGATACTTTTTGTCCCGGCAGCACGTTTCCGGTCGAAGCCACGGGCAGAAGCTAGTCTAAAAATATGTTAACAAAATGTTTTTGCTACAGGATCAGTTCCGTGGAGACTCACAACGTGGTGAAGGAGGGCGGCGCGGCGTGGGCGGCCAGTGCGCATGCGCAGCTGCGGCGCGTGCACGAGCTGCTGCGCACCACCAGCGCCAACAGCTCGGACCGCACCTGCCTCGCCATCCGGCTCAGCCTCGTCAAGGTGAGCCGCGGCTAGCTTTACATTTAGCTGCTGCGCACCACCAGCGCCAACAGCTCGGACCGCACCTGCCTCGCCATCCGGCTCAGCCTCGTCAAGGTGAGCCGCGGCTAGCTTTACATTTAGCTGCTGCGCACCACCAGCGCCAACAGCTCGGACCGCACCTGCCTCGCCATCCGGCTCAGCCTCGTCAAGGTGAGCCGCGGCTAGCTTTACATTTAGCTGCTGCGCACCACCAGCGCCAACAGCTCGGACCGCACCTGCCTCGCCATCCGGCTCAGCCTCGTCAAGGTGAGCCGCGGCTAGCTTTACATTTAGCTGCTGCGCACCACCAGCGCCAACAGCTCGGACCGCACCTGCCTCGCCATCCGGCTCAGCCTCGTCAAGGTGAGCCGCGGCTAGCTTTACATTTAGCTGCTGCGCACCACCAGCGCCAACAGCTCGGACCGCACCTGCCTCGCCATCCGGCTCAGCCTCGTCAAGGTGAGCCGCGGCTAGCTTTACATTTAGCTGCTGCGCACCACCAGCGCCAACAGCTCGGACCGCACCTGCCTCGCCATCCGGCTCAGCCTCGTCAAGGTGAGCCGCGGCTAGCTTTACATTTAGCTGCTGCGCACCACCAGCGCCAACAGCTCGGACCGCACCTGCCTCGCCATCCGGCTCAGCCTCGTCAAGGTGAGCCGCGGCTAGCTTTACATTTAGCTGCTGCGCACCACCAGCGCCAACAGCTCGGACCGCACCTGCCTCGCCATCCGGCTCAGCCTCGTCAAGGTGAGCCGCGGCTAGCTTTACATTTAGCTGCTGCGCACCACCAGCGCCAACAGCTCGGACCGCACCTGCCTCGCCATCCGGCTCAGCCTCGTCAAGGTGAGCCGCGGCTAGCTTTACATTTAGCTGCTGCGCACCACCAGCGCCAACAGCTCGGACCGCACCTGCCTCGCCATCCGGCTCAGCCTCGTCAAGGTGAGCCGCGGCTAGCTTTACATTTAGACCTTGTTAGGGTTCCGTTGCCAAATGGCAAAAAACGGAACCCTTATAGATTCGTCATGTCTGTCTGTCTGTTTGTCAGTCCGTCCGTATGTCACAGTAAGAATTACACTGTTGAAACTTGGTAAGTAGATGTATTCTGTGAACCGCATTAAGATTTTCACACAAAAATAGAAAAAAAAACAATAAATTTTGGGGTTCCCCATACTTAGAACTAAAACTAAAATTTTTTTTTTCGTCAAACCCATACGTGTGAGGTAACTATGAATACGTCTTCAAAAATGATATTGAGGTTTCTTATATCATTTTTTTCTAAACTGAATAGTTTGCGCGAGAGACACTTCCAAAGTGGTAAAATGTGTGTCCCCCCCCCCTGTAACTTCTAAAATAAGAGAATGATAAAACCAAAAAATATATATATGATGTACAATAATATGTAAACTTCCACCGAAAATTGGTTTGAACGAGATCTAGTAAGTAGTTTTTTTTTAATACGTCATAAATCGTAAACCGTAATTTACCTTTTATTTAACCAACTCAAATATACGTTGAAGACAAGGTAGTCTGGCAATAATTCCTTCTGCACATGTG
The DNA here is from genome assembly GCA_916614155.1 of Mesoligia furuncula. Taxonomy (NCBI): domain Eukaryota; kingdom Metazoa; phylum Arthropoda; class Insecta; order Lepidoptera; family Noctuidae; genus Mesoligia; species Mesoligia furuncula. The sequence goes on along the minus strand of OU744812.1, from coordinate 26,117,898 downwards.
GCTTCCCTGGCTTCTCATTAACGGCATAACTATGTAAATGTCTATTAACTGCTCTCAAATTACGATGTTAAATTTTTATTTTTTTATTTTTCTTTTACATACTCTTTGACATAATTTCTTTATTATTCTTTATTATTTGACATTATATACTTTTTGACATAATTTCTTTACTATTTGACATTATATACAGACAATTCAAATTTTCACCTCTTTATTAGTGGTTTTAATGGGAATCATAACACTTGGTTTTAGTAGGTTTTTATTAATATTTTTTTTATTTATCCTTTTGATAGATTCTTATTTTGTAAATGTAAGGACTTTGTAGGCCTTATACACTTTAGATCTGTAGACCATTTTTTATTCTATCAAGTACTTGGTACTTGTTGACAGGCCTGCGCTGTCCTCCCATACCTACTGTAATCTGGAAACATTGTAAAAGCCAATTATTTTTAAAAAGAGTAACCGTGGAGTTTCTTGCCGGTTCTTCTCCATAGGAAACGACCAATTGGAACCGTGCACCTAGCTTCTGACGTTTCATAAGTGCCCATGTTGGTTTATGTGAAATAAAACATTTTGATTTTGATTTTGATTTTATAAAAAAAAACATTTAATTTCATAAACATAAACCTTATGCATAAACCCGGATGTTACGGAACCCTCGGTGAGCGAGTCCGACTCGCTCTTGCCCGGTTTTTTTTGGCATTAGCACCTCCAGATACCGAAAAAACCCATGACAAATAATTCGCAATTTTTAATAGCAGCCACCTTGGATTTTGATATTATTTTGGCTGTTGCATCCCCAGAAACTACTATTAGCTAGACTGTGGTATTATTATAGTAATTTCATCACAACTAAACACGTTCAACTGGGACTGGAAATACCATGCAGTCGAACTTATCTGTAAGGTGATTCCCTCGATATAATCTGTAGTAATCACACTAATATTATAAAGGCGAAAGTTTGTGAGTGTGTGTGTGAGTGTGTGTGTGTGAGTGTGTATGTGTGTTTATATGTTTGTTACTTCTTTAAGCTCAAACGGCTGGACCAATTTGGATAAAATTTGGTATGGAGGTAGCTGATAACCTGGATTAACATATAGGCTACTTTTTATCCCGATATTCCCCCGGGATCGACTATTACGCGGGTGAAACCGCGGGGCGCAGCTAGTACAATAATATACAAACACCCGTATACACACTTACACATACAAACACTGTGTTCTGTAATACGCGTCTGTAGAACAGCAGCACAAACGGAAATTATACCATCTTTAATTAAGTTGTAACAATATAATCCTAACTATAATATTGTAAATGCGAAAGTAAGTTGTTTACCTTTTCACGCTTAAACCACTAAACCGATCATCCTGAAATTTTGCATATGCGTTGTCAGGTGTACAGAAACGAACATAGGGGTACCTTTCATCCCGAAGAAAAGTGCTGTTCCCGAGGAAAACAACAATAACGTTATTATGATAATAAATGGCGCCGCCGTGTCTTTCGAATCATGATTGAATTATATTAGAAATAACGGTATCGAGATTTTTGCGGGTGAAACCGTGGGGCGCAGCTTGTACTAAATAAACTACAAATTATTAAAAAACAAAAATATTGCGTCAAAATATTCCTTTGCAGCGCTATCGGCTGGTAATGTACCCAAGAGACTGGCGGCATTGCCACGTTGTATGGCAATGCTTAGCCTCTGGCCGAGGTAAAAGCCAGCCCTTGGGTCACGCGAAGTGTCCACTAACCGTTTAGAGATTTCATAACAAGCCATTATACTTTCGCCCCTTGAGGTTTTCCGCAGCCACAGCAGCAGCGCCAGCACAGCACGCCGAGCCAGAAAGATGGGATGGCGCAATAGTATCGACGCACGTTACGTCTTACACTAAAGGCCTACCCACCTTCCATGGAAATAAAGACATGCCGTCCGGCCTCTTGGCATCGTCGCGAGCCAAACCATTGTGTTCTAATACAGCTGGAACACCGACGGTGACAAGAGCTCGTCGGATGATGTCATCAATGTCCGCGTGCCGCGCCGAGCGACCCGCGCTCCGGCTGCAAGACAGGCCAATGGTGTCCGAGGCTGTTGACATCTTCGCCGCAGTGACAGCGGTGAAGAGAACAGCAAGAAGCTCCTAGTCGCATGGAGTGGACGTCTCGATGAGGCTGTAACCAATTTTAACTTCTATTTTATTACCCGATTGCGTCAGAAGGAGGGTTATGTTTTTCGAGTGTATATGTGTGTATGTATGTATGTATATTTCTTTGGCACGCTCTGTAGCCTAAACGGCTTGATCGATTTCAGCTTAAGAGGTGCCGTTAGATTCGTCTTAACTGTGAGAGTGACACTGGGTATATCATAATTGAAAAAAAAATTAAAATGGCCGATTTTTGGCTCAATGTCTTCAAAAAAAAATTTTTTTTTCTCGAAACCTATCGAGTGGGGTATCAAAATAAAGGGTTTTAAAAGGTGATTACAAAAATATATGTAACTTATATGGTTAAAAGTAATTCGAAGTGACAAATCGTAAAAAAAACGTAGCCAGAACTAAATCGTTTGCGAATTTCACATTTGTGTCAACTTCAAGGCGTTCGTGGTGCGAGTTCCTACATGCTACCTGCACCTCGTCATGGCAGAGGACTTTTGGCCGCAAGGTGTAATGTTTCGTCGCTTCCGCGGACAAGTGCCACACGAAAGCACAAAGACAGTGCTCGAGTGAAGTGTTTTACTAAGGTTTAAGTTTATACACTAACTCACGTTGTACTTTATAATATACTAGCTGTGCCCCGCGGTTTCACCCGCGTAAATGTCGATCCCGTGGGAATATCGAGATAAAAAGTAGCCTATATGTTAATCCAGGGTGTCAGCTACCTCCATACAAAATTTTATCTAAATTGGTTCAGCCGTTTAAGCTTGAAGAAGTAACAAACATATAAACACACACACTCACAAACTTTCGCCTTTATAATATTAGTGTGATATGTTAGTCTGTAAGGTATTTATCTATGGGCCAAAATAGCCTGAAAATAAAGATTTTATTATTATTATAGGCTACGTAACATCACGCTACGACCAGGGGCCGTATTACGAAGTATTAATGCCATCATTTTTCCAGTGCGAAAAAGGGATGGTGCTATCGGACATGTATAGCTCCGTCCCTATCTTACACTGGAATCATGATGGCATTAAACCGTCGTAATACGGCCACAGTAGGAGCGGAGCATCAAAGAAAAATGTTGCCAAAATGGGAAAAAATATTCCTTTTGAGAGTTTCCCTTGCGTACGTTGCGTAAACGGTTAAAGTTACGCAAAAATCATGTATTACGGATTTATTTATTCATTTATTTATATTATTTATTTAAACTTTTTGCACAACAAGGTAAAAAGGCGCACTTAATGCCTTAGGCATTCTCTGCCAGTCAACCAAGGGTGGTGAAGAGATTGGATGGCAGGTGCTTTGGTTGAGAGGAACAATGATAAAAAAAAATAAAACTAGGTACACAAATACATAAATAAGTTATATACACAATTACACATACATACTATTGACTATATATATTTTGGATTTGTTCCCCTTTAAACGTTAAACAAAAGTCCGCGACAGCATAATTATGTCTATCCTTTAAGGTTTACTCACTATAACCTTTTTTATGGTAATCAAATTTGCTCTAAAATAATGCATTATTTGCGAAGGTGTTTTTTATAAACATGATATTAATCCTTATCCAAATAAACGGGTTATTCATCACAAGTATTTAATTTTGAACTAAATTGCCCTTGACGTCATTTGATTTCAATGAATATCTTAGGAGATATCATAGTTTTAAAATAATACTAATAATAAAGCTGGAGAATTTGTTTGTTTAAAAGCTCTAATCTCTGGTAGTATCTGTCGGATTTATAAAAATCTTTTTGCATTTGATAGACCAATTCTTGAGGAAGGCTTATAGGCTATTAAACATCACGCTAGGACCTTTAGGAGTTGAGAAAAAAGTCAGAAGTTTTCGCTAAGCGAAAACGAAGTAATAGCGCAGGTAGGCGATGCGATGCGACGAGGTGGGTTGGGGAACAAAAAAATTCACGCGTACGAAGTCGCGGGCAGAACCTATAAATTATAAATAATATAGTAAACACAAATTTTCGAAAACTACCCTTGAAGGGGAGGTGGAGAGTGTTAAATTGTTTTGAGGAAAGTAAGAACCACGCGGACGAAGTCGCGGGCTAAGTGCTAGTCTTTTATATATATACTAGCTGCTAGGCGCTACTTCGTTCGCGTGGTGTCCTACCTCTTACCCTACCCTACCCCTACTTTACTCCTACACTACTCCTACCCTACTCCTACACTACTCCTACCCTACTCCTACCCTACTCCTACACTACTCCTACACTACTTCTACCCTACTCCTAACCTACTCCTACCCTACTCCTAACCTACTCCTACACTACTCCCAACCTACTCCTACACTACTCCTACCCTTCTATAAGTAAATAAAAGTATTAAAAAAAAAAACGGAAAAAAGGATCCTTTATCCGTCTCTTGGTTCTAAGCTACCTCCCCACCAATTTTCAGCCAAATCGGTTCAGCCGTTCTTGAGTTATAAATAGTGTTACTTACACATCTTTATTTTATATGTATAGATAAAATAGATATAATATATATTTTTTTATTTGATTTTAGTTTTCCCTTAATTAGTTATCTGTTTATTTGTATACAGGGCGTCCTACGGCTATGCCACATGGAGGGAAAGTACCTTGATTATTGTAGATGGAACATTTTACTGAAAGAAGACATTATTTTAATTTAAAAACCAATTTAAACTACATTCATAGATTTTTAAATAATTAACATGGTTGAATCGAACCGGCTACACGAGATACAAAAATACCCTGTAGCTTTATCATACCGATCGAAAGGCTTCATCATAAGGATTATTTTTTGCTAATTAATATAGTGTCAGAAATAAAAGGAAGACCATGAATTTTAACATTGTATATATATACTAGCTGACCCGGCGAACCTCGTACGGCCCCGCCAGCCGCTCTCAAGACGACTACGCCTAAGACCCATGTGCGAAAAGCCTTAGCCCCTTCGCACATGGCGTCGTATCGTAAGAGTATCGTAGAACGCGCGTAGTACGAGAGCAGTACGAGCAGGAACATGTTCAAACAAGTCCGCACACGAGGCGGTGTTGCAGCGTATCGTATGAGGTGTTCATTGTCATTACGATAGTCGTAGCGTACTGGCGTAAAACGGATAGTTCACGTGCAGCACAAACAATATTTTCTTGTAATTATTTGCGATGTATGGATGGATCCAATGAGCACGTCGCTTTCTACTTCTAACGAAATCAAATAACAAGAAATCCTCTTCGTCTGAAGAGAAGGTAAGGTCATCAATAAATTCCCCAAACCGTCAATTCCCGTTCGCGTATCGTAATTACGCTACGCGCACGAGACGCGGAGTGTTCTACAAACGAATCGTCGCCTAGACGTATCGTTTTGTAATATCTCAGTTGAAATCATGGCGTCAAGCGTACCAGATGTGTTTGGGGAATTTATTGATGACCTTACCTTCTCTTCAGACGAAGAGGATTTCTTGTTATTTGATTTCTTTAGAAGTAGAAAGCGACGTGCTCATTGGATCCATCCATACATCGCAAATAATTACAAGCAAAATTTTGTTTGTTGCTGCACGTGAACTGTCTTACGTTTTACGCCAGTACGCTACGACTATCGTAATGACAATGAACACCTCATACGATACGCTGCAACACCGCCTCGTGTGCGGACTTGTTTGAACATGTTCCTGCTCGTATTGCTCTCGTACTACGCGCGTTCTACGATACTCTTACGATACGACGCCATGTGCGAAGGGGCTAAAAGTCAATACTTTGACTAAGTAATTACTTTAGTTGTTGATGAACAAACTGGCCGTTAGTATTTTAGTCTCGATGAGGCTGAGGGGAACTAGCTTAACTGTAGCCAATTTCTACTTTAATTTTTACTTATTTTGATAATTTATACAAATCTAGCTGCGCCTCGCGGTGTCACCCGCGTAAAATAATCCTAGCCGATCCCGTAGCGTAGTCGATCCCGTGGGAACATCGGGCTAAAAAGTAGCCTATATGTTAATCCAGGGTGTCAACTACCTCCACACAAAATTTTATCAAAATTGGTCCAGCCGTTTGATCGTGAAGAAGTAACAAACATATAAACACGCAAACACACACCCCCCCACACACACACACACACAAACTTTCGCCTTTATAATTGGTGAGGCGTGTAAATAGCCTGCACTTTTAATGATTGTTGTGAGAAAAATTTGAAATAAGAACTTAACTCACAAGCGTAATGGCGGACCTCAAAAATAAAATAATTTTCCTATTGATGAATCCTTTATGAACCAATACCAAAAAATTATAGCAGTAAAACATGCCCACGTACCTTGACAATCCAGAGATCCCACTCAGACCCAGGGTGATGGGAAGATATCTCGTTCATGAGCGTGTGATGGCGCGCAGGTCTATAGCCGCCGGCCGGCTAGCAAATCTTCTTATATCGGCCGTTGGAATGGTTGAAACTCCAAAAATCAACACTGCACTATAAGTTCTCAACAAAGCACAGATGCAGGTCCGATTATTTTACGAGTATCATCAAGGTTTCACCAAAAAAGGAATATTCAAAAGGCGGAGCGATTCACACCCGCCATGTCTCTCTCCGGGGCGGGGAACACACTCTCGAAACCGCCGCGAATGCCATTTATCGGTCATCTGGCGAGAAAACTCAAGAAAGTTCCGATACATGGGCGCTGCGACAACGAATATTGGTGCGAGGATTCATCAATTGAGAAGTTAAAATATTTAATTTGAAACACCAACATATTATATTATAGGAAAAAATCCTAAAATGTTATTATTTTATTTTTTATATTGAAAAAAAGCATTGACGCTTCACCAATAATATTAGTGTGATAAGTGCCAAGATACAGGCTGTGTCTAGTTTGGGACCAACGATACCTCCATATTGTAATTTTTAATGTTGAAATAAACGATTTTTACTTTATTATTTATCCATCAATCAAGTAACATAGACTCGTACAATTATTAGGCATACAATGTCAATAGCAATAATTACACAAACAAAAAAAAAACAGACAAACTTTAACTAAACAGTTTTCTGTTAGTTAGAATTTCATACCATGCTACTTGCATGGTAAAGAACTATGTGTAAGTTGTTCCGCGAATGTTTTCACGTCCAGAAGATTAGGTATTTCTGCAAATACATTGCTCTCAAATTGTATGTTGGTTTGTTCAGTAAGCAGTGTGACGAAGAAACACGTTGTTATCGCTCGCAGTCTCGTGTAGCAGTAAAAGTGTGTATATTAGTAAAAAAAACTGCAATTATAATGTGTGTTAGTCCAGTTAGCGGGTAGGCGGCTCCTCGCTATAAATCACAGGCTGTGTAGGCTCGCTCACTACAACATTCTAAAACGCGGCGTATCGGCCAGTGCAGCGCTGGCACCCGGCCAAGGCAGACGATGCATGCCGCTGCGGGGGAAACTTAACTTTACGATCAAGCGCGTAAGAATCGAAGTCAAACGTCGCCGCTTCTGCACGGCAATGCAGTTTCCCGCATATACTCGTATAGAACCCAATTGTTCCATGCAGTTTTAAACCTTACCGCTTTAAACTTAGATGGTATATCGGGTCGTAAGGTCAGCATCGCCACGTGTTAGCTGGTGTCGGTCGTGTCGTGTATTCGCAGTTTCGTTTCGCTTCCTAGTTCGCTGTTGTTTTGGTAAAGGACAAAGGCCCGTTTGATTTATAATTTATCTGCCATCAAGTTTGGGAACTCGGTAAATCGCATCGCATTTCGTTTATCTGCGATATGTTTTTACAGTTTTTTCTTTTAAATTAAGTTATCTTGATGGATACTAGTCTTTTTGTCAATGTATGCAATGTAGTCTATTTGTCAATGTAGCCTCGCATTAAGTGCAATATATCTGCGTACAAATCATGTCACAGCAAAGTCTCATACTTAATGTATTATTTCCTCGCACGTGTGTGTCGGCGGGCGCACGCCGCACGTCGCACGTCCCACGTCCGCGCGCGTTTTGTTTATGTTTAAATTTGCGGCATGCACTGCACTTGATGTCGCGCGCGCATTTTGTTTCCGATGTAACGCCACTGAGCTAACAGATTTATTGCCACATGCATTTAAATATTTTACTTAAAGAAATGCTGGATTCAATGTGTATGCGCTTTACCTGGCGGCTGAGAGTATGTCATGCTCACTCAAATGTCTCGCTGATGGCGGTGCATGTGTTGGATCATTTAGCTTCCATCAAAATGGTTGAGCTGAATGGTGCTAATATATGCGTCATGTTTGTGAACGGGCGCCGTCAGAAAGGACTGGTCATCCCTCTGCTGCCACGGCTTATTTTAATTTAATTTAATACTTGAATTATTTTTTTGTATCGTTTCATTACGGACGCTTTTAAGGTTCTGCATCTTTCTCGCATGCATCATTTTTAACGTGAATGCTGTAACCAAGACTTTGTAGCCATATTATTTTTATTTAAAAGAGTGTCCGTGGAGTTTCTTGCCAGTTCGTCTCCATAGGTAACTACTAAGCTTTGGAGTGGGCAACTAGCTTCATCTTTCTGACTGACCGACCCCTTGACAATTCAAAAGTGGCTGTAATTAGTTTATTTAAAATAAATACTTTGAGTTTGGGTTTGAACGTCGATGCAAATATGTTTTTATTTTTTGTCTTTTTTTAAAGAATAATTTCGTGTCGATACCTTATTCAACATATTGAGACGCGTTTTTTGTCTGAAGTTGTAGCATATCTTCATCTATGACAGCTATATATATGCGCGAGTGCGGTAGAGGACCGTCGCTGTGCAGCACACGCCGTACACACCCGAGTCTGGCGCCGCGCCAGACGCATCATCACACTGTCGTGTAATGAAACCTAGCTATGTAATCATGAGAACCTTTCATGTTTGCACAATTATTTAAGCAAGAAAGTACTCACAACACGAAAAATCCAAGCGGATTTATGATACATTTAGGGTAATAAAACTATCTATATGTAAACTCGATCTGTCTATATAAGTGAGGTGGGGAGTGGGTGTCGCGGCCACAAGCTCATTAAACGCGCGCAGCGGGCGTGTGGCGGCGCCGCGGTCACGCGCGGTGTGTGCGGGGACTGATGATGACTACGCCATGGTTTTCATGTCAGCTGTACATATACTTCTCCAGTCGGCACCTGCATTCGCCTTTTAAAACACCACAATATATTTTAACCCTACTACGTTTTTTCACCTGCAGTGTCCCAAGCAACTGTTTACCTGTGTGTTGCCTTCTCCGGTCATGCAATCACATTAATATTATAAAGGTGAAAGTTTGTATGTATGTGTGAGGGGTTATATGTTTGTTACTTCTTCACGCTGAAACGGCTGGACCAATTATGATAAAATTTGGTATGGAGGTAGCTGACACCCTGGATTAACATATAGGCTACTGTTTATCCCGATATTCCCACGGGATCGAAACATATACGGGTGAAACCGCGGGGCGCAGCTAGTCTCCCATGAACGAGTCTCAGTTATCACGCCAGCATTTCCTAGGCCTCCCTCAGTGACACAAAATATTTTAGTAATATTTGAGTCGTTTATTAAGTGTTTAGGGCAGGGATACCCTCGCACGACCGCACGCACCTCCGTGTAAAAATACGCGCCGCGGATATTTACAGCGCGCGCTCTAAAAATAGAAAGATGTTTGTTTGTGTTTTAAAATACGCGCACTTCACGACGGGGATGCGCTGTCGTTACGAGTTTAAGATCACAATCTACAAACACTGAATTCAAATATAAGTACAGTATTTGTAAAAATACGTATGATATTGGTTTTGCATTGAGCGCAGATTTTGTCACGGTTCGTTGTAAACAATAATATTTGGTCGTACGAGTTTCGATCAGCTGTCAACACACGGAGCTATTCTTGTTTCATGTGACGTGCGCATATGAAACGGTATTGAGATAGCTTCAATAAAGGTGGCGTGCATCTCGTACCACTCGTCTCGTCTATGCTCTGGAACTAGGAAATATAACATTGATCAGAAGTTGGCACTTAACAATAATTATATTATAAGTGTAAAAAGGTGCTTTACAACAATATCTGTAGTGTTTATTGGACGATAAATAAAAATAATGTGCAAGTACACAAATAACTAATAACTTTTGTTAACTAAGTATGTGAGGTCGGCTTCCCACCAATAGTTTAAACAAATTCTACAAAACAATCCTTCCATTTCGATAGTAGTTCAACATACGTGAAGAACGTGATATCGATCAGATCATTCGTTTCGTTCTCTGACGAGTTCGTCACCCATCATTAGGAGCTGTACACCGTGCCGCCCAGCGGAATGCGATCCGCACCACCTTTTGTACACCGCGCCGCGCAGCGGGATACGATCTGCACCATGTTCTGTACACCGCGCCGCGCAGCGGGATGCGATCCGCACCATGTTCTGTACACTGCGCCGCGCAGCGGGATGCGATCCGCACCATGTTCTGTACACCGCGCCGCGCCGCGCCGCGGGATGCGATCCGCACCATGTTCTGTACACCGCGCCGCGCAGCGGGAAGCGATCCGCACCATGTTCTGTACACCGCGCCGCGCAGCGGGATGCGATCCGCACCATGTTCTGTACACCGCGCCGCGCAGCGGGATGCGATCCGCACCATCTTCTGTACACTGCACCGCGCAGCGGGATGCGATCCGCACCATGTTCTGTACACCGCGCCGCGGGATGCGATCCGCACCATGTTCTGTACACCGCGCCGCGCAGCGGGAAGCTATCCGCACCATGTTCTGTACACCGCGCCGCGCAGCGGGATGCGATCCGCACCATGTTCTGTACACCGCGCCGCGCAGCGGGATGCGATCCGAACCATGTTTTGTACACCGCGCCGCGCAGCGGGATGCGATCCGCACCATGTTCTGTACACCGCGCCGCGCAGCGGGATGCGATCACACCATGTTCTGTACACCGCGCCGCGCAGAGGGATGCGATCCGCACCATGTTCTGTACACCGCGCCGCGCAGCGGGATGCGATCCGCACCATGTTCTGTACACCGCGCCGTGCAGCGGGATGCGATCCGCACCACGTTCTGAACACCGCGCCGCACAGCGGGATGCGATCCGCACCATGTTCTGTACACCGCGCCGCGCAGCGGGATGCGATCCGAACCATGTTCTGTACACCGCGCCGCATAGCGGGATGCGATCCGCACCATGTTCTGTACACCGCGCCGCGCAGCGGGATGCGATCCGCACCATGTTCTGTACACTGCGCCGCGCAGCGGGATGCGATCCGCACCATGTTCTGACAACCGCGCCGCGCTGCGGGATGCGATCCGCACCATGTTCTGTACACCGCGCCGCGCAGCGGGAAGCTATCCGCACCATGTTCTGTACACCGCGCCGCGCAGCGGGATGCGATCCGCACCATGTTCTGTACACCGCGCCGCGCAGCGGGATGCGATCCGAACCATGTTTTGTACACCGCGCCGCGCAGCGGGATGCGATCCGCACCATGTTCTGTACACCGCGCCGCGCAGCGGGATGCGATCACACCATGTTCTGTACACCGCGCCGCGCAGAGGGATGCGATCCGCACCATGTTCTGTACACCGCGCCGGACAGCGGGATGTGATCCGCACCATGTTCTGTACACCGCGCCGCGCAGCGGGATGCGATCCGCACCACGTTCTGAACACCGCGCCGCACAGCGGGATGCGATCCGCACCATGTTCTGTACACCGCGCTGCGCAGCGGGATGCGATCCGCACCACGTTCTGAACACCGCGCCGGACAGCGGGATGTGATCCGCATGTAAGATACTTTGAAGTTTCAACGTATGTAAGCTTCTTTGAAGTTTACATGGAAGTCGTACTAAATGAGTGTCAGTGTTCCCAGGAACACGCGGTACATAAATTTAATACTGTTCTGAGCTGAAGCACATCCAGCTACATACTCGTATATAGGTTTCAGTTCCATAGCTGATGCACTTTGTTAAGTTACCGAGAAAGTCCCTATAAGGAAGTCAACTGATAGTTAGCAGGCTGGCGGATCGCGGCGGCATCGCGTCTATTTCTGAATCTATGAAAATATTCGTGTCCCATCTTGTTGGCGGCCCACTTGCGTAAAGACGTAAGAGTTGCGTGCGCCGCGCTCAGATATAGATCTACAGTGATCGGTGTAATGTTTACATTGGTATCGGGATCCTCCGTCGGTCTATATCGTAATGAAATATGTGTGCTGGCGGGTTAGTTCGCCGACGGGCACTTCCGCGAGCGTGCGTCGCAACAGTCGCGCCGCGCCGCGTCTTTGTGCGATACATATCGAAATTACGCGATCGTGATTATCAGTGCGTTGTGTTACGTACACATGTGACGAGTGACGAATTTGCGCTTTGTGACCTTTGATATGTGTTGTTAGACTATTATTTATCTCGGAGGAGTGAACTCACCGCCCGCCGCGCCGCTGGTACTTGTTTGTAGGTACTCATTTAAGACTTCGAGCTCGTTCTAATTCTAGCGGTAGCGTTTCTTATACCCTAAGATGCGCTTTGGTTACTTAAATATAAAATGCAAGATTGGATGTGAATCTCGAAACAAAGACGTATGTAATTTGATTTCTCATTCATGAATTCTAGTTTGCAATCTTTCAGGGGCATACGAATTGAATAACTGCAGTAATTACTATGGCTGCAACGCCGAAATAGCAAAAAGAAGGATCTGTTTTTTAGTAATTTTCATTAGGTAGGTACACATAGTACTATAACAGTAATGCATTTTTGTATAAAACACCAGATTTTGCAGAGTTGCCCCCTAAACAAATCAGCCTGTATAGCGTAGTCTGTTGGCGCTCACTGTTCCTACAGCAGCGGAGTGCTCACCGAAAGTTACACGTGTGCTGCTTCCCAAACAACACGGCTTCGGTGCATTCCTTGCTACCAGTGTGCTCCGATATAAACTTACTCTATATGTACAGCTACTAGATAAATAGTTCCGAATCAAAATGTGACTATACTTTTGGGGACATTTCTATTGCAATTCACATTATTCGCTCTGAATTCCCATCCTATTCAGATGTCGCCACATCAGCCCTATTCACTTAGTCGTTTCTGTTTAGTAAGGTCTGCATTTTATAGTTCACCTGCGAGGCCACAGCAGTAAGTTCCTCTGTTTATGACGCCATCGGCGCTGCCGCCTCGCTCGCTGTGGTCGGGGAGCTCGTGTGAGCCTGTCGGTGTTCTGCGGGGATGTGGCGGTGTCTGTATGTTATGTAAATAGTCGCAGTGAGAGCAGTCGGCACGTGCCGCCTCATTGTCATTATTGCAGTCGCAGAAGTAGATGCTCTTGTTAAAAGTCCTGAAAATTCAGACAATCGGGGCTTTACAAGCAGTCCTCGCATGTAATTATGTTTTGATCTCCCGATGAAAAAGTAATTTCACCAATCTTAGGAGCGTTTAGCGTAGGCAATGTAATTGGAATTCCACTAGTCACCCGCACCGAGTACCCTTTTTAGTGCGCCTCTCATGACACGTGCATAATAGACAACGCAATATTATTGCAGTGTCAGCGGTGTGTAGGATATGTCGCGAACGACTCACGACGCGAGCAAGCGCTCACACAAGCCGCGTCATATAAGTTGTACACAGGTGCGCGGTCCTTGCGCGTCAGACTGTCAGCGTCTGTAGCCTTTTCATTTGAGACAAATATGAATAATATATTTTATGTGCAATAAAAAATATAATATAAATATATATTTTACTATTATTATATTATATATATTTTATTTATAATATTACAGGATATTACCGCGAGGTAAGGTAAAAACCTTACCTCGCGTTAATAACCTGTAACTCCAATGGCTGGCCAACGTTCATTCAGGGAACAATTCGTTCGTTCGATTAGATATACCTATTTTTGAGAAGTTCTGAACTGGATGCTCTAGAAGTCGGTAATAGAGTATAACGCCCTCGTATTGTATAAATAAATTCGTACCGCTCTGTACGTAGGCACTCTCGTCTGGTTCAGGTGAGTTGTGACTCACAGCTAATAGAGCCCAGGTCTAGGTTTCCGTCGAGGCGGTCTACCTACCTATAGACCGTCACGTAGTGCGTATCGTTTCGACAGTCGCACACATCCCGCAGTGTAGCGCTAATGTCACTTAACGACGTCATCACACTCGCTCGCTCACGATGTCGTTTCGTTGTTTGTGCCTTTAATATGTCGTTTAGGACGAGTGATATTCATTATGTTATGTGAGCAAGTCTTAGAGTTTGATTGATAAATTCCTAAAATAGGTCCGACAATCCGTGATTAAAAAACCGGGCAAGAGCGAGTCGGACTCGCGCATCGAGGGTTCTGCAACATCCGGGTTTATGCATAAGGTTTATGTTGATGGAATTAATTTTATTTTTATATTTGAGTCGATTGAATGAGAGGTAAATTGCGTTTACGATTTATGACATAGGTATTAAAAATAAACTACTTACTAGATCTCGTTCAAACCAATTTTCGGTGGTAGTTTACATGGTAATGTACATCATATATTATTTTTAGTTTGATCATTCTCTTATTTTAGAAGTTACAGCGGGGGGGGACACATATTTTGCCACTTTGGAAGTGTCTCTCGCGCAAATTATTCGGTTTAGAAAAAAAAGATAATACCCCACACGTATGGGTTTGATGAAAAAAAATTCTTGAGTTTCAGTTCTAAGTATGGGTAACCCCAAAATTTATTGTTTTTTCTTCTATTTTTGTGTGAAAATCTTAATGCAGTTCACAGAATACATCTACTTATCAAGTTTCAACAGTATTTAATAAACGTTCTTATAGTTTCGGAAAAAAGTGGCTGTGACATACGGACGGGCAGACGGACAGACAGACATGACGAATCCATAAGGGTTCCCTTTTTTGCCATTTGGCTACGGAACCCAAAAAAGTTCGCTTAATGAAGGCAATATTATATCTTAATCATTTCAGCACTTCGACTTTCATTGTGAGTTCTAGATGTAAATATGAATATATAGGTATTTTATTCTTAAACCTGTCATTATGAATAAGGTTTAAGTACAATAAGGTAAAATTGTAAACTCACAGCATGTAGTAGGTTCAGACTACAGAGAAGACCATCTCTCATCTGGCCCAGCTCTGTAAATAGAACAGCGCCGTACGTAAGTCAACACCAGGGAATTATAACTCGCATACATTCATATGTTCATACCTCATGTTAACATCGGTTATATTTAGTTACCTGCGTCTGAAATAAACAGATAACTGAACGGACAGTAGTCAAGGACTGAGTTAATGCAAACCAAATCACGCTTTATAAAGCTGACGCTATTGAATCAACTGCAGCGGTGCGGTGGTGTGGCGGTGCGGCGGTGCGGCGGCGGTGGGTTGCGGCTGACTGTTCACATCGTATTTTGTATTGCTTTTGATATTGTCTGAAGGCGTGTGTTTTAGTTTGATATAAAAGAAATGATTAAATACCTAAATAACAAATATATTGTAGCACTCTATTTAGATTGTAACTTTGCATGCTGAATGAAGTACGCGTAATATGGAAAACCATTTTATCTTTAACTTACTGAACATGGGGAGTGGGCTGTTGTTCACCACGCGGGCCCAGTTCGGGTTGTCTTCGACTTTTGGTTCTTGGACATGCCGGTTTCCTCACGATGTTTTCATTCACCGTTTTAAGAGCAGTATTGATGAAATAAATTACACAAAGTAGTGTGCCTGACTGGGTTCGAACTTACGACTCGTAAGTCTTGGCCGTCACCACTGAGCCACAACTCTACTCTGGATATATTTCATGCAAATAAGGATATTATTATCATGTATGGTCCAATGATCATGTAGATGTTTACTAACTTTACTCTCCATCCTTTACTAACGTGATGCTCTGCTCGATCCTTAGGCTCGCGAGGAGGAGCTGGTCAGCAAGCTGAAGGACATGGAGGTGCTGCGCAAGTGCAAGCAGCTGCCCAAGGGCGAGCAGCCCGCGCAGCTGCAGGCCGAACTCGAGAAGGTACGCACACCCACACACATAGTCTGTTCCGAAGTATCTGATGATCGTGTACACAAACCCTGTTAAGGTTTCATTCTTACGCAATCGCTCACTAAAAGGAATTAGTAACACATTCATCTATATTAGAAGGTTTCAACTTCATATGTCACGTGCCCCCGCCAAGACGAGCCAAGCGAAGCGCAAGGGCACTACAATTAGTAACACATTCATCTGTATTAGAAGGTTTCAACTTCATATGTCACGTGCCCCCGCCAAGACGAGCCAAGCGAAGCGCAAGGGCACTACAATTAGTAACACATTCATCTATATTAGAAGGTTTCAACTTCATATGTCACGTGCCCCCGCCAAGACGAGCCAAGCGAAGCGCAAGGGCACTACAATTAGTAACACATTCATCTGTATTAGAAGGTTTCAACTTCATATGTCACGTGCCCCCGCCAAGACGAGCCAAGCGAAGCGCAAGGGCACTACAATTAGTAACACATTCATCTGTATTAGAAGGTTTCAACTTCATATGTCACGTGCCCCCGCCAAGACGAGCCAAGCGAAGCGCAAGGGCACTACAATTAGTAACACATTCATCTGTATTAGAAGGTTTCAACTTCATATGTCACGTGCCCCCGCCAAGACGAGCCAAGCGAAGCGCAAGGGCACTACAATTAGTAACACATTCATCTGTATTAGAAGGTTTCAACTTCATATGTCACGTGCCCCCGCCAAGACGAGCCAAGCGAAGCGCAAGGGCACTACAATTAGTAACACATTCATCTGTATTAGAAGGTTTCAACTTCATATGCCACATGCCCCCGCCAAGACGAGCCAAGCTAAGCGCAAGGGCACTACAATTAGTAACACATTCATCTGTATTAGAAGGTTTCAACTTCATATGTCACGTGCCCCCGCCAAGACGAGCCAAGCGAAGCGCAAGGGCACTACAATTAGTAACACATTCATCTGTATTAGAAGGTTTCAACTTCATATGTCACGTGCCCCCGCCAAAACGAGCCAAGCGAAGCGCAAGGGCACTACAATTAGTAACACATTCATCTGTATTAGAAGGTTTCAACTTCATATGTCACGTGCCCCGCCAAGACGAGCCAAGCGAAGCGCAAGGGCACTACAATTTTTTCTCGAAGCGCTTCGTCGTTTTTTTGAACCCTCATAACTTGGGTTTGGATTATACCAGATAAACATTTCATTACTCTTAAACTTTAGATTTTATTGATATCTAAAAAAACCCGATTTCGTCACTGACTGATGATCATCAAAACTCTTAGGGTATTTCCTGAAGTCCTAGAAAGCTGAAAGGAGGTGTTTCTTTTTTCATACATTTGTGACCAAACAATGTACCTTATGAACAAAAGTACTGAAATACAGGAAAAAAATCGCAGATTTTGAAAAAAAATGGATTTATTTATACATTTGTACCACATGAAATTGTCGTTCAAAGATGTTAATAACTTGCAACCCATGAATTTATTTGGCAATCTCATGATACATTCTTCCGATGATGCGTTTCGTTACTTCATTTTATAAATGTAACATAAAGAAATTATCCTGAAAATATACTGATTATTATCTTATTTTTGTATTAAATAAGTTTTTTGCATAAATAAGACATTATTTTTGTAATGTTTTCACTGGGGCGACAAACAAATGTCAAGAACTTGTCAAAATGTTGGGAAATTAAAGGTAATTTTGACAGATTGAGACTGAGATCAGACTGTGAACGCTCTTAAAATGAGTAGAATTGCCGCTCTGATAACTTTTTGACAGTGCGATCCATATGGTCTCGTCATGGCAACATTTTACATGAAAATGTTTTGGTGCGATCACTTGTTCCAACAAATATTGTTTCAAGAACATAAATTGTAATTGAAAAATCATCGACGAAAAGCTCTCTTTCATCTGTAGGGTGGTTTAAAATAAGAATTGCGGTTTAAGTATTCAAATAAAGTAACTGCCATTACATACGGAAATCCGTAAGTGATCCATTTGTTTACATTCTCATCAAATACTTTTTGAAAACTTTTTAGTTTGAATTATGCGCGATGTATTAAATGGGATTCAATCTGAAATATCGAAAATAACAGCTGTGTCATATGCAAAGACTACAATATAATGCGGGTCATATGTTTTGACTGGGCATGTCATATTTGTATGACACATTAGGTTTTATCCGATATTTCAGAGTTAGTTCTTTAGTGTTATTGTTAGAATCAGAATCAAAACTTTATTTGCTATGAATGTAGGTACAGGAATAAGATGTTGTACATAAATTAAAGAGATCGGCTACAGTCTACCTTACGGCGTCCAAATTATTACATAAATTAAATTATTAATACAAACAAAGAAAAGAGTGTCAACAAAACAAAACAGAAATTATAGTGAAGTCAATTAATAATAATATAGTCAGTTAAATAAGTCTTACAGGGTCGATTTTGGAATTAATTATAACAATCATAATCTGGATAAATTCATGTCATTTAAAAAGTCTTTCACTGTGTAGTAACATTTGTCTAAAAGTAGTGCAGTTACCTTAGATTTAAAAATGTTTACGGAATAATCTTTATAACCATGAGTTATTTTATTATAAATGACAATTTATAGTTCTTTCTTTGAGTACAGCTGCTTGGAATTATGTTTTAGTTGTTTTACGAGGTCGTTGGCACCGCTTCGTCAGCGTAACGCGTGTCGCCCACGTGGCGTGACGCGCTGATGATGCTATAGAATTGTTGATACACGTACGTACTATTTTGGGGGCTGACTTTTGTAACTTTTGACTTTCAAATAGCCGCAGTTTTTAACTGACGAAAAAACGGAGGAGGTTCTCAAGTCGACGCGTACATATATATATATATATATTTTTTTTTAACAGATGTCGTCAGAATACGCCCGTAAGTATTTCCTCGCTACAGCTACAAAACTCTCCCGCCCTCTTAAGACTGTGCCATTCCGTTGAATAGGTACACAATATTTGCTGATGTAGTGTAATGTTTGAGCACACGTATGTCTGTCATAACTAGCGCGTCGTGCGGCAGACGGGAGAGCGTGGCTAGACTAAACAGCCCTCGAGCTGAGAGGGGCTGAGGGCAATCGTGTCGGCGGCTCACGCTACGCCACTAGTAGGACGTGCAGAAGGTCGGCTCACTGCGAGCAGCGACAACGCAAGCACGTTCATTGTAGACCTCACACTATGTCAAACGAACGACGTCGCCAGTCCGCTCTCTCTCTCTCTCACATGGTCGCGTGTGGACCTTCTGTACAGTCTAGTATTTTATATATTCGTCAGTCTTCGAATTGTTTCCTGTATCAAGTCAGGAAACATAACACCTTTTGTAGTTAGCTACAAAAGGTGTTACCTTAGGTGGTGGTACCGTAAGGTACATAGCAAATTATTGCATAGAAAACTTTATTTAATTACATGATAACAAAGATGAAAGTAGCATAAAGCTTTTACCTGAGTCATTTAGGAAGTATTATCTGCATAATTTTTAATTCAATGACGAGATACAGTCCATCAGAATCTGGATAGAAGTGCTAATCTTCTATCTTCTTCTTCTATAGTCGGGTTAGTTCCACTATTTATAACTCAAGAACGGCAAGACCCCGAATAGCAGAATAACTATTAAAACAGGATATTTTACAAAAAAAAGAAGATTGATTCTGAGGCCATACGAAGTTTGCCGGGTCAGCTACAGCTAGTATAAAATAAATCATTTATTGATATTTGCCGTTGAATTGTTATTTGGCAGTCTTTCTTTCTTCAATCGCAGGATCTCTCTAGAATAATATTTTATGGCCATTCATTGTTAACTAATCATTAGGTAATTGTGGATTGTTACAAATTCTGATGATATTTTTGTTTTCTATGCTGCACCACTGCATCTTGATCCTAAGCACTGAACGAAATTAAATAATTTAGTCTGTAAGTAGCATAATTATCGGAATCACTTACACGTACATACTTCCCTTCACCGTACAATACATACAGTCCGTCTGTTCACGCGTCTGTCTGCCTTCGTATGGCGTGTGGCGAGTGTGTTGCGTGTGACGTGCTCAGCATGCCATTAGCGACAGCTCGGGGTGACGTGACGTATCGATCTAGACACCGTGACATGTGTAAAAAATAACGGTGTGATGCGTGTCAGTTAGTGGGGGTTCCGCATGAAAAACTGTTCACATAGACCAAATCCCGAGTGTTAGATATAAAATCTAACACTAGGGGTCAGCCAGACTTGTATAGATGACAAGAACTCTTAGTTTAAAACAAACTATACGTTCCTGTATACTGCATAATCAGTGTAATTTTGGCTATGCATATGAAAAAACTAAGAGTACCCGTCTTGACAGTTTACTTAACCCGAAAATCGTGTCGAAAGCACCTTCTTTTGTGTTGTTAGTAAAAAAGTTGAATATTCTGCGAACATGTAGGATATTAGTTTGTGTAGCTACCTGGTCCATGTCGGTGGTGTGGCGTGGCAGCTACAAACAAGTCTTCATATGTATTCATGACAAATGCGTTCATAAAAGTGAATGTCACGTCCAGTCCAACTCGCGTCGCATCCGGCCCTTGATTAGGTGAGCTGCAAAAACGCTTAGCTACAATGATCACCCGATTCAGACAGGGCTCCAGACGGGGCACACGGGTGCTCCCTATTCATAGTTACTAAAAGTTGCCCAATATTGTTGTGGCAACGTAATGTAGAGTTGCTGGAATCATTTTAGACACTGACACTTAGCAGACACTGTAGTGTTTTCTACGAAACTCAAAACAAGTTGCTTCAATAAAGATATATTTATTGCGTAACTGTGTTTTTTTTCCAAAATCATGTAAATAAACGTTGGTGCTCCATGGACCGATTGAAATTTGACCAATTGGTATATGGGGAAAATTACATGTTTCCATCGTCCAATTACCAACTGGACTATGGAGAATTGAGAAATGTTCCGCTGCCCAGTTTAATAGTATAGTAAACCCTTGTCCATACTATTTAAAAAAAAAATATCATAAACAATGATTTTTGAAACCGCTTAATAATCATTTATTGAATAATTACGGCATAAAAATTAATTTGTACGAAGATTACAAAAAAAAAAGAATGCTTGTGTAATTGGTGCTTACACATAAGTTTTCTGATCGGGGTCAAGAGCGGGCCCAAGAAGTAATAAAAAAAAAAGAAATGGTCATTTCAAAAGGTTTACTTACTTTCCTATCTTTTCATTGATGATTCTGTTATAATTAACTATACTTAATTAGCTATCATTATTTATTGTACCTATTTATTTATTCAGTTTGATGTGAACCAAAAAATAACAAGAGCTTCTTTGAACCAATAGCATAGGAAACTGGTGAACCTAAGGTTATAATGTTATAATGGAACATAGTTTTGGTTTACGTCCAGTGTTCTCCATAGTCCAGTTGGTAATTGGACGATGGAAACATGTAATTTTCCCCATAGACCAATTGGTCAAATTTCAATTGGTCCATGGAGTACCGACGCAAATAAAATACATTTTCAATTAACAGCAATGTTGCGCAACTTTTGTTTACCATTAACACGAGACAAGACGATACCGACTGATTTTTAATCAGGGTTCAGTCAAAGTGTCTAAACACACTGTGCCGAAGGTACGCGACCGAAGTTCGGCATGATCACGCCTGCAATACTATTTAACGCAACGTAATTTCGGCATAATGTGTCATCAGTAATTCAAATAGCATTGCAGGCGTAATCATGCCGAACTTCGGTCGCGTATCTTCGGCATAGTGTGTTTAGACACAAAGTGTGCTGTTTACAAGTCTGCATCCGGAGTTGTTTGCTTTAAACAGATTCGTGAGAGGACTGAGTCAGTTTGTGCAAGTTTTCATTCAAACTGACACATTAAGTAAATTGACCGTGTTTTTTTTTAGCATTTTCGTACGACTCTCAGTCCCTTTCCCTGAATGTACAGCGCAGTTCAAACGCACGATTCTATTGATATGATAAGATTTCATAAAATATGTGTGGCTGTCAGGCTCAGGCGAGTCTCGCTGCGCACGGCGAGTACATCAATAGCAAGCTGAGCGCGCTCAGCAAGTACAGCGCGCGGCTCGACGCGGCGCTGCAGTGGTGCGGGGAGACCAACGCGCGACTCGACGCCGCCGCCGCGCTGCCGCAGCCGCAGCGGCGTGATGTCATCGACAGCGTTGCTGTAAGTGCTACCTACACACAGACACACAAAAACTGTCTGAACAATTGTAGCAGATTATTCACCAAGGGGATAAAGCAGAATCTTATGTCAGGGGAGATAAATATTGAATTCCAGCTCGCTTAACACAAAGATACCTTTGCCTTACTGTGCCTTTATTCCCTAGAAGAACATTCCACTTTTCACTCCTTCTGCGAGATAATAAAAAGCAATTCGATTTTCGTGTATTTAATAAAAATATAAGTTTTTAAACGATTTTTTAGCTGAGTTCCAATTATAGTTCCAGTACAATATTATTCTCTAGAGCTATATTGAGTTACTTTAGGTTAGGTTAGCATGACATATAACTTGGCAGTATCGAGCAGGTGGTGTGAAATAGGAGTTTGCATTTAGTTGTAATTATCCCCAGGCAAGCGTAAAAGATCGTGAGTCTGAAGTGCGCGAGATCCTAGAGAACTACAACAACATGGAGCGCGAGTGCGTCGCCGCCAAGCAGACCGTAGCGGGCGACGTGCGCGACGCGGCCGCGCGCCTGCGCGACGCTTGCGCCGCCCTGCGCGCGCGCCTCGCCGCCTGCGCGCGCCCCGAGCCGCCCGCGCCGGGGCAGCAGGCGCTGGTGGAAGGCCCGCGCCCCGAGCCCGACCGTGCACAGCCCAAGAGCTCACCGGACCGCGCTCAGAACAAGAGCTCGCCAGACCGCGCACAGGGCAGTAGCTCGCCGGACCGCACACAGCGCAAGAGCTCGCCGGACAGCGCGCACAGCGGTGAGTGGCGCACGCACGTGTGGGGGCCGAGCTTGCTTGAGGCAGTCACCTGAGCACTGTTCTGTATTAACCGCGAGCAAACGATACGGTCGCACACTTAGCGACAGTTCAGCGTACAACGAACTCATTGCGTCACACACCTACAATGACGATGCCTTACATTTTGACAGTTTAACAACATTCATTGCATTATTTACGTACGTACGAATTTTTAAAACATAAGAAAGCAATGGATTACCAATTTTATTCAAGATGATATATTGTGATTGAAGGTGTGTTTGAAAAGCAATAATTGCAGGGTATTTGCCTGGGTGTAGGTCTTTTAACAGCTGAGCTCATCATCATTAGCGTACAGTCAAGAGTACCGTAACGTTTGCTCACAAACTGTAACCGCTAGAACTGTCAGAACGTGTCAGCTTCGGTGATGGTCTGTAGATGTACTGGTGTTGGCAATAAACGATTGGGATACTAACAGCTCGTTTCATTCACTAATATGTATGTATAATCGTTGTTTACTTAAAAATGATAATATTCTGTTGAATGGTCACCTGTAAAGTGCACTATACCGGCGCTGGGTGCAGGTTGACATCGAGCGTCGTTGTAGGCACATATCGCACGCACGGTTTGTTTGGTAGAAGGTAGCTAACGAACAACTAACACTAAAAACAATGTAGTTTGATTAGTAGCAGACAGTTGTACTGTCACATAGTCTAACACTAACACTGCTGTAGTGTGTATATGATATTATCGAATCAAATGCGCCGCTGGTTGAAGCGGATAATGCCGTGATAATATCACGTCATATTATGACGTACGTTTTTTGGTAACAACAATGTGCAATCATATCGCTATTAGCGAGCGCGGGCGGGCGGCATAAAGGGCGAGTGGGGAGGGAGGGGGGGTGTTCGTCACATCGGACGTAGAACTTCCGACTAGCTAATCGGAGGCGAATTAACGACGCACCAGCTACTTATGTAAAAGCGAATCAAGTCCGACAAGTCCTCGAAAATTTTGTATATAATTGTAAGACAGCTGGTTGGCACGTCCAACGTATCATTCTGATAGCTAAGAAATTGGATGCTTCTTAACTTCTGACTGTTTTCACCAGCTAACTGGGGACTGAAGAAAAGGCTTCCAAAAATATCACTTTTTAATGTGACCAATCAAACAAATATATACATAGGTACCTATGCCGAACAATTTCATAAAACCGGGTGACTGTTGTGTCACTGTAGTGCGTGTACTACGGTAGGAGAGGGCGCGGGGGGTGGAGGGGGGAGGGTAGGACGCTACAAGTTTTTTCATTAATTTGTGGCGCGAGGAGACCTCAGTCCTCACTCGCACTGATGCGACGATTTGTACGACGGGGTCTCGTATATAAGAGCAATCCAACATAATACTAATCAGAGAAAACAGCAGCGCGGACCGGTAACACAGACACATAAACATACAGGTAGTCTACGCGCCTGCTCTCGCGGGATAACATACACTCAGCTGATAAGCCATCGGCGAAGTAGCGCGTTCCGAGAGTGCCGCGCCGAGCATCGAACCCCGCACCCCGCACTGCAGCACGTAATGCCTGAATTATTCTCTTTCAGCCATCTGCGCAGTTAATATTTGACGGCAGTCTCGGTGGCCCCTCAGTGCTCATACAAATCTATCTAGGACACCTAGGGTCGTGTAAAAACTCAACGTCTGTCTGATACCTTAAAACTTAAACCCTGACTTTATTTCGGCTTGTAATGCGACCCTCACGGTGTATTAACCGCTTGTGTGCCATAATTACAGTCACAATTAAAAAGCCATCGTGTCTCGCGTAGATCTACGTTCCGGCAGACTAAGGGTTAAGGAAGAACATTCAATATGTATGCAAGGTCACACGTGACATTTCCACGCGACTGTCGCATGCAAATGTTAGTATACGTTCGGAGCATAGAGAATAGAGAGCCAACTTATCTGAAACTGCAATGCAAAAACATTGTTTGGCATTTGTGTTAGTTCTGCGTATAATAAAATAAAAAGAGCGGCAATGAATCATGTGGAGCGCGGGCCTATAAAACGCAGCCGGCATTACGTTCGGTCGGCGGCGCGCGGCGAACAAATCACTCGAGATGAGTGTGTGACGTGCGCGCGACAAACACACGCGTCACACCGCGCGCCGTGTCGACCAAGTGACGACACGATCTATTTGATTGTCTGGCAATCAATTGAATTATGAGCCATTTTCAAAAACGGATTACATATGGTTGTAAATAAATAGACATTATTATCGTCATCACAACCAAAGGGTAACCACAGTGCCGGGTCAGCGGGATTGTCCGAAAGGGTTTCCGCTGGCCCGGAACATAAAGGGCTAAGGAAGGAACACGGGTGGGTTTTAGTCAGTAATAGTCTGACACTCCCTTCCGGTCCACCCAGAGCGGGAGGGGTCATTTGATGATTTCCCATCTGCAAAAAAAAGGGTAACCATGGTCATTGCTCATAGTCATTACAACCGAAGGGTAACCACGGTCATTGCTCATAGTCATCACAACCAAAGGGTAACCACGGTCATTGCTCATAGTCATCACAACCAAAGGGTAACCACGGTCATTGCTCATAGTCATCACAACCAAAGGGTAACCACGGTCATTGCTCATAGTCATCACAACCAAAGGGTAACCACGGTCATTGCTCATAGTCATCACAACCAAAGGGTAACCACGGTCATTGCTCATAGGCCTAACTAGTTTCATATTTTCTGACTGACTGACTTCTTGACAATTCAAAAGTGCCTGTAAATGGTTTAATTGAAATAAATGCTTTGAGTTTGAGTTTACCTGCAAGCATCACCACAACGAACATCAACTTGAAAAAAAAAAATTATCGTACCTACTTCTATAAAGGAACGAATAATATCGTTACACGAATATTTGCACACGTTATCCTAAGTTTATGATGATAGTGCAGTCAATAACATATGCGGGGGGAATTAATATCGGCCGCTACTTGTTCTCAAACAGCAAAATAATAGGAAGGCATCTGCATGCCGAGACGTGAGCTCATTCCCGCTACAAACAGAGCGACGCGGCGCGAGCCATGAGCGACGAGCGACGAGCGGGCGGGTCGGTACTTATAATGTATTTTGTCTTACAATAGGGTTATGAGTTTAGCTTCTAAATAAAACTACTAGGTTGATCTATTCAGATCAGTATTGTAATATTATACAATGAACACCGATAGATCCAACTTAGTCTATGTTCTTGCCATAAAGAAAAAGACATGTTGCGGCGACCCAAAATAAATTGGGAAAAGGGCAGGAGAGTGATGATGAGGATGAATCTTCACTTGACCGTCCAATATACTTCAGGTAATAATGATATCCGTGTCACCTTAACAGGTACTCATTCTTGTTTCGCAAATGGGTAGAACGAGGGTTGTACGACTGAGAAGGCCCGCGGCCTCGCATCGCTTGCATCTCTCCGAATATTCTCACAAAGCTTGTAAATTTCCTTATTATTAGCGTGTTTGCGACTAACGTTCAGTTGAGCCGGAATGCGGCGTACTACTCGCTTACATTAACGACGCTCGAGCGGAGCTAAAAGCTAAATATTTTCGCCGAACATCTCGCAACGGTTCCTTTGCTTATTCATTTCTAGCGAAGCCTAGAAAGTGGGCCGACTGAAAGAGACACGGCCTACTTATCTGAGAACGTCGCTCGAAGACGAAAAAACTGGAATAACAAACAATAGGCGGCGTGCGCATTGTGGCGCGCGCGAGTAGGCGCGGCGGCGCGCACAGAGCGCATCTGGGGCGCGCGCGGTGAGAAGCGCCGTAATCAGCGCCAACACTCGCTGTTTCATTTGTAACTGCGATACTACTCACAGAAACGGTTTCGTAAGAAACTACTACTATCACGGTCTGGACTTTTGTCGCGAGAGATGCGACACTAACAAGTGAGAGCCCGAGATTAATATGGAACTAGAAACCACTCGTTAGCTGTTAGCTGGCAACACCGACCTGCCCCAGGTGTTGGTGATGCGGTAATGAATAGTTTCGTTGGTAGCTGTAATAAAATGCTTCGGCGAGGTGACCTCGACACGATCGTGCTTTAATGAAGCCGCACCTGGCGATTCATCTCACGAATATAATTATTAACCGAATATTTGAGTGTTGTATTAGAATTCAAGCAAAGTCGATAACATGCAATTTCGCCAAACGAAGTGCCAATCGGTAGGCAAGAGCTAGGGGTGACGATGATGCCTATTATGGAAAAATTACTTTTCGATATTTGAGCAGTAAAAGAAGACACAATTCATTGACTCTCTCTAAAGTTCGAAGTGAAGTAGTACAAGTGGGGGAGGGTGAGGACCTCATTGGCTTGGCGTTTGTGCATAATGGTGTACTTTCTTTTCAAACGGGGAGAAGTACGTATTCAGAAAAATTAAAGTTTGGAATTAAGTTATTTTTTTTTATAAAAACGCTTTTTTATTTAGGTACTAAAAAATAATGTTAATGAATAAAATGCATCAAAATAAAATCAGGCAAAGTGTAGAATCTCAAAGCAAGCGGCAAGCGTCACGCGCGTTGACGCGATTCCGAAAATAGTTGCAGCGGCTACACACGCATCGTGCACACGCGCATCGTGCACACGCGCCGCCGCCCCGCGATGCGCTTTTAATCATCCCTGCGAGTGTGTGGATAACGTAGCTCCATTGTATGATATTTTAGAGAGCCTGTAACATCAAATAAAAATTCAATGCAAAAATGTGTCAGTCAGTGTGATAGTACTAGGTAACTGTCTGACCGCTCGTGGTTGCTCCAAGTCGCGTGTCGTGCGTTGCTTTAGTGTCCGCGCCACACTCAATGTCTGTACGCCATTTTCGTGTGTGTGCCACAAGAAATGCAGCAAACGAGTAACAGTTTATCAAGGAATGTAGGTATGTGGTGTACTCTCGTAATAATACGAGATTAACTAAATTTAATCGTAAAACAAATGCTGGCTTTATTGGGTTATTAAGTAATATAAGATACATTTTGAAGACCTGTCATGTGGGAATCTGTCATATCTACCCTCGACTTAGCCACTTCTCGAGGTGAATCCTATTAATTTGTGATCACGCAGAATATGAGAGTAGCTCGCAGAAACGTTGTATGAGCCTCGCGACCGTTTCCGGACCGGACAGACGTCGAACAAACGCCGATGGCCGCCACCGCAGTGCCCTCACCTTGACACCGTCTCAAACACAGTCGGCAATGTTGTGGTTAATGTAATACATACGTATCAACGAGATGAGTTGAGACTTACCCCAGTGAGTATGTCTCAACTCATCGCGTTGTTAATGGTTGTGATGCCTGAACTAGTGTTCACAACAATTGGAACTTGCAGGCGTTATTTAGTATAGGCACCTTTTACTAACAGGGAGCTGCCCTCCATGAGGCTATGTTTTCCGTAATCCGTGACCGGAAATACTTAACTCGTTTACTTGTGTTACGTATTAAGATGGAGACAATAATCAGATCGAACACGTACCTCTAATCTTAACTTTAGAGTAGGTAGGTGAACCTGCAGGTAACTCGACTGACTGCCGCAACTCGCCGCGTCCCGTACCAAACCGGCGCGTGGCGTACTAATACATGAGAGAAACAGGAAATACGCGAGCACCACGTCAGTGCGGCGCAATGCACCACAGCCACGCGCTTTGTCAGCCAAGAGGCGACAACACTAAATTGTGCGGTCGATATCAACCTTAACATAGAGCAATATAGGCGAAAACAGCACTTTCCGAGATTAGCAATAAATATTGTACCAGAATATCCTTGAATTTGTCGTAGACTTGTATGTTTAGGTACAACAATAGATGTTATTTGTTATAATCACCGAGTTGGCAATAAATGTGCAGCTCGGTATCAGGACTGTTGCGCGCGGTTGCTCTGCGTGCATCCGAATGTGCAGCTCGGTGTGAGGAATGTGTCGCGCGGTTGCTCCGCGCGGATCCGAATGTGCAGCTCGGTGTGAGGAATGTGTCGCGCGGTTGCTCGGCGTGGATCCGAATGTGCAGCTCGGTGTCAGGAATGTGTCGCGCGGTTGCTCTACGTGGATCCGAATATCCAGCTCGGTGTCAGGAATGTGTCGCGCGGTCGCTCCGCGTGGATCCGAATGGTGTCGGAATGTAAAAGTTTTATATCACGTGGTGTTTGTTGATCATTTTTAATGTACTCTGTGTCGGCATGCTGTAATGTGAGAGGAATTTAATTGTCGGCGGAATTCAGTAACGGTAAAAAAGGAATTTTGAGTTTACAAACACCTCGCGCGGTGTTAACGCTAATTGTTCAAATGTGCGTAAGTGTTTAGCAAAAAAACAAGAGGCGTCCAACGTACATTCAAAAGGAGTTCGTAAGTTTGATTTGCAAAGTTTTGAAAGTAGGGACTTGTCTCTAAGTACCTTAGAGGCAGGTACTTACTTTCATAACATACTTAAGAGCGTTTACGCCGTACGGCATTTCATACAAACTTTCAAGCCCTTGTTTTTCGAAATTAATGAACCGATTTTAATGAAACTTCCTACGCATAAGCAGGATACAAAGGTCTAAAAAGTTAATAGAAAACATTTTCAAAATGTCTTATTTAAATAAAGATAAATGGAAATCTCTGTTTCTATAGAAAGTTTAAAATCGGTCTAATTTGGCTGTAACACTTATTTTCGAAAATGTTCTCTACTAACTTTTTAGACCTTTGTATCCTGCTTATGCGTATGAAGTTTCATTAAAATCGGTTCATTCACTTCGAAAAACAAGGGCTTGAAAGTTTGTATGAAATGCCGTTCGGCGTAAACGCTCTTAACAAATTATTTTAATGGGCTCGTTTAAAAATTACAAAACATTGACCAGTAAAAATACTTTTCAAAAGACAAAGAATGGTTTTAGAGTTGCTGCTCAGGTAACTTTATAACATCCTAGCAGCGCCCCGCGGTTTCACCCGCGTAAGTTTCGATCCCGTGGGTATAGAGGGATAAAAACTATCCTATGTCCTTCTCCGGGATGCAATCTATCTCTCTGCCAAATTTTATCGAAATCCATTCAGTGGTTTAGGCGTGAAAAGGTAACATACAGACAGAGTTACTTTCGAATTTATAATATTACTTAGTTATGGATTGCTAGGACAAATAATTATGTGACAATTTTATAGCGTAGAAATAAATATAAACGTAATAAACTCCTCTAAAGGGCTATATTTACCAGAATACAAATGCGTGTCGGACACAGATGCTTTTTATATCGCCGCAGCCAAGAGGCGCTCGAGACGAGCGGCGTAGAGGGCAGCACTTGTGCAAGTGCTGTCGGGGCCTTGTGCAAGTAATGTTGTGGCTACTGGCCACGACACCACTAATAGTAGCCGCAAGCATCATTATAACTTTATACTTTAAATTAGTGTAGCCTCCACCCGTTTTTATCCTAATGGATGTTGGAATAAAACGAGCGTGTACAAATATAAGTTTATTACCCAGCAGGCTCTAATGGAGGCACACAAATTTGTAACTGTGGGTTCAGGCCCGTTTGTTGTCACCTCTGCAGAGATAGGCACTTCCCTGCAGAATTCCGCCGAAGACGCCCAGGCCGGGGATGGTAGGTGGCCGATGACCTTGAAGCGTACGGCGACGCGGCTGTCTGGCTTGCACGGTGACACCAACAATGTGCGATGTAAACTCGCCGTAGATCCTGGAAACCATGGTTTCACGGGTCTTAGTACGGGCCCTTATAGCCTCCGTCCTGGTCTAGGTCCACCTATGTCACCGAAGGAAATGCCTATGCAATAGCGTAGTAGTATTGACGTGACGGAACTGACCAGAACGGAGTTTACATAAATAATTAAGCGACTAGGTACACAAAAGAAAATACAGAGCCAACACAATACCCTTCTTTAGGGTTACGCCGCAGTCGGGTAAAAAAGTAAATTAAGCAGCAGCGGTTAGAATTTGAAAATTTTCATAAAATATTTAAATTGTTTCATAATAAAAAATTGAAGGTAGAAGAAGAAATATTTTTTAACGGCCAGAAATGTAGAATTTAGCAATTTAGAATTGAAAAGGTGCATACTAGTTACTTAATGCGTTCTACTGCTAAAAATAGATACACAACAGCTTAGAAAATGATATGAAATTAGGTATACGATTTGTGTGCTATTCAAAACTGACCCTAATTCGGGAATAACAGGCACTTACACTGCACCGAAGAATTATTTATTATTAGGATAGGATTACGTATGCTAAACTAATATCGAAAAAAATAACGATCGTCTCGGCTAGTGCGCTCGAGAGGTCGTAGTATGAGGATGCAATACGTCTACTCAGAGATCAGTCTAGAAGCGACTGGCCGCGGTGCGCGGGCGCGCTAGTCACATATATGAAGCGAACACTCCCCGCACTCCATACCGCTGCGTTCAGAGACGTACACCCTCAAAGAACAACATTCGTAGCATACGTTTGACATTTAATAATAAAACAATGAACAGTCATGTAACGTTCCGTTACATTAGGCCAACAAATTAAGGCGGAGATCATTTTGATCACTGTGCCATGCCATCATTCTTGAACCACAAAACACGCATGGCCAGGCGCCAGCGGATTCTCAATCATTCACATGGTTTTAATTCAACATCTTCAGTATCTTTAAATTAATTGACTTTAAATTGTATCATCATTTCAACAGCCTACAAAGTCATACTCACCTTAGATAGCGGCTTTATGTCAGTGTCCGCCTAAATCGTCAGCAACCTGTATTCGGTCCTAAGTAATGTATTGTAATTGAGCGCGAATACAGTCTGCTCAACAAGATCAATCTAACCGGCATTCAACTCGTTAGCGGCGGGCGCGTTAAGGGCGCCGCACACTCGTCCGCTCACCGCATGAATCATCGCGCGTAATCGCATGCACTCTTATTCGCGCTCATTATGTTATGCTAATAACGCTCGTGTGGGTGAGGGGCCAAGCATGCATATGCAACAATGTGCGGGATGTCGGGGCCGCGAGGGTCAAGTGACGACTTTATTGAGAACTTATTCATTTTGCCTATAATAGTATCTGTGTAATGTTAATTGAAGCTAGTTTGTGTGGTCTTGGATGGGTCTTGGTTTCCGGTGGTGGTTGCTTGTAAAGGTAACGTAAAGAAGATAAATTAATCGTTTTGCAAGATTTTTTTTATATATTTTTTTTGCTTAAGTATCTTATTTTTTCTCTTTCAGGTAAGTACTCCATAGATTGTAATCCTGCCTACACCGGTAAGATATTAATTTATCGTTGTCACGGCAGCGGAGCGCGCGAGCGGATCGCTCGCCGCTTCACAAACTCAGGCTTAGCGCTCAAACACCATTACCGACACGACGGTTGTAAAAATGAGAATTATTTGAATTTGCAGCTTTTACTGCACTCGGGTGCAATGAAATCTTTTATAAATCTACTATTATTCGTTTGCCGAGTGTCCTCGCAAATAAAGCTTGGAACGGATTTACGAGTTTGTTTAAGACAGGCTTTGTAAAATAGTTTAACCTAGATTTACTTATTCTTTGTTTTGCTGCCAGCAGTGTGGCTGTGTGCCTCTACGGTATTCAAAGAACTGTACAGATACTTACCTACTCTAGTCCTTGTCAGTGGTACGAAGCGTCCAGCCATACGCAGCTAACCGCAGCCAGTCGGGCAGTCTCCGGCTAAACGGAAAGCCTCTTAACAAACAGTTAGGATCTAATCACGTATTCTCAATGAAGCTTTGAGGATAAGCCCACCGCCGGATCGCCGCAGGCGCCGCCTCGCTCCCGTGCTGCGCGTGCACACAGAAGGTTGATGCCAGCCTGTCATTATACCACTGCAGGGTAAAGTCCTCTTCTCATACATTCTCATCGATGAGCACGTGTACTCGAGGCGGACAGACCCCAGGAGCCCCGAGGGGCAATTTTCGTAATTTTAAGAACGTTCACAATCTGATCTCAGTTACAATCTGTCGAAAATACCTCTAATTTCCCTACATTTTTGACAAGTTTTTGACATTTTTTTGTCGCCGAGATGAGATTGCGACTAGATATTGAACGTTTTTAATTACGAGTATTGTCCTTCAGGTCCCCTCACTGATGGCACAGGTCCCCTCGCTGATGGCCCAGGTCCCCTCACTGATGGCCGATGTTCAAAACAAACAGAATAATGATAGAATATAATCCAAAAGCGTTGAATCGGCTGCTTCACTGTCCTGATTTGCCTTCTCTCACTCAGCTAAGCTCCGCTTGTTAGTCAGTACCTCGTGCACCTTCTGCCGCGTCACGTGCATGTGGCGACGCGCGTCGCTCGGCCTCGTCCATTGTTGTACACAACATGCGCTCACTATCATCAGATTTAGCCGGATATCCGGCCAAACGTTAAATTATGCTGCCTTAGATAAGTATTTATGTTAGCGCGCTCTTGTACACATATAAACACGTACATTAGTGATTGGGGAACCGATAAGACTTGATGAGGATCTCCACTCGGCTCCCAAGACACTTAATATACTTATTTAGGTAGCTTCTGCCCGCGACTTCGTCCGCGTGATATTTCACCCTCTTAGGGGTGGAATTTCGAAAAACCCTTTCTTAGTGGATATCTAGGTAGTCTTCACAAAGAACACACCCTTCAAATTTCATGTCTTTAGGACCAGCGGTTAAGACTGTGCGTTGATATATCAGTCAGTCAGGACTTTGAATTTTATATAGGTCTAAGTATAAATACCGAGTTTCGAGTTAATAGGGACGCGTTTTAAAATTCTTCCATACAAATTTTGACAACCCCCAATCCCCCTTTAGGGGGTAGTTTAGAAAAAAAAAATGCCGAGCTTCACAATTTACTTACATCAGTATACGTGCCAATTTTCAAGTTTATTAACATGAATAAGATTTTTCATATAAACTGTATTCCCGCTTCTCTCCCCCACAGGGGTGGAATTTCGAAAAATTGTTGGAATATGTTCATTACTTAATTCAAAGATTATTTATACGAATTTTTGAGTTAATCAAGTCACGCAATTAATTATAAATTATAAAGGGGGTAGTTAATTTATACAGGGGATCTTCCATCCCCTGTATAAATTTACCCCCTTTCACCCTGATAGGGGTAGATTTTCAAAATACCTGATACACGTTATTCTTTATTTTTCGTCTTAAGTATAAATACCGATTTTCGAGGTAATCGGACCGCGCGTTAAAATTCTTCCATACAAATTTTGACAACCCCCAACCCCCCTTTAGGGGGTAGTTTAGGAAAACTGCAAATTTCAGCTCTCTAGGTTCAGGGTTTGGGCTGGGCTTTGATGAGTCAGTCAATCAGTCAGTCAGTCAGGACTTTTCTGTTTATTTATATACATTAAGTCCTCCGGATCGTATTTCGGCCACGGCGGCCAATCTCAACGGAGACTAGCCTTCGGCGCGAGAGATATTATAGTGCAGGCGCGTGCGCGCAGACACAGGTGCACTCCTCTTCCCTCACTCTCATAGTCCGATGGGACGGCAATCCGACACAACTGGGGAGAGATTAGGCGCAGGACCAACGGTTTAACGTGCTTTCCGAGGCACGGCGGTATCACACCGCCAACTTCCAAACTCCAGGCTGTTACTAAGAAATTCCTAATAGTCAAACTCAATAACACTTTGCTCGACCCGGGAATCGAACCCAGGACCCTCGCTCAGCAAGGGCGCTTGCAACTATTGCAGTTATTTATA
This sequence comes from Mesoligia furuncula, assembly GCA_916614155.1. Classification (NCBI taxonomy): domain Eukaryota; kingdom Metazoa; phylum Arthropoda; class Insecta; order Lepidoptera; family Noctuidae; genus Mesoligia; species Mesoligia furuncula. The sequence continues at coordinate 26,083,106 of OU744812.1, read as the reverse complement.
CTCAGTTATCGTAGGAAACGTATAGCTTCCATATATTGTTAGCAATTACTCAACTTTCACGTCTCGTCAAAACATCTGACCTTTAATATTACCAATAATAACGTCAATTTATAATGCACTAGCTTTTGCTTGCGATTTCGTTTGCGATCCAAGTTGAAAAGTAGCCTGTGTTATTTTTATCCGATTACGGCGAAGCAAAAAGGAGGGTTATGATTTTGACCGGTATGTATGTATGTATGTAAGTATGTTCATCTGTACTCTCATAACTTCTAAACTACTTGTCATAATTTCTCAAATGAGGTATCGTTGGAAGTGTCTTGTCCGTCCGCTGGTTATAGGCTATGTGACGTCACAATCAATTGAATATGGCGCCCTACATCGGACAAAGTCATGACATAAAATTGTCTTTTAATCATCCCGTGTTGGGTATCAAATGAAAGGGCCTAATTAGCACATTTAAAAAATATATATAATTGTAAGCTGTTGCTCACGGCTTTGCTTGCACGCCCGCAATAATTAGGAATCCTACTAATATTATAAACGTGAAAGTTTGTGAAGATGTTTGGATGTTTGTTATTGAATCACGCGTAAACCGTTGAACAGATTTGGATGAAAATTGCCAAATAGACCATTTCCTGGATATACCTACCCGTCTGCCTTCAAAGCAAGAGTCTGCTGGGCAAGCTCGTTCCACCATAGACCTCATCTATCGCTTACCATCAGGGTCAAGAGCGGGCCCATTAAATGATAAAAAAAAAATATAGGATACTTTTTATCTCGATATTCCCACGGATCGAAACTTACGCGGGTGAAACCGCGGGGCGCTGCTAGTAATTTAAAAAAATCACGCCTCAGATTTGAGCCAAACATATTTATGTACTTATAAGTTTGGTATATTACCTAGGTACTTAAAAAATAATAAAACCTAAACAAAAAAATAAAAGCGGCTCTGCAAATACTTTATCACGAAATTCTAACCCCAAAATAATTTAAATAAAAACTACTGAAAAATCACGTTCTAAAAGGTATGAAAAAAAAGTAAGTTTAAAAACTAAAGCCTGACTACTGAAAAGGATGAAACAAGAAAGTACCTTCCCGTGGTCGCATGCCGCTGTACTAACATACTTCTAAGCTATGGTAGCACACGTTTTCACATAAAAAAGTAACTAACTCTGCCGTAACAGCTGCAACAGACTGATCTAGCCTGCCAGGCGGACATCAGCTGTATCCTAATATAAAACATGAAAGTAACAGCAACACGGCGGGGGGCGAGGGGCGTGGGGGATACGGAGGGGGCATGATGCCGCGTGTACTTGGCGACACACGAATGGAAGCTGTTTAATTAAGAAACAGACATCCCCGCAAGTGTGGGTACAGACAGCGACTAAGGCCCTAACCTAACCCTACAAGTAACATTAGTTTTGTCGCCGACTGTACTATCGGAGACAGATACCTACCTCACTAGTCACAAGGTACGTACAGCCCTGCAGCGAACCGACTCGAACCCCCGACCCTTTGCTCATACTCGTGTCAATTGCGTAGTCAATTGACACGAGTATATCTCTACAGATATTAGTTTGTGTTTGTTTACAAAGTTATGAACAAGTGAAATGAACTGAAACAATACGCTCATGATACGTGAACTGATTATGGATTACGACAAATTAATGTTTTCAATGTATTTTAACAACCATGTTATTTTGCCACAAATGGTAAACAGTGGTACATTACCGAAACCACAAATGTTTTTATAAGTTTTGAGTGAATACTATTAGAATAACATTTAACAAGGAATGAGTTCACTCGTTCATGTACATACCTACTAGGTATACATAGGTTACATACATAGGTTGTGGATGAATACTATTAGGATAACATTTAACAAGGATTTAGTTCACTCGTTCATTTACTTTTACCTACTATTGGTAAGTTGTGGGTGAATACCATTAGAATAACATTTAACAAGGGTTGAATTCACTCGTTCATGTATACCTGCTGTTGAACAGTTATAGCTACATACACGACTATAATTTGAGTGAATGTATTGTCAATAGTTAAATGTTCTATTGTAATCAGTAATGGCAGTGATCGAGCCCTCTCCGGCGGCGCTCGATTTCAATTGCTTTGATTCACCCATCAGAGTCGAGTGCTATCTATACCTAATACTATACACTACACAAAGGACGTACAGCTATCTATAGATACCTAATACTATACACTATACATAGGATGTACACTTGTATAGCAATTTGCAAGCTGCAATAATAACATTACGCCGTCACGCTTGTAATCCTCCGAGCAGCAGTAAGAGGGGCGAGTACGTAATTTATAGCGTGCACTTCCAATATGGAGCTATATAAATAGGAGCTCTTGCTTACGGAACAACTCTACTGATGTTTTTGGTAATCCCGTGAGCTTTCGATGCTGAACGCCTTATTTCGAATTGCAACAAAAACATATAGCGTAGCATTCATTTTGCGTCTACGTGTCGGCGTAGCATGCATCATTCATTTTTTAAAACGGTCGTAGCACGCGCGTAGCAAACTGTCGTAGACTCGTAGCACTCGAGCTGCTACACCCGCTACGAATATGCTACGCATTTATTTTCGTAGCAACTTTATTTTTTTTTCTTTATACTCTGCAATGTTTTTAATATTCCTGGCGAGTATTTATAAAATAAAAGAAATCCGTTCGTACCTAAGTTATGAGATAAAAAGTCATAAAACTTAAGCGGAGTTTTATTATTAAGGACGACGTTTATGTATTTTTGTGTCAGCCACTAACTTTTATGAGAAATATCCAATGTTTCACGTAGTCGTGTACCAACAAAATTGTAGTGGAATTATTTTTAGATTCTTGTTTAGGTGGGTGTAAAAAAGCAATTAGGTAATAACACGCACAAGTAGTTCATCCCCCAACAATGAAACACTTTAATATTTCACATTACATATAATGTGAGTGACTTGCAGTAACTCAAGTCAGCTGCCAGTCCACTGTCTGACGTCTGAATAGAACCTTCCACACCGACGCCTTTACAAAGTCTCAAAGGAACATTAATATCTCACAAATCGCATCACTTTAATACTATCAATTGGCAATTCTTATCTAAAACGCAGAAAAAAGGAAAAAAAAGTTTCAATCTCTTTGGATCCAATCCTTCAACATTCCGTGCACGGGTGAGCGCTTACAGGCATTCAACTAGCCAGGTGGGTTGATGCGGGGCGGGTGCGTGGCGCGCGCGTGGCGGCTGCGGGGCGGTGACGGGACATTTTTCCGCCGTGAATAATATGCACATAGCGGACACAGTGATTTATCGCCGCCAGTCGTTTGTATGACTGCTGTATTTTGTTCAGCTGATCTAATCAACTTCCCGTGTGTGATAGTGTATTTGTTAATGAATATTAATTAACATCGACCTGTGTGTGACGTATGTGTGGGGAACTTCCTGCAGATTGAGCGTCTCGTGGGTGTCATTACATACGCAGTCGTGTGTACCCACAACTGGTAGTAGACGGGTGACTGTTGGCACTATCTTCTCTTCAGCGATGAGGTCGTACATGTCCTGATAACTGTAGTGTGGTGTGGATCACCCTTGCACTATTCGGTCTTTGTGGGTTTTTTTTATTCGTTTCGAAACTTTACAAGCTTAACTGAATTTCAAGAAATTCCATAAAGATTATTCACTGCGCTATTTAGGTCACTAAAAACAAACCTCGCATCGAAATAAATGTTAGTAAATGCGGGTAGTACTGTGCGGCGCGTGAAAGTTAGCGCGCGGCGAGCAAACACGTTGAACAAACATGCATTGCCGACGAGCCGCTGTAGACGGACAGTTTACAAACATCCTTAACTATGAGTCACACGCCGCTGAGGAGGCCAGTGCACGCTGAACTGTTTTTATAGTAGTTTGATTGAAACAGCTGCTGCAGATAGACGGAACCCCCCGACATGCGAGCGTCGCGATCAAACTTCACTATCACTTATAATACAGATTGCAAAGCTTCCTATAGTAATTTACCGCAGCGTCTGAACTCACTCGCCGGAAGCATTACTCTATCGCCATCGAAAAAACGCATTGAAACCGTGAAAAAACATCCGTTTGGCTGGCGTCGAGCGGGCGTCAATGAAACAAGGCGACATTCACTACGCGCCAGGAAAAGTCACCTGAGACAAACATACGATTTCTTACGCGTGTGAGAGGGAGAGAGGACAGTAGGGGATAATTTCCCTCTCGTTTGGGCGGGCGGCAGCGACAGTGTGACTGGGGCGGGCGCGCGTGTCGCACGCGGCTGACGACGCGCGTGCTGAGCGTCACGCGCGGGCGAGTGAGTGAGTGATGTGACAGTGACGACCAGCGGGAAGCAGAGCACAAGTACACCTTGTTCTGTACTATAACGTCGCCGCTGTTGAACACAAGCGGTAGTTGTGTGTGGAAGTGAGCGAGCAGCCGGCGAGTCTCTCGTGGACGATACGTACGTACCAGCTATTACTTTATTGATTTACATGAACAACAACAACATAAACATTCACACAAATCACGTGATTTTATAAACAAACTCCTGTTTTTATTGTCACAATAAAGTTCAACTCACATGAGTTTCGAACTACGTTTTGTTTCGATAAAGTTTCATGTATTCACACTAACTTCACAGTTGGTTAACTTCAGTATGTCCGTGTAATATAATAACGTAACGGTTGATTAGTTTTCAATGAGCCACTATCGCAGTACTCATGCGCTAGTAATTAACTATATGTAATTGTAGCACTTAATGATTATAATTACAGAACACTGAATTATATACCTAATCAGTACAATTGTAAATGAACTAGAAACTTAGCACACTGGTGTTCACTTCTCGATAAGTGGAGTCTTTATCAATGGTCAGTTCTCTGCATAAAGTGACGGTTGTCACTGTTCACAAGTGAACCATAGCACCACGGAACCCTAATCCAAACATTGCAATACAGCTAATTTCATCTTAATCGCTAAATCAACGGATCACAACATTTATTGTACAAAGTTCGGATCAGCATCAGCACTTTGTCTGACCGAGTTACGAGAGATAGCTGCATCAACAACATCACACATGGATGACGGAAGGCACACACACTAAACAAGCATCTATGTGTATTTAGTTTATAATTAGTATATAAGATGTAAACTTTGTAAATAAAATTAGTCATCAAGCTGGAGTCGTGTTTGATTCCTCTCCGTCGAGTTACCCCTCACTGTGGCCAAGACACCTTTAGCCATCAGTACGATCGATCCTGTGAGTCTGTGGGATCGGCAGTGAGATATCCACCTCCTGTGTACATTGCACCTGGTACACTTACCTTGCCTTCCTACCCGCTCCGGTCTGTTGCCTTAGGTCGCTGGTAACAGGCTTTCCTGCCCACACAACAGTACTAGTACGTTGTGTTATGGTTTGTATGTTAGGGCTAGGGCGTTAGGGCTGATAGGGTACTAGGGCTAGTCAGACAGGTAGGCATTGAATTGTAAGAGCTAGGTTGTAGGCGTTAGGGGCTTAGGGGTAGGAACTTAGGTCGTTATTGCCTCTATCTAGCCACTCTGTGTTCATAGGGAGCGGCAGTTGTAGCACACTCAATAAACAACTAGCAGCTGTCTGTGTGCACATTTTGGTCCTTCGAGCCGGATCTTCCCGGATAACCGCAGTCCTTTCATTCCCGTAGGTCGGCTGACAGACTTACCAGACCAGGGTTCGGGGGTAGGTGAGACACTTAGCTGCCATTCGTGCGGTAGCGGATCGGAAACCGACCTCCCACAAGCGGGTCTCACCGGTATTTTGAGAAGTCGCACTTATCGCAACGAGGGTACAGATCGCAGCTAAGTGTCCTATACCTGAGAAAAGGCTAGGGCAGTTAGGGAAGAATGGACGCACAAGAAATAAATGGAATCATAAGAAGCCAGGAAGCGGATTACAATGAAATTAGACAAATATTCACCAACATCAAGAAAGACTCGGCGACGAGAAAAACTCACAAATACATCGCAGACAGGAAAGCGCGACTCACAGAAATTTTTACCAGAACGTCAATTAACCACACACAACTAGAGAGTCAGGATGTGATGTCTGGACACAAGTACATCACTGCCAACTACTTTGACGGCCTCAAAAAACTTTACGAGCAAGCCCTTGAGTATCTAGTAAAGTGTGAGAAAAGGTTAGTCGTTGTAGGACAACTCTACGAACCAGGAGACATAGAACCTCAAGAAGATGACGACATCAACTCACCTAAGTTGTTATTCAACTGTTTCGTATCAGTCAAATGCAGAAGAAACTACAATCAGCAACTCGTCAAATGTCGGAAGATAAAGCTACGTGGTGTTTAGAATCTTTGGTGGCGAACTTGCAAAAACAGTGGCAGGAAATTGAAGACACGCATTTGGTTATTTTAATGGAAAACAGCACTCTAGACCACAGCTATTTCCGAGAAAACACGTTTGAAAGAACACAAATGGAGTTCGAATGCGTGGTTGACGAATTAATAGCCAGGGTCAGTCAAAACTCCGCAAAGACGAGCCATAAAACGACAGTGAAACTATCGAAAATAATAATTCCGACATTCAGCGGTAGCTATGAGTCATGGAGTTCTTTCTATGACTTATTTCTGAAGATCGTACATGAAGACAAATCGTTGAGTGACACGGAAAAAATGCAGTATTTAAAAACGCATATACGCGGGGACGCCGCTAAGCTGATTAAGCATTTAACAGTTTGTGACGCAAATTATGCAACCGCGTGGAATCTGTTGACGAAGCGATATAAAAATGAAAGGTTAATCATTACGAGGCACATTGACTGTATACTGAGCTTGCAAAAAGTAACAAGGGGCAATGCAACGACCTTGCGACAGTTGCATGATACGATAAATGAGAACCTAGAGGCGTTGAAATGTCAAAACATCGATATATCGTCATGGGACCCGTTTTTAACAAGGATACTCAGTAGAGTATGGGACTCAGAGACTGATGACAGGTACGAGCATCAAGTGACAGAACCTAACAAGCTACAAAAATTGTCGGATATGATGCAATTCTTGGAAAAACGGTTTAAATGTCTAGAAGCGTCTAGTACCGGCAGAGAAAGCACATCTATAAATAGAGTGCGCGATGACTCATTCCCATCTATGAACAAACAGCAAGAGACCTATAACTGTTGGTTTTGCAATACTACTGAACACAACATTTATCAATGTACAAGTTTTAAAGCGCTGTCGGTACAGGATCGTGACAAGGCAGTAAGCGAGAAACGGATGTGCAAGAATTGTTTGGTTCATGAAAACACGAAGAAGTGTCAAAGCACGAAAAAGTGTGGATATTGCAATAAAAAAGGTCATCATTCCTATTTACATCGAGACAGCTACCAGAATGGTACTGCTCGGCATGAAAAAACTACTACGAAAAAGGACAACTTGTTACCTACAAGTATGTCTACTGTAAAGACCAGGTCAAATGTGTCTACAGTTAACCAAACAAACGTATCAAAAACCACACTGCTAGCAACAGTGTTGGTACATGTACAGGCTTCGGACGGGACACGGTACATGCTAAGGGCGTTGTGTGACCAAGGTTCAGAAGCTTCGTTATGCACAGAGGAGGTAGCGCAACTATTGGCATACCCGCGTAGCAAAATAAGAACTGAAATTGTCGGAATCGCTGACGACAAACCAAAGTCCTCCAACTATGCTATACATGTCAAACTACAACCAAGATTTCCGAGTGAGTTTAGACTCCCAGTTACACTGATAGTACTACCAAGGTTGACTGGGTGCTTACCCGACAAGAACTTACCGGAATTACAGTCAGATTGGCTACGAAACAAGCTAATTGGTGATCCTACGTACTACAAAAGAGGACCGATAGATATAATATTGGGAGCTCAAGAGTACAGCAACTTATTACTAAGTGGGTTACACAAAATTCAAGACGGAGTCATTGCTCAGGACACAGAGTTTGGGTGGATGTTATCCGGAATTTGTTGTAATACTACTAGTACAAACTCAGTAAAGGTAGTCAGTATGATGACACGTACTGGGGAAATTCAACAATTAAATAAATTTTGGGAATTGGAGGAAGTTTCTGACACCTACCAAGAATCCCATGAAGACCAAGTTTGTGAAAGCTACTACAAAGAAACAACAATAAGAAGTCCAGAAGGAACTTATACAGTGAGGCTACCTTTCAAAGATTCCAGTATGGAGTACGGGAATTCTCGCAGTAGGGCGGTGGCGAGACTTCTGCAGCTTGAACGAAAATTCGCAAAAAATAAGGATCTTCACACACGTTACCAAGAGTTTTTGAACGAATACGTTGAAATGGGCCATATGAGGAAGGTCCCTAAAAACGATTATTACCAAGGGAGATACTATATTCCCCATCAACCAGTAATCAAAGAAGATTCACTGACCACTAAGTTAAGGGTAGTGTTCGATGCATCGAGTAAGTCGGATACCAAGGTCAGTCTGAACGACAACATGTTTACGGGTCCAAGAATGCAACAAGACTTAGCAGTTATTCTGGTACGATGGCGTAAACATAGAATTGTATTTATGGCGGACATAGAGAAAATGTATAGATTCATAAACGTAAGCGAGCAAGACTTAAAATACCAACGCATATTATGGAGGAAGTCACCGAAACACACCATCGATGAATACGAGTTAACTACTGTGACTTACGGTACAGCGTCAGCACCGTTTTTAGCAGTTAGAACACTTCGACAGCTGGCGTTCGATGAGAAATCAAACTATCCCGTTGCCAGTCAGAGGACCCTTCACGATTTCTACGTAGATGACATTTTGTCAGGGGAAGACAATGTTGAATCTGCAAAAGAGTTACAAAAAGGTCTTATACATATGCTGAAGACAGGCGGTTTCAATCTCAGGAAATGGTCTGCTAATAACGCAGAGTTGTTAGACCATATTTTAGATGAAGACAAAGTTAGTCAAATGATGAAGATCCCGCTAGATGAAACTAGAAAGTCACTAGGAGTGTTATGGTCACCGCACGAAGACAGTTTCAGATTTCAAATTAAGGTTAATCAAAATGAAAAGCCAACGAAACGGTTCATTTTATCGGAGATTGCTAAGATATTTGATCCTTTAGGATGGCTAGCACCTGTAATCATAAACATGAAACTTATAATTCAGGAACTTTGGACAAACGGTGCAGAGTGGGACCAGCCTGTAGATGACGATATTAAAAGAAGGTGGAGTGGTTTACAGAAAGAACTGAAGTCGATTGAAAACATTTCCATCCCGAGATGGTGTCATTGGTCGCCTGACTGTAAAATAGAGTTGCACGGCTTTAGTGACGCGTCAGAAAAAGCGTACGGGGCAGTAATATACTGTCGTATATGTGATAATAATGGTGAATATAGTATAACCATGATACAAGCTAAGTCAAAAGTAGCGCCGAAAAAGCACAAGACAACATTACCAAAATTAGAGTTATGTGCGGCGGTACTACTCACACAGTTAATGGAAAAAGTTATAAACGCCATGGAAATTAGTGTAACAAATATATATTGTTGGACTGACTCGATGATTACTCTCGGCTGGATTAAAGGAGAAGCGGAACGATGGAAGGTTTTCGTAGCAAACAGGGTGTCTGAGATACAGAGGATACTACCACGAGCAAGGTGGAATTACGTAAATACGTCTCAAAATCCGGCAGACCTGATCACAAGAGGAGTTACGCCCGATAAATTAGAAAAATTAACCAGGTGGTGGAGTGGTCCGGATTGGCTAAACACGGATAACATACCCAGTACCAAAACAATACCTGAGATCTGCGAAGAGATTAAACGTTGTTATCATATTACAACGAAGTCCCAACTACAAAATAATGTGTGGGACAGGTTTTCAAGTTTTCAAAAAATGGTCCGAGTATTGTCATACTGTTATAGGTTCATACACAAGGAAAGGAGGGACGATCCGTTGAGCTGTACGGAAATTAACAGAACAACTAAAACGGTTCTTTTATTGATACAACAATCAATGTTCTCTGAGGAATATGAAACCATAAAAAACGGATTATCATTAAGAAAAGGGAACAAGTTGACATGTTTAGATCCGTTCATCGACAGCGATGGATTATTGCGAGTTGGAGGAAGATTACATAATTCAGAACTTACGTATGATCAGAAGCACCCAATTCTGTTATCTCAAGATCATCCCGTAACAGGAATGATGATTCAAGACGCTCATTTAAACACATTACACGGGGGTAACAATTTAACCTTAGCGTATACACGACAGAAATATTGGATACTTGGAGCAAAACGAGCAGTGAAAAGTTATATCAGGAAGTGTGTGAAATGTATAAGATACAGATCATGCACAGCCACACAAAAAATGGGTAGTTTGCCAAAAGCTAGAGTAACAGAGTCTTATCCATTTTCTCACACTGGCGTAGATTACGCAGGACCAGTCCAGGTTCGAGCAATGAAAGGCAGAGGGCATAAATCCTACAAAGGCTATATTGCAGTGTTTGTGTGTTTAGCCACAAAGGCTATACATTTGGAACTAGTAGGTGATCTGTCGACAGAGACATTCATAGCCGCCTTGCGAAGATTCATAGCACGCAGAGGCCCAGTGTCGCACTTGTATAGTGACAATGGATCGAACTTTGTAGGAGCTGCGAACTTTCTACATAACGAAATGTTAGAAGTAACACAATCAAGCAAGTTTCAAAACACTATGGCCAGCATTGGAACGCAATGGCATTTCATTCCGCCATCATCTCCTCATTTTGGTGGGATTTGGGAAGCAGGAGTAAAGTCTATGAAGCATCATTTGCGAAGAGTCATAGGAGAACAAACGCTTACATATGAGGAATTGAGCACATTTTTGCACCAAATTGAGGCTTGCCTAAATTCAAGACCGTTATGTCCACTAAGTGAAGATGTTGATGACAATGTCATATTGACTCCTAGCCATTTTTTGATAGGACGGGAATCAGTAGGAATTCCGGATCCACTGTCAGACAATAATACGGATTTAATAAACAAATGGAAACGTATTCAAAAAATGAAGAGGGATTTCTGGAACACCTGGTCCAAAGATTATTTACATCAACTACAACAACGATACAAATGGAAAACCAATCAAGAAAACCTAACGGTAGGAACTTTAGTAATCATAAAAGATGAAAAAATCAGTCCAAGTAACTGGCCACTTGCAAAAGTCAAGGAAATACACGCAGGAAATGATAAGTTAACAAGAGTCGTGACTCTTCAAAAATCATCGGGGTCAATTCTTAAGAGGTCAATTCACACGTTAATTCCATTACCAATTCAAACAAATGGAAGCTGTAATGATGGAAATATAACAAATGTGGTACGAACTAATAGCATTACCGTGGTTAGAAACCATAGAAGTAAAAGTGATCAATCTAAGAAATGTAGTGTAATGTCAAAATGGTTCATATATTTACTAATAATGTTACAAATATTGGGAACAGCTGCACTAACATATTCGGTAAAAAAGGTGCCATCAGGATTCTACATTGAAGAAATCGGTACAGCAAGTATAAATAGAGGAATATTCCGAATAGAAACAAGTTTTGAGAGAGAACACTTAGAACAAGATTTCTATAGAGTGAGGACAGTAACGTCAAAATTCCGGCAGTTATGTACAAACGCGGAAGAATTAAGTGACACATCACATTGTAAACAGTTACACCATTATTTAATCGAAGAAGAATCGAAATTTGAGCGAATTAAAGAATATTTAATGGAAGTAAATCAAACTAGAAAGAAAAGAGGAATCTTAGGACAATTACTGACATCAATCTTTGGCGTAAATGATGAGGTTTATCGAGACATAGACTCGTTGAATATGAATCAACAAAAACTCATTGAAGCTGCCAACCACCAAACCAAATTTATGATATCAACTATTTCACAAGTCAATAAAACAGAAGAAAAGATAAAGCTAAAACTTGAAGGTTTTCAAAATAAATTGAACCAAGTTATTGATTATATGGACGCTTACAACCATTGGTTCAGTACAGTTGACCATAATAGCATAAGCATACGCATTATGCAAACTTACCAATTAGCAGTTAATTATATATCAGAAGTCATGGATCATTACACTGGGTTTTTACAAATCTACTTGACAAAGGCAACGGTTTATAGCGTAATATCACCAAGGAATGTCAGTGAATTGATATCGTCAGCAAACCAAAAATTGCCGTCAAATTTAAAAATAGTTCAGCAACAATTATTAGATACCAAGATATCAGAAAACGATACCCATATACAAGTATATGCCTATTTTCCTATAAAGGATATATCTAAATACATGTTAATGTACGTTACACCCGTTCCGAACATAAAAACAGATAAGTCAGTGCAATCTATAGCTATACCTAAAGCTTACATAGGATTAGATTACAATAACGAATTATATTTTGAATTAAACTACGACGAATTTAAGAGTTGTTTGCAGAAATATGCTCACTTTATTTGTTTTCCTGGGGCGGTGAAGAACATGCAATTAAGCGAAAATTGCATTGTTGACCAAATCTTCAAAAATCAAACAAATACAAAATGTTTGTCCAAAACGTTTCATATACCGAATAAAGTTATATGGAAACAACTATATATGCAGAATACTTGGTTATTTATAGTGCCCGACTACATTACGACGTCAATTATTTGTGACGGAGAAAGAGAAGAGTTAGAGCTTCGAGGTGTTGGTGTAATTCAAATATCAGATAGTTGTATCATGAAAACGGTTAATAACATACTAAGCGCAAAAAGAACTGTGTCATTACCAATAGTTATGTCGTACTCGAAACAATTAGATTTCACAGTAAATACTCAGAATGTTGCTAACAACTTAGCGAATCTAACTAGGGAGGAAGTAATGGCTGATTCAACAGATAGTTTTCAACATTTAATAAATAAAGAGAATGCATTACAAACCAGTTTAGATAATACTGTATGGACTCAAATCAGCTCTCACACATATTTAACCAGTTTCGTATCATCAATAGTAATATTAGCAATTATATTGTTTATAGCTTGTTATGGTCGACGTATAGTAAGTTGGCTAGCAAACATCGTGCACACACCAAAAGGAGGAGAGTCAGCAAAACCAACCGGTCACCCAGCCAGAGGACAAGGACAGGTTGCAGCAACCCAAAGGCCACCAGACAAACCACCCAGGCAGCTGCAGTCAGCAGTTTCCATGGAACCGACATACAGTCAACCAATACCGAAGGAAGAAAGAAGACCAAAACCAGATTCACGCCGTAACCAAACGGCTAATTTGAGCGAAATCGTTGAATTACAACAGATGTAAGTCATCCTTTGAGAGGGCCAGAATGTTCACAAGTGAACCATAGCACCACGGAACCCTAATCCAAACATTGCAATACAGCTAATTTCATCTTAATCGCTAAATCAACGGATCACAACATTTATTGTACAAAGTTCGGATCAGCATCAGCACTTTGTCTGACCGAGTTACGAGAGATAGCTGCATCAACAACATCACACATGGATGACGGAAGGCACACACACTAAACAAGCATCTATGTGTATTTAGTTTATAATTAGTATATAAGATGTAAACTTTGTAAATAAAATTAGTCATCAAGCTGGAGTCGTGTTTGATTCCTCTCCGTCGAGTTACCCCTCACTGTGGCCAAGACACCTTTAGCCATCAGTACGATCGATCCTGTGAGTCTGTGGGATCGGCAGTGAGATATCCACCTCCTGTGTACATTGCACCTGGTACACTTACCTTGCCTTCCTACCCGCTCCGGTCTGTTGCCTTAGGTCGCTGGTAACAGGCTTTCCTGCCCACACAACAGTACTAGTACGTTGTGTTATGGTTTGTATGTTAGGGCTAGGGCGTTAGGGCTGATAGGGTACTAGGGCTAGTCAGACAGGTAGGCATTGAATTGTAAGAGCTAGGTTGTAGGCGTTAGGGGCTTAGGGGTAGGAACTTAGGTCGTTATTGCCTCTATCTAGCCACTCTGTGTTCATAGGGAGCGGCAGTTGTAGCACACTCAATAAACAACTAGCAGCTGTCTGTGTGCACAGTCACTTCTGCCCCCAGTGTTCTATTACTTTCTGCGAGGGTTAAATTTAATAAATAGAACTATAAATCAAATCATTTGTTTCTTTGCAAACATGGGTATAGTACATAGGTGTTTTATAATAAAGTTCTCCATATTTTACCGTCACATTGGCATGCAAAGGACACAGATATATTACAGCATTTGGTCTAAAGATTCTCCGGTACAATACACGTATCGCAAATATTAGAGAAGGCGTTGAACTGTTCAATAATTTGATAATATCGGTATCTGCGCCGCCCCGGGTGCTGCCGTTCTGCCGACCCCGCGAGGGATGAGCGCCGTTATCTTATTATTTATTACGTCTTACCCTACCCCTTGCACTTTAAAGTATCTTCCACGGACTCCCCTACAATGGCAATGGCCCAATCATTTCATATTACTGCCGACTTTGGAGACTTTGAAAAGTGCATAAAGTTTTATGTTTTAAAGAAAACTGTATGAGGTGGAGCGCATACATTTAGCGAACGTTACGTTCGATAGTTCCGTAGAATTGCCGGTAGGTTTTAGGATTTATAGAATCTATTTATTCGAACCCATTCTGTCGATTAAATCTTAGTTTACCTTGGATTTTATATGGCCGACGCTATTTTAGTTAGGATTAGAGAATGATCATATCCTACATTTATAATACATGTAGGTATAGCACGCTACATGTATAATACATTTAGGTATAGCACGCTACATCTATAATACATGTAGGTATAGCACAGTACATGTATAATACATTTAGGTATAGCACGCTACATCTATAATACATGTAGGTATAGCACAGTACATGTATAATACATTTAGGTATAGCACGCTACATCTATAATACATGTAGGTATAGCACAGTACATGTATAATACATTTAGGTATAGCACGCTACATCTATAATACATGTAGGTATAGCACAGTACATGTATAATACATTTAGGTATAGCACGCTACATCTATAATACATGTAGGTATAGCACAGTACATGTATAATACATTTAGGTATAGCACGCTACATCTATAATACATGTAGGTATAGCACAGTACATGTATAATACATTTAGGTATAGCACACTACATCTATAATACATGTAGGTATAGCACACTACATGTATAATGATCACGTTTGTTATGCACACGTCTGTTATGATAACTACGTTCGGTTCTGTTTAAAACGCTCCTCTGTGTCGGTAATTGAATATTCAATTGCGGATCCAATACTCAGTAATCCAATTTACGAAGATATAAATTATCGGTAGAAGAGACGCGTTTCGGGAATTCCAATTGGTTTCAAAGTTTCATACAAAAAGAAACAGAAACACGCGTGTATGGATTATCTGATAAGTAGGGTAGCTTTCAGGCATGTTTTATTCAGGGCCAGCCACACGCTTCGGTTTTATTCAATAACGAATATCACAAAAAACATTCGCCGCCGATCCGGGAATTAAACAAAAACAACGGGTACTCTCGTAAGCTGCTTAACTTGCTGCTCTTGTAACAAGTGAAGCAAAAGGGTTGCGAGGGTGCCGAGCCTTTCACTTCCTATTAATACTACCTCTGTTTAACCCTTACAACGTTTTTGATTTTAGTCTTACTTCGCTTTGAATAATTTTCCCCTGATCGGGAATGAAAGCAAATGTTTACAAGAATCAATGCCACAGCAGGTCAGAAGCGAGCTCGACCACGATCTAACGGGTCGTTTAGGAATGTCTATTTGCCGATAGTATTTACTTTTGGCCGCCGGCCGTGGGGTCTTAGCAAACATCGTGCACGTCGTTGAAAAGTTACACGGATAACTGCCTCGCTAGCGATGCCACATGAGACTCCATAGTTCTGTAGGGCTTCTCTCCCTCTTATGGGGTGCCACAGTCAGTGCAGACAGTCCTTGTATAGGATGCTGTTCCACAAAGCCATGAACACTGGAACTTCGTAATTGCTCCCACTCCCTTAAAAAAAACTTTATTAGTCTGCTGCTTAAATATTTTTCTTTCGAAATCGCTATCGTAAAGATATCGTATCTTTTCAATTAAATTGCATTGAAATATCAACAGTTGCACAAGCTTTCCGATTTAGTCACTGCGTCAAAGGTACACACGACTGATTGACGTACCTACTGCACCGTGCATTACAGACAGTTTCCGCGAATCAAACGCGAACAACAAAATAAAACGTGCAGCCAGTAGTAGTGCAGGCTCTTAGCTGATGGCCGCCGCGGCCTCGGGGCTCGGAGGCATGAAACAGTGCAATATTTAAAGAGGTTACCTTATTGCTAGGAGAATGCAAGAGCAACGTTAAATGTGCATTTTCTTCTAAATAACTACGACAATACGGGCAACAGCGACTAGCATATTATTTCCTTATTATTTTCTTTTTTTATATAAGAAAGTCGGGACAAAAGCTGCATGTTCTTCTATACTGTCGAGAGCCACCAGGTCAAGGTCACTCGACCAATATATTCTTAATCCACTCGCCACGCAGCGCCTGTTTGACGTATCAACGCGAACACTCGAGCAGTCTGCATTAAGTGCCACTTCCATAATATCGCTATGTAAGACGGTAAAATAAGCGTGAAGGTCAAGGTTAACGCCGCCATTACTCCTCTCGTTAACCCGGGAGAGAGCAACAAGACGCGTTCAATGTGTTTCAACGCGTTTTACATTCCTCTGTCAAACATATTAACTGAACTTTCTCTCCAAAGTGAGGAATTTAGGATGTCAGCCTGTAAAGGTTTACAGCAAACCTACATATGTAAGTACTTCTCAAAATTGCAGTTACAGGAGAGATATCGCTAATTGGATGCCAGTGAGTTGCAATTTGCGGGAGTCAAAGTAGGATACTGTTGCCTGTCTTTTCAACTTCGGATTACCTACAACTTTGGATTTACTATTTATTTATTAAAACTTTATGCACAAGTAATAAAAGTTCTGTACAAAGGCGGACTTAATGCCTGAGGCATTTTCAACCAGTCGACTTTAGGGTGATGCAGAGACAAAACAAAGATTGTCCTCTATTACCGAGAGGTCATGGGTAGAAAATGGTGAACTATTTTTTGCAAGGATGTATCTATCTATTGTGTTGTAGCGTATCAAGTCAAGATTACACGATACTCTCGCTGCAAGAATCACGTTTGGTTCGAGTTACATCTAAATCCGTTCTCTTGCAGAAAAGTGTGAAGAGTGGTACGTTTTTATCGTCGTGTTAAATTTTTTTGGTATGATAACATTTTAACAAGATGTTTGTATTATTTGCAATTCTATTGAAACCATAAACCACAAGTCATAAGCATTATTTTCGTTACTTTTCATAATTCTGTTGGCGCCCAACAGGCGCGTATTGGCGCCCAACACACGCTTCCTGTCAGTTCGCAGCTAAGTGTGTATTGTGACGAGCGGGTCAAGGTTACATGTCGCGCGCCCTCATCATCTGCCTTGTTCTTTGCGCTAATACTACTGATTTTGTAATGGAAAATGCGAAGTTTTCCAGCCTTAACAAAAAGTAAAACCATAAAAAAATGTGCAAAAATGTGTGTGAGATCGCGTGAATAACAGTATTAACTGTATTCCGTAAACGGCCCATACAACCACGCATCTACTTGCGTATATTCGTATATTCGCGCACATTCGTACATTACGCACTATGCCAGCGAGTTTCTATTAGTGCTTATTTATTGCTCGCCGACGCGCTATAACATATACCGCGGAGTTTCATTTGAGTGTAACTCGGCTTCAGTGATACTAAAACTGTTTACTATTCACTATAATGTAGCTCTGTGTCACATCACGTGAGCTGACATAATGCTATCTTTTGTTCTATCGTACAATGTTTTTTTAATTTCTTGAGAGGCTTTGAAACGATACCAGCACATTACTTTTCCGACACACAATTATACCCTCATTAGCTACCTGAGCTGTCCTGAGCTGTCTGAGCGTTTTAATATCGAATTTCCTTTTTATTCTCTCTAAGATACGACTACGTAGGACTCCAATACATAGGTCCTTAAAAAGGTCCTTACGCCGGGGCGTATTACAATATAAAAGCAAATTATCCACTTTAACAAGTCCCTATAATTAAACTCCTCTGTAATCTTCACAACGCTTCTCTCAAATTCTCAATATCTGGAGAGGGTGAGTAGCTCATAAGTGACGTCACGTCGTCACTACGGACCTCGTTTACAAAAGAGTCAATTTAGCGAGATTTGGCGAACATTCGCGATGTAAGATGGCGTCCAAATCCGAGAAGCCCACAGGATTAGGATGGAAGAGGCTGGCTAGGTGTTCAGCTTAGCGGGACGGTGCCTAGTAGTTTACGGTTAGCTTGGAAAATGCACTAACAGTATGTCATCGTTATTTTTTTATCATTTTGTTTTAAAGAAAGGTATTTTAGAACGAAAACGAGGTATTTTCGGAGCTAATGATAAAATGCTGGCTTTTCCTAGGATTTTCCACGATTTCACAGTTTCGAAACAGTTTTCTTAATCTTCAATATTGATGCACTAGCAGGCTGCAATGAACTAGAACTCTAAAATATAATCCGAAACCATCCCACAAGTCAACCTCTACTTTCACATTTTTCACATTCATGAGCACATCGCATATTCCGCCTGACTTATATTTCAACTACGAGATATGAGCTTGTCACGAAGAAGAAGCGTCGTTTGTGTGTGTCACCACTGACGGCGTCAAACGCGACTCCCGTGTGTCACCGAAGCGCTTCGCCAACGATATTGCTCGTACATTTGAGCTCAGATATATAATGAACTGTAGTCTCAGTAGGCTGACATTACTAGGACATTGCTTGCGGTGGCTTTACTGGGGCGATATATTACTCTGTAGGCTGTGTCTAGACTGGTAGTGGTTAGCCAGAGCAAATGAGTTGACGAACTAGACGTATAGTGGAGAAAACTTATTACTGGAACCAGTCGCGTGAGGATTACGATATAATTATGTTAACTTAGTTAACTAATTGGTCAGGTTGTAACGGCCTTTAAGTTTGGGTCATAATGCAAAAAAAACTGCTCAATAAGTCAGAACCCAATGGACACTACAGCATTTGCATAGGTCTGTCTTCGTCGAAATGCCTGAAGTATTGGATAAAAATATCGGATACTGCATAAGCATTTCGTCTGCGATTTTCCCTTATTCGGTAGTTTAGACGTAGCTCAGCTGTCCGCTGTCGGCCACATATTTATGTTATGACTATCGTCCGCTCGGTGGTGTGGTGTGGTGTGGTGTGGCGTGGCGGACCGGATCGCGTTGACTTTGTTTTCAACTTATTGCATGTGTCGAACGATCGAGCATATGGGGTTATGTATGTCATTTATTGTATGGACCTACCGTGTTCTACAGTTCATGCGCGTTATTGGGACGTGAATCATATTTTATTGTAGTGATTTTGAAGTTCGGCCGGACTCAAAATATGCATATGTTACCATGCAATGTCCAGGCGTTATAGTTATCTTAATACACTCACCGGCACGGAGCCTTGGCCACATGTAAATTTCACGATATTTCGCATTTAAATGTATTTTTTCACACTGAAATAAGAGTAGATGCACTCAGTGTTTCTTATGCTTTTAGAACTTGAAATTTAATGCGTCACTACACCAATAGGTTTATTTATTAAATTGGGCACTTTTGCAGAAACAAAGAATTTTACACTATCAATTTTAAACACTCTAGAATAAAAAAAACCGGCAAGAGCGAGTCAGATTCGCGCACCGAGGGTTCCGTATCATCATAATTATGTTTTTAAATTTTCATCGGCGAGGCCTATATTCCTCAGAGAATTTTAACACTGCACGCTGCGGTGTAGAATATCGCAGTTTTAGGTCAACGCCATCTCTTGACCGATAGTTGAACTATACTATAGTAACTTTTGTTGGTGGTTTCTGAAAAAGTGTGCTATTTAGAGACATCGTTTTATTTTTCTCGTAATCTTTACTAAAACTTCTATCACATAGAATAATTTCAGATTTTTCTCTATGCAAAATTCGGAGATAATAAGGTATTTTTTTTTACGTTTTTCATCAAAAGTTGAAAACTATGCGGCCTAAAAACAAAAAAAAGTGTTTGAGACTGTGCAAACTGCGCTCTTTCATATGATATCCCACATGCCCTAGTAGCCCCACTTCGAATTTTTAAGACCCCCTTTTAGTCCCTTTGGCAAAAATAAAAAAAATATTTCTTATTTGAAAAATAGTTGGGCAAACGTCATCTAAAACTGTTCTTAATTTCAAGTTGATGGCATTAGTTAGATTAGTATAATATACTTTATGTATGTAATTGATACACCACAGGCTACCTACAGTATTTGTCTGTCCATCCCTGTTTAAATCCATCCAAAGGTTATCTTTAAAAGATCGCTTTTAGCGATAAGACCGCCCATTGTGTCACCCTTTGTACAGTTTCTATATTTATATGTCTGTAATTTATATGGTGTACATAATAAATAGTGTAATATTCTTTTGGTTGGGATCTCATCAAATGACCCCTCCCGCTTTGGGCGGAGCGGGATTGTCAGACTTTTAGTGACTAAAACCCACACGTGTTCCTTCCTTAGCCCTTTATGTTCCGAGCCAGCGGTAACCCTTTCAGACAATCCCGATGCTGACATCTCTTTGAGGCACGCGTGGAACACGTACGCGCCGTCCCGCACGGGCCTGGTTCTGATCGGACGGTGACCTACCAATTACTCTCCGCTCGCAGGCACGCGCCTCCGGTGGCCGGGAATCGTCACGCGGCTCCCGACGCCCGGAGCGTCTCCCTCGGCGGCTGGGACGAGAGGCTCTCTCCCTGAGCCGTCCCGCCACCTCCTTTGCTAGCATGACTGCTTCGCAGAAGGAGGTGACTGCCTCCCATTCCCTTGCTTAGGACAATGGCTTGCACCAGAGCCGGGCGCGAGAGGTCGCCGCCGCTGCCGATCGCCTCTACGAGGATACGGCGGTGCTCCGCCCAAGCGGGGCAGGCCTCCACCGTGTTCTCTGGGCGATCCTGGCAATAGTGACACCCGGGCGTTTCCTCCCGCCTGATGACTGCAGGAACCTCCCGAAACATCCGTGTCCGGTGAGGACCTGCATCAGGCGATTGGAGAGGGCGCCGTGGCGCCTCTCTAGTCACTCCTCAAAGAGGGGTCGTATCGCCGCTATCTTGGCGTGCCCTGCGCTGGGTTGCGACAGTCGCTCTTTCTATGTCGCCATGAGATCGCGCCGGAGATCCGTCCGCTCCGCCGCGATTTGCCGTGCAAGCGGAGTTTCCCCCCGGCGTAGTGCCTCCGCGCGCAACTCATACAGGCGCGCGAGGACTACCGCCTCCAGATCCCATGGCGGCAGTCCGGCAAGGAGGCTTGCCGCCTCGCCCGAGATCGTGCGATAGCCCCGGATAAGCCTTACGGCTACCACCTTCTGGGGCGCGTTCAAGTAGTGGGCGCAGTGAACGCGCCCACACCGGGGCCCCGTATAGGGCCATGGACCGCACGACCCCTGCTAGAGCCTCCGGCAAGAGGCGTTTGGCCCCCTCAGGTTGGGCAAGAGCCGCTTGAAGGCGGCCCCGGCCCGTCTCAATCGGGTTTAAGTCCGGACTACGAGCTAGACACTGCAATTTTTGAATACCAACTTCTTGAAGGTATTCTTCAAAGCAATGTGCAGCATGTGGGCGTGCAGAAGGAGGAATTGGTCGTGCTGAATGTATCCCAAATATACCAAAACATGTCCCTGGAGGACCTCCTCGATGTATCGGGCTACAGTTAGCCGGTTATCGACGATAACCAACTCCGTACGACAAACGGAACTTATTTCTCCCTAAACCATTATAGAGCCTCCATGGAAACTCACAGTTTGTGTGGTGGTAGTGAGTAGAAATGTCTCTCCGCTTCTTCTCCACGCTCGCTCCTGACCGTCTGGAGCACGAAAAGCTATTCGACACTCATCTGTGAACAGCACTCGAGCCCATTGCTCGTGGGTCCAGCTGGCGTGTTCACGTGCGAATTGAAGTCGAGCTACTCGGTGATGGCTGAGGAGTTCTGGACCGCGTGCTGCTCTACGAGCTTTTAAATGCACCTTCTCCATTCGTGTTCTCACCGTACGCTCACTAACATTCACGCACCTTGCAATTTGGAGCCGCTTGCGTATCAACAGCGGTCAGGTAGCTGTTTATTAAAGTTTCCAGGGCAATAAAAAGGTCGACCCGGGTCAATGTGCATCTGACGCCTCAACTGCCTGGTCTACGTGAATAGTGGCCTGTCTCCTAGAATCGTTTTATTTTTATTTTTTGTTATACTTACACGAACGTGGTACATTAAGTACCACAGCAACTTCACGCTGTGTCAACCCTTGGTCGATTAATGCTACAGCCTGTGCAACCTGTGCTGGTGTTAATGGCATTTTTATTATTGGTGTTAAATCACCTTCAGTTAATCAATAAAAAGCACAAAACCACAAGTATTCAATAAGCTAAACGTAAAAATTTGCAACGTAGTCGCTCAAGAGACACATGCAACTAAAAATTAAAATTTGCACCGTAATGCACTCAAACATAATGAGTTACCCTCTTTGAACTAAGAGTAAACATTATTTTGACCTATGCTCATAAACTCCTATGAAACAATAATTGAAAACACTTAAAGTTTTTGTTATTGCGAGTATTTGCGAGATAAGCGCTTGACCAAGATTCCGTGCCGCTGAGTGTATAAGTCAACGTCATCATAATTGTCATAATTATTTTCCTCTCGATTAGCCAAGTAAAGGGTTAATTTTCAAAATGAAAGGAACAAATAATAGACTATAATACTCTTAATATCCTGTATGAATGTGTTTACGCAGATATTCACAAATTTTTCTAATATACTAAACAGAATAGCTTAATATGCCTGTCCATTGTTGGATGTGGAAGATAATATCTAAACACTTCATTGCAGCTTGTTGCGACCCCAAACTCTATATTAGAAATATACTTTCCGGGTTCCTACGATCTGGGAATGTATCTCGGTTCGCACGGAGTCACACGCTCCTCCTGCGCCATTCGGTGGTCATTATTAAAGTTAAGCACATTTGTTTCGTCTAGACCGTCCCTATAATAGTACTAACGTTTTGTCCCATAACTCGTCTCCGGCGTTATCCTGGCTTTCTGCCAGACACTTGTTTTGTGCAGCGCGATATAATAGCACCACTTAACTTCTTTTCTTTACGCTTTTTTTAAACAGTGTCGCCAAAGTAATTTGTTTATTCTAGAGAATAGGAAAGAAATGTTCAGAGAATGTTACCCTGTGGCACTCTTTGTTGAACAATGACTTGATTTCTTAGATAACATTTTCTTGTGTTATGATCGCATCAAATAAGTACCTTTGTAACAAACCTTTATGGCTACCGCACACTTTACTTAATCGCCCAATCACTACCACGGTATCACCACAGAACACAATGATTAACTGAGTCCAAAGCATGCCAACTTTCACAAACTGCATTGAGTTCTCCAAAATATCGTATATCTCAAGTAGCCCTATAAACAGTGTAGTGAGTGTCGCGTGACAGTGGGTGATGAAGGCGGTTGTTACGTTCTCATAAATTAGTCTTCACCGTCGCTGTCCACCCTCGGAAGATAACTAGCGCAGTAGGCGCGCCGAGGGGACTATTGATGATATAGGCAGACGATGCTAATGCAGAGACCCTTGCTGGTAGTAGTTGAAATGTCTGCGGCGAAATAGGATCCATACATACAAAAAAAAAACCGGGCAAGAGCGAGTCGGACTCGCGCACCGAGGGTTCCGTAAAATCCGGGCTTATGCATAAGGTTTATGTTTATGAAATTAAATGTTTTTTATTTTTTATTTTTAGTTGATTGAATGAATGGTAAATTGCGGTTAACGATTTATGACGTATTAAAAAAAAGCTACTTACTAGATCTCGTTCAAACCAATTTTCGGTGGTAGTTTACATGGTAATGTACATAATATATTTTTTTTAGTTTTATCTTTCTCTTATTTTAGAAGTTACAGGGAGAAGACACACTTTTTACCACTTTCGAATTGTCTCTCGCGCAAACTATTCAGTTTAGAAAACAATGATATTAGAAACCTCAATATCATTTTTGAAGACCTACCCATAGATACCCCACACGTATGGGTTTGTAGAAAAAAAAAATTTTGAGTTTCGGTTCTAAGTATGGGGAACCCTAAAATTTATTGTTTTGTTTCTATTTTTGTGTGAAAATCTTAATGCGGTTCACAGAATACATCTACTTACCAAGTTTCAACAGTATAGTTCTTATAGTTTCGGAGAAAAGTAGCTGTGACATACGGACGGACAGACAGACAGACGGACAGACAGACAGACATGACGAATCTATAAGGGTTCCGTTTTTGCCACTTGGCTACGGAACCCTAAAAAATGGGGGAGATTGTTTAAAGCCTCATTGATGAACTTCAAAAGTATCGTGAACTCCAAAAATAGACGACAAATGACAGAAGACAAACAATTCAGCGAAACAAATCCTTTATTTATATTCTACTAGCTGTTCCCCGCGGTGTCACCTGCTGCTCAGCGCCCAAGGGTCATAGCGTGATGTTATATAGCCTATAGCCTTCCTTCTCGCTAGCTTTTCAATTCTAACCAGTAGTTCCTGAGATTACCGCGTTCAAACAAACAAATTCTTCAGCTTTATAATATTAGTATAGATTGAGCAGAAATCAAGCCACAAAACTATTAAAAATATCTCACCTAAGTTTTCGTATAATCCATTATCAGGCAGTGTGCAGGGAGCGTCTGCAATAATATCCATTAGTGGCACGGCCCGCTGTGATCTGCTGCGGCCCGCTGCGGCCTGCTGCGAATGCATTTGCTAAATGCCGGCGCGTCGCACTCGTACTATGTAATTGCTTACCTGCCGCGCTTTTGTTGATCGTGTTTTATTTATGCTACCAAACCCAACGGGTTGCTAATTTTATTAAAAAGAAATATATGATAATTACGTATTACGTAATGTACGTGTTTGTGTGTGTGCTAATCCGGGTTAAATACTATATGTGTGCCCATCCAAAACCGTCCAACCGTGTTTGCGCCAACCAGGAACATACATCATCAACATACAGACAAACAAACAAAGGAAAAAAATTCTAAAAATTAACATTTTCGTCATCAGACTTAACCTCGCAGCTATTACTTTTTCAAAAATATTTAAAATACAGTTTTGACTTCGTTATTACAAATAGTAACTCACTAGTATAAACTCTGACGGTGCAAATAATAGCCAAATCCACGCAGTGTTTTACGAGGTGATTCCGTACATTTTACTGGGAGCGAACAGACAGACGGCGAACATTGTTGCAGTTTTATTATGAGAGGAGGTTTACTATTCGATGAGAAAGGCCTGTCTGTCTGCAATACTCTACAATACACCTCTTGTACGAACAGTTTTCGACGAATTTAATGGTGCAGCAGTGAACATTTTTCGTCATCAGTACCTACAAACAAAAACAATAGTTGTGTCCTTAAATCTTTAAATCAAATCTCTTTTTCTGAACACAGTAGGTACTTACTATACATAATATCGAGCCTTTACCGCCGTTTTAGCGCAACCGACAAAAAACAAATTTTACAGGAGAAGGTTTTTTTAAATATTTTTAAAAAGAAATGTGCTAGTAAATATGATTTTCAGACATTTACATAATATGTAAATGTCTGAAAATCATTAATATATGTAAAATTTCAATTTACTAGCACATTTCTTTTTAAAAATATTTAAAAAAGACCTTCTCCTGTAAAATTTGTTTTTTGTCGGTTGCGCTAAAACGGCGGTAAAGGCTCGATATATACATTGCAAGATGTTAAGTGAATGCGAAGTTTACTATGACTTTTGATGTCCTCCTATGTGTAGTGCTTCAGATTTTTTTTCTGTCATTTAACTTATCAGGAAACTGCCTAAAGAACCTACTTTTATCTACGCCAAAACTTATAATTTAATTAAGAAAGAAAAGAAAGAAAGAAAATACATTTATTTAGCACAGACTAAAAGACACAGTACACAGAGATAATAGTCGTACATCAGATAAAAACAAAAATAAAAAGTGCAAAGTCCGATGTAAGAAATTAACAGGAAAGTGTGCCTCACGGCTGCGCCAAAAAAGCCCAGTTCAGCAAAAATGCCAGACAACTGGTGCGTGACGCTGGTTTTCAACTGGACAAAAAGATACATTTTTGGAACGAGAAGATTTACCTGATTGAAAACAACCTTCAATTGGAAGTAGTCCACCATGAAACCTTTATCATAAAGAGTTAGGATCGCTGTTAACTTGATTATCCTCTTCCTCCTGCGGGACGCGTAACGTCCCGCTGGGGGTGCGGGGAGTGCGAGGCCGGGTGGGGAGGGGGATGTGAAGGTGTGTCATCCGTGATCTATGATCGTACACGATTCGATTACCATTGTTATGCGATTATTACGATATTGTTGGGGTTTTCGTTTAAGGAAGATATTTTTTTTTTTTTTTTTTATTTATTATAAGGACTTTTACACATTGTGCATACCAGTCCCATTATACCCTAACCACATCTGACTGCCAAAAGCTTATACTAAATTATAAATAATTTATTTCAATGCCATTAACTCAAACAGACACTTTGCTACCTTAGAATTGGGTTGACTAAGAATCCCGTTGAATGTGCCAACATCCAGTCTGTTTAATTTAAAGGCATTTGCTAGACATGTCCTCCCAGACTCAAATCGGACACATTCCAGCAATAAATGATATAGGTCCTCACAGACGCCACAATCTTCGCAGTTTGGTGAGTCAGTCTTCCTCATCATGAAATTAAATTTATTGCATGGTATGTGTCCAGATCTAAGTCTGTGAGCTGTAACAATCAATTTTCTATTTAACTTAGTATTTGCGCACCAGGGGATACGAAGGGGCTGGCATTGGATGGTTTTGTACCATATACCTTTTTCTAATGAGCGCTTATCGAAATATTCCTTCCAACTCTCAAAACATATTTGTTTGTATTTGGGCAAAAACTCTGAATAATCTGGCACAATATTCATTTGTTTACCAGAGGTAGCTGCAAATTTAGCCAATGTGTCAGCCTCTTCATTACCCCTTAAGCCAGTATGAGAAGGAACCCATTGCAATCTCAGAAGTACACCTCGTTCTGTAAGTTCATCCATCTTACATAGGATAACATACGCTATCGATGCACCTCTGCCACCAGAGGCGCAATGAGCTATGTGTTGTAGTGAGCTTTTGCTGTCTGTCAAAATAACCACCTTCCGGTGTGCACCAGCATTACGAACATAAGACAATGCTTCCGATATCGCAACAAGCTCTATGGTCATAATACAAACGTTTTTATCAATTTTAAAACAGCTATCATGATAAGACATAGGTGTATTCGGTACATAAAATGCTGCTCCTTGACCGTTCTCATTCTTAGAACCATCCGTAAATATAGGAAACCAGTCCTTATATTTTAAATGTAACTCATCAATAATCGATTGATTTAATGAGCTATTTTCATAGGACTTTTTCGATTTTGTAACACAATCTAAGTTTGATACAACTAATTCATTCACATTAAAGTTAGTAACCCACATTCTTAACGTAAACATTTTTAAAGGATCACTAGAAGCCACATGTTCTTCTTTAACTTCATCGTACACAGAGACAAGCAATGGAATCGTTTTGTTTCTCCAATAACAATTGTTACGCAAAGTTTGTAGATCTGATGAACAAACTAGTTATTGTACTGTTTAGTCGGGATTTAGACTTAAGGCAGAATTTATATGCTAAATACTTTCTCCTTAACGGCAGTGGAGGTACACAGAGTTCACTTTCCATAACATGGATCGGCGTGGATTTAATAAATCCTCCTATAATCCTCAAAGCCTGATTTTGGACCTTAGTAACCTTGTACAAATGACATTTAGCGCTGCAGTCATATAAATAGCAACTGTAGTCCAAACGACTTCTGATTAACGCGATATAAATGTGCCGCAAATGCTTGGGGTGCAAACCCCAAGAAGATCCCGCTAAAACTCTAAGCAGGTTAAGATGTTTATTGGCCTTTTCTAAAATAACATTAATGTGCTTAGACCAACGCAACCCTCTGTCCAACCAAACGCCCAGATACTTGTAGCTATCTACCAAATCCAGCCTACAATTATGCAACTTTAAATCAATATTTAACTTTTTAAAACCCCTAGAAAAAATACAAACCTTTGATTTAGTAGCCGATACTTCCAAACCCACTTCCCTCATAACATCACAAAAATTATATAAAGCTGTTTGAATATCATATTTACATTGTATAAGATTATTAGAAGTAATAAACAACACAAAATCATCCGCATACTGACACATGTTGACGTTATTAAGTCCTTGAAAACATCGAATAGTGATAATGTTAAAGAGGAGTGGGGATATCGGATCACCCTGAGCCAAACCTTTATCTGTATGCCTTACAAAATAGTTGTTATGGGTACTTTCATCTTTAATGTATAAATGTCTTTCGCTCAAAAAGTTCCACAGATACCTACATATGCTTTTACCGACCCCAATAGTGTCTAACGTTGTGGCCATTATATCTATTACTACGTTATTGTAAGCGTTATCAATGTCTAAAAAACATGTTACAGTTGGGGAGTTAATTGAGAAACCTAAGTATATTCGACTAACTAACGTGACTAAACAATCTTGACAAGATTGTCCCCTTCTAAAGCCAGATGTACATGGAGACAATAATTTATTCTTCTCAATAAACCACTCCAGACGCCTAGTAAGCATAGAATGCAACATTTTACACACGCAGGATATCAATGAAATGGGCCTTAGTTTAATGACACCAGCTGGTGATGATTTTGGTATCGGCGTTATGTATATGTCACGCCATTGTGCTGGCACATCACCTGTATCTAAAATACGATTGTATATTTCTAACAAGTAAAGTTTTCCATTTAAAGGTAAATGATATAACATGGAATAAGTTATTCCATCGTGTCCTGGTGCTGTGTCTTTCTTTTTGAAACAATTGTTCATTTCATGTATCGTAAAATGTTGTTCCAGTAATGAGTTATGTGAACGAAACTCGGGGGCGTTTGTAGGAACATAATCTGGTGTAAGATTAGTAAGAAGTTCGATTTTTTGTTCATTTGATATTTGTGAATTAGTACTTGGTGACCTAAAACCTTTGGCCCATCTCATACGCTTCCACATCTCCGAACTAGACGTTTGCTCGTCTATGCTGCTACAATAATTATGCCAGTCATTTAACCTTGCCAGCCGAATAGCTTCTTTAGCTTCTTGTGTTTTACCTTCCAGTATACTAAGATTATGTGGCGTAGGGTTTTTCCTGAATTGGCTCAAAGCTAACCTCCGTTGTGCTGCTAAATTGGCTAAGGAGGGATTCCAGTAGGGCTTAGGTCGGAAACATTTTTTGGGATCAATAAATGTTTTAATCAGGGGGATGTGTTCGTCCGTCGCCCTGTTAACTAATTTTATAAATGTATCATATAACGATTGTACTGACTCATTAGAGCTATTATATGAAGTCTGTGAAAAATATTCATTTAATGACATTGCGTACTTTTTCCAATTCGCTAATTTAAAATTACGTTTGGAATTCATGTTAACAGAATCTATACAACAAAAGGAAATTTTAATAAAGAGATGATCACTGCCTAGATTTTCGTTGAGTACCTTCCAATTTAACATATAAGACAATTCAGACGAGACAAACGTTATATCCGGAGATGTTTTTTGAACGATATTGTTGACACACTTAATTCTAGTTATATCTTTATTGTTTAAGGAAATATATCCCGCATCTAATGCTGCGTCATACAATTGAATACCACGAGTATCATTCTTATTAGACCAATTCAAGTGATGAGCATTAAAATCACCAGCTATGATACATTTATTTGGAAATAGTGAAAACATTTGTTCCCAATCAAACTGTGTACATCGAACTGATGATGGGCAATAAATTGATATAATATGACTAATATAATTATTATTAAATAGTTTCACACAGACTAATTCTATTCCTAAATTATTAATCTTAATAGGGTATTCTTGTACCTTAATTGTTTTATGGACCAATATAGCTACACCTCCATATCCGTCCATTCTGTCGTTTCTATAAATGTTGTACCCACTTATTCTCAAATATGATTCCGTCTTAAGCCAGGTTTCCGATATTATTGCAACATGTATCTTTTCTTGGAAAAGTAAGAGTTCAAATTCAGCTAGTTTAGGACGTAAACTCTGCGCATTCCACTGCATAATATTTATCATTACCCTCTTATTATTCTCATTAGCCATTTATAAACATAGAAATAATCTTGCCACAAAAGTCACCATTCTTAACAAATTTTAAGAAAAATTGAACACAAACTTGTATCAAATAACTGCCCAACATATTTATTTTATCATCTAAACTGCCGCCCGATGTACAAATATCTTTTATGCGTTTGACGGTATTCGAAAAACTCACATCAAAATCTGGAATAGGTTTGTTTGTAGTCATTTTAGTGTCTTTTTCTTTGTGTATATTTTTAGTTTCTTTTTCTTTGGGGGTATTTACAACTTCACTATATAAACGTTCTTGAGACTTATTTTCATCTGAATTATGTTTTTTTTGTTTCTTCTTTTTTTTATTGTTATTGTTATAAACTTGACTATCCTGACCAGGTGGTTCCTCCACTTCCGCACAACTATCGGAAGTTGACATCTCATTATGGATAATAGCCTCTGTAGTGATTGAGAACCGGTTTGAATTGTCTTCGCTCGTCGCTTGAGTGGCGTTAGTTTGAAAATTTGATTGCGTAATATTTACTGGGTTGTGTATTTTATGTAATTCATTTTGATATGTTGCCTTCTTATGACATTCTTCCTTTTTAATATAAGTCTCTAAAGCGATTCTATAAGTACAGCGATCTTTAGTCATTATGTTTCTGATCTCCTTCTCCTTCATAAACATTGGGCATTTTTTGTTTAAGGCCATATGTGGCCCTTTACAATTGACACACTTATAAGTTGTTGTCTCACAATTTGCGTGTTTATCTCCACATTTAGGACAAGTTGGGTTCTTGTTTGGGCATGAACGGGAAAGATGGCCATATTTCCAACATATGGAACACTGGGACACTGGAAATGTGAACGGCTCAACTTGAAACCTACAACCATACCCGTATACGTATGGTGGCAAAGTTAAGCTCTTAAAACATATTCTTATTGTTTCCGAGTCAATCCATTTTCCGTTATCATCCAGTCTTTTAAGTCGCTTGACTGATTCTATTTCGAATTCACACTTGAGATTTTCAAGGATTTCTTTTTCTTCCATATCTAAGTCAACCTGTTTAAGAATTCCGTAAGTAAGGTGTAATTCATTTATAATGTGGGCCCTGTATTCTAACTCGTGTAATTTTATAGATGTAATCAATTTCAATGCACTTTCTCTATTCTCAAAATGAATCAATACTTTGTATGCACCCTTATATCTAATATTAGTGATATTTCCAATGCCTGCCGCTCTTAACCACTTTGCCATACCAAATTGTTTGGGTAACATTTCTTTATTGCTTGTGACACAAACACCACATTTTTCGGAATCGCTAACTTCCTTGAACACGCACGACAAGTCACGTTCCTTCGAATCTCTTCTAGTAGGTCTCTTATGTCCTCTTACTACCGCGACAAAACCTTCGTCATCCTCCACAATTTCCTCATCATCTTGGCGTCCTCTCTTTTCTGGCATCCGTTGCTCGCCCTTTTCTTTCTCATACAAACTTGTCACTGCTGTCAAATTTCTGTTATCTTGTTGCTCACTTTCATCTCCTAAGTCCTCCTCCATTATCTCACTGCTACTGGTGTAGCAAAAATCAACATTAGTCTGTTCTTCACCCATTTAAAATAATCATAACTGAAATGAGTATAACAACTAAAACTTGTCGCAAGAAAGACGTATACGCGCGCGCATAAAATGTGTGCATACGCGTTGCCGGCTCACACGCAACTGAAGGAAGATATGATAGGCTTTCCTTGTCATCGCAGTTTTTGTATAGTACAAGCTTTTTTAAAGATGACAAATCGACAGACGAACTAGTTACAATTTCTGTTTGTTTCTTTTTGTCAACTTTTAAAGAAAAATATGAATTACGATATTTTCTGATAACTTCCTCCGAAAGAAAACCCAGCTCTCGAGTTCTTATTTCCACCGATATTTCCTTCGATCAACTTCGTGGGTGTCGGCGTGTGATCCCTCTCGCGATGGTAGGTCAGGTCCACGTCGACTGAGAGTCGTACTGGGTATGAGTGTCACCACTCCACCTGTCTAGAGAAGGATTTCAATCACTTCAATTTATTTTAAAGTTCTACGTGAAATTGCGAATGGCTACAACATTAACTCATGTATTATATGCAGTTGTGAAAGTAGCATTGATTTTTGTACACTGATTCTGAGTTATGTAAGAGCTAAAATGATAATGTTAACAGTGCAGAGAGAGACATCCGGTCAAATCCTCAGGAAATTAATTAAAATATTGCGCAGCGTAACCCAACACCATATTTTAGCAGATAATTCTCCGGTAGACCGTAGCTATTATTTAGTCGCGACAGGTGGAGTAGGGTGCGTTTACACGGCTGTATTAATTTAGGAGGATTATCGTTACGGTTCGGTGCCGGTCCCACGGCGCCGGATCACCGGCACCGGCATCACCCGCCGCCTGCTTGCTTACCGATGGGACCCGGGAGACTGCGCGGATTACCGCACTAATCTGTGATAAAATAACTATAGCTGTACACATGATGCAGAAGGACCATTGCTAATACATGATCAGGGATTCGCATAAAATCATTGCTACTTCAGTGAGGGAATAACATGACAGTCTCGACCCAGTATAATCGCAGGCTGCGCTGCAAAATACGTTCTTGAAAAATTCGTTGTTTCACAAATCATACTAGGGAAGGTAGGCTAGGTAGGCTTAGTGGTAGGCTTTGGTGTAAAGGTTTATATAAACTACACGAGCTAATGCACATTCTGTCCCGACTCTACCAAATGTTTTGTGTGTAAACATGGATTCGTTGGTCAATCCATACTAAAATGTCAAGGATATCAATAATAGAATGCTCTTGTTCTTGTTTGTTTTGTCTACCCATCTTAACTAAGCTACGATGCAGTTAGTCCTACACAACTAACTGCAGGTTTGAGCAGCTCTGGTATTCTCATGTATTCCGGAGCTGACATTCTGGTTGCGTTACTTCGTAGTGGTAGGTAAGTACTTCTAGTGAAAGTGTTCGCTAAGTGTGTGTAGTGCTTGTGTTAGTTATGACGGTTGAGTCCCGGTTGTCTACACTCTACAGTGTCGGGTAGGGATTCTAACTTCGGAAATATTGACCCACACGCACACACAGACACACAGATACCTAGTAGAGACTCTGAAATACGTTTTGTGGTTATCCTATCTAAAATCGTGACTACAGGTGCGATCAACTTTTGGGACACTAGAAATTAACTAGTGCCTGAATTTCAACTTTATATTGAGTTTGTAATTTTGTAGCCCGTTAACGACTTAGACAGTTGACAGAATAAACATTTAGAGATATCGATAGGTATAAAAATATGAATTGATGATTGTCTTAAAGGACAATCACTAAGGTCGAATTTCACAAATGAATCTGAACGCGATCAGCACATCTAACCCGCGTCCAAGAGCGGTCGGCGGTAATATTTCATAACAATGATGACATTGACAGCTTTTGAACGCAGCTTAGCCATGCTTAAGTGTATAGGATGACTGCAATTCTCTGCATAATACCTGTGTGCTTTTTACAGCACCCTAGGGAAGTGCTGGGTTGTTCAATAGCACCTAGCAAAGTAACGCTTCTAAATCTTTATTATGACATTATTTTCGAGAATACCCAGTTTCTGGCGCATGATAAATCAGAAAAGGAAATTAACACTTTAGCTAACGCGAAACGGGCATGAATTATTTCTCAGCCGAAAGTGAATGATTAAAAAGGAGCTCGGAATATATTAATGTCACCTGTTATAATGTAATGGGGTCGAGCAGCTGACAGTCGCGCTGAACAGTTGACAGTGTCGATGTATCCACGTCACGGTGGCGGGCAGCTGTGACTCTTACGATGTACATTACTAAAACATTCCACTTGATCCAAAGAGCTGACTTCTGCTACTCTGTGGTTCTTGAATTATGTATTGTCATGAAATTACAGGAGTGCTATAGCAAACGTTGGTCTTTACTATTTACATTAGAACTAGGACTTGTCATTTTCAAAAACAAATTAGCTCTATTTTAATTTCTTCAGGGTTCTCACGTCGTCTTATAAAAACAGAACTATAGCACCTAAACCCCGCGTAGACGTTCAAATAAACTGCCACCACTTAGGTAGATTAACGTTTTCGCAACGAAATTCTACAATTTTGGCCACCGACCAAACTTTAATTTGACCAAAAATCGGCTTTGGGTGCCATCAAGTTAATTAGTGTGTGGAGGCTGTCGGAGTTTTACTCATTAAATGCGTTAGGAAGAGTGGACGTACAGATAAATGCAATTTAAAATAATAAATTGGCCTCAATAAGGATGTATTGGTGTCTAGGTCAGAATGACGGGTGTATTGTTACAGAACTGAAAATGTTATATATGAAAGGAATGTACCAGCAAGGTAATCTGAAAATATAATGCGACGAGTAATTAACGAGAAAATAAAGAAAATAAATTTTGACGCCTACCAATTTTTAATAGCAATGTGAGTGTATATAGTGTTATTTGCTCGTATTGAGAATTGAACGTAATTATGAGAGGATTATTTACATTTTTTTACATACCTACATGTGATTTGATAAATAAAACAAATATTGATTAGAAAATGAATTTTCATTTACATAATTTTCGTTTATGAAAAGCAGTGAAAAATGTAAGGAATCCTCTCATAATCACGTTCAATTCTCAATACGAGCAAATAACACTATACTCACATTGCTATGAAAAATTGTTCATGTTTCTTGGAGGTACATTGAATTTCATTAAAGATACATTCAAGTACATTGCTGGTACATTCCTTTCACATATAACATATTCATTTCTATAACAATACACCCGTCATTCTGACCTACACGTATTGGCAGCTGGGAGTTAAGTATTCCGTGAGCACTTACATTGTGTCGCCGTGTCGGGACTAATTGATGGCGGATAAACAACACATCAACTATGTATGAATTAACGACATGATGATGGGGCTACTGAGATCGGATTTGCTCTATGAGCAATATAATACGCAATCGTAATATCGAATCTAATTTATATTAGGCACTCCGTTTACATAATTTTCTCAGGTATAAAAATGCTTGATAAAGTGGTGGTGTAGCTACTAGCAAGTTGCAAGTCTGCTGTTGGCAAGTTCTTGTTTTGAATCATTAAATAAACCTGTAGGCAAGACATTTATAATTCCTTGTAAAGTATTTATATTGAGTCTAAGAACCTCAACGATGTTTGTTGCCACAAATATCTTTAAGCACTCTCTAGCTATTCGGCTTCAAAAAAAAAATCCGCTATAAAAAAAAAACTAAAGTTCTTAGTAATTGATTACAATCTAGCTTAATAGACTAATAAGCAATTTAACTGTAACTTAATGTTTTACGAGATAGATTATTTTATAACTAAGAATAGTGACAATTTGCACTTTTACGCAGTTTCGTAGCACTTTCTTAGGGTCTGATAAATTGATAAAACACTTTGTTCATGTGTTACGTGTATAGCACCATTAGCACCGCACTATTATTCAGTCACTATATAAATACCTACTACACTAACTCAAATGGTTTAGTTCTCTTTAGCCTACGCACCATGTCCGTGTTGTCTAGCAGCTGAATTGCCTCGACATTCACATGTCGGTGAAGTCTGTGTTCGTGGGCTTCAGCAAATTTTTTAATGATGGTGGTGACGGGTTCCGTTTCAAGGTCACGGTGGAGGTCGTCATTTCTAATGTACCATGGAACATTTACAGCATCCCTGAGTACTTTATTTTGGAATTGTTGGATTATTTTAACGTTACTTTGTTTAGTACAGGGGGCCTAAAAAGGCCACTTTGGCAGAATCATAAAAGGATAACATAATGGACAGTTAACCGATAAGTTAATCGTATCAAATCCCATTGGTGAAGCATTTTTCAGTTATTTTTTTTTGCCTGTTCTAAAATACCAATCAATCCGATCTAAATCCAATCCCAATCTCTTTGATTATACCTACGTAGTGCAGCGAAAAAAAGAAAAACACGGACTGTCTTCGCCATATTACGATTGATAATGTTAACCTTTTATGATTCTCCAAACTGGCCTTTTTAGGCCCCCAGCACAGTCCCAAAGTTGGATGCCATGCGTCCAAATTGGCATAAGAATATGCTTGTATAATATAATTTTATTACGGAGTAACCAATTCATACTTTTATAACGTATGTCGAGTTCCTGTCTTTTCTTTTTGACGTGAGATTTCCAACGCAGTTTGGCGTCAAGAGTTATGCCAAGGTATTTGGCTGTGTTAGCATAAGGCACTTGCATGCCGTTTATGTAGATTGGATGGTAATCGCAGTCTTTGTTAGTGAAGACAATATGAATTGATTTTGACTCATTCAGTTTGATCTTCCACTTTTGTGTCTAGTCATAAACTTTGTTGATAAACTTGATCCGGTAGCCATGATAGCAGTGTCATCTGCAAAGGTCGCTATGGTGTTGTTTTCTAGCTTTGGGATGTCACATGTGTATACCAAGTAGAGGAATGGGCCTAACACGGGATCCCTTCTTTTCGCATAATGTTCTTTGTCCTAATATACTTCGGCATAACGATTTTGGCCCAATTTGTTTTGGCATAATAATACTTCGGCATAATTGTTTTAGGCATACATTTTATGTTGGCATAATCATCTTAAAGACTAATTTGTTTTGGCATAAATTTGATTCGCATAACGTTAGTAAGCCTAATGACTATTAGCATAATAATATTTAGGGATACAATTAATTAAATTTAATATGCTGTGCAACAAAAGTTAGTGACAGAACCGAATTGCTGCAAAACCGACTCCACGTAGTCTTGTTTGTCCTACCCCTAGAGTGTAATTTAAAATCGCGTAGGCGCGTAGGGGTGAGGCGGCCCGCGGGCTGAGGAGCAGGCGGCTGCGAGCGAGCCGCCGCGGCTGAGGCTGGCCGGCGAAGCCGGCCAACAAGCCGAAGCTGCGGTGGTGAGCGAAAGCCGTCTGCGACGATTAGCACGCGTGGGGCCGCCGGAGGCCCGCAGCGCCGGAGCCGTGACAGAAACCCTGCCTGCTGCATGTTGCATGCTCGCTTGAATGCTGCATGCTGCATGCTGCATGCTTGCTTGCATGCTGCATGCTTGCTTGCATGCTGCATGCTTGCTTGTTTGCTGCATGCTTGCTTGCATGCTTGCTTGCATGCTGTATGCGTGCTTGCATGCTGTATGCTTGCTTGCTTCATGCTTCCTACAGCGAAAAAACAACCCACAAAATTGTTCAATACGTTATATTATATTAATATGTTATATATTACCTGATTCAGGAGATATGGCTTTTTTCCAATCGTCGAAATAAATTGGTATATCCTCTTCGGGCAAATTTATGCTTTAGGATATTATGCTTAAAAAAGTTATGCTTTAGAACTTTATGCTTAATAAATTTATGCTTTAGAATATTATGCTTAATCATTATTATGGTTAGAGAAATTATGCTTAAAAAAATTATGCGTAAGGTGTTATGCGTAATTATATTATGCGAAAATATAATTGTGCCAAACAAAATTATGCTAAGTTATATTAGGTCTTAAAATTTTATGCAAATGGATAGGGAACCGCCTAACACACTCTTTGTGGCACCTCGGCTTTTATAGTTTTTAGCTCAGAATTTGCATCCTCTTGCCTTATTTTAAACATTTTGTTACTGATTTATGATTCTAGAATGTCTACAAATTCTGGAGGTAGCATGCTTCTGAGTTTAAATACCAGACTCTTATCATCTCATACCAAACTTTATCAAAAGCTTGCGCGACATCTAGGAGTACGGTGGCGCAGACCTGCTTGTTTTCGAGTGTTCTTTCAATAATGTTAGTTATTCTGTGTACCTGGTATATCGTAGAGTGTTTTTCTCTGAAGCCAAATTGATGGTTTGATATTAGCTCCTTTTCTTCTATTATTGGTTTTAACCGTTTTAATAACAGTTTCTCGAAAAGTTTTGATAATTCTGGCAACAGGGAAATGGGCCTATATGATGATGCTTCATATAGCGATTTCCCAGGCTTTGCAATCATAATGACTTCAGCAACCTGTCATGATTCAAGCACATATTTTAGCATAAATGCAGCATTAATAAGTCTGGTCAGCTTTACTGTGGCTTTGCACGGGAGGTGTTTTAGTATTTCTCCTGTTATGAGGTCATAACCCGGAGATTTCTTCGAGCTTATGTTGTGTTGAATTTCTCTTAGGACTTGTTTAGGAGTTACAAGTCGAATTCATCGACTTAGTGATAACTTTTCACTCTCAAGTATTTCTATGGAGCTCTCATTGGGTTGATAAGTGTTTTCTAAGTATTGGGCAAACCTAAACGCTTTTTGTTCATTGCTTATGGCCTATTTTCCGTCGCTGTTTCTGATCGGCGGAATTTGCATAATCGGCCTTTTAAGTTTTCTTGTAGCTTTTCAAAGAGAGAAATCCGTTGATTGGTCGTTGGTGAGCTGCACAAGGTGAGTATTAAGACAGTCATCCTGAAATTGTAGAATTTTCCTCTTTAGTCGTTTAGTTAGGTTATTTAATAGTGTTTCATCCCGCGGGAATCTCCTTTTGCAACTGCTTTCTTTTATCAGATAGTAAACCTAAAATCTACTTGGGATAGATATGTTCCTTATATTTGCGTTCTAACTGTGGCGTGTTATTCCATGTACATTATTGGATATTAACAACGTGTTTGTTTACTTCTGAGTCCAGCTGATCCTGATTTTCTAAAGGAGTTTTTAGGTCGATTGTATTATATATATAACCATTGTTAAATGGCTTTCTCTTAGTAGAATTTTTTGGCTGAGTTTTAGGATAGTCGGGGAGTGCTCCGAATTCATGTGAAAATCTTCCTCCAGATTAACGTAATTGGTGGATATATTTTTGATTATGAAAAAGTCTATAAGATCCGGTATTTTCTGGTGGTCAGTGGGCCAGTATGTCGGTTTGCCTGTGCTTATAAATTCACAATGAGTGTCTTTAACTGCATTTAAAAGCTGCCTTCCCTTTTTTGTAGTAAGTTTGATCCCCAGTGCGTATGCTTGGCATTGAAATCACCGCCTAGGATTAATCTCTGGCCTAGAAGTTCAAAGAATTGTAAGTATCGCTCTTTTCTTATCATATGCCTTGGAGGACTGTACACGGCTGTTATGGAAACGTGACAAAATCGGGTTTTAACAGATACTGGCACAGCTTGAATGTCTGGTTCTTCAAATTTACTCTGCTCATAATGATTGATGTTTTCTCTGATTATAACCGCGCTACCTCTTCTGGCTGATTTGTCAGGGTGGAGCGAATTATATACCTTGTATCCTCTTTTGATGAACGATTGGTTAGTGAAGTGCGTTTCAGAGATCAAACACACGTCTATATTTTCTGTCTCTAGGACTCTAGATACAAGGTATATAATTCGCTCCACCTTGACAACTGCCTGTAACTCATTCTGATGTTTGAGGAGCCCATTGGAGTTCCATCCCAAAATTTTTATCGTGTTACTCATTTTTGGTTATTAATAACAGCTGTTTTGGTGCTGGATTCTAGCTTCTCTCATCTTTTGCCAAAAGTAGTAATACACTTCAAGATTTGATTTATCTTATCTTCCAGATTCGAAGGCTGTGTGCCTTGTTTTGCAGCTTGTGCATAGGAAAACGCTTGAACAGGTTTTGCAGTTGTCTGTAAACCTTCTTTCCGTGCCTGTTTGTGAGGATTTTTATGGGAGGAAACTGTTGAGCAGTGGGCACAAGTTTATTTTTGATGTTTTTATTTTTCATCATTTGCATTTCCTTGGCTACTTCACACCCTTTGTAGTTGGCGGGTGGGGTAAGCCACAGTGGACGCATTTGGTTTCTCTTGCGGAGATTTAGTACAGCTGGCTGTGAGATGCTTATGCCAGTGCATTTGACACACCTTGCCTCTTTTCTGCAGTATTTATGAGTATGTCCATATGCCTGCTATCTCTTTGATGAATGAGTTTCGGATTTTTGAGAGGATGTATTTCAATTTTACATCCTAAAATATGCTTTATGCCATAGATTTTGTTGACATTTTCGTCGTTGTTAAATGATAAGACGAACATATTGAGTGGTTCTTTGGTCTTCTAGCCCAATTTGTTGTCAACTTTTTCTATTTTCAAACCTTGCGATATTAAATCATCTTTGTTTCGATCTGGCTGGCAAGAGGAATGTCTTTTTTTCACTACAACTCTTATTGGTCGAGCCTGTCTGTTCTCGTATGAATGCCAAAGATATTCTATTAGTAATTCAAACCTAGCAATCGCTCTATAAGAGTCTTCGCTTTTGGCGTTGATCTTCACACAATCTCAGTTCATCATTTTTGCGGTGAATGATGGGTTACAGTTAGTGAGTCGTAGAACATTTGGTATTTCTTAACTTCGTGTATAAGGATTGGTGGTGGTGGAGACACTTTTTTGTCTAATGTCTGTTCTTTCTCACATTTTTGTTGTTGTTGGGCGCTTGTTCCAGGTTGTTGTGGTGGAGAGAGGGAGATGTTAAGCTACCTTTTTTTCCTACTTTTAGTCCTAATCCACTCAGTCTCTTTTGCGAGTTCTTCCTCGTCTGAGCAGTACTCGAAATTTCCCTTTTCAGATTAGGAAAAAATTGTATGTTGTTCTTAGCTTCCAACTCCTTAGGGTCATTATTTCCTTGTCCCTTGGAGCTGGGATTTGCTTTTTGGAAGCTTTGCAGTTGTTGCTGGAGGCCTTCTATGCCGGCCTGACTTCGCAAACTCTACACCTTAGTCAAAATATCTGGTTTGGCCGTTTCGTTACTACAAGAACCATTAACAGTATGAGAGTTTTTCACCTTACGCTCATGTGAATGTAGCGAAATGGCCAAGCCATATTATTTTGACTAAGGTGTAGAGTTTGCGAAGTCAGGCCTTGTAGAGTTAGGGCGTGTAGAGTTAGAAGCTTGGCTCTACATGAGATCTGATTACTTTTTGACAGTGCGAGCTACATGGTCTCGTCTTGGCAACATTTAACATGAAATGTTTTTGTGGGATTTCATTTCTTTTTGTAAGTTGCTTATGATATTTATACGAGTATTTTTGCTGTTGTTCATTTTTTCTTTCTTTTTTTGGGGTTTCTTTATAACAAGGACCCCCTATATAAATTTTCAGACCTCTAGCATCAAAATTTACGGATTTTTTTTTTTTTTTTTGGGGGGGTAAAAGTTTCAAGTTTTAATATTTTTTTGTTGTTTGTGTACTATTACTAGCTTACATACCAAATTTCAGCTTTCTAGGACTTCAGGAAGTACCTTAAGAATTTTGATGATCATCAGTCAGTGAGTCAGTGACGAAATCGGGGTATTTTAGATATCAATAAAATCTAAAGTATAAGAGCTATGCAATTGAAACTTTATAGGTTTAATAAGTCAACCACTGGCATCAAATTCCGAAAAATTTGTTTATCTGGTATAATCCAAACCCAAGTTAAGAGGGTTCAAAAATACGACGAAGTGCTTCGAGAAAAGGTAGGTAGTGCCCTTGCGCTTCGCTTGGCTGGTCTTGGCGGGGGCACTCCCGTGCCCCCAGATAACTAGGTCATCGTGGCGATGTTCATGAACCGATTTCGCAACGCGGCGATGACGGTGTTATTGTGATGCGCCAGCGTATTAAGCACCCGCGCGCGAATGACACGCATCCGTGCTCGGTAGAAGCCAAACACGGAACGACAATAAATGATAAAATCGCTTCAATTGGCAATTTCGAACAACAAAGCCCAACCCTTCAGCTTACTCGAGTGCTACTTACTTACCTTCCAATCAAAACACAGGAGTCTTCTCACGAAGCTAACAGCGACGTGTGATCACGACGTCTGCGCCTAATCGCGGCACAAGGAGCCTAAACAATAAACAACTCGCCCCTCGTCTTCGCAACCCGCCCCCACACGAGGGGCGACTGAAGGACTGCTCCTGCAGCGCTGCATCGAGGGCTCACAATGCTATTTGTTTGCAAGTTTTGAGTAGAATTTTCCATATTGCTTTGGTATGGAAAATATGGGAATGCGATATTGTGGCTGGATGTAGGGTTGGAGTTTATGTCTGGGTTTTAACTTTTGTAGCTAGGTACCTCACTTATAAACTAAACCTGGGTTTTGTTTTCTACTTAATTAATCTATTGTAAATACTTACACTAAAATTTATACTTGAAAGTTCTCAGTAAACATTTTTCAGAAAAAAATGCTTGAGACACTTGCTCCCTTTCTTTACTCATGCATCAAACGATGTGTTTTGTTATCACTTCTCTGTTAGTAGTTTCGCAAACACAGTTATTACATCCTTTAAAAAGCTATTGAAAGCCATTCACAGATCCGATTGAGCTCACTCGACAGTGGCACGTGCACAAGTACACAGACACACGCGCTGACGTGACTTGGAACAACGTCCTGTCAATGCCTTCAACCTGCCTAGCTGAGGGAATCGACTGCCAGGATAGGCAGAGCACCCCTCGAGCGAAACGAGCGGAAAACAAGCACACTGAGCATATAGGACACGAGTGGGATTGGAAATATCGGTTATTTCAAATCCCACAACACTTCTCTAACAAAGTCCACACACGACTGTCACACGGGGAACACTTCTCTAAATAATAATAAAAATAATGTATTTTGGGAGTTAACGCTTCAATCAACCAATTAACAGCATTTAACTGTCCACTGCTGAATTTTCCGCATTGATAAAAATCCTCTCAATTGTCGCAGGCGTTCAAACTCTGTTTTTCATAAAGTTGTAGCGCACTTACAAAATCAATAATTCGAAGCTGTTTCAAGTAAATGGAGGGTACAAAACAGCTTGTTATGTCTCGCCGCGAAGAGCTCGTATTTGCATAATGATGTCGTTGAAGTAACAGCTGATATTAGCATTACACGGACCAGTGTCCGGACTTAGTAGTTACAGTAGCTCTACCATGAGTTTGCACAGCCAAAACTCGCTAGCGTCTCCGTAAATAATATGTATGAAATATTGTACAGCGCCCCTAACGGTCACCGAAAGAATTAAAATTGGTACCATGAGCACTATAGATTTCGATAGGTAAGAAACCTAACGTAATCTATTCGATAGTCACTAGCGTTTTTCAGCTGTCGCCATACAAAACGGCACCATGAGTTAATAATTTGACAGACGCTATCGAAAAATACGCTTACGATAGTAGTTACGTCACTCACTAGCATTTTGACGTGTGAAATATATGTTTACATTGAAATTATATACGTTTTTGAGTATTTTGAGTCAAAATATTGTCTGGAAGAGCTTATTTAGCATGGAATATGTTAGCCGCCGCTGAATTTGAAGACCAACGACGTAAATAACGTGAATTTCAAGCCAAATTACAAGGAAATGAAATTCTAGCTTACCAATGGGCGGGTCATTACGCAGCTATCTAGGAGGCTTTCTGTGACGAATATTAACTTAAATTTAAATAAAAGACATTCTACTTAAACAACCTTTTCATTGATTTTATTATTATATGGG
Source organism: Mesoligia furuncula (assembly GCA_916614155.1). Classification (NCBI taxonomy): domain Eukaryota; kingdom Metazoa; phylum Arthropoda; class Insecta; order Lepidoptera; family Noctuidae; genus Mesoligia; species Mesoligia furuncula. Next base: position 26,039,247 of record OU744812.1, on the reverse strand, counting down.
AAACATACAAAATATTTAACAAAATAAGGAACACAAAAATTGACATAAAAACACATACTTAGTACCTACCTAGTAACTACACAATTTTTTCTTTAAACATTGGACACTACGATTTCCCCTGTATGGATGCATTTACAAACACAAATCTCACATGCTCAAACACCCAGACCCGGAATAATTAGGTATATTTCTTTGGAAGATTGGATCACACAACTTTTTGCTCCATGCGACAAATGAACCGGCGATTCTTAGCGCAGAAGCGACAGGATTGGTGCAGTTTCTAAAAATTGTGCCACACTGGTCCTCATTGTACTATTGTCTTTTTGTAAACTTATTTCACTGAATTTAATTAAAAAACGCCGTGAACACAATGTCAACAAATACAAAATTACAAATTGAAAACGACACTCGATGACACAACAGTGACATATAAGGAATAAAAATTTAACAACCACTAAATACCTTATGAAGTTCTCTAACCGCCAACCATTCTATTTAGTTGGATTATTGCCTATCATAACATTTTAAGCATAGGCGATAGCACTACATTTTGAGCATAATATATGCCGTTCTCTCTCCTTATTACTGAGAAAGAAAGAAACAAAACTTAAGGAAGTGACGTTCATACGACACGATCTATCGAGTTCACGTTAGCGCCTGCGTAAGACTTCATAAAACTCATGGTGCAAGTATTATCGAAATCTATTCGATCCACGTTAATACGCTAGCGATTTTGACGCTAGCGAGTAAGTTTTCGATAACAACTCATGGTAGAGGTACAGATACTACTCATATTTTGTTTCTACTCGTAATAGTTATTTACGCATTGATTATCTTTGCTTACTTTTCATGTGATATTTTTAATCCCGTGGCAGGTTACCCAGTCACCCAGGTTGTGGAGGACAGATAGGCATTCGCTCCATGTAGCTGCATCCGGCTAGACTGGAAGCCGACCTCAACGCAAGTAGGAAAGGGATAGGCAGATGACGATGATGATTATTTTTGTCCCCGCGAAACAGGAAAACCTGTAATTTACATAGACGTTTTAACAAGACTCATTGAGTTCAGACTTTATAATGTTCTCTGTTTACTTGCTCTTTAGTCGCGTATTAGAATATTTCTCAGGCAACAGCTCCGTTTCTATGGAGATAACACGATTGTATTGAACGTCTCGAGGCAAACTAGGTACCCAATGGAAATTAATGATACACGAACCGACTCGGGTTTCAGCCTCATCCATTTTGGTTGGCGATGGGAACTTGTTGTTTACGAGTCCAAGGTTGATTGATCAATCAATATTTTGGATTGAGTAATGTAGACACAGTTTGAAGATGAGATTAGGTTCCCACCTATGTATGTATTTGTATATTTAGCAACGTAGTCGTCTCATTTGTTACTCAAACATATACATAGAATAGAGTACTCTTTATTATGTACACCATATAAATTACAGATTAATTATTGATTCATATAGAAAAGGGTGACACAATGCGCGGTCTACATAATATGTATACGCTATATATGTTTTCGTGTTATTTTTGCCATCGACACGCTGAGAAGAAGTAGAACATAATATATAAATTCTTGGAATCCTTTATCCGGCAGTTGAACCGTTCAGAAGCTGCGAGACGCATTGAGGATATTAAACATATTCGTGACATGTTTCAAAAGAGCAGCCCTACTCAAATAGGAAATTAATTTGTCGGATTATGAATGTATGTATGTATGAAATGGTCTTATTTGTGGAACATCTCGTAAAGAAGCCACCGTGACGCAATATTAATAAACGGGAACATTCACTCGTCACACATATTTGCCTAGTACACACCAGCCGGGGTAAGGTCGGGCACACACGGGGTAAGTCGTAAACCGAGTAATTTTGGTTTATTAGCGCGCAGGTCTCGCCCGAATGCTGTTGAGGCTGTTTCAAATGGAACTGTGGAACATGAGAAAACAGCGATGACTAGGTCTTGTTTTAAAGATCATACGAAAAGATCTGGAGCGAAAATAAAACTGGTCAACTTTAAATCCCTTTGAAGTCACATTACACACAATAGGTACAATTACGTACATTTTGTACTGAGAAATAAATGTTAATTTAATATTAAAGCGTCCCAAGCTTATTATACATTTAAATACACATACTCCTAAATCTGAATTTAATTAATACCGCGGTTTCGGTAGCAGTTCTGATTAAGACGTAGCCGACGTAGGGGGAACCACATTGTCATGTAAATTAACGTCTCAATAGAAAATAGATGCTATTGTATAAGGAACGTCTAACCGTATTCACTACCTAGTTCGATGTGAAACAGGCTTAACGCAGTCGTCACAATCTCATATGTTCTAATGTTAGTGATTAGTTAGTAGTGGAGTTAGTAGACAAGTTTAGCGCTTGCGATCTAGATAAGCACTAATGTTGCCTGAGCGAGCCGTAATTTAGCCAAAGTTTAGTAGTCTGTATATATCTGTACGTTATCATCTAATTATGTTCTGAAATCATGAAGATATGGTAAAGTAAATTTAATTCTACAATAAAAAGAAAGAACATTTCTACGTGTGCAAGGCTATCGGTATTCAAGTGAGCATTAGATCCTTTCGTTGGAACTCCCCAGGCTCCTGTCGATATAAGACGGTAACATGTACCTGCCCCAGGGATCGCCTGCCCTCCACCGCGGGCAGGTGTAGGCCCGGCCTTTAATTAAAACTTTTTTAAGGGAAAAGTCATGAATCTCTTAAAAGTGGAGCGTGTTGGCAAGCAGAAAATTAAACACTTCCATTCCATGGGTAAGAAGTCTCGGGCTATTTCAAGCTAATATCATGTCTAAAATAGGCCACCATATCTTTATTGAAATAAGGTTTCTTTTGTCCTAAATAAAATTGATAGGTTTTATAAAATAAATAAATATAATATATTCTAAAACAGTGTCCATTGAGTGAAATCATAAAAGAGACGTCGAGTGTCGTCTCGACTCTTAAGACATGGCCTACATGTCTCCACAGTACTTACATCTTGCGACATTATATTAGTAAACTTTGCCATAACTTAGATCATTGGTCGTCCTAATGACCTGAACTTTCCACGTTAGAGGTCACGTTATTCATGATAATATATGATGATATCCATGTAGAAGCACGGATTATTAGTCGAACATAAGTTTTAACATTAAGCTCAAGGTGATTGACGCACTGAAAGAGAAATGTACGGTAACTAGTCTCTATTCTTTAAAACGATGTTACTCGCGGTACAAAATAAAATATCTTTATCTGTATCATTTTATTAAAATAATCGGGACATTGTAAATATTCGGCTTCGTCTTTCTACAACCTTCCGACACCAAAAAAGGCAGATTAAGTTAGTGTCAAATTCTGGAATACTGTAGTAATCCACATTAATTACTGAGGGCCCAATTTGAAAAATGATCAGGAACTCACTTTTTGACCGTACTTATCTCCGCATGGCTCCATCACACACGCATCAGGAAGGCTTCCCACGACGTCTGTCATCCCTATAATCAAGATTGATGCAAACCTCAAAGGTACCTATCGAATCGATGGCTCACTACACGTCACTGAGAAGACGTTAATATATCGGCCCCAGACGCACGTGAGGTAGGCAGGCATCCTCTGTGACCAAGACAGATGAGTGTCCGTCCCACACCCGCGTCCCGCTGGCGTCAATAGCGCTCGTCGCGGCGAGTCCGTGATCTTGTGCGGGTGCGATGATCCCGGGATTACTCGCGGACCACAGCGACGCGGATTATACGGAATTGTGGCGGAAAAATGCGGGCTTACTGAACAAAATGTGCAGTTCTTGAATAATAATGTTCATTTTTAGAGAGCTAGCAGTGTTGTCCACTTATTTATTTGGAGCAGAAGGCTAATTCAACCGTTAATATTTTAATAGAAAAGAAACATGGCTAAAGCAATAAGTACCTATATAACATAAAAGTTTTGTAAAATACACTTAATAATAATGTTGAGGTGTTATCCTATGTTCAGACATTATTAGATCCTAATATCTCTGCTCGCTCGTCACTTGTTCTGTCCTACCAGTGTCCAATGATGCAAGTGTCGCAGCTCACGTCCGCCGCTTTCCGGCAGTTGACACCGATCCGGTGTGACATCTCCGTCATGAAGCTACAGTGTGCACGAGATGGATGACAGCTCGACATGACACCAATCCAGTTGGGATTGGTGTCAATCGCGAGCTCGCAGATGCATCTTTACTCACACTGTTCATCTTATATGGATTACTCTGCACTCGGCAAATAATATCATGTCTGCGAGATGTGGACCGAATGGATTAGATCGGGATTTGGGGCACTTGAATTGAAGATGTTGGTGCGTAGGTGTTTGGACTTAGCCTCTGAAGATAGTTCAGCTATTAAAATTAAATAATGCGAAGATTTGGGTCGGTAAAAGAAGCACCAATTGCCATTTAACTTTCTGCTCAATGTTGTTGTCATTTTAAGATGACACATTTATATTATCCTTGTTAGTAGGATCCCCTCTTGCTGACCTTCCAAGTAATAAAATAGCACAGTAAATGCGTTTTGAACTAACATACATATGATAAAAAGAAAAGACAACTTTACAACCCCGGAGAATAGCTCAAAGAGCTTCATTTATTTTGGAACAAGATATTTTTAAATAAACTTTTGATCTTGTGAAATACGCGAACCATTTGTTCGTATTACGACTTACTGCCAACTCTTCATAAAATGAAATCAGACGGCTCCCAGAAAATAAAATATTTTAAATCGAGGTTCAAGGATTGCGCAATATTTTTACGACACGATATCTTAACCCTTAAAAGGAAAGCATTTCAATAAGCCGTGCCAAAATGCTTCCTTCTGAAAATTATCTAGTAAGAGTATGGATCTCAACCTCAACCCGTGAGCCCGAACGATTTAATATCGCCCCTTATCTGAGGATTAGCGGGGACGAGGTGGCACGAGTGGGTCCACCTCGTTTGTACGTGTGGCGGGCTCCATCCCGACCCACTTCATTATGTGGTAATGTATGAATTTTAATTATGGGAACTCATTTGGTGACAGGGACGACGGCCGGTTTTTGGCATTTTATTGGATATTGAGGCTCGATATTTGCCTCCGGGGCAGAATATGTTTTGGGAACTATACGAGTACTTCGGTATGCGGGCTTAAAATTGAGGATTTAGCCTTATTCATTGCTTTTATGGGTACAGTAGAGTTCGCCAAAAATATTTATGTTCATTTTGTAACATTTAATTAGGTAAAAGTTGAGGTTACATCAACGTTATCAAAAGCCACAATCAAGTTATCTTCGTTACACATAGGAGCCAGTTTAGTAACAAAAATAACGGGAAACTGGAAGAAAGCAAAACTTGGCATTTAGCACAATACGTGGCCTTTACCGCCGTACTTTGTTAGATGGTACTTTGTGGTAACTTGGTGGTACCAGTTCGTCCTAATTCCGAGGTGTTGGGAGTTCGGCAACTTGTCACGTCGGAGGGACGTGATGCATGATTGAGGGAGCGCTATTTAATAAGGGACTTTGGAATTCGATGAATAGTTCGAGAAGTTTTCTTTGTGTTTTATGTTTGGGTTGAGCTGTTAAAGACACGAATAGAATGTTGACCTACCTACATAATAACGTAGGTGCTGCTCTTGATAAATAACAACTTGGTATCACCTCCTAGAAGAAAGAGAATGTCTTGTTTTTGATCCTCAGCAGTTGGTGAGCTCAGCATGGGTGTTTCTTCAAAGCACAGAATACTGTGATTGATTTTTTTAGTTTCAGTTTTAACATAAATTAATAAGTATCTACACACGCATAATTAATTAATCACCACCCACGACTTTACGCAAGTAGTTAACTAGCAGATTGTAGGTAGCTGGGCTAAATCACAAACAAGCTATATTTATTATTCTATTAATATTCTCTTAATTTTAATTAACTTAAGTAGAAAAGAAGCCTCAGTTGTGTCACGTGTGTGGGCGCCATGTCCGCCATAGCGATGACGTCGCTTATCTAATGACAGAAGATTCGCGGTCACTGAATAAGAAACAACAGAAGGTTCACTGCATACAACGCGCAGTTAACTATTGTAAAATTAATAAGTAAAAGGAAAAAAGAGGTGTTGATTGAAAGCGCTGGAGTTTCTAATTGTACGTGACTACGTGCTGTAGTGATAGGTTTCTTCTTTTGTTGTGTCTGTGTAGAACGTGAGCTTTTTTATAAATCGCGATCAGTCTGGTTTTGTCTTCTGGAATCGATTGGGCATGACGCGTGAAGGGCCTTTAGAGCTAGACTTTAAATAAGGCTTCGTTGTTGGGAGATACCTTCGCGGATTTGCACCCTAAGGTCCTAACACGAAAACCACTCTTAATCTTAAAAACTCAACAGCTTCCGCTTTATAAGCTAAATAAAATTAACTGCATTGATGTTTTTTCTGGAAAACAAACTATAGAAACAAAAGACGGCGTAGAACGACTTTTTTATGTGCCAAATTGAAAAATAACCCTTATTTTGCAAATTGTATGGACTGAATCTTCTTCACCTGCCTCCTTAGTGTCGGTGATCGCGTTAGTATAGTAGTTTCGTTCGCATTAGCGTTGTGTTATAGCTAGCTTGGCGGCGGCAGTTCGAATCACTTGGCGTCGTTAAGGCTTTGTCTCGGGTCACGTGAAACCGCCATCCGTTGCTGTTTGCCTGACAGCTTGCTGTAGCTTTGGTAAATTATTATTGTTAGCAAAAAATATAGCATTAGGAAGGTAAGCTATGTTGTAGTAAATAAAACGGGTGTATTAAGAAGGGATTATTTTATTTCATGATCACATACACACCAGTGAACCACCACCTCGGTCAAAAAAGGTATTTGACTGTATCCAAGGGCTGGTTTATACTTTGGCCAGAGGCTAAACATTGCCATTCAACGTGGCAATACATCTAACTTTATTCCGCGTTTATAAATATCAGTGCTAGTGTTTTGTTTTTAGTTTAATAGTAGGCACTCTGTTCTGTTTTGGTCGCGCTTTATGCAAATAAAAATGTTAGCATCGAAAACAAAACTCACCGATTTTTATGTTTTGAATAAAAGGATTTTTATTTTTCCGAGCCCGTCGCAGTTTTTATTTAAAACCAACGGCAACCGTTGGTTTCATGAATTTTTGTGATGCCCATAATATACATAACTAGTATAATAGCAGTAAAAACACATTTAATTCGTTATATTTTACACATCATATTTTTTGATAAAGCTGAAAAAGCTTTTTCGGAATTGCGGTTTATTTCTCAACCGAGAAGTGATTTAAGTGAAACCTGGTGAAACAAAAGGGGGACAAAAAAGGGTAATTCGATGATGTACTGCACGGCGGGACCTTTCAGCTGGTTATTACAGTTCTACCCTCACACGAGTCGAATTAGGGTCGAGGAAATAGGGCGACTCGTTAATGGTTTCTGCCAACTAAAGGTGTGAACAAATGTATTCTTTAACCCTCAGAAATTTTTGTAAATCACTATTCTGATGTTTTTGAAACGTCGTTTTAATCTGCTAGTAATGTGATTTTGGAACCTCAACTCACCAACAAATCCCTGACTTCAAAATAATAAACTTTGAGCAAAAAGTAACATTTTTAACAAAATTACATTCTTTTCACACAATTACGCCTTCAAAATCTCTATTTACATTTCATCTCAATTTATTTTGAACTATATGTAATAGATGTAAGGCTTTAAATCGCTTGAGACACCTTTGGTGTTGTAAATGCAATTTGTAATGGTTGCGCCGTGTAATGGTTCGGGTAGACGCTACTGTGCCGGTGACGTCACGGGCCCTTTGCGAGAGCACAGGATAGAACAATAGGTACGGACGAGTTCATTTTCAAACACACAGAGTTAGTACAATTTGAATCTCGCACATACTCGTTAATCGCAAATTTAATGTGTGTTCTAATATAAGGTAGCGATACCTTATAATATATTAGAACACACATTAAATGAAAAACTTAGGTAAACGTTGCACGTTCTGACAACTATGAAATGCAATGACTACTATATTTAAGCTACCTTCAGAGTCGGAACGTTTTCCTCTCATATTTGTCTTTCGTCATAAGTTTTTGTCTAGTTTTTTTTTTACTGTGCGTCGTCCTCGTATGAGAACATAGTGGCCCTTCTGAATAATATTTTCCGTGTCCGCAGTGTTAGCTCCTGCACAAACATGACCGTGTCGTTCCAAAATGAGGACATGGTGGTCCTTCTGTGTTCCCCGCGCTGTGCCCGCCCGTAGCGACCCGCCCCGGTGGCACCTCTAGCGCGGACATGATTTAGCCAACACCTCCATTATTGTGACGCGTCAGTTAATGGGCCGGATCCACGGTTTGTGGTGTTATCTGTCCCTTATTTATATTTATTCGTTTATCATGGGGTTTCTGGGGCAAGCAGACACGATTATGTCGTCAACGTAATGCTATTTCCGGCAGTAGATATGTAAGGTTTCCGGAAGATCGACGATTATATTTTTCATGTTGGACATCATCAGTATTTGCATCTCAAACTCAAACTCAAACTCAAACTCAAAGCATTTATTTCAATTAAACCTTTAACAGGCACTTTTGAATTGTCAAGAAGTCGGTCAGTCATAAAATATGAAGCTAGTTGCCCATTCCAAAGCGTAGGTACCTATGGAGAAGAACGGGCAAGAAACTCCATGGACACTCTTTTTAAATTTCATTTTACAAAAACATTTGTTACATCATTTCTTTTGAATTTATTATATAATGTGAGAACGATGTAAAAAATAAAAAAAATGTCCGCGTTAAGAGCGTCCAGAATACAACAAATAGTAACAAAACAACAATCCAAAATTAAAACAATTAAAATAAGCCCAGGCGGCTAAGTGATGACCAGTCCCAACTGGCGGCGCCCGTTCACGAACATGACGTATATATCAGCACCATTCAGCTCAACCACTTTGAAGGGAGCTAAATGATCCAACGTACACGCCACCGCCAGCGAGACATTTGAGTGAGCATGACACACTATCAGCCGCCAGGGAATATTCAAGTCAATGAAAGATATATTATTACCCAGTAAATGGTAGCTATAGATTACATAGAACTCACATCTGTGCTATGCAATTATACAATACAAAGAAAATTGAGTTTATACAATGCAAGGATAGTCTTACAATCTTCAGCAGCTCCAACAGTATTTTCAAGTGTTAGTCAATTAGTTGTGGAGCAGGACTAGCATTGAGCCAGGCATTTGTGTCAGCGATGTAATCCCCTAACTTATAATATGCCTGACTGCATAGTGTGCGTTTTATACAAGATTTAAATTTTGTCTCATTCAGTTGAAGAATGTGGGGAGGTATTTTATTATAACATTTTAGACAGTACCCCATAAAAGATGAATCTACTTTAGCCAGTCTGAAACCTGGTTGAACTAATAGGTCCCTATTTCTAGTACTATAATTATGTCTTTCACCTCTTTTACTAAAAAGATGTAAATTTTTCCTTACATACATGATGTTTTCATAGATATATTGACAAGGCACCGTCATGATGTTAATTTTCTTAAACAGTTCCCTTAGAGAATCGCGCCTGCGGAGATTATATATGGCTCTGATGGCTCTTTTCTGCAGAATAAAAATAGAATCGTTGTCTGCAGCCCGTCCCCAAAGTAAAATACCGTAAGACATGATACTATGAAAGTAACTAAAATAGACTAGTCTCGCGGTATCTACATCAGTAAATTGACGGATTTTTCTGACAGCATAAGCTGCTGAACTTAGCCGTCCTGCAAGAGATTTTAAATAAGGACCCCATTGTAGCCTTGAGTCGAGCGTGATCCCTAGGAAAACAGTTTCATCGACGAATTCTAGTTTCTCTTGATTCAATATTATCTCACAATCACTACCCTTGACATTTGGTAAAGAAAATCTTATGCACTTAGTTTTGTTTCCATTTAATACTAGATTATTAGCAGTGAACCAATTTTGGACCTGTAGTAGGGCGTTATTTACGTCGTCAAAATTTGTAGCATGTCTATTTACCTTAAAAATTAAGGAAGTGTCATCAGCAAATAACACCATTTGTGGTTGATTTTTTAATAAATGGAGTAGATCATTAATATACACTAAAAAGAGGAAAGGACCCAATATCGAGCCTTGTGGCACACCAATTTTTACTATTAAACCAAGTGAATTGACACCATTTATTTGAACTTGTTGTTGTCTATTATTTAAATAAGAACTAACTAAACTGAGCGCAAGTTTACCAAGTCCGTAATGCTCAAGTTTCAAAAGCAAGGTTTGGTGATCGACGCAATCAAATGCCTTGGAGAGGTCACAAAAGATTCCTATGGCATCTTGGGCCTCTTCCCACGCGTTAAAAATGTGTTTTAATAAAGTTACGCCGGCGTCGGTCGTACAACGTCCTTTGGTGAAACCGTACTGTTGATCGTGTAGGATTTTATTCGTGTTAAAATGATTGAGCATTTGATTGAGCATTATCTTTTCAAACACCTTGCTGAAAACCGGCAAAACGGATACGGGTCTATAATTATTGGTGTCTTTACTGTCTCCGGATTTGTAAAGTGGTATAACCTTACTGTATTTCATTAAATCGGGGAAGACTCCTTGATCCACACACGAATTAAATACTAAGGCTAAGTAAGGTGCAATAGTCTCAATTATGGATGTACAGATCTTAATGGACATTCCCCAAAGATCTTCGGTCAATTTGATCTTAATTTGCTTAAAAGCTTTAATTACAATTAAGGGGTTAATATGCCTAAAGTTAAATTCAATCGGGCAGGCTGAAACGTTCGCCCTTACTAAATCAAAAGCGAGCGAGGGCGAGGAATTTAAGGTTTCAGTTGTTTTGAGTGGGATACTAGTAAAGAAATTTACAAATTCTCGAGCCACTTCTTTGTTATCGCAAATGAGACCGCTTGACGTCTGCAGTGTGTAATCAGAATTATGCTTTTTATTCCTGTTTGTTTCATTATTTATAATTTTCCAAACCGTCTTTATTTTATTGTCTGCTGATTTAACCTTGTTGCTAATATATAAGGCTTTAGCTGCCTTACAAGCGTTCTTAAAAGTTTTAGAGTAAGTAGCAACATACTTATTAAAAGTTTCCGTGTTAATATAAGGCTTAAGGCCATACAGTTCGAAAAGTCTTTCCCTACTTTTCCTAAGCCCTTTAGTTGCCCAGTCACAAAATAAAAATTTGGGGCTGATACTTTTAGTGTTCTTCTTAAAATAATTATTGAACTCGGTTTGGACTACCGAGAAGAATTCATTATACAAAGTATTAACATTGTTCACTGTAAGGTTCTGATTACTTAATTCACAAATTAAAGTGTGTAGCAAACCTTATTTTAAACCACCAACGCCACCTATCATATAAGAGAGACACTACAACATGCCGCTACTTGACGCTAGATGGCGCTGTCGCGTTACGTCACTTTTCTGAATCGCGGTGTTAAGAGTCTCCGCGTGTTAATGACCTCCGCTAGTATATTTAATTTTTTGGGAGAGAACTGAACTAGTGGTGCATCTGTGGGTTACGTCCTACTTGGAATAGCTACACGGGACTCCGCTATTAAGTTAGCCTAAACCTAGACTCATTGTCTTTTTTTTGGTTTAGAGGACACCTTATCCCCTCCTTCGTCCCTTCTGGGAAAAGGTTGTGTGGATTCGTTCTATATATATATTCTGTACGTTGTATTTAAAATAAATCCTTCGCCTTAACACCTGGACTTCTTTGTGAAGGAAACGAACGTCACATCATCTACAAACTGGCGACCAACGGTGGGCCCGACAAGGATCAACAGAACTGTGAAGACCTCACCTAAAGCGATGTCAGTCAACCGGTCCGACAAGAAGTATTAGTAGTAGAAGAATGGAATACGGAACAAAAAGATGCATACGAGTATAACACACTGAAGCCACGGCTTACAACTGCGCCCTTACCCTACATCTTGAAGACAGATGCCAGTGGTTTTGCACTCGCAGCAGTTCTCGTGCAGGGGGAGAAGAGCACCCCGTGTTGTGAAATTCCACCGAAGTTCCTGAGCCTGCAGCTCAGAAGAAGAAGGACGACCTGCTAAGAAGTTGGTTACGCAGACCACACTTCCCGCCAGTAAAAGAGGCCGTGGACGTCCTAGAAAGCAATAACTCTCCAGTTCTCCTCGCCGAGACGTCTTCGGGAACTGAGGGGGAGATTGTAGCAAACCTTATTTTAAACCACCAACGCCACCTATCATATAAGAGAGACACTACAACATGCCGCTACTTGACGCTAGATGGCGCTGTCGCGTTACGTCACTTTTCTGAATCGCGGTGTTAAGAGTCTCCGCGTGTTAATGACCTCCGCTAGTATATTTTATTTTTTAAGAGAGAGAACTGAACTAGTGGTGCATCTGTGAGTTACGTCCTACTTGGAATAGCTACACGGGACTCCGCTATTAAGTTAGCCTAAACCTAGACTTATTGTCATTTTTTTTGGTTTAGAGGACACCTTATCCCCTCCTTCGTCCCTTCTGGGAAAAGGTTGTGTGGATTCGTCCTATATATATATTCTGTACGTTGTACTAATAAATCCTTCGCCTTCACACCTGGACTTCTTTGTGCCGGAAACGGTGACCACATCCTCTACAAGTGCTATTAAATTTATTTAAATTAACTGATGTTATTGGTCTGGATTGGATCTGCACTTTTTGTATTGGCATGTTGTACTCAAAAGTTACAGTTTGACCACTGTGATCAGAAGGGAGATAATTAACAACGGCTTTATCTAAATAGTCGCAGCAACAAAAAACATTATCAATACATGTTGCAGTAGTCGTAGTTGTTCGGGTTGGTTCTACAAACACATTTGACAAATTGAATGATTTAAACAAATTTAATAATCTACTAGTATGTAAATTATTTTCTAAAATATTAATATTAAAGTCACCACAGATAATTACTGATCTATTACCAGTCGCAAGTTTTGCCAAAACATCTTCCATTACTGATTCAAATATAGAAAAGTTTTGATAATTTGGGGGTCTGTAAACGCACACTATAACTTGCTTATCTAGCTCAACACAAGACAGCTCAATGCTATGTTCAACTGATAGTTCAACTATGTCTTTACGAGGTTTGAATTTAATACAACTTTTAATTAGGATTAGTGAACCACCACGCAGCATTGAATTTCGATTAAAACAACTGGCCACACTATAATTGTCATAGTTAATTAGCATTTCAGAATCTTTTAACCAATGCTCAGTTATACAAATAATGTCAAACATTGTTTTTTCTAAAAATAACTCAATTTCCAATTGTTTGGAAGAAAAACCTTGAATATTTTGATGAAATAATTTCAAGGATTTCTGCTTAGCCCCTTTTCTGCAGTTCACTATTTTAGAGCCAGAAAATACCTTTTTGTTATTAAATGTAGCTATACTGTTAGTGGTACCTTCTGTTGTCTTACAAACTAGTTTAAAATATCTGAGCTAACCAACTTAACATTAGTACTATTACTAATTGTGGTGCTAATTATGGATGACTTCGACATACTAACTATGTCTGGGTTAATATTAAGTGCTAATAGCCTCGCTATTTGACGTCTAAAACTAATGGGCAGATACACAGTATCCCTAGTCGACCTTAACTTATCAACAAAAATGTTGGTATCAAAAAATATAAACTTGTCACTATGGTGACTAACTATGAAATGCATGTAATTATTTAACATGTGAATGTAGTTGTTTTGTCTGTTTGACAAGTGCTCAAAATATGGAAAAGCACACAAAATTATTTTCTTACAATTTAACTTCATAAGGTTGGTGACACTATCAGTGATATCATCTTTTTTAACATTTAAACTGTTACCTATAAGTCATAAGCATAGATTCAATACCTTACCTGTTAAAGTTGAAAAAAGGTTATAAAATACATAGGTACTCAATCGTAATTGTCAAGAGAACTCAAGAAACTTTACCGGCACTCCTGTCACAAATCTCGCACTTCATCATAAAAATAGGAGTCGGTCCCTATCTACAAACACTTGAACAAAAAACCTTGATAGTATCGCAAGAACTATCAAACGGAGCAATAACGCAAATTAAACATCCACCGTCTGAAGGGGACACATGTAACAATAAAATACGCTGACGACGGGGGCCCGGGGGCCCGGCTACCTGGCAGGGGGACGTAATGGCACCCGGGTGTGACTGCGACTAAAGAGCCAGTGATTCATATTAAAATTACATTTGGGGCAAAGCTACCGGTGATTTTGATGACGGCTCTTTTTTGTGCGGCAGGTGGCAGCACCGCGCGCTCGCTACTGATTGTTAGTGATTGCATGATAGTTGCCGGGATACGCTTGTAGTTGCTTGTACAAGGGGATGTCAATCACAATTTCTGTTAATATCTTTTAATGTAAATGTTGTTGCGGTCTGTATTTAACTGTGACGACTGCCGCGATGGAGGGTAGATAAGTTCGGGAATTCAATTTTCTTTAGAAAGTCCTTGAAAGAAATATTGTTAAAAGACCGAAGCAATCAGTTGCAGTCGACCTTTCTATAATAAAACGCCAGATTTACGATTTTTGTGTTTTATTCAACGTCTTGGTAGGGGGCCGGAGGATAAAGTCAGATGCATTCAATTTAGACCTTTATCTTGTGTGCTAAAAGTTTCATTTTCGTTTAACTTAAGAGCACCCCTGTTTCTTGCAAAGTACGCACGTGAGCTGAAGTTTTAAAAAGCGACCAATTTCCAAGTTCCCTTGTATCTTGAATAACATAAATTATTATAAAAACATCCGCAATTTATGAGTTTAATTCACAAAAAGTGTCTCCGGAACTACTGCGAGCCGATGATAAAACTTTTGACGTGATAACGTTACTTCTTTAAATTAAGACGAATGAAGCAAATAAAGTTACAACACAGCGACTTGGAACACGCAAATGATTTGTGTTGTGGGAGAGTTCCTGAGGTATCGAGTTCGAGGAGTATAATTATGATTTTTGGCTCCATTTTGTTTGTAATCATAATAATTATAGCAGGCTCTATAATTATTATGATTACATAATAATTATAGAGCATACTTACTTACGTCTCTCTGCATCCATTTATCCTGGAAGCCGACCCCAACATATTTGGGAAAAGGCTAGGCTGTGATGATGATGAGGCTCTATAATGTCAGATACCTACGCACATATCACTTCACACACTTCTTTTAGGACTCTCGGCCATTCTACCCATCATATAGGCCGTTAACAAAACCTACGAATAACATAAAAACCGCCCCATTACAAAAGGCACAGAGCCACACATAAAGTTCTCCACATAAAGGCTGTAGCCGCGCCAGTGACACGTGCAACAAGTTAGCAGAGCGTGAACGTACGCGCACGTGAGCACGCCCTGTATATCAACCAAAAACATACTAAGTACAGAAGTCACTTTCTGTACAAGATAATGAGCTCAAGAAAAAAATAGACGACCGCATTTCGCCATGGGCTCTTAGCGTATCACGGCGCCCTTTAATTCTACTACGTAATTTCGGTACTGGTTACTGGTTTAGGTCTTGCCACTTGACCAGGAAACTAAGTCACTTGCGTTTTCGTTCAGTACTAAATACTGTGTTTTCGCGCGTTATAGAGTTGGTCTTCTGTAGTTTCTTACTCTGTGGCAGCTGCCCTCGATCGCATACGCACAGAAATAACAGGGCTGCCCTTTACAAGCTATTTTTATGGAATCAAGTCTGAATAGAAGGTTATTATTGTTGTTCCTACATAAGGTTCAGATATAAACAATGTACTATATGAGGATGTTCCTTTGTTCTTCGCAAAATGTCAACGATGTAGGTCGCAGAAAGATTGCCTAGTAATTTATTTATTTTATTATCGGTACATCCGAATGTAGAGCACTGATTACTTCTAAGCCTGCAAGAGGATAGCTTGAAACTTGAAAACGTCACTGTGTTTTTATTTTCAACTATATGTATGTTGATCCATATTTTGAACATCAATCTCTATCTAGTCTAATCCAACAAGACAATTTTTATTTGCCAAAATCATTGAGAATAGTGTACAGAAAGCCATTCAGACTCAAAAACATTCAATTAAACATTATAATTGTCTGCTTGTAGTCAAACGCTAGAGGTGCGCTTGCAGGTCCCGGCGCGCAGACTCGCCTGCGGGCGCGGGGCCCGGGGCCCGGGGCCCGGGACTCGAGCTTCGGGATAATTGGTATTAAGGCGTTACTCTGTAAGTCACACGGCTGAGGCGAGATTAAATGATCGAACTTACAGAAAGTTACTTAGAAGACTTTGTTAAAGAAATTGTAATGGACATTGTGGAAGACTTTTTTCTTTTTATCTCAATGAAAAGGCTTATTTATTGGATTACTAGCATGTCGTCAGAAACGCAAGTGGTCAAATACGCATTTTGTACACGTTTTAGTTGATTGTTGGCGCCGTCACGATATCTAATTTTAACAGCCATGCTGTTAAAATCAGGTATCGTGACGGCAATCATTCTCTCAAATGACTTAAAATGGTTCATTACGTGATTTACAATTTAATAACGTAAGACTCGACCGCTCTTTGAAAACTGAGGACAATTAAATCATCTCCAAAAAAATCCGCCGAAAACCAATCTTAGACGCACAAAAACTGCCTAGTGCCTATCCACGTTAACATTTCTGACTACATACACAGTCTGCCCTCTGGCTACAGGAGATGCGGTAATAGGAGGCACAGAGCAACGTGTGAGGCGAACGACTTAGAAGATATTAGACGTGGTTATAGTGAAGATAGTCAGATTGTGGGAGTGCAGGGTGCACTCCCACAATCTGACTGTCTTTACGCCTGTACGCCAGCAAATAAGCAACGGGTGAATGAACAAATGAAGATCACTGTTTTATCTGTAAAATATCTCGGTGACGAGCTTTTGGAAGTCGTTATTTAACAAATGCAGATCACTGTTTTTTACCGACTTCACAAAAAGGAGGAGGTACTATGTTCGGCTGTTTGTATGTTTTTTTTTTTTTTTGTATGTTTGTTCATCGATTACTCCGCCAATTGTCAACGGATTTTCAAAATTCTTTTTTTGTTCGAAAGTAGATAGTTCTGAGGTGGTCCCATTGTCACTAAGTTAGGATCTGATGATGGGATCTTAGAGAAATCGGGAGCAACCCTCAAATTTTATAGGCTCACTTATTGTTTTTCGCATATTTTATGAAGTATCTTGTGTATTTGCGTACGGTTGTCACTATCTCAGGTAGCTGGGCTGATGATGGAAGGTTCAACTCCTTAACAGTAAGAAGTTACTCGAACAGGCAAGGACTGTTTTAGTAAATTGTTTTGATGTTTGATAGGGCATTTGCCACATTTGGTCTCATGATCATCAAGTTATGACCTGATGCTGCAGTCAGGATAGTCTGCAGAGTACCTAACTCCTCGACAACTAACAGCAGATATATCGTGTTTAGGCTCATTGAAAAGGGCTCGATGTGTGGATAAACGTACTGTTAATGAGGAACACCGAAGTACATAGAGACCTGATGCTGAAGCCAGTCGAGCATCAGAAAAAGTACAAACCTTGAAATTACAGCACCGTAGTCGTGTTTGGGCTCATTTTAAACAGGACTAAATTTTAAGTTCAATGCAATGTTGACATAAGTTGGCCTGATGCTGCAGCCAGGATTATCAGCATCTAGTCTAAAAACTAATAAATAGGCTTCTTAAAGTGAAATACTTTTGCGAGTTTTTCTTCTGTATAATTATCCTAACAAAGGTTGCCGGTAGTGGCTAGATGAGAGAAGCGGAGGATCGCGAACGTTGGCGCAAACTTCGGGAGGTCTACGTCCAGCAGTGAACTGCAATTGGCTGATGATGATTTATAAAAGCCTCAATCGTTGCATTTCACGCAATGCCTTTTCGTCATGTGGTCTATTTAGCAATTTGGTAGGTTCCAAGTCGCATAATACAATGTCGTACAGCGTCTTTACACGACTAAGCGTAACATAAACTTGGCCCTTAGCAAAATTTTTCTTGCCTTGTTTTTATTATTAAAGTAACTTGAGCATTTGCTCTCGGAAATGATTTGGTAAAGTGGAACTGATGATGAAGACCACAAATGGCACTACTCAATGACAAATATTTCACGGGTTGCGATTCGATTACTTTAATATGGCTGCTAAGCAATTTATGCTCATTACAACGCGTATGGTGAAGTGGACCTGATGGTGACTTCTCAATCAGCTCCAGTTCTCCTGGTTCTTACTAGGAGAACTCCTCAACAATTAACGTCCATGCATCGGGAAAAGCATATTTTGTAAAAGGTGATAAGCAGTTGACATTAGGCTATTATAACTTAGATAAATTTCAAACTGACCCGCTAAAAAGTGAAAAATAAAAACTTTTTTACAAAAAAAACAACCGACTTCCAAAAACACTATAAATAAAGAGAAAAATAACTTTAATTTCGGAAGTCGGTGGCAAAAACTAAAATACAAATCCAAAGACACCGACTTCCGAATTTAAAGTTAAGTTTCTCTTTATTTATAGTGTTTTTGGAAGTCGGTTGTTTTTTTTGTAAAAAAGTTTTTATATCTGTAAAATATCTCCGGTGGCGAGCTTATTGAAGTCGTTATTTAACAAATGCAGAATACTGTTTTATCTGTAAAATATCACCGGTGACGAGCTTTTGGAAGTCGTTATTTAACAAATGCAGATCACTGTTTTGTCTGTAAAATATCTCCGGTGGCAAGCTTATTGAAGTCGTTATTTAACAAATGCAGATCACTGTTTTATCTGTAAAATATCTCCGTTTGCGACGAGCTTATTGCAGTTGTTATTCAAAAACTAGATCACATTGTACTTACTTGTACGTAAAAACTGTGCCCCACACTAGGCAATCTAACTTCTATATTTCTATTTATGGCACTAGGAATTCGTATATTGTAGCGTCTCTGAAACAGTTTGATCCGTAGTTAGCCTAAATCTAATAGTAGAAGCCCATACGTTTATTTCCAGAAAATGTTCAGTTCATAATCTTCTAAATAATCACCTGAATATTACTTCTATCTATTCAATAACCGCCACCTCATAAGACACAAATCCTACCGCTAGCTCAACCCTAAGCGTCCGAATGGCCGGTGTCCGGGCCGAATGTCCTTCAGTTTAGTGTCCGGACTAGCCGTGAGTATCCTCCATTATCCCCACCCTAGTGTTGCGGGTCTGATGTCCGGTGTCCGGTAGTGACCGGGTGGCGCGACACAGCCGGCTAATAGCCTCCTTAATAGGTACATAATGAACGATATTCAAACGTTAGCGCCATTGTGCGAGTATACAAACGTGGACGAAGTTTGTTAGAGCGGGATTGGCAGGATTATCTGATAGTACCTGAATAGGGGATTAGTATAGCTAATCAAAGTTATGGCGATAAATTATGTATCTAGTCCTTTTTATGCTATGTATGTTATCTGTGCCAGTAAATACAGTGCCCTCCAAAAGTTAGTTGACATTTCTCCATTTCAGCTGTGATGTCACTTTTTTTTACATTCTAGTGTTAAATGTTTGAACTGTACACTACGAATAAGTAATCGAAAAAGTGTCTAAATGATCTACCTATGTTTAATCATGACAAATAACATATTATTATTTTATTTTAAATCATAATGTGACTATACAGCTGAAGTGCAAAAATGTCAACTAAATGTTGGAGCGCCCCGTTGGTGTTGGTAAACATAAGTATTTTTGTCGACATAAATATGTTTTATTTTATCTTTTTACTTTAAGATGTCTTTTATTCGAGGCATTGTCATTAAGTAGGGCTTATAAAAGGTGGCTGGTGGGCTGTCTGTGTGCCCCTCAGGTTTTATGAGCCCCAGGGGGCAAAAAGGGGATCTATTTTTAGCTTGAGTAGGTACAGACTACTAAATGGCAGGAGACATCAAGTCGTCTGTGTTTACAAATAAATAATGAAAAGCTGGCGTTTTGACAGTCTCATCAAAAGCTCAGCCCGAATATTTAATTCCAATATTAAATGTTAACCCTTATTATGTTCTTGATATCTACCACAAAATGTTTATTAAAAAACTTTTGCCTGCTGAAGACCGCGGCATCGCAAATTGAGTTAGAACCATCAGCCGCAGCAGAGCGAGGAAAGTATCGATATCTAAAGTTAGCCAACTTGCCGATATAAGTAACAGCACTTCGCAAAGTTTCTAGTTTCACTTACTAGGAAATACACGAAATATTGCCAGGTGAGAAATAGTGTTGGTGGGCGACGGGAGATAGTGTTGGCAGTTACCTTTACTATTCCTAAAGTGAGTTGGAACTTGGAAGTTAGGTTTCTTTGTGTATCGTGTATCGTCTAGGTCTTTGTTGTTGTAGATTCAACATTTCGTAGATATAAAGTTGTAGGTAACAGACTCTGTCACGGTTCTGTTAGTCAGAATTTTTCTTCAGGTCAACCTCGGCTTTTCTTTTGCATAGTCTTCGGTAAATAATATTCTTAAGTTTTCATTGTCTACTTTATGGATGTGAAGGATCCTATGGGTCATAAAACAACTTATTTTTATTCTTGAGAGATCTAGTTACAGGCAGCCCCAGTAACTACAGTATACAGTAAATTGGGGTGAACCTGCGCTATAACTTATGTACTTCAACTTGTGAACACAGCCGAGCTTACCTGCCTGTCGCACAGTGTTAGAACATTGTAAGCAACCAGGCTTGTTCCTTACATTATACGTCGACGACGCGGTTTGTTATAAATAAGGACAGGCTGCTCAGGCATTAAAGTTGGCTTTGTAAGTTTTGACATAAAAAGAACGTAGGTACCTACAAGACTTACGAAATGTTCGTTGCGGGTGTGTAAAGTTTGATATATTAACAAAGTTCTAATTATCATCATAAGACCTAATTTCATTTAATATAATTTTATTTTTAATATATCGATCAAATGATATTATGAATTATTGATATAATTTCATTTTACCTAATTTCAGTTTTTATAATTCACATTTGAAATAATATTCAATTAATATAATATTCAGTTGCTACAACATTCAAAATCTATAAGTAACGTTTAATATAATTTGGAAATGTCTAGGTACTTTTATTTTTGCAATAACTGATTAGATTTTAAACGGTGCCCTGTAAGTTCAACAAAAATTTATTTACAAATTTTTACTTGACAAGTAACGATTAGCAAAAACATGATTTGTCATTTCATCATTATACAACAACAAGTTTGCCAAATAATTCACTTTACAAAATAATTACCAGGTAAACTTGTGTTTAATAACTTGTGTTATTTGACAATCAATTCATTTTTTATTCTATTTATCTCTTAAAATAACGTTTGGAATAAAAACGTTTTACATATTGAATTATTATTACAGAATTTCCTAAAAACGAAAAACGACATTCCGATTTTCAATACTTCGAATTATTTCCGAATTAGGTACTTATCTTTTTTTCTTTCGCTATATACTTACGTTACCGTTACCGCACTCGAACTCAACAAACGCAATAGGCGACGTAGGATGCAAGAGTGAGCGAAAGGCACCCGAGGTTAGGTTTGGTTAAGTTACTTTAAACCCTTTACACAGAAATAGGGGCCCCGCGAAGCGGGGCTCCGTCGACATAGGATGCAAGAGCGAGCGAAGGGCACCCCGAGGTTAGGTTTGGTTAGGTTACTTTTAACCCTTTATACAGAAATAGGGGCCCCGCGAAACGGGGCTCCGTCGACTTTGGATGCAAGAAAATACCGTCATGATGACTTTGTGACTGGTTTAGAAAATGTACATATTATAAAATGATATTTTGTATAAACGTGATTTTTCCAAAAGAATCTCTAAATATTAAGTGAAAAATGTTTAAATGATTAAATGTCATCGGAAACATTTGTAAGGCGAAGCATTTACCAAATAAATTTAATAATGTTACGTAAGGGCGAAGCGGTTGCACTTCCCGCAGCGCCGGAGACGAAGCAGAAGCAACTTTAATGTTTTGATGTTAGGTTACAATATGTATAATTTGCTTTTGTCAAGAACGATGAGTTACCTTAGAAAATTAGTTAATATGAAAGTTAGGTCAAATGAACATTATATAAAAAGAGCATTATACAATTTGAAAATTATATGAAAAGAACGTTACTAAATGAAATTAGAGAAAAAGAAAATTATAAAATTACTTATATCAAATATAAAATTAGATCATATGAAATTAGGTTAAATGTTTTTATAGCATATGAAAACTATATCATATGAAAGTTATGTCATGCTGCATCCGGTTAGACTGGAAGCCGACCCCAACATAGTTGGGAAAAGGCTAGGCAGATGATGATGATGATGATGAAAGTTATGTCAAATGAAATTAGACCATCTGTTATTATTATACCAAACATTAAACACGTTGCAGTGGTCTATGAAGAGACTATGAGTACTGTACTTGTTACATGCTAACAACAAAAGGCTACTGTGTAGGTATTTATTTATTTTCTCATTGTCCACTCGCCGCGTAAATAAACTGAATAAAAAGAAACGAATGAATCAGCTAATCCAATTATCTGTTTACCCAGAAACCTTAACGAACAACAACCAAACAGAATCCTTACAAGACAATGAACAGAACTAAAAATAACCACAATCCTCCTTATATTGTTGACGTTGAGGGAATCTCAGAACAATACGAGTCTTGCCGAAGCTAATAACGGCGCTTTTTCTGAATATCCGACACAAAGGGTTGGCGTCCATTGTTGTACGACATTCGGGCCGCAGCCGGGCCGCACAGCTGGGCCGCTGGGCCGCTCGGCTGGGCCGGGCGGGCTTGTGCCAGATTGGTTTCGGCCTAAAGGGGGCTACACAACGATGTCCTTCAGTCTCTTACTAAATATTACAAGTGGTGTTAGGTACATATATACATATATGACTGCCTTTTAAACACCTCAGCGCGATATTGTCGACACATAATAGTTCCATATCATGTAACTCGCTAAAAGCAACTAACATAATAAAAGAGTGTTTGTAAAACAGATGATAACGGTCAGCCAACATACTGCCGAAAATATCCCGCTCAAGACGAGCCGTTATTTTGTCTTCGTAAATCTTGACCTGATAAATGGTCGTTTATCTTGAAGGTCTGCATCTCACAACAGTGTTGTACTGACAACTGTTACTGTGTGGAGCGAATAGTCTGTATACAGAATAGCGAAGTATACTCTGTATATAGCTCTCCCTGCCTCGGTGCGTATTGTTTCCTTAAGAATGTATTTAAACTGGAGCGACCGATGGAGAAGCCATTTAGACTTTTTATGACAATAGATGCGTATTATGATGCTGTGTTTCGAAAAAGAGAGATGAATTTTGTGTTTTGAATGAGTTGGTGCAGATTTCCTCCATTTCCGCATAAAATCATTCCTACATGCAATACAGACGTGTTTGTTCGGCATTCGTGTCCGCACCACGACATGCCTGAGGGAGCTATTGTCAAATCAATCTGCTCGTGGCGTCTTTACATATTGAATGCCTGTGAATTATTAGATGTGCATGATGGTCCATTAAATCAGTTTACGTAGGCACTGCAAATATGGCCTGGCCTATATGTTTTGAAATGAATATCAGAGTGGTTGGGCAGTGCGTTACACTCCTGCCATAAAGAATCATTTATAGTATTTCTACATGTGCGATACGATACATGGTCAGTTCCACTAACCAAGCTTGACCAAGAAGACCAAAATTGATCAAAATCATTGAACTCAACCGTGTTAACGTTGCTTCTTGTCGTTAGATAAGATGATCGAAGACACGTAATGATACGTGTGCACGCTGTGCACGCATCCAGTAAGATCGGACTAAAGAAATTTGTTAGTGGGTTAGAGTCGCACATAACTGCACTATCTCCCCGTGGTAGTGCAGCATACATGAGCATTTCTCAACATTTGTTCAGATTGATAATATAGGATATCAATCTGAACAAATCTACTTTAGTTCGAAGGAAAATAGTAAGGCTAGGGAGTCATATATTTTTCTTCTCGTATATTTTGGGGAAAGCGAGGTATATTCTCGGTGCGTGTTTCCACAACACTGGTGCTCGTATCAGTAACGGTTCATTTGTTCTACCGTTGGCTCGTCCGACCGATACAACGGATACTGGACTCCGCGTTATAATGAAGGGCATTTTGAATTTCATTTGACAATGAGGTAGTACTATTAGATAAAGAAGCTAAAATGTTAGATATTTCATTTAGAACTAATACTTGGAAAATGCCTAAGCATAGATGTAGACTATTACATAGAATAGAGAAACACTCTTTCAACTCTCAGAGACTACTTAATACTTTAAACCTTAGTCTAATTCTCAAAGTACTTTTACCTCTACCTACGTTTTAAAACTTTATTTTCAAAGACTATCAGAATCACCCACAGACAAACTAACCCATAGACACGTACTTCTGAAAGTATAAACTTCACGTTCAGACTGAGCCACAGATAACTTCGGCCAGTGTAGTCGATGTGTGGTCTGTGGTCGGGCGTGACCTCACACACGCTGTGGTAATAGCTGTTGACGGACATTATCTGTAACAAGCTATGAATATTCAGGCTGGTTGTTTAAGCTGTATTTAATTACTGGATAACTAACTAATTAGAAGGATTTGTAAACACTACATGGCTTGAATTATTGTCTGAAAAACGATTTTGGTCCCAATTTTGGATCTTATTAATGAATCCCTTTAATTTGAGTAATAAGGTTTTTTTTCCTGAATGGGCCCTCTCTTGACCTCGAGTTAGTCGAGTTTAGCTTGCTTAGTCCACTAAAAACCTTTTGATAAATCGTTAGTTTTGAGGAGGTTATAGTGGTCTAACGTTTTGAGAGTGACTTGAGTAGGTACCTGGTAAAATAAAGCAATTAAAACTTGTGTGCTGAAATTATTTCTAGCCACATCTACCAACAATTACTGAGTAGGTAAACGATATTTTAATTACTGTATTCTACCCGTAATGTATAAAGCTATGATGACAATGGCGCGGTCCGCTCGGTTTGAACAAACAGTCCTTCAAAGTGTGACAGTTACTAATGGTAGGGTTCTGGACGACCATCGCTCATCCTCATCGGTTCAGGAGACGGCTTATAAAGAGATGGACGAAGAGTACATTTAAATTAGGAGAGAAGTTTGTAGTCGTATTGGAAAATTTTAATTTGTAAGACTGAAAAAAAACAACCATAAAGGCTCCAAACCTGAACATCTCATGGTTTGGCAAGTGGATCATACATATCACCTTTCTTTATCTGCATGACGTAGTGTTTGTTTTTCGGTTGCTCTATAATTCAGAGTTTTTTTTTTATAAAACCATGGATTGGTTCCTGGCTGAAGAGCTTACAAAGCTCTATTCGCCAAATAAACTACAACACACACACACACCGACTGATCTTGTCGATTTCGCTGTCACCAAGACTCCCTTCAGTGACAGAGCTACACAATTAGTACCTTCACATCAGTATTCCGATCAGTACCGTTTAAATATTAATCCACGTAATCCAGCGCCGCACACAGCCAGCTAAGCCGCGGTCGCAGCCGGGAATATTAACAACAGTCGTGCCGAGTCATAGTAACATGGTCGTCTGTAATGCTGGTTATTACCACCAGCCCGTGAGCTGGCGTGATTAGTGATAGTTGAGCTCATTGTGTACAGTATTGTCCTACAGTTTAGTATACCCAATGTACTGGCTTTGCTAGTCATCAGAGAGCTCATGAATAATAAATAAATAAAAGTTTTATTCACAACCCTTTTTACAATTTGGTCTTATTCTAAGGTGTCGAAGTGACTTAAAATAAGAGACTGGACATTGGATTGCAATTTCATTGGGTACTGTTATGTAGCCAGGGCTTATCTTTGGCAACTAAAGTATAAGTATCCCTGACTCCGAAACTTGGCATAGCCTGTATCTTCAGAGCCAGCGATTCCTTCTAGGGGTCTTGTCAGCCGTTACAATGTTAAGCAGTCAGGTTAACAAAAAAAAAAAAAGAATAAGTACAAGTAGGAATAAGTACATGCTGCAAAGATGTAATATTATTAAATGTAAAAGGGTTATATAATAGGTACCGAAACGTATTTATATTGAGAAGTCTATGAAAACGAGGTGTTGTCATAAGTGTGCGTGAGTGTTCGTGTATGTGTGTGTGTGTGTTTGCGTTTTTTGCGTTTGTGTCAGGTATATATTCGTGTGAGTGTATGTGGAGTGTTATGTGGAGCTGAATGGAAAGAAAATTCCTCTCCGAACCGTCACTGAATACGGTTAAGAGAAGACTATATACAATATATATTATGCAGGCGTAATATTCCTCCACCTTTTTCAATCGTCTCATTTGACTTTCAAATTCACATGATGTTCTTAAGACGCGTCAAATAGATCTATTCATTAACAGCCTCTAGTTTATCCCCCTAAAGACTATCAAACAGCCAGACGAACGGCCGACAGGCGGACTACAAACGAAGTGCCCCCAGAAACTCTAAACTAATTTAACAGGATTAGAGCGCTGAGTTGTGAGCAACCGGCCTAATGCTGCCAATCTATTGTGAAGCAGCTCAGGTCCGCTCATCGGTATTCACAAGTGAGGCAGTCTAATTTTATTGAGTTTATTTCAAATTTATTTGCATTATCTTTATTGTGAGGCTAAATAAATGGTACATTTGTATGGATTTACTGAAGGCAACCTGTAGAACGATGACAAAATCATACAAAGCTACGTTGTCAGAGGAAGATCAATAGCAAAGCTTACGAATCTATTGATACTGTTTCTGGAACAAAATATGTATTTTTCTGTCTCGTGTTTCAAATGTTAGTAAGCCATAGAAATATTTACATGAAGCATACATACATACATTACATTACATAGAACCCGGTACCTACGTCAATCAATAACTCCGTACCTTTTCCAGAATGTTGTACAAATGAGGCAGACATTATCTTAAGCGTATGGGTGGTAGCCAGCATCTGTATCATTTATCTCTGCGGTAACATCTATGCGGCCACTAATTGGCAGTAATCCGGCAAGCTCGGTCATTATAGCTCAGAGATCGATCTTGTAGCGATTTATAGCAGTTACGTGTAAGTTATAGGTTTGTTATGCATTCACTGCCTCGTTGGCCTCTGGGATGAGGTCCTAGGTTTGATCCACAGGTTGGGCAAAGTATTAATTTGGGTTTCTTACTATACATTCCTCAGTATCAGTCAGGACGCTGGATGACGCCCCTTATTACCTACATAGGACCTAAACACACGTGGCGAATTGTGGCTAACATACTTAAAGAAGTGTTTCCTGGTAGTCTAGTGTGCGCTAGTTAATCTGTTGATCCGTTTACGTGCTGTGAGTGAACTGTAATCAGTCGGGGCAAAGGCTTCGCTTCCAACGAGCCGACACTATATCGCTAGAAGGACACACGAGGTCGCTTGCAAGGACATTAAGCAAGATGGACGGACTCTGACGACGGACGGACTGACGACCGACGGACGGATCTTAGATGGACGGACACGCGATACAAGTCAACCATGTGTACTCAATTTTTCTAGAACCCTATATATGTATATATCTTGTTATCACTGTCAGTTTATATATTGTCGACTCACGGAGTCATGATGTGTGTATGATCTATTTATAATCTCATATTTTAAGCGAACTATTTGTGTTCTTTATGAGAATAAATATCTTTAAACCGAAGTCTTAGATGGACGGACACGCGATAAAAGTCTTAGATGGACGGACACGCGATAAAAGTCTTAGATGGACGGACACGCGATGCAGGTCTTACATGGACGGACACGCAATACAAGTCTTAGATGGACGGACACGCGATGCAAGTCTTAGATGGACGGACACGCGTTACAAGTGATAAGAGTACGTGTGCAAGAAAAAGAAAGCGAAAAAATGATTCTATAATATTTTGACATTGCGTTGTTATTATTATTTTTTAACTATACAAAACCGTTTATTCAGTTTTCCACCTAAAACAAATTATATTCCAACCCCTTGATTTAGCGACTAGCTCCAAGTTTGTAAACAGTTTACAATGTTCAGCGTCAGTTCATCGTACCAACAGTGATTGTATGTATTCAGATGTCCAATATCTTGCCAGTTACAAGTTACGACAATCACCACGAAGGGTGACCGTCCCACAACGAGCTACCCTCGGAAGGGGAACAAGATTGGATTGTCCAAATTGTACCTTAGCCTGTATTGTTGTTGTGTTAGCTGGCTGGCTAGCTGGTGAATCATTTAACGTAAGATATTGATTACAATATCTTACGTTAAATGATTCACGAATATAGAAAACTAATAAGTAAAATGATGGAAAGAAACTGAAAACTTATTGACGAAAAGAAAACATTCAGGAATCAAGGAGTTTCTACATTTCATTAAAGTCCAATCAATTTGAATTGAAGTTTTTGATTTCATATCTGACGACACAGACTTTCTAGTCACACCTCAAAGATAAGAACAGAAGAACCATTTTATTTAATCAAAATAAACATACACTTGTTGCCGATAATCTTGGTAATTCCGCATTAAAATAGTAGGTACTTATTTAAAATTCTTTCGCCGCTTGTGCTACCTGAATTCTTACGAAGTAATAATGCGTACTCTGTAAGAATGCACTTACCTATTATTATAATAATATCGATTTCACATAAGTACCTAAGTATCACATGTTCGTAAGCATGATTTCATGGCGCGGTGTATGAAGTTGGCTTTCTTTTCGTATTTTGTGCATTAAATCACCAACTTGATGTTTTTTGAAACATTCCTCAGAAGTTAGGACGAGGGTGATGACTGACGAACGATCTCGAGTCCTCACAAATAAAACGACGGGACGCGACTTCAGACGGCTTTTACCGAAGTTTTACAAAATATCTCCGAAGGGACCGCGTTGTCGGCCCATTGCTAACTTCAGTTAATTAATATTAATTCTCTACGACTGCCGCTAGATATTTAATGATGAGGCGGAAGTTAGGAGCAAGTTTACAGGAACTCCGTTCTTAAGTACATTGAGGGTGCAATGTTTTAACAAGCATGCTGATTATGGCAATGTTTCTTTCTTCACTATCTTTCATAAGCAGTCTATGCACAAGGGTCAAAGAAACGAAAATGTTCAGACCAAACACGAAACAATCTATCTCATAAATAATAACAATCAATCCTTCAATTGATTAGACACATCCTTCAATTATAATAATAATATCAGCCTTCTTTGTAACACAACACGGGTTGTGTAAATGATGAATGTTGTTACTTAGTAACTGTATCAGCAGCAGTCGCAGCGATCGGTCGCCGGTCGCTAGTTGCTACAAAAACTCGCCAACAACCAACAACAGTGAGTTATCGCCACAGACTGCCACAAAAACTGCCGACAGTGCGCACTTCGCTTAACTGTTTGCTTTTAGTTACAGTAATTGGGGCAGCCTATTGGCTGGAAACTAAGGGAAATCGGTAGCGGTTGGGCAAAAATCAATTTGTAAACCAAAACTTAACGATAAAAATAGAATTCTATACTAAATGGTCATCAACATTTTTTTAAAGATTTGAATACATTTCTTAAAAGTACCCATTTGGTTTTTGGATGAGAGGAAATTAATATTATGTTTTGATCAAATAAAATCAGTCGCTCCTGCCTACAGTTGGACTTTTAATTAGCTGCAGCAAAATGACAGCTTATGTGTTACCACTTTTTAACGAAATTAAAATAGTGATGTGACAAAATAATCGATTCATTCATGTAACATGCAGTTGAAAAACGATACATGTTAATTCAGGATAATATAAGTATACAACAAAATTATTGAGCAATGCCTAATTACTGTTTTACATCACATCAGTGATCGGATTAGATTTATAAAAAGCATTAATTCTAATCACAAACATATCAAACTTATTTTTGAGGTTTTCGGTGTTATGCAAATAATCCTGTATAGTAAACGTTATTCATCATGAAAACTTTAATTTACTTAAAAAAAATTATTACTTAGATCGATAAAGTAGGAGATTTAAAGTGAAAATAGAAAAAAAAAATTTTTAGTAGACTACCTATTTACGCTGATTTGAAACTACAACATATCTGGGGGCACGGTAGTGCCCCCGCCAAGTCGAGCAAAAAGCGGCACGGCCGTACCAGCCTTTTCTCGAAGCAGTTTAGGCCATTTTCGACCCCCTATAACTTCGTTGTGGGTAAAACTAGAAGCCTGAATTTTCAGTTACCAAGCAGGCATTGTATAAACACGGTATATTTAAAATTTCATTCAATTTGAACAAGTAGTTTAAGAATTAGAACTACTTAGTCAAAGTTTCTTCATTTTGTCACTCACTCACTGACTGACTGACTGACTGACCGATCATCAAAACTCTAAGGCACTTCTAGCAGACATAGAAGCTTCAAATTTAGAATACAATTAGTGTTTAGTGTATAAATCAAGGAAAAACTCAAATATTTTGCAATTTCGGTCCACTTTTTTAGATACATCAAGTGCATAAATAACTTTTTAATCCCTTAAATATATAGGATTTCAAAGTTATATTTGCAGTTAATGAATCAGTGTACCTGTATAATATGTATAATATTATGGAAGTCAATATATTTATTTAAAACATAAAAGATTTTTAATATTGATATGGTCACTATAAGATGTTGTTAGGTTAGCTCATTACGTAATAACATAAGACAGAAGGTCCCTTAGGTAGGGACTAAATAAATTAACCGACTTGGTATTACATGGATCTCACAACTTTTTACGGTATAAAAGAACTGAATTGCAAGACTTGGCTTTTTTTTACAAGTCATGTTTTTGATGGCATATTTTTATCCGATCAATACCGACATAGAATATTAAAATTTGATTGTTTACGGTTAAATCAAAATTGGTCAATTTCGAATGTCTAAATTCTATCAAAATTAAAACGACGTTTCATTGCGTTTGAATCACATCACTAGTAAAGATAGTGTGGCAACATTTTTAACGAAATGACAGTAAGAAGTGTCATTTTCTCGCTAGAGCAAATAATATGTTCCTTGGTCATTTTACTGAAGCTAATTAAAAGTCTGACTATAGTGCTCTAGCCCAGCATAAATATTGTTCTTCGCTATCAAATCGAAGCAGAACTCGCTACTGAAGTACATATGCTTTTTATTTCCATAAAGTACTTGGAAATAAAAGCGTTCCGTCACAGGAAACATTGCAAAAGCAAAACACAGCAACTGTCCAATACAACGTTACCGTTTCAAATCTCCAGCAGACGAGATCATCTGCACAGAAAATATGAATGCAGTCCGTTTGTAGAGGAGCCTGCAGCGCAGTCGCCGGGGCGTGTGTGTTCCATCGCGGGTTCGTTTCCTGTCGCCGGCCCGGCACGGCACGGACCGGCCCCCGGCTACGGAAGCGACTGTTTATTTTCCACTGCAGAACGGTTCAGACTTTTTAAATGTTGACCCGCAGTTTGTATTTTCATGTTCAAGCTTGGTTTTTGTGTTTGAGTTGTGCTGGTTGTTGGTACGGAGTTGAGATTCATACAGCAAGGTTTGATAAACCAGTTGCGCTTGCTAACTTTAAACTTTCATATAAATATGAAATTCATCGGTATAGGGAAAAGATGTTGCACAAATAAGCATAACTCCTAGACGGTTGCCTGTGTTTAGGTTTACAGATCTATCGTTCTGAAAGCGGACTACCTCACAAGTTACGAGTGTCTATTGCAATTTTTGTCATTCAAAATGTGACGATTCTCAGAACATTTTGGACATGATTTCTTTGAAACGAAAAGGCCTAAACTCGACCAGCTACGGGGTCCGTGTTATGTCGCGGCCATATTCGTCATTGCTGAGTCGAGACAATTGCCCGTCGAGCTGTGTTTCTGGCCTAAAACTACAGTGATCAAGTTCCGAATATTAACCACTGATTACCACTGCCTTAGCCTATGAGCTATAAACCTCAGCCCTTGTCAGCTGATCACTAATGTGACCGCACTTGTTTCAGATTGGAGCGCGCGGCTGTCGGGGCGGCGCCGCTCGTCGCAGCAGTCGCCGGCCGCACTGCTGGCGCACTTCGATACCACCGTGCTGCAGGTTTGTCAACTTCTTCTTTGTTACTTATCACCACGCATAGGTAATCGCAATTATACTGATCTCTTTGCGATCGAAGATTTTAACACCAAGTTTAGCTTTGTCTAGCCTAGGGAGCGTATTGGTTCCTTTCGGGAGCAAATGCAAATAACTTGGTATCTATATGCCTTTGTGTAGTGTTAATCATCCGTATACGTGTGATGATACATAATGTAGTACATCCAGTTCACTTGCTGACCAACTTGTCGTTTTGTTACAATATGTCCTAATTTCGTTTCGTTATGTTGTGCCAACACAAGAACAAGAGCTGAACATGTCGGTATAGAATTATCGATCTCGGGAATGCCATCTATATTATCTTAAATTAGAGTTAGTTCCGACTACGAATGTTATAATTGGCTCAACCAGCCGCTCAGCTAAGTGGTAGTACCTAAGTACCCACATAAAGTGATCGTGTACTTGTGAACCGCTGACGATCACGAGTCAGCCGGTGTGAATATAATCTGAAGTCGCACGACGACTACCCTCCGGGACCAGCCCTCGCACAGCGCAGGGTGATGCAGAAGACCAACTTGTAACAACTACTGGAAAATAACTAAATCTTATTGATCATTGCGGTGTTGGCAAAAAAAAAAACAAAAAAGCTTTGTGATTTTCATAATTGGCAATGTTAAATGTATGAAAACCACAAAGTTTTTTTTTTTTGCCATGAGATTCTGGTAGACCTTTACGAGTATGTATCGACTTAAACTTCGCAGTATAAAGTTTACTGATACTTTTATGTAAAAAAATGAGGGGGAGGAGCTTGAGGTCATCTAATATAGATTGCCGAGAAATTCTTCCCCCTATTTTTTTAAACAAATTCTCATCTACATCCCTATAAGCACATTCTTATGCGCATTTACCAGTCTCTTCTTTGACATAGGCTAGATAAGAGTGTCAAAGCTTTGTTACTCAGTAGACGATATAACATGAAGTTCATACAGACTGATGAGGTTGAAGGAAAATTGTGAAAGCTCCATGATTGTACCTTTCGAGTAAAGATAGGTACTTTTTTAGGCGGGTGTTGCACTGAGTGGTACTTCTGTTTGTACGTTGCATATGGCTGAATCTGGTAACCACTCCGATTTAGCGGACACAACGCGATTGAAGTGCCACCAGTCGTTGTGGCTATGGCGTTCAAATATTAAATTGAACAGTCACTTCCAATGCAATATACATAAATGGCGTAGCAACTGAAACTCAAATCTAATAATCGTGATAGAATAGGAAAAGTTAAAGTTACGCGTGAAATTA
This sequence comes from Mesoligia furuncula, assembly GCA_916614155.1. NCBI lineage: Eukaryota > Metazoa > Arthropoda > Insecta > Lepidoptera > Noctuidae > Mesoligia > Mesoligia furuncula. The sequence continues at coordinate 26,005,850 of OU744812.1, read as the reverse complement.
TTTAATATAGGTAATGATCTATCAAAAGAAATTCAAAGCGTTTAACCTAAACAATAAGCTTTCAATAAGCGAACAAAATATAGAAATTCATAGGTCCTTGAAACAACAAAAAATAGGCAAGCACTTTACCTGATCTGCTCAAAATAACGGGTGAATGTCACAAAATAAAATACATTGCCTCGTCGCCATCAAACTCCGATTCAATTCCAAAATAAAGTCGACGATGTAATCGGTAACATTTTTTTTCGGTGGAGCGACGTGATTGCATCGAGTTCTTTGTCCCGGCTTGTATCAAATGTTAGCGGTCGCGACACACGATAAAAAACTGCAGAAGCTTCACACAATACACCGCCGACATCACGCAAAAAAGCAATCAGCTAGTTTTAGACACTATGCTATACTATACACGCACCAACTTTTTCATCACTCACACTCACACACCCACACACTCCACACGTACACTCCTATAAGTAATATTGAAATCATTATCCAGTTTTTGTATACGGGAAACGATAATAAAATTATGTACTTGGGGCGGAGACCTGGTGGCCTGAAATACAGACTTCGGCTTAGCTATGGCACCAGTCCCCCACAATATTTTTCTATAAGCACATGACTGGTCAATATTGTTTTTTTTTAATATTTTATAAGAATGTTGTGGATAAAATAAAAGGTCCAGTAGAATCAAAGAATTGTCTGACACGGGAAAAACAGCCGAGCCAACATAACTCAATGGAAGCTTAAATTAATATCGAGTTATACAAATGAGTCTTTCCAGCCTTTCTACAAAACCACCTTCCTTGAAAATAGGTCTTCCACGATAGTACTTGGCCATTATGAGTACCGTGTGGAGTTCATACTGTGTCAGTCAAAATCGCAAGTTGGTAGAATTAAAACTTCTGCAGCATTTCATTCGTTGGCGACTTTAAGTTTATCTCTTCCGCACAATTTGGCGTGGGTAGGTACCGGGGTACAAGCTCGCGGGGCTGAAGGCATTCCTTTGAAAACGCCGCGGTTTATTGCAGAATGCCCGCCTTGCCAGCTCTTTCCGGGGAAAAAATGATATTGGAGTTGTAACGTTTTACGTTCGGTTCGACGGACGGAGTCAATATAGACGCGCAGTAGACGCGGGGGCAAACGATGCACTCTCAAGGGCGTATGAAACTGTTCGTTGGGTCTGTATGGACAAAGTGCCTTCAAAAGCAGCAAACATTCGTTGAAATTCGTTGGAATAAAAGTAGAAGTTTCGAGTTAAGTATTTGTATTGGTTTTATATTTTGTTTGGAAAATATTTTTTACGTTCTAATAAACAAGTAAAAGGCGTTATTTCGACCACTTAATTTACTTTCATTGCGCAGTTAGCACATGCGGCAAACCTTGAACCTATATATAATAGCGAAGTCATTTACCGAAGTTAATTTACGAAAATAATAGTTTCCGCGATACAATCGTAATATAGAACAAAGTAATTTTCAGCCAAAAAATATAGCCTCTAAACATTCCGATTTACCCGAGAAAGTTCCTTAATCGAATAAAATGGCTACCGTTTGGAATTCATTACGACAGCAAAGGACGGAAAAAGGTGAAAATAGTGAGAAAAGGCATTCAATCGAGGATTTAATGAAGTAGTAAGTGAAATTAATTCAGCAGCTAGTGTCGCCGTGCAGGTGGGTTCACATCTGGCAATGAACCTCAAACAGTGGAAATTTGCACGATGCGACGCTTGCACAGTTTGCGTAAACCGTCGTCTTAATCACCATACAAATGAAATTCGCGTTTGGCGAACATCCGAAGATGTGAGCGAACCCTAATAGTAGCGACTAGTTCACTTTGAAAGTTAGCTCTAAGTTGGAAAGATTTGAAACTTGCACTAAGTACTTGTATAAGTACGGTGAGGTTAATCTCTTGTTTGTAGAGTACAAGTTGGGAGGCGGCTAGTGGACTTTGTTCTCTAAGCTGGACTAGTGCTGAACTGCAAACGATAGATTACCTATTAGCTTGTAGTCTCTTGCAGACTTCTTCTGAGACTCTAGTTGCTAGTTGCAGCAACTTTCGTAGAGAAAAAGTTGTAATTGATTATACGAGAGACGTAACAATGGGTTGAATGGAAAAACATAGTGGGATATTGGTATATAAAGTGTTAAAATCTAATTTATAAAAGGCACATTTAAATTTCTATATGAGTGGGTGAACTCTGAACGAAATGATTCACTGGTTACGGAACAGAAAATTCAATAGAAAACTGTTATTGACTGTCTGTCAGTTTCCGATTCCGATTGATTCAAATACTAACCTACTAAACTGAATTTCTTCAAAAACTCGATTCAAATGCTTGACATTCCGTAGTCCGGAATGGCAGCATTTGATCCGGCAGGCGACGTCGGGAGGCCACCGAAGCGCGGTTCAGAGCCATTCCCGCAAGTGCCGCTTACCATGTTATATTTCTTAGACGAATTCTGTAAACATAGGGGAGGGTATTGGAGGCATGTACGCTAGGGTAATTTGTTTGGTTTGCTCGCGAGTGTAACAGAAGCCTAGTCGGATAAGCTACTGAAGTTTACATAAGGAAATAGTTTATGTAATAATTACTTGATAAACGCCAAAGCATGAAACTAAAAGATATTTGATAGCATACAAGAGTGTCTAGAATCCGATGAAAGGTGTATTGACAGTGAATACGGGAGTGCATTTATATTGCGTTGTGCACTTTGTTGTGTGCACTATCAAATGACTGTCAGTTTACGACAGTATCGACATAACCGATTTATTGCTGAAATATACGAGTGTGATGAAATTCATATCTACACGTGTACCTAGTCTACCGGGTATCTTCGCCCAGGTGGTTTTACTTGTTTTCTTCTTATAGCAAATCAAACTCCTTGGCTTAAAGGAACTATTTAGTGGAAGAAAAGGAATTCCCTGGATGTCGGTTTTCTATGAATACTACAGATTAACTCAAGAATAGCCCAAAAATAGTTATGCTTTAAGAACATAGATAGAGTTATCTTTATTGTATTCCAATAAGACGAACAAAACAAGCAGTAATACAATTCTGCATTCACAGTCATGTCAAGTATGCAATGCTAAAAATAAAAAATGACGCAAACCATGTAAAACTATAAATATAAACTGTAGGTATAGCTCGCAGTCCAACACATAATCAACCCGTGTGTTTCCAAAAAGGTCGCAGAAAGCCTCAGTAAATCAGAATTGGGTGGCCGGCATTACACGCGGCGCGCGGCGGCCGCAGATGACCGCAGGCCTTTATATCCGAACAGAAATGGAAAAAATGCGCCGTCTTCGCTCTGATTCTCATAAAATTCCTCGCACACCCATCCGAAGCCAATGTACTAAATATATATTTTTTTCTACCCCTGGAGGCTTTTTTCTAAAGGACAGTATTGGAATAAAATCTTATTGTTATCGGGCAGGCCGGGAGGTCGGCTGCATTAGTTATCGGGCAGGTCGGGAGGTTGCCTGCATTGGTTTTTATAGGGAAATTATGTTAAGATGGGACCGCCCCTTATAATGTTGAAGTGACATTTATTCGTTATATTTTTCCTGTTTCTGAAGGTTGCTGAAAGGAAATGTTTCCAAAAAATAGAGAATATTGAATGTATGTATCAGTCACTAATGTATGTCTGACACACTTCCGCTGATGAGGCTTCAGCTCAACATTATAATTGATACAATACTTTTGTAATCTATCGTACTTATGATAAATTATATATAGAAGCTGTTGGTGTACCTTAATAAATAAATAAAACATATAATACGTGGGACACTCAGAATGTTTTGCGAAACAAAAATAAATGTTCTATAGGTAAATATTTTTTACTCTCCACTAGTCTCTATACAAGGTTTCATGCGTCTGAACCAGTTTTCGAAACACTTTTTCCAGTCCGCCGCAGACACCTCGTTTACAGCCTGCTCGAACGCTGATAGCGCATCTTCCGGCGACGAAAATTGTATCACTTTGAGCAGATTTTTTTATTTTCGGGATTAAAAAGAAGTCACACGGTGCTAGGTCAGGGCTGTAAGGAGGGTGACCCAGGAGTTTGTCTGGCGTGCTGTCTAGGAAGTCCCTCGTTTTGAGCGCGGTGTGTGAAGGCGCGTTTTCGTGGCGGAGCCGTAGCCCGCGGAGCCCTGTATTTGGTCGCTTGTTGCTCACAACAGAGAAAACTTCTGCCAATCATTTTGGTAGTATACCATTCAGCGTTGATGCTTCTTTGGTTCTGTGAAGGAATTGACACCAAGTAAAATGAAAAAGCTCGCGAACAAAATCTTCCCCCCGCTTCTAGATTGGTAGGCGTTGATTCGTTTTGAAACACCCAAACCGTTGACTGGCGTTTCGTTTCTGCATCGTATTGATAAATCCAAGACTCACCTCTAATGATGTCGTAAACACGCCGAGACGAACCTGCTTAAAATTTGTTTATCATATTCCACCCGGGCCTGTTTCTGAGCATCGGTGCGGCACCCAACGTGAATCTATCCTTCTCACGCGAAGATGCACGTGTAGAATTTCTGTAGAAGTGAAGGCTTCCCAATCCAACCTGCAGTATGTCTAATATGTGTAATCTCTTGATACATACGTAACTCGCCTATTGTCTTGGATTGAACTTTTCACTGTTAGCACGTTTTCTTCCGTAACAGCCGTGAAACGGCGACCACTTCTTTCTTCATCCCCCAAAGTTAGTCGACCGCGCTAAAATTCGTTATACCAACGATACACGGTTGCCTTAAAAGGGCCTTCATTCATGAATGCCATTTGAAGTCTATCGTACGATACATCCGGCTTCAGGCGACACTTGAAATCGTAAAAAATCATAGCACGAAAATGTTCCCGGCGCAGATCCATTTTTTAATGGATTGTTGTTCGAACCGTGAATCTAAGCGGACGTGTTTTGTGTTAACTGTCATGAATTACTTAATATAACAATTTGCGGTCTCAATCATATTGAGTAAAGTGTGTCGCGCGTGTTATTTGTGCAATTAACCACTTTTTCACAGTGCACAATGAACTAATTACTTTTATACATAAAAAAGAGTGTTTTTCTGTATTAGTGATGTCTAACCAAGGGTTTAGCCCTTGTGGTCGTAGCCAACTAATGCGGGGAAGTCCACCGCCTACTCCATTAACCTCTGACCAAAACCTACCAGTTGAAACTACGCCAGCAGCATCCACGCAGGATGACTTACTGGCTGATGTCGTCGCTACGCCGGAGATCCAGAAATGGTTAGGATCCATAGAGACCATTCTAAGCGAAGTTTGCTCTACTGTTGCCGAAGGAAAAATGAACTCTGACCAGAAGCTCCGCGTCACCAATCTTTGTCGTAAAGTCGCACATGGGACATCCCAAATGGCTGTCCTATACCAATCTCTTAAGCAAAAATCCATTCAGGCTTACAGCACCATCCAGTTCCTTCAAGATCAGCAGGTCGTTGCAAATACTCTGCACCAGTTCAAAGAGGTCGTCGATAAAAAGATAACGCAACCAGAAGCTACGTCTTATGCCAATATGGTTAAAAAGGGTACAGATAAGTTTATTCGCCCGGCAAATTTTAGTTCTGTTGCCATCTATCCTACCGACAAGAATCATTCTAGTGACGATACCAAAACACTGGTACAAAAAATTATCTCGCCGGAGGAACTGAAACTTCGGGTCCGTAGCCTAAGAAAAATTAGGAATGGAGGCGTTATTATTAGCACCGATAGCAAAGACGACATTGCTAAATTAAAAAGTTCGGAGAAACTGGTTTCGTCGGGCCTTAAAATCGAAGAACCATCAAAACGCCGCCCCAGGATAGCAATAATTGGTGTCCCCGTAGCTCTTAGTGACAAAGAGGTATTGGATTGCATTTATGAGCAAAACCTGTCTGAGAAATTGCAGAAAACTACTCGAGAGGCCTTTCTAGAAACAATAAAAATGAGCCATAAGTCCGGAAAGAAAGATCGCCCAACATGTAATTACATAATCGAAGTCCCTCCCAGCATCAGAAAAATACTGGTGAACCAAGGCCGTATTTTTATAAATTGGACATCTTGCCCAGTTAGAGACTTTACTTTAGTGACCAGGTGCTTCAATTGCCAGCAGTTTGGTCACGCAGCCAAATTTTGCCGCGAAACATCTCCAACATGTAACCTCTGTGGAGAGACGGGACACTCGTTCAAAGATTGCAGCAACAAAACTTCTCCTCCTCAGTGTGCAACGTGCAAACGTTTCAAGAGGAAATATGATCACCCAACAGGTGACGTGGATTGCCCAGCACGAAAATACGCGGAAGATAATTATATCAATTCAATAGACTATGAAGGCGCCTAAGAGCGCCATCGAATAATTTGTTAGTTCGCACATAAAAAGTAGATAAGTTAGTTTTTAGTAACATGACTGATCAGCTAATCAGTGATCTAGACAGTTTTTCAGTGTCCGAAGCAATCATTTGTAATATTGAGGAGTGTAAAAATCTTCTTCACATAGGTAAGAAAATGTTAACAGTGCTTACACAAAACATTCGTAGTATAAACCGAAATTTTGACGGCTTTGAAGTGCTATTACAGAATCTTGAAATAAGCTGTGACATTATTGTACTAACAGAATGTTGGCTCTCCGAACAAACAACGAATATACCATCTCTAGACGGGTACAATTTACACAAAACCAATAGCCACATTAATCAAAATAGTGGATTAGTTGTGTATATTAAAAATAATTTAGAAGCAGTGGTAGAAGAACCCTTATTTCAAGACTGTAATTGCTTGATAATTAAAATTTCCCCCGATACGGTATTTATGGCTATTTATAGACCTCCATCTCAAAATATTGACAGATTCCTAGTCTCGCTTAACTTAAACCTAGAAAAAATATCAGCTTTTAAAAATATTATACTGTTAGGTGACATTAACATTAACATTGCTTCCGGGAAAATCGATTCTCATGCACATAACTATTTGAACATCTGCACATTTCATGGACTTCTACCAGCTCATTATTACCCAACGCATCAGAGCGGCTCATGCCTCGACCATGTAATTATAAAGTCAAAAGCGCCGTCCATAACACTGGTTACTAATACGTCACTTACCGACCATCAAGCTATTGTACTAACATTGCAAATACCTTCACCTAGAAAAAATTGCATGCGCAGCTATTCTAAACTCAACATGACTAATCTTGAAAATGACATACGAGCAATTAATTTCGACCCCGTTTATAATAATTCGAGTGACCCTAATATTTCGTTAGAGTGTTTCATTGATTTATTACAATCTGCGATTAAGAAAAACACTTTAACAAAAGTAATACCTAGAAAGTACAATAACATTAAACCATGGATTACGCCCGGGCTTGTTCGCTGTATCAGACACAGAGACAGACTACACCAAAAATGTAAACTTTCCCCTAACAATGAAATACTATCAGTCACTTATAAGCGATATAGAAATTTTTGCAACAATCTGTTAAAAAAACTAAAAAAACAATATGACAAAGATCAACTACGGAAGGCAGGGAAAAACAGTAAGCTTATCTGGAAATATATTAAAAGTAACACATTTAGAACTAAAAACTCAGAACCTCCGCTCGAACTTTTAACAACCGAATTGAACCCATCCGCAGCGGCCAATAAAGCAAACAATTTCTTTATTAACATTGGGAAAAATCTGGCAGAAAAAAACTTATCCCACAGAATTTCTTCTATTCAAAGTCCATCTATGACTCATACTACACTGAACTCTTTTGTACTATTAGATACGGATGTGAGTGAAGTGTTAGGTATAATAGACGGGTTAAAGGACGTATGCGCCGTCGGTTGGGATGAAATTCCTAATGCTATAATTAAAAGATTTAAATACCTAATTGCCCCTCCACTAACTCACATTTTTCAGACATGTTTAACCCAAGGAATATTCCCAAAATTGCTTAAAAAAGCAGTAGTCACCCCTGTTTTCAAATCCGGAGACAAAACCTGTGTTACTAACTATAGACCTATTTCAGTACTGACGGGACTCTCAAAGATTTTGGAAAAAATCATTAACAACAGACTAATAAATTATCTTGAAAATAACAAATTGCTTTCAGATCAACAATTTGGTTTTAGGCCTAAAAGATCAACAAGCCAAGCAGTACACAAATTGACGAGTTTTATAAGTAAAAATCTCGATAATGGCATGCATACCATTGGGATCTTTTTAGATCTTGCGAAGGCCTTTGATACTATTTCTTGTTCTCTTCTATTACTTAAACTGGAAAAAATTGGGATAAGAGGAACACAGCTAAAACTGTTAGCTGATTATCTTAGCGACCGTTACCAGTCTCTTAAAATCGGTCAGTACACGAGCTCTGAAATAAAAAATAGTAATTATGGAATACCACAAGGCAGTATTTTGGGGCCCACATTATTTTTAATATATATAAATGACCTTTGCAGCTTACAACTTCAAAATGGTTTAATTATGTCATATGCGGATGACACAGTTCTACTGTTTTCAGGTAAATCAAGAGCTGGTGTCTATGAACTTGCCCAGAATGGCTTTGATATTGTGTATAACTGGCTACATAACAATCTCTTAACGTTAAATTCAGATAAAACTAAGTTTATTCTATTTGCAATGAGAAACACTAACCCGATGCTTACTAACGAAAACATTCACGCGCACAATTGTAATACGAACGCTGACACAGCATGCACTTGTCCCACTTTAACTAAAGCTGACCACATCAAATACCTAGGCGTCACGATTGACACAAACCTAAACTTCCGTAAACACATCGAATTATTATGCACTAGAGTGCGTAAATTAATATATATTTTCAAGAGTTTACGGGACATAGCCGACTTTAAACTAATTAAACAGGTTTACTTGGCTTTGTGTCAATCTATTCTTACATACTGCATAACTTCTTGGGGTGGTGCCGCAAAATCAACTATACTACTGCTTGAACGTGCTCAAAGAGCAATCCTAAAAGTCGCCACCTGTCGTCCTTTCAGATTTCCCACACACCAGCTTTACATGGCATGCAAGGTGCTAACAGTTCGACAACTTTTTGTTCTAAATATAGTTTTACTGCAGCACACTGAAATAGATTTTAAACCTGTACCTTCAGACAAGAGAAGAAAGGATCTGGTTTGCACGAACGCTCAGACTAAACATGCTTTCTCAAAAAGATTTTATTTATTTCTAGGACCTTTCTTATACAATAAATTTAACAAATTGCTTAAGATATATAATGTAAGTTATAATAGGTGTAGTATAATGCTATTCGATTATTTAGCAAAACTAAATTACTCAGACACGGAAAAACTACTAGAGGTGCTGAACTAAACTAGCTGACTTAACTGTAATAACCTAACCTAGTATTATTTCATAATAATTTTAGTTATAGATATAATTAGTTTATAATAAGGTTGCGCAAAATATTGTCTCTGCTTAGATACTGAAAATATATGTTATTTTAATTCACTGACTGTCCTATTTAATAAATACTTTTGTAGGGAGATGGCCTGAAACACAGGTTTAAATAAACCTAGATCAGGCAACGCACTACATTACCTTCAGAGTTCTATTTTAGACTGTAATCACATATTTCTCATACCATAGTCTATATCCAGATTATTATAATCCTATTATAGGCCTAGATTAATATATACTACTGAACCATATGTACACTTTTTGTAAACTTATTATTATTTCAATAAAATTTATTATTATTATTATTATTATTAATGAGACACGATAATTTAAATTAGCTCGCAAACAATGTAGAGGGACATTTTGCAATTGGAACCAAATTGGAACGAACCTATTTATACTTATACAAAAAATCATATTTTCAAAATAGATTATAACTGGCCAGTCTCTCATACATAAAAACTTTTTTTCGCAATACTTTCTGAGTGGCCTGGTATGTCACGGTAATGTTTGTACAATAGGTATTGTTTTCTGAAGATATACTTATTATATTGATGTTTATGTCTTCCCATTCAAGACAGACGATCAAAGCGAATGAAATATGTGAGAATTTATAAAATAAACTATTAAACTTGGGCTTCCCAATTACTATCAACATTACAACCATAGCCACATACGACACCTGACGGGCGGAATAGTTTCGGCGATTGCAGGAATTAAACTGGGTCTTCCATTCTCCTGAAATTATATAAGTATGTGTGATCAGACCTTTTTGTTTTTTACTCGACTGCGGCTATTAGCCCGAAAGGAGAACCGTGTTTGTTATTACACCAAATTATTGCCTTTTTCATCATCTTCCTATTTTGTGTCAGATTCGTGACTGGGTGTCGGTGGAGGTGGACATGCTCCGCACGCAGTCGGTCGCCGTCGGCGATGTGGAGGACATCCTGCAGCAGCTCGACAAGCAGAAGGTATGTACCCTCACTTGTATACCAAAGAAAGAAAGAAAATTCAGCGGTACAAGGTTATTGTGGCGCGTGGCCTACATCGGAACTACCACCGCCATCTTGTTTAGTCAATACAATTTCACAAATGTTCACCAACAATGCCATCCTGTCAATTTCAATTAGGCTCCAATACATCCTTGTACTTGTAACACTCTATGTTTATTTGGCACATGTCATAATTCCACCACTCACCAGTCGTATACAACACTAGAAACTTTTAGCATTATAGCCCTGCTAAGTGATCTTACCTCTCAGCGAAATTCTACGGAAAAGTGTCACTTAAATATATATATGTGTGCAACAGCTGATGACATGAGGAAGGTTGTTTAAACGAGTTCGTTCGTTGAAGAACTGGCTTGTCTTGATCACCACAAGGGGTGAACTCACTGATCTTGTTGAGACCCTCCTGTGTAGTTTTTAGGAATTGAACGGAAACTGTAGATATTTTATTATTAAATTGCAACTGTAAATATGTTCTAAAATTACTAAAACACCACTCTACTTCTACTCGATTCATAATGTTTCCTATGAAACAGAACTTTACATTACATAAGAGGAAATTGACATTCTTCAATATATCTTCGACGCCCAATATATGCAATAAACATAACGAACGAATGGTCTTCCACCGAAAACAGACTGCCATTGGAGTAATTTAAAACATAACATAGATCATTCTGCGAACATTAGGCAAAAGATTAAATTTATTACTACCCCCCAATTGTAGGAAACTAATTTAAACTTTATTACTTATAAGTGAGAGCTCATTTCCGCCCGTCATTGTGGCGGAATCCCGGGGAGGTCGGTTCCTTTATGGCACCTTTACACTACCCGATACGAATCGACGGTGGGCTGTGTCCGTGTTATGTAGGTAACATAATAACACGATATCAACAAGGAGTGCAAACTAACAGTTTTCTTAATCCTGGCTGAATAAAAACTTGAATGATTATAAAAGTAATATGATATTGTTGCACATACACGTTCGGATAAGTTGGTAATGAGTAATCCATGAATTCAGTCACATACCGAGAGTATATACAGCATGCTTAGAAGACATCAATCATCATCATCATCATTTCAGCCGAAAGACGCCCACTGCTGGACATAGTCCTCCCCCAAAAGGGGGGGTTTGCCATAATCAATTTGCCACGCTTGGCAGGCGGGTTGGCGATCGCAGTATAGTATGGTGGTGCCATGCTTAGAGAACGCTGCTGCCCATTCTCCGACCGCCGACCCTTAGTCGCCTTTTACGACACCCACGGGAAGTTTGGGGTGGTGCTATTCTTTAAGTCCGGCAGCACACAGACATCAATAATTGCAGCCAAATGTCATAATATGAGCTATAGTAGAACGCCAATTATCGTCAATATTGCAGACAGCGTCAAAAATAGCACAGTTAGTATAAAAAAGTGTAATATGAACGTCCCACAAGCTCGGCTCAGGCCTTTGAGGCGGCTTCTTGTGACTTCCTCAACAATGGCTGACATTGTGTGCTCGACGTGCTCGTACGCTCGTGTGTAGGTACTATACTCGAGCCAGTTTCATTATGATGGAGTGGGCGACTTTAATATTGGAATAGATAGCTAATTGTTTAAGGGTCCTGCAATGGGAGGATGACGGAAACTTATAAAAAAAAAAGTAATTTAAAAAATAAAAAAACCCGACTGCGAAACTGAAAAGCTACAAACAAGCCCATTTTAAATTAAATAAAAGTTGGAAGCAGGCGGGACCCATTTCAATTAGAAAATATAATAAAAATGGTATGGGTCCCGCCTGCTTCCAACTTTTATTTAATTTAAAATGGGCTTGTTTGTAGCTTTTCAGTTTCGCAGTCGGGTTTTTTTATTTTTTAAATTACTTTTTTTATTTCCAGCCTTTAGTTTACAAATGTGAAAGATTTCGCAAACGATTTAGTTCTTGGTACGTGTTTTTTACGATTTGTCATTTTGAATTACTTTTAGCCATAAAAGTTATATATATTTTTGTAATCACCTTTTAAAACCCTTTATTTTGATACCCCACTCGACAGGTTTCGAGAAAAAAAAAAATTTTATTGAAGACATATTGCGCCAAAAATCGGCCATTTTTTTTTTTCAGTTTTGATATACCCAGTGTCACTCTCACAATTAAGACGAATCTAACGACACCTCTTAAGCTGAAATCGATAAAGCCGTTTAGACTACAGAGCGTGCCAAAGAAATATACATACATACACTCGAACAACATAACCCTCCTTCTGACGCAGTCGGGTAAAAAGTAAAAACTATTTAATTGTTTGATGTGGAAGTCGTTTTGTCGAAAAACTAATCGATACAAAACAATTCACATTCTAAAAGCTTGCTCTTGAATATTCTGTAAGTAGTAACTAGATAGTATATATAGGTCTACCAGGATCTCATGGCATAAAAAAAAACATTTTAATTTTCCTAGGGCAAAGTCAATCCATATGATAATCTCTATTTTTTTTATCAAATCAAATCAAATCAAATCACTTTTATTTGTTAACACAGGTACAGAAATACAGATCTTGAGTTTGGTGAACAGAACGCTATGTTATGCCAGGAGGCGTACAAATATGGTGTGCATCTAGCTCAATATTAACGAATTTAAACTAAATAAAAAAAGATGTTTGAAAATCATGCATAGGTAATTAAAATTTCAAAATAAATTATAACCATTATATAATAATATTTAAATAAATTGAGTGATGTCAGATTTAAATGAGGAATTATTTAGTTATAAATGTCAAAAAAATAAAATAAAATAGAATCTAAGTGCCTAAGTCAGAATAATTGAAAATGTCAAAAATTATTAAATGTCAATAATAATAATAAATTTCAACTCCAAATTAATTCATCATTTAAGTTCTTTTTTTTTATAATATAGAAACAGCATTAAATTGAGCCATCATTTAAAAATTCATCCAGTGTGTAGTAACATTTGTCACTAAGCAAGCTATTAAGTGCCTTTTTACCCGACTGCGTCAGAAGGAGGGTTATGTTTTTCGAGTGTATGTATGTATGTATGTATGTATGTATGTATGTATGTATGTATGTATGTATGTATGTATGTATGTATGTATATTTCTTTGGCACGCTCTGTAGCCTAAACGGCTTGATCGATTTCAGCTTGAGAGGTGCCGTTAGATTCGTCTTAATTGTGAGAGTGCTACTGGGTATATTAAAATTGAAAAAAAAATAAAATGGCCGATTTATGGCGCAATATGTTTTCAAAAAAAAAAAAAATATTCTCGAAACCTATCGAGTGGGGTATCAAAATAAAGGGTTTTAAAAGGTGATTACAAAAATATATATAACTTATATGGTTAAAAGTAATTCGAAGTGACAAAACGTAAAAAACAAGTACCAAGAACTAAATCGTTTGCGAAATCTTTCACATTTGTAAACTAAAAAACTGGAAATAAAAAAATTAATTTAAAAAATAAAAAAACCCGACTGCGAAACTGAAAAGCTACAAACAAGCCCATTTTAAATTAAATAAAAGTTGGAAGCAGGCGGGACCCATACCATTTTTATCATATCTTCAAATTCAAATGGGTCCCGCCTGCTTCCAACTTTTATTTAATTTAAAATGGGCTTGTTTGTAGCTTTTCAGTTTCGCAGTCGGGTTTTTTTATTTTTTAAATTAATTTTTTTTTGAATTTTATTAATGGCATATTTTTAATGGCATCCGGTATTTTATTATAAATTTTTGGAGCGTTGCCGAAGAGGCTTTTACGCATTAAGGCAGTTTTACATTTAACGTTACATAGTTTGTTACAATATTGTGTACGCAATGGATTTCTTCTGACTGCCGATAAGCTGACAAATAAATGCGGGTTTTTTTTTACAAACAGTGCAGTTTCCATTATATACAATGCTGGCAGTGTCAATAGTTTTAGTTTTTTGAAATACGGAATACAGCTATCTGTCGTTTTTAGACCACACATAGACCTCACACAGCGTTTCTGCATCCTAAATACAACCTCCCTATTAGCCGACTGCCCCCAGAAAATAATGCCGTACCGTAAAACAGAAGCTACAAGTCCATGGTATGCTATTAGCAATGTCTCAATATTAACCTTTTTTGAAAGTTGGAATAGTGCATACGCAGATTTACTTAGTCGTTTACATATTATGTCAGTATTATGAGTGTTCCAAGTCAATTTATTATCAATAGTCATTCCTAAAAATTTAGCACTATCAACTTCCTGAATTTTATGGTCTTTATAAGTGATATTAATGTTATTATTTTCACGACGCTGATGGTATTGCATGATGTTGGTTTTGCTTAGGTTAATTTTCAAATTATTATCATTAAGCCAGTTTATTATTTTATTTAAAGATTCATTAATATCGTTTTCATAATTATTTATGTCATTGCATTCTATTATAGCTGTGCTGTCGTCTGCAAAAAGAACCATCTTATGTTGAATTATTTTTGGGAGATCATTGATGTAAATCAGAAATAGAGGTGGTGCCAACGGGTCTACCTTTTATAGCAGAACTTTTTACGTCATAATATTGTTTTGCATAACAACGGATAGCATAAACTTCATTTCGCAGAAAATCATTTCGCATACACTCAGTTGTCATACATTCAAAACTCATAATTTTGTTAGTCAGAATCATCTTTAGGCATAATGTTTATATCCATAATAATTAAAAAGCAGAACCATCATATCGCAGAAAATTCACAGTCAGAATCGTCTTTTGGCATACATTTTATAATAAATGTTTTATTTATTATTTAATTATCATTATTCAATAAAACAGTTGATTCTGCATGTATTTACTCAATAAAACAGTTGATTGTGAAAATAAGTTGTTTTTAGTTCCTTGTAAGAAGCATTCAAACATGCAAACAAGAATACACCATGATATTACTACTAATATCAAAACGCTAACCTAAATGCTAATTACAAAAATATTGTCGGCTTGGATGCATGTAGCATGCAAACAGGCATACAACATGCAAGCAGGCATGCAACATGCAGCATGCATGCAGCATGCATGTAGCATGCAAGCAGGCATGCAACATGCAGCATGCATGCAGCATGCAAGCAGGCATGCAACATGCAGCAGGCATGCAGCATGCAAGCAGGCATGCAACATGCAGCAAGCATTGTTTCTGTCACGGCTCCGGCGCTGCGGGGTTTGGGCGGCGCCACGCGAGCTTATCGTCACAGATGGTTTTAAAGCTCACCACCGCAGCTTCGGCTTGCTGGCCGGCTTCGCCGGCCAGCCTCAGCCGCGGTGGCGGGCCTTCAAACCACCTGCTCCTCAGCTCGCGGGCCGCCCTACCCCTCCGCGCCTACGCGGGTTTAAATTACACTCTAGGGGTAGGGCAGACAAGACTGCGTAAAGTCGGTTTCGCAGCGATTCGTTTCTGTCACAAAATTTTGCAGCACAACGTATTGACTTTTTATGACACAAATTTAATTTAATATTGAAAATGCTACCAATACATGCTATATTTAGAACGTTCTATGTCACTTTTGCAGACCATTCGATTTTAAATACATTGCACGTAGGTTATCTAACCATTCGACAGCATAAATTTACTTTATTTAAATTATCAGTTTTATTCCATATATTATAAGTTTTTGATGTTTTGAACACTAATTTTTACAAGAAGATACATCTATTTTAATTTTTGATGTTCAAATATGCACCCATACCAAATAATCGTATCTCTAAATAAATGTTATGCTAAACAAAATTATGCATAATATTAATTATGGCAAAGGTAATTATGCGAAACAAAATTCTGCCAAGATAAAAGTATGCCATTGTAAATTCGGACACGTAAATATTCTGCCAAACAAAAGTTATGCTAAATAATTTTTATGCCTTAAAAATATTCGATGAAATAAGATTATGCCATGTGAGTTATGCCAAATAAAAATCGGAGTATCAAGATTCTGCCAAATAGAAGGAACCCGGTGCCAACACGCCACCTTGTGGTACACCGTATTTTATGGCTCTTTGTTCTGAGTAGTATACAGTTTCTAATTTGGTTCTGGGACATAATCGAGAGACTTCGGTGCATTGAACTCTATCAGATAAATATGATTCTATCAATTTTAGGATATTTCCCCTTACGCCGTAGCCATATAGCTTTTGTAGCAATATCCCATGGTCAACATAATCAAAAGCTTTAGTCATATCAGTAAAAATAGTACAAATTGGATTATTTTTATCAACGGATGTCATAATATTATTAATTAAATCAAACAGTGCCAAGTTAATATTTATGTTTTTCCGAAAACCTTTCTGTTCATTGCAAAATAAGTTATATTTTTCAAAATATGTGTACATGGAGTTGTATATAACGTTCTCAAAAATTTTTGACAAAACGGAAATTTTTGCAATGGGTCTATAGTTTTTCATATTCGTTTTGTCACCTTTTTATGCCATGAGATTTTGGTAGACCCATAATACCTACATCCATTAATCCTTTTATGGAAATAAACCTAACAAACAGGTGTAAAACAACAAAAATAAATAAATGGATAGGATTGGAATACGGAACAGTCGACATTTGAACAACTTTTGTGTTAACCCTAATTTTGTGTATTGAATAGAAACCCCCTTGAAAGGCAAGGGGTTTGAGAGCCATTCATACACAAATACGAAAGTAAAGCCTATACAATATACTATAGGTAGGTTTCGATAGGTGCTTACGAAGGTAGGTAAGCTCAGATCCTTTCGGAGCAAAAGAGGAAATAGAAGGATAAAATAAAAAAATGCTGGAATCTTTATGAGATTTTTAATTTGGCCGCAATACGAAACAGTATTAAAATATCTGTTGTGGAATATCGGCGGCCCCTCAGAGACGTGAAGAGAAGAGACAGATATTACCAAAATGTATTACAGTCTGATTTTATTAAAAGGATACAGGCTCAGAGAATCTAGCACAGGCGTCACTTATAACGTAACGTGAACGATTTTTTAATCGAAAATACAACTATCAAATACAATACATTTACGTCGATGTTTCGCCAAATGAGCGACATGTCAAGTAACTTGAGTTGTGATTAATAGTCTCTCTTAAAGCATGTCATTTCTACCGCTAAAAAAGACATCATCATCATCATTTCAGCCGAAAGACGTCCACTGCTGGACATAGGCCTCCCCCAAAAGGGGGGGTTTGCCATAATCGCCGCGCTTGGCAGGCGGGTTGGCGATCGTAGTATAGTATGGTGGTGGAATGCATAGAGAACGCTGCTGCCCATTCTCCGGTATGACCCTTAGTCGCCTTTTACGAC
Source organism: Mesoligia furuncula (assembly GCA_916614155.1). NCBI lineage: Eukaryota > Metazoa > Arthropoda > Insecta > Lepidoptera > Noctuidae > Mesoligia > Mesoligia furuncula. The sequence goes on along the minus strand of OU744812.1, from coordinate 25,988,158 downwards.
ACCCACGGGAAGTATGGGGTGGTGTTATTCTTTAAGTCCGGCACCACACAGACAAAAAAGAAAACAACAACAAAATACATTTTAGCATATAGTACAGTTATTTTAGCATATATCATAGTTACAGTCGTAAAACCACCTTCATCCCGAGATGCGGCACCCACATTGTTTTAACAGGCATTCGCGCGCAAATCATCACATTGCATTGGTTAGTATGCGCCGCGACACTCTGCTGCGATTAACATCCATTGCGCGTCCACTACGCGGCCTGGGACACAAGCTGGACATTTTATGAGCATTACATTCAATGTATTCGTGGGTTTATGTGTGCTCGCCGGGTCGGGTAAAGAAATTGGATACGTGCGTGGATTTGAGGTGTAGAATATGTGAAGTAGATAGTTTGATTCTGGTTGAAGCTTTCATAAGATTTTAGATTGAATTGCATAAAACTCAGAGGGTTAGTGTTGTAATCATCCATGATTGTCAAAGAAATTGGTGATCCCGGTTTATTGGTCCAATCACTCAGGAAGATGCTGCTTGCTGCTAATCCCTCTAGCACTATGCTTGATTGTTAATTTTCACGACCGCAGCGGGTTCAGAATGGGTAGCTTGTATATCTTGATGAAACCACACAGTCGGTATATTGTCATACCTAAATGAAATAATCATAAAAGAAATACCAGTAACTTTTCCCAAAGCCAAGAATTTTCTGAAGATCGTTTCTTTTGCCTCGTAAAGAAGATAATACCGTGCGCATTCCTCGTGTAGTCTTTACAAAGAATATGATTATGAGAATCCTCCTCATCATCGAGTTCCAACAAGGTAGCTATTTGGACTGGAATTTCTTTATTAAAAGGCAAGGCCTCGGCAAAGGCTGAAAACTGATTTCTGGATCTATAAACTTCAGCCAAAGCTGAACACATAATAAAAGTTTACCATTTTATCGTAAAACAAAGTAGGTAATTTCAAATATTATATTTTTCATGTATTTATAATATATTTATATGGTCCTGGGTTCGATTCCCGGATCGGGCACAGTATTATTGCGTTTTTCCATCTGGAATTGCTCAGTAGCAGCCCGAAGTGTGGATGTGTGCCATAGGCTCGCCCCTTGTTACAAAGGGCTGAAACATAACTGGCGAAATGTGGATGTACTGTTACAGGTACACCTCTGTGTAACCCTTCGGGGAACACAGGCGCGATGTTATGTGTCGCCATTGTTTACAGTTAACAACACCTGCGAGGGAAGGTGTCGGTTACATCAACACAGTATCGAACTATCGATCATTGTTTGTTTATATTAGAAAGAAGAATAGAAAGAAAATACGTTTATTTGCACAAAGAACAAAAACCGGGCAAGAGCGAGTCGGACTCGCGCACCGAGGGTTCCGTAACATCCGGGTTTATGCATAAGGTGAAATAAGGTTTATGTTTATGAAATTAAATGTTTTTTTTTATTTTTGAGTTGATTGAATGAATGGTAAATTGCGGTTTCTGATTTATGACGTATTGAAAAAAAAACTACTTACTAGATCTCGTTCAAACCAATTTTCGGTGGTAGTTTACATAGTAATGTACATCATATTTTTTTTTTAGTTTTATCATTCTCTTATTTTAGAAGTTACAGGGGGGGGGGGGGGGACACACATTTTACCACTTTGGAAGTGTCTCTCGCGCAAACTTTTCAGTTTAGAAAAAAATGATATTAGAAACCCCAATATCATTTTTAAAGACCTACCCATAGATACCTCACACGTATGGGTTTGATTAAAAAAAATATTTTGAGTTTCGGTTCTAAGTATGGGGAACCCTAAAATTTATTGTTTTTTACTCCTATTTTTGTGTGAAAATCTTAATGCGGTTCACAGAATACATCTACTTGCCAAGTTTCAACAGTAGAGTTCTTATAGTTTCGGAGAAAAGTGGCTGTGACATACGGACGGACAGACAGACAGACGGACCGACAGACATGACGAATCTATAAGGGTTCCGTTTTTGCCATTTGGCTACGGAACCCTAAAAATTATATAACACATATTACTCCTCCTTGCGTACTCCTCCTCTGTTTTAAATAGTCTGGTCAAGATCTCCTCTGTTTTAAACACTCTGATCAGCAGAATTTATTACTGCAAAGCATTCTGTCGAAAAAGTGTGCATGGTCAAGGAGCGATAATGTCAGCAATTTTCAAAGAAATTCTTTTCCCACAAAGCTGACACCTACATACCTTTTCATACTGTCAGTTTTATTCAAAATGTTGGCAATATGTAGTCAGAAAAGTAATGAGGTGCAAGTAAAATTTTACCTTAAAGTGCTTATCAAATTAAATACTCCAATCTCTCTCAAGAATCATGACAGGTCCTGATCACTTCTCGTGTAATCACCGCAGCATCCGTGACGTCACGCCCCTGACCCTGACCCGACACACATTACTTATTTAGATAAGGATTGCCGCAAACGTTCGAATTACGACCGTTTGTGATCGATGTGTAGTGGCTCTACTTTTAGTGAGTTACTTTGAAACTTTAATTAGTTATATAGGTAGGTATAGAAAGATAGACCTAAACAATTTAGTCTATCATGTGTTCCGGACCTTTATTGTGAATATACACTATATTATACTTATAATTATGATGATTTTGCAAGCGGTTTCGGTAGTATTGAGGTACAAACAATTAGATTCCCAACTTTGCATTCTTCTTATAACAAACATCAAAACGAGTGTTTTCACTATACTGCAATAGCAATAAATATAGTCTCGAGCCTGTAGCCCTCATTACTGAAACAGTAAAGCTTTCAGCTTCACAATTAAAACCAAATTAAAAGCGCCTCCAGCGACAATTTGAGCACACCTACCTGCAATCAAATAAAATTCATGCATATTGTATTCAATCACTGTTATTTTTTACCCTGATTGTTGAAACATACATTCAATTAGTGCTTTACGATGCCTGAAACTACGCATTGTTTATAGTATAATCATGTAATGTTATATGTTTTTTACCAGAAAGTATGCTGCTTTCAGTCGTCTGTAGCGATCGCTTACTGAAGCGCGACTGCCCCGTTCACCCCCATTGCTTCGTTTATATAGACTGAGTACTTCATAGTACGCATGCGCGAGAACCAGTGAGGTGAACGTGTCGATAAGCAAATTTATTTTTAATCTGTTGTTGTTTTTTTTATTTTTTCGAACGAAATTCACTGTGATTCCAATATATGGCGTTGTAATGTACAGATCCATCCATGAGATCAGTCAGATATATCTACAGTTTTGAATAAAACAAACTGTACAGTTTAGTGAGCTGTACACTATACTTGTTTGTAGGTTAGTTAGTTATGAGTGTGACTAAGATGGAAAATCCTCGTACAGTAATACAAAAGGTTTATTGATCACTACACGATAAAATGTGGAGATTCTCACATACGTCTGTTTCGCGTTGTGGTTAACGTGCACACTGAGTACAGTTACAATAGTTATTACAGCCGATGGGAATCGACCAATTTGCTAGCTCAGCTACATTATATTAATACATTGTACGTAAACCGTACACAAACATTATTACATGTGTTGAAATTAAAGCACCTTAGAGCGTAATAAGAAAGAAATTCCATAGTTACTCTTTTAAAATGTTTTACAATATTTTGTACTTATTAAACTTTTATTACATTTATTATTCAATTACATTCAATATAATTTATTCATAAACAATTTACATTGTGTTCGAAGTAACAATGAACACAATTAACAACAAATGACGAATGATAATGTGTAGACAATGTACCTGAAATAAAATTAAGATACTACAATGGTAAAAATTAAGCAACGAAAGATAAATGAATTATGTTTATACAATGTGGTGCTCACGTATTTACAAAATATTTTAAACTTAGAAGATTTTCCCTACATTTTCACAAATAATCTGATTGTCTCATTTTCCACGGCGTCTTGATGACGAAATGACTTACGACAGAGAGGCAATTTGAACTGCTTCTATGTTTCTGCATTCATATTTAAGACCTGTATTATGTACCTACCTATGATCCACAATAAAGTTATTGATTGATTGATGTCTTTGCAAAACTGCTATTCCATGAAAAAAAAAGTTATGCATAGTCAATATAGCATTATAGTCCTACACCTACCGGGGCCGGGGTGGTCCTTGGGTGCATTTGCATAGTGCGTACAGGGATAGTCCCGAGATATGTCTTAGACAATTATAAAATAGCTGCGTCCCGCGGTTTCACCCGCGTAAATGTCGATCCAGGGTGTCAGCTACCTCCATACAAAACTTTATCAAAATTGGTCCAGCCGTTTGAGCGTGAAGAACTAACAAACATATAAATACACACACACACACGTACACACACACACACATACACACTCACTTTCGCCTTTATAATATTATTATAGTGTGATGTGATAATAATGGTTTTGAGATTAGAGCTAAGTTGCTTTAAAGCTAGAAGATTTTAGCTTTTTGGCGGTGACGACAGTAATTTAACATTAAACAGTGCTAAGATATAATTTTTCAGTTATTAAAAAACGGAATTTCATCGATAGCAAAACTATCGACATCTCGCCTATCGATACGCTTCGCATCTCTCTTACCCATCCCACCCCTATCATACGGCCGCGTTGCTAGGCAACGGTGCCCAGCCGGCACGCCACACGTGCTAGCGGGCACGCCGCAGCGTACTCTACAACCGGCAGCATGGCCGTGACCACGGCGCTCGACAGACGTCTCGCTTCATGTAATTTCAATTGACATGAGTTTTAGAGTATGAGTGTGCTGAAATACACTATTAGTAACTATTAGAAATACACTATTAGTAACTAGTAATAGCGTTATTGATAACCTGGTTTCATAAAGTTATTCAGTCAATCTATCTCCGCTTTGTCGTGCAGAATAGTAGTAAAATGTTCCCCTAACCATTATTAGTGGCGAGCTTAGTACGATACGTTGTTTTTCTAAGATCAGCAGTTCAGCACATCTTTACCGCGTTCAAGAGCATTGAGTGTCATCATTGTTGTGGATATTGACACTGACAGCTCTTGAACTCGGTTTAGGTGTCAGGTGTCAGTTTCTTTGGTGAAATTTGCCCTAAGTAGCTATACCAAACAAAATGCATTTTTTCATGTTAGAATGACTAGTCTCCCTGAACAAATGACTGCTGGCAACAAGCCAGTTCAGGATGTACAGTAACACTGGTTTGAACACCGATTCTTGGACTGTTAATGGTCACTGTTCTGGCAAACTCACTGTAATGCAAACATGGGGGCAAGTTTCTAACAGTAGTTTCAGTACTCATCAAATGAGAAGCAAATTCTGGCTAAATGTGGTGGAATAGAGCATACTACAGAGCAAGAAGACTTTCTTTTTATACAAATTTTATATCTGAATGAATATCTTTCGTGAAGGATTTTCAGAGCTTAGGCGCGATTCATCGATTCTTAATAGCATTCATCGTTACACGACGTTGCTATTCTCTACGGAACTTTACGCCCGACGTGGTATACTTACTTATAATATATCGCCTCATGCATTGAGAATAGGCCTCGGGTACTTCTATTTTCTGTCATCTTTATAACTTGCAATTTAGGTACATATATTATATATCGTAAATACACACATCAAAAGTGTCTAGAGATCAACATATATTTTTGCAATAACTTTTCTCCTGATTGATATTAATTAAAATTTTCTTTAAGGATTCATCAAATAAAGTGTTTTCGTTTGTCACAGTAACGATAAACTAAGTCACCTTTGCATTAATAAAGAAATTTGCCATTTTCCTAATAAAGGGATTTTTGACATTTGAACCACTAACACAAAAGTTCGAAAAAAAGACTGAAATAACAGTTTTCTTTAAAATTTTATTGGGTAACTTAAACAATTAATAATCCGTGTTTCTACCGCGAACACTAACAACACAAGAACATCGGTTTGGCATACCTCAAAATGAGTTCATCCAAATCACGCTGTGGAATGGCCGCCCATGTTCGTTGCAACAACAAAAAAAGGTCTTCTTGCGACTGGATACCCTCCATATTCGGCAGAGCTCTTCTCTGTAGCATATCCCATGCATGCTCAATCGGGTTCAAGTCTGGCGACTGAGCAGGACAGGGCAGGACATTGATGTTAGCTGCGGCGAGAGTCTGTCTTACAACTCTTGCGGTGTGCGGTCGTGCATTATCATGCATTAACTGAAATAAGGGACCGATTTGCACTTGTAGAGGAACGATGACGTCTGATACAATCGTCTCAGCATAAATTTGAGCGTTGAGGTTGCCTCTGATCCAAATCAACTCAGTTCTTCCGCCGATCCAAATACCCGCCCATACCATGATGGTTCCACCACTATAAGGATGGACTTCCTGGCAGGATTTTAATCGCTGTTGGCGTCCAGGGGTTCTCCAGTGTCGTATACGTCTTGTATCCGGTCTGATACCAAAACGAGACTCATCAGAAAAGCACACGAAACGCCATTGTTCTTCTGCCCAATTTCTGTGTTCAAGAGCCCATTGATATCGAATCCTACGATTGTGCATTGCTATAGGTGGTACCCGTAGCGGTCTTCGGGAATGAAGGTTCACTTCATGCAAGCGGTTTCTGACTCTTTGGTCGCTAATTAAGTTCCCTGAAGAGTGATGAAGCCTCACGGCTAACATCATGGCGGTTATTGTTGGAGCTCTTCGAGTTAAGATTTGAATGTATCGGTCTTGTCTCCATGTGGTGCAGCGATACCGTCCTCCATGGCGCTCAGCCACGGTACCAGTGCTTCGGTAACGTGTCCAAAGTCGACTGATAACACTCTGACTTGTATTCAGAGCTAAAGCCACAGTACGTTGCCGGGAACCAGCTTCTATCATTCCCACGGCTCTGAGCATTTCTTCCCTGCTTAAATGACGTCGCCGCTCCATAATAACGTTGGTTTTAATCAGTAGTAGGGAAACAGTAGCACTAATAATGTCTTCAATGCGTTGTATGTTTTTATAGGGAAAATATTGACAGCTGATTTTCATCTTTTACTCGAATTTGATTCACAGTTCCTGATTCAAATTATGAAATGCACCAAAAAGGATCCATATAAATTTATAAAATCATAAATTTATTACAAAGCCACATCTCAATCTCAAGAAATCCGCATAAAAATGCTTGATCCCTAGACACTTTTGATGTGTGTATATTTACATACTACTAGCTCACCCAACAGACCTTGTCTTGTCCCATAGTTCGTACAAAAATCTTATAGACAACAGAACGTTTAGTATTTCCCGAATTTGACATTTTTCTGGGAATCTATTCCAATTTTCTTATAGCAAAAACCTAATTCTTACTATTACGAACATTTTAAAACAAAAATAGCCAACTCGGTCCACCCGGCCTTATGTGATGCGCATACCAACTAACAGCAGCTGTTTGGTAGTAATAGTACATTATGATACATGTGTGCTATGTTGATCATTATGCTCGAGGCGGTATTATTCGCGCGAGCCGCAGGCGAGTGCGATAAGAAAGCCGAGAGTCTAATGATCAATGCACACGCGTTTCATACGACGTTTTTCAACACACTTGCGAGGAAAAAAACAGACTTGTATTGTTAAATATTAACTTCTTTGGAAAATGGCGCGCCAGTTTTGTTTTTCCGCGCGCCGTGCTAAGCAGCACTAGCGATGCGCGCGCAGGTGTAAATAAAAGCACCGACTCTCATTTTAAATATATTAGTCTATGGTACTGACAAAACCGATCCGCCCCGATCACACGAACCTGTTTGAGAATGAATTATGCTACACATCAAATCTTAAATTTTAATGAATGTGCGTTAATTAGGAGTGTTGGATAAACACCTCATAATATGTTCATATTTAGAGCACAAGTTTACTATTATTAATTTTCCTTGTATAAATTCAAGTCATACGATACTCGCCATTTTGATGACAGTGGTGGTCGAGGCTAAAAAACATAAAAATTGGAGATTTCGAACACCCTAACTTCACCACAGGGGCTGTGAATCATCGTCTCAATCAGCATCATTTAATTATTTGACGAATTTATCCATAGTTTAAGGTAAATAAGTACTTAGTGGTAATGAAGTTTTTGGATATCTAATGTCGAAGTTTCGCGCCAATCGTGCGTGTTTACATTTTACATTTCACAAATTTCACACACACAGTTAAATGTAAGATTTAAAACGTGACAAATATTATTGAAAATATTGTGAACAACACGAAAATGCCTAGGTCTTAACGTAATATTCAAACACAGGTCCAATAACACGTATTAATCATTACCACTAGGTACTCAATTTGTGTTCAAAATCGCCGACCATTATTGTTTTTTTTTATTGCAATGATGTACGAAAGCGATTATTCCAAACGATTTTTTTTTTAAATTTCGATTGATAATATGACGAATATAATCGATACTTGGAAATTAAATAAAATTAAGTATTTTAAGCAGTAAATACAATAAGCATTGTTTATAATAATGATTTATGCTTTTCTATTGTCATTTCAATCGTTTTTTGGACATTTCACTTAAACAGAGTCAATAACAGCCAGGCCATGGTACCTCATTTATTGAATTTCGCGCCGAAATGTTTCTGTATTTGAATTTATTCGGAATGCGCTCGCTGTTTAGAATTATTTTAATTTATTGAACAACTACTTATTATTTATTTTGGATTTTATTTTTGATAATTTCTAATAGTTTCCTACAGAATTCCCAGTATATATTTATTAGGTAGGCTTAGTAAAATTTTGTTTGAGAATGATGATAAATTAATTCCATAAATTGGGTATTCTGCAAACACTTTCAATACTTACTTTTTGTTAGTTATAAGAGTTGTTATTCAGTTTCTAATTTTTTTTTTTTCCTTTATATCGAATATCGATTAGGCTGTATGCAAGTTTTGATCGAAATAAGGAAATTGGGTGGACGGTCAACACCTTCTTATATACGTATCTATGGTCAGCACTAAAAAGTCGCAAATCATATTTTGATCAAGATACAACCTGACACCGACCTGAAAATTGCAAAAAACCTAAGGAAATTGGAATTTCGCGGTCTACCACTGCGCATTCACCTCAAAATTGTCCGTGGTCCAGGGCATTCACCTTAAAAAAATAATTATTAGTTAATTTTGGGACCAAGGACAATACTGACTATTTAAAAAAAAAGTGAATTAATGAGATTAAAAAAGCGCGCATCTCCGACTAGTAAATAGTTATCTGTGGAAATAAAGCACATATGGATTAAAGTAAAGAAAAAGCACGCGTTTTTAATACACTGCATTATGGACCTAAAAGCGGTTCAATAAGAGCCATTTTACGAGCAAGTGTGTTGAAAATTATATTAACATCTTAAATAAATTGCAAACTATAGTTTTGTATAATTTAGAAGCATTTTTTTTTTTTTTTTAATTTTGTAAATGTAAGAACCATGTTTCCGTTTATTATGATTTTTTTTTTTTCTGTTGTTGACTTGAAAGAGCATGGCAGTTGAGAACGTGCACAGACTACTTAGAGATACTACGTATCAGACGACCCACTCCCATAGAGAAAAAATGGTTAGTAGAGATTGTCAAAAGTTGGAAGTTTAGAACATGACAGTTCGTTTTTTTTTTAATATAGGTGTTGAGTTTTTGGCAAAGGCTCACACAGACAGCCTCAATTACACCGTTGGTACTGTATTCGGTTCTTTTTTTTTTGCTGTTAGCATCAAAAAACCAATGAGCTCTTAGATGAGCTCATTGGTATAATTACCGGGGAACTACTGCAAAATATGTAAATTAAACACAACAAATACTTATTCAAATTTTTATTTTTTAATTTTGTTTTATATTTATTAAAAGCCTTAAGTTGCATTCTGGGAAGAGATTTTCCAATTAAACGGGATATATCTGTGCCTTTTATTATTTTATTTATTATACAACACCAGTTGAAAATTACTAATCTTAACCCATGGTCAAGGAAGGCCTTTTGAATTTCTTTTTTATGTGTTTCACAAGAAAGGAAGTCAAATGAGTACTTAGACATAATTTGGGTTTTTATTATTTTCAAAATGTTATTTTTTGCTGGAGAATGTTCTAAGTACTCATTTGCTTCCTCTGTGACTACTCCGAATGCTCTCACAGCATTTTCAGAAGGGTAGGTCAATTTCATTTTCTTAATATTGTTATATTCTTTTTTTTGCATCCAATTGTGTATAGCACTAACCTCACGCGTTGTTAAATCGGCAACGCAATCGTCACATTTTATTTTTGAAAAAATTTTTCTTGTGACCCACCCTGCTGTATATGCTCTTGCATGTACATTAAGGCGTTCCTGAGCAGCAGATCGCGGCACCATTCCTGACGTATGGGGTTCTGCATTGATTTCACCCAGATACTGCACATCATTTTTTTCGGAAGGTACAAATAACTGTTTCAGCTTAACCAGCTGGTCTGCTGGATCATCTTCACAATTAAAAGTATCTGAGTGAAATTTTATAAATCTCGTTATTAGTAATGATCTAAAGGTGTTGACGAAGGCATGGCAATTCGGGTTATTATTTCTGAAATTATACGCCCGCACTTGTCCAAAAAAGTTTTCCATAGGATCTGAGGTAAAATAGCGCGGGCGCATTATTTTCACTTTTTTGTTTTGAAAGAATTGCCACAGCCTTAAATAACTTTGAAGAGTTACAATCCAATTCTTTAATGAAGGCACAGTTGTCTCCCTACCTTTAACGTCCACAAAACGTATTTCTTTTAATTTTTGTATTGCTTCTTGCCAAAATCGCTGGTGTGGTGACCCTGATGTACAGGCTGCGCGCAACGGTTTCCCTCTTGATATTTTACTGTTAATGCTTGCACCATTCACCGAGTCAAACAGATCATCAAAAAATGAAACTGTTTCAGCAGTATTTCCGAGGGTGGAGCTAACTTCTCTCCCATCAGCATATTGAGCTGGAACAAACGACACTTAAATAAAACTTGGATACTATGCTAAGTTAATTGAAATAGACTTTCGAGTTAAAGTTCAGAAAATATTTCAGAAATATTAAAATTCACGATGACATTGATTTACATTCTGTAATTACTTTAACTCACACCCTGACTTATTACTAGTAATTTTTTTTTATTTAAAAGAAAATCGTTTACTTTTACCATGTTTGTAAATATGCGAGCACCATGTATCTATCAGATAATTAATTAATATGTCATGGTTTCATTTTTAATTCTTTTACCTATTGTGGTATTGTAATTTTATTTCAAGTGCACATATATTATTATTATTATACAATTAATGTATGCAAAATATTGTAAAACTTTTTAAAAGAGTTACGGTGGAGGTTCTTGCCCATTCTTCTCCATACGAAAACTACCTTTTGGAATGGGCGACAAGAATCAATTCCATTTTGTTGTAATTTTTGACGTTCAAAAGTGTTTTTTATGTGCCTATTTGAAATAAATGCCTTGACTTTGACCATAAGACTAATGACTGGTATAATTAAATAAAAACAAAAAATGCTTGATTTTATTATAATATAACTGCTGCAAATGCTAGTACTTAATTATATGACAATATTATCATATCTATTTTAAGTTAACAGTGAATTAAGTAGAAAAAAACAATTGAATATCACAGAAATACTTACAAAATTGAGACGTGTAATTTAAAGTAGCTGCAACCGTTTTGCTGAAAACTCGTGCACAATTCTTCACCTATAAATAAATAAACAATGATTATTTTTTTTGTAATATACAACACAAAACTTTTTCTGAGACTATCGGCCGAATACTTGAACGGTACTTAATTTTAAATCACCATTATATCTAACGTACCTTCATCTTTTTAATTTTGTCTGGTAGAACTAGTTCATCATTTAATTTGGGCATCAGTCTCATTTGCGCATGACTGCAGTCCGTTTGATAAACTTCGACAATGTCACTCCATTTTGAAATTTTTCCATTGTATTTAATATTTTTGGTCAAAAAATTGTTTCTTAACCCTTTAATTAAGTGTGGCGGATCAAATATGACACTTATTTTGTTCCCTTGAACTTCAATGACACCATCTAAAACAGAAATAATATTACCATCATCTTACGTATAACAACATTAATAACTATATAAAAAAAGGATCAATAAAAATTTGGTATATTGAATGACTTTAAAAGAGAACCATTCTTAATGAATAAAAGACTTGTTTTAATCAACCAATTAGGTAAAACAAAATAATGGCAGAAACCTCGTTAATACAATAGAGGCATTAAACAAAGTGTAGAATTCAGTATGTACCTGTATTTTCATCAGCCAGTATTTGATCTCTCCTTGTTTCTTCAAGAAGACTTTTTATGGCGGACTGAAAAGATGTGCCCTGGTCACTAACTAGTGCCAGAGGCGAAAGACCGGCATCAATGCATGCAGTAATCACTGTTTTTAAAATAGATTTCAGTTGGAGGGAAAACGTTGAGCCCTTGCAGAAATAAAACACAATAGGCTGCTGCCATTTGTAAATAGCTCCTCTTAGCATAAACGCTAGAGCATGGTCTGCAAAGTCATCGGTCTTCCCATTTAAATCTACGAAGCCATGGATTATGTCTCCATGTTTATCGTATGTTAGGCCCGGTTCTAGGGCCATCTTGTCAAACAATATTGAGCAATATTTTTTGTTCTCACACCAAGTGCTAACCTGAAAAAAAATAAAAATATTTTTGTTTATCTTCGAATAAAAACAAAAATTTATGAATATAAATGTACCTATCAATAAATATCATAAATTCCTAAATAAGGAATCAATCTTACCTCTTGCTTTATTGCTTCAAATATTTGAGGATTAATTCCAGTGCCAATATTCAAACCCGAAATCATTTTATTTAATGTTGTTTTAGAGGGAAGAATAAATATTTTCTGTAAAAATTTGTAACATTTCGGACTCTGTTTTAAAATTGACCAATTAACTTTTCTTCATCAGTAAATCGACGACCATTTGACCTCTTGGTGCACTGCTTTAATTGCATCCACATAATCTGCTTCGCCAAAGGATTCATATTTTGAGTCAGCTTTTCAAAAGATTTCTCTTTTGAATATTTGAGAGCCCTCTTGGCCCTTCGACTAAAACTAAGTTGTCTCTTTGACCGTACATACTCCTTGTAGAGTTTCCTACATTTAGGAGTAAGATTTTTAGACGATTTTAGAAGCCTTCTTTTCGTCAATTTTTTGGGAGTCACAAGGGAAGTCGTATGTCTTGGCTCAGCTATAGGACTTGAATCTGTGTAATAAAACAAATATTAAAGGAGAATGTCAATAAACGTATGTATTTTAAAGCATTGATCCTATATTTAGTTTTTTTCATCAATAATATTACATAATGAAACTCAAAACATTTTTTGAGATACTACTTCCTAAAGCAAAATGTTAACACAGGTAAAAAAATGCTGGAACTTTTACTGTGTAGAAGTGTTTAAGACAAGTGCATAAGGAATATAAATATTTAAATTTGATACATACCAATATTATCCAATTCATTTTCTTCGTTTGCTGTACCAGAAACACATGATATAACGTCATCATTATAGTTTGACATCTTCGATGTTGAAGGCATTATTAATGATTGATCTGTAAATATTTTACATTAACATTTTAAAAACTATAGAATTATCCACAAATGTCTACAGAATTTAAAATCAAGTACCATAGTAAGTACATACCTGTTACATTTCCATTATTTTCTGTGTCAGAAATTGAGGACACTCCATCATTAACAGTTGATTTTTCTGAAAAAAATAACACTGCAAGTGAGGTATCTGAAATAAAGTACTTTTTATTTTTTAAATGTCCTTGCATGGAAAAAAAAAGACAACTTTTGTTTTATAATATCAGCAGGTTCACATGAATATTTTTAATATTGTTTATTAAAATATCAGTCTCACCAGGCAGACGGGCATATGTATGGTCATCATGTTTCCTTTTCCGAGAATAATTGTGGTCATTATTCTGATGAACATCTGAAAAAAGAAATGTATTCTATAAACTATGTGGAAAAGCTCGCTTTTAGCGATAAGACCGCCCATTGTGTCACCCTTTGTACAGTTTCTGTGTTTACGTCTGTAATTTATATGGTGTACATAATGAAGAGTATTCTATTCTATGTAGAAAAGCTCATTTAACATGGGTGGTAGAGCGGTGATCAATACTGTATGTCGATGTGCATGTGCGCTTTTATAATTTCTTACGTGGCAATATTATCTGAACGTCCAATCCACATCACGGTATCACAATAATACAGGGAAGTATAATGTAAGGAAATATAGGAAGACACATTTAAATTTCCATCCACGGTAATGTTATAACTTGCATATAAATAAATTTATATAAATAAATAAATAATATTTATATTCATAAATTTTATCTCATCCGCTAAAAGTAAAACTGATCGCGGATTACAAAGAACAAAGAATAAATTTTATGTACAATGGAAATTATAAAAGCGTACATTAGTTTTGCAGGTTGCACCTCATAAACTCATATTATTATCTAGTAAAGTTGGACAGCCTGTTAGAAGCTCGTTTTATAAAAAGCAATGCTGGCTACGAAAACTGGAGTGGGTTATAATGGAATGTACTCATTTTACAAGTTTAGCAGATATTTATTAATTACGTACGAACCTTCGTCAACTTTTGTTGGTATTCCAGAGGTAATTTCATCAGCCGAAAACAATGTTGGATAGGAACCAACTTTGAGCCGATACTTCTCACTGATGAACCTTTTTTCAAAGTGTTTCTGGCAAACACATAGTTTTTGAAGTTCTTGCGCGCTTAAGCTACGCAAGTAATCACTGTTAATGCTCAGAAGCCACTTTTTGAGTCTTATCTCACTACAAGGAAACGGATGCATTTTAACGTCCTTTCGTTTAGCACCACAATGTTCGATACAACACTTGTTGTACATCTTGCACTACCGATGCAAAATATTACAGTTTAAAATTACTGAGAGGATAAGTACGGAAATTAATCAACGCAGACTTCACTCGATCAACAACAAAACTGTAATGGCGGGTAATGGCGGTAGGGTAGTGGCGAAAAAGTCTATTCTATTTTCTATTCTTTTAAGGTTCTGGCTCCATCGGTAACGTTCGATGATTTTGCCAATGTCAAGGTATGAGAAGATATTTAATGAACGTAAACTGTTACACAATCATTGATCAGTGTTTGTAGCGGTGGGCGAAAAAGTCAAAAACTTAGCCGACAACCGTCTTAATTTGACAGTGACATTTGTAAATTGTCTATAGTTTTGGCACAGGGTGTCAGAGGGGTGAAGAATGATAGAAGGGGGCGAGGACACCTGTCATGTTCTATTCTTCCAACCATAGAGTATACGGTTGAAATTTTTTGTTCTAAGTTTGCGTGCCGTGAGAACGTGTCATGCTCACTTAAATGTCTCACCGATGGTGGCGCGTGTGTTGGATTATTCGGTTCCCTACAAAATGGTTGAGCTGGATGGTGCTGATCCACGCGTCATGTTCGTGAACGGGTGCCGTCGGTTGAGACTGGTCATCTCTTAACTGCCAAGGCTTATTTTTAATCTTATATTTTGAATTGTTTCTTCATTTGTCTTTTTCTTTTTACATTGTTCTCACATATAGAAGCAACAAGAATAATGTACCCAGGTTTTTGTAATAACTTGATTTAAAAGAGTGTCCATGGAGTTTCTTGCCCGTTCTTCTCCATAGAGATCTACGTTTTGGAATGGGCAACTAGCTTCAACTTTCTGACTAACTGACAGACTATTTAATTTTGACAATTCAAAAGTGCCTGTACAAGGTTTAATTGAAATAAATGCTTTGAGTTTGAGTTTGAGCATTTCGTTTTTATTGATAGACAAATCTTTATTGAAATTGCTGAATAAGTGAGTTTCAAAGGACCACTTTGGTCTTTCGAACTACAATTCAGGTCACCATCCCGAGCTAATTAATTGCGTCTAGTAAGTACCTAATTAGTTAATGGAGACTACACACTTTTTTTTTCGGATGGGATATCATCAAATGACCCCTCCCGCTCTGGGTGGAGCGGAAGTGGAAGTGTCAGACTCTTACTGACTAAAATCCACCCGTGTTCCTTCCTTAGCCATTTATGTTCCGGGCCAGCGATAACCCTTTCCGACAAACCCGCTGACCCGGCTGGCTTCGGCCCTAACGGGCCCCTTCGTTGATGCTGACATCTCATGCCATCATTTCGTTGTTGAGACTACACACTTCGGTTACTAACTTGTATAGGTAGGTACAGGTATCACTTCTTTGGTATTGAAGTCACAGCACGACTGAAAGTCCAGAATTAGATTTTTTTTTGTCTAGATATTAGGGTGTCACAATTTCATTCTCAATAACATGAGATTGATAATCCATACGAATATTGTCAATGATCTGAACTGAACTGTCGGTCGGATTCTGTCGGAATTGGAGCTGAGATGATGACCTGGGTTAGGAAATAGACTTTTTATCACGGTAGTCTAACAGGTACGTTCCTGTGAGATAACTTAATTCCGACCTCCATGATATGTAGGCGAAGCCGCAGCCACAAGCTATGCGTCAATATAATGTGCATTTCTCTCTAGTCCATAGCTCTGAAAGTAGACGTGACAAATATTTATAGTACCCATAACAGTATCTAGGGATGAGCAGAGTTTTGCAGTAATCCTCGAAATGGCCCATTAGGATGCTCTGCTCTGGGTAATTTATGAACTCGCTTACACAACGAATATACTTCAAAAGATAACAACGTAAATTAAATCGGACCTTTTATTTATGTACTTGAGTAATGAGAACATTTGGATTTCATTTTAGTATACAGTCGAACACCATACCTTTACTAATACATTATTTAACGTTCTAACTTAGGCTAATAGAACACAATCCAACATTGCTATGACCAATCCATTTGCTAAGCTTGCCGACGGAGGCAACTGCACTTTACGACAGCTGGTTAAAGTCCTGTCTATATGTAACAGAGGACGTTCATTTGAATATGCCTAATCCAAAAGTACGTACATTGTGTTATTGCGTACTCTGTACTAATCCCAGTTAATGATACAGCACCGCACGGTCGTTACGTGCCGTCAAACATGCCAATACGCCACGTAATCCGTATTGTAACATGTGTTCGGTACGCCGGCAGTATGACACAATACGACAGCCGTGCAATACGCCGCGTAGTACTGGGCGTTTTACTTCATTTTATTTAAGTTTCAGTTTTAGCTTGGTAGGGGTCTTGGTAAACTTGTGAGAATTTTAATGTCGTTAAAAACAGGATATTATATAAAATCGAGTCACACACGAACTGCTTGGCTGCTATGTATTAATGATGACTATTCAGTGGTGGCCAAGTGGTAACGGCCGCGACACGAGTTGTAGGTCGTAGTTTCGAACCCAGACAGGTACTTTACTTTGTGTAAATTATTTCATCCCCATTGCTCTCAAAACGGTGAAGGAAAACATCGTGAGAAACCAGAATGTCCTAGAACCAAAAATTCGAAGACATGTGACATCTACCAACCCGCACTGGGCCCGCGTGGTGGATTACGGCCCACTCCCTCTCACAGAGAGGAGGCCTGTGTCCCAGCAGTGGGAACGTTATAGGCTGATTTTGTTATTCAAGACAGTTCTCAGTGTTCAGATAACTATAACCTGTGATTATATAGTTACTACAACCAGCTGTTATTTAAATACACTGATGTTGTGATAAGTAGAAATAACCTGTTCCGACTTCAGACCTCCCCCGTCCACGTAATGACACAAGCGGAACTAACAGGCAGATGAACTAACAGTTTATTCAGTAATAGCACTCTCATCAACTATTTTGCTTGCGGAATGTGAAACTAACAACCCTGGGTCGTACGCCACGCCGCTACGCTACTGGGACGAACACTAACAACACTGGCGCGCACGCCACACCGCCGCGCTACTGGGACGAACACTAACAACACTGGCGCGCACGCCACACCGCCGCGCTACTGGGACGAACACTAACAACACTGGCGCGCACGCCACACCGCCGCGCTACTGGGACGAACACTAACAACACTGGCGCGCACGCCACACCGCCGCGCTACTGGGACGAACACTAACAACACTGGCGCGCACGCCACACCGCCGCGCTACTGGGACGAACACTAACAACACTGGCGCGCACGCCACACCGCCGCGCTACTGGGACGAACACTAACAACACTGGCGCGCACGCCACACCGCCACGCTACTGGGACGAACACAAACAACACTGGCGCGCACGCCACACCGCCACGATACTGGGACGAACACAAACAACACTGGCGCGCACGCCACACCGCCACGCTACTGGGACGAACACAAACAACACTGGCGCGCACGCCACACCGCCGCGCTACTGGGACGAACACTAACAACACTGGCGCGCACGCCACACCGCCACGCTACTGGGACGAACACAAACAACACTGGCGCGCACGCCACACCGCCACGCTACTGGGACGAACACAAACAACACTGGCGCGCACGCCACACCGCCGCGCTACTGGGACGAACACTAACAACACTGGCGCGCACGCCACACCGCCGCGCTACTGGGACGAACACTAACAACACTGGCGCGCACGCCACACCGCCGCGCTACTGGGACGAACACTAACAACACTGGCGCGCACGCCACACCGCCGCGCTACTGGGACGAACACTAACAACACTGGCGCGCACGCCACACCGCCGCGCTACTGGGACGAACACTAACAACACTGGCGCGCACGCCACACCGCCACGCTACTGGGACGAACACAAACAACACTGGCGCGCACGCCACACCGCCACGCTACTGGGACGAACACAAACAACACTGGCGCGCACGCCACACCGCCACGCTACTGGGACGAACACAAACAACACTGGCGCGCACGCCACACCGCCGCGCTACTGGGACGAACACTAACAACACTGGCGCGCACGCCACACCGCCACGCTACTGGGACGAACACAAACAAACAAACAGCCCACTGTTGTTACATGCCTCTGTAACATCATCATTTACACCACAATACGATCAAATGACCAAGTTTTAATAATGTCAATATTTGTGCAAATTATTAATATAGAAGCCTTGGAAGAGCCGCCTCAGCTCTCGATATAAAAATGTTAATATTACCTGGCCTCATTCTACCAATATAATTTGAGCTCTTAGTATGTGACGCAATTATCCTAAATCGTCTTGTGAAGCACTCGACACGAGGGGGGAAGTAGTTCTTATTAAGTTGGTTAGTTGTTACTCAGTGGAGCGGCGGGGAGGGGATCAATAAGGGGTGTCGCGGGTGGAGGGGAGCGCACCGGCCGGCAGCGGCACTCGAGCCTCCGCCGCCGAGCGGGACAGACGGGGGGGTATTATATTTTGAACTTAAATTAAAAAGGAAAATGAATAATGTAATGAGCTCGTATTACTTTGCTAAATGCTGGAGTTATGTTTTACTTAATTTGAAAGAACAGTACGCTTGTTTTAGGGGAAATCAAATCCATCAATTGTAGACTCTTTACGAACAGGTAAAGTTTCGAAGTTTTTAGCTTCTCTATTACTACATCCAGGAATGCTTGATAGTCTTTACTCAGGGTGCTCAGTAGGTTGTTGTTAATTCTTAACATAAGTCTCTCCCCGTCAAAGTTCCCCAGCGCATTCACAGATTTATGACATATCATCTAAAAGCACTGGTTCGAAGCGAAAAATATCTGGCAATTCATGCATAGCCTTTCAAGTTTCCCATGTATCTCATTGCAGAGTTACTCACATTGGACAGATACGACAGAAGTTGCTCGGCATGTTGGAGTGTGTCAGAGTGTGTCGGGGCACGTGTTGTTAAAACTTCTCGCTCAACTGTTGTGCCAACTTATTCATATCTTAACTGGGAACTCATATGATTCTAAATTCCTAACTTATCTGTGAAATGATGCTGGTTTTAGATAGAGAGAGTTCTTATGATTGTAAGAGTTGATGAAAATATTGAGGACCAGCTGAAGCTGTAGTGCTACCTACTTTTCTTCACGCTACTTAGATACTGTTACCGAATACTGAGAAGAGAAAAGACTGAAAAATAGAAGAATGTATCAACAAATAGCACGCTTTACCATCTCTTTATAGACCGATCCGGATTCGTCGTGCTTTTATAGTTCTGTACACATTCTTAGTGAGTCGTGTCTTTTCCTTCCATTCGGTTGGCACTGACAATGTCTTTAAGAAGTCAGATTTGTAAGGTTGAAAAACATGAACTAAACAATGATAGGACAAATCCTTTGCAACGTACTACCAAACAGGAATTTTGTGGAAGCTCTTGTGTGTATGAAAACATTAAAAATATAACGATCTCGCTAGATTTTAACTTGATAATCTCACAACAAATCAATCAAACAACTTTTATGTGCTAATAACTGGCTGTCATTAAAATATCGTCAAGTTGCCGAAACTTTAAGTGGTTCCCTTCAGCCGAAAACTTATAAGTACCTAGGTAGTTGAAAAGTGGATAATTTCAGTTTAGCACACTTTCTTTTTCTGGGTATTAATGACGAGATAATGACTCAAAGGACTGCTAAGTATTTGCTTAATTGCTACTTTACTTAATTGTCATGTGAATACCCACGTACGACAGTCATTACGAGAAATTAGAAAGTCAAAAGGTAGAATCGCCCAGATGAGTTTGTGATGTCACGCTGTAAGACAAAGACAAAAAATTTTTTTCGTCGGATATGGTAGGTACAAAGTTGGTTGGATAAAGATAAGTTCAGAATACATCCGCCTCTAAAAGCGGCATGCGAATATTTACAATATTAGGTTCACGTGGGTATAAAACCTAACTTATATACTACTTTCTCTAATAAATAATACAAAACACTTAGACTATGGATATAAAGAGACATTTATACTCTATTATATACAATATAAAATAAAAATACAACAATAACAACATTTCTATTATACAGCTAAATAAATCTACCTTATTATTAAATAATTAACTCGCGACTTACGAGTTACGGTCGTAGGTTCGAACCCAGACAGGCGCTTTACTTTGTGTAGATTATTTCATCACCACACTGCTCTCAAAACGGTGAAGGAAAACATCGTAAAAACAAAACCTTGTAAAAATAAAATGGTAGCTCTCTTATTACTTTTGGAATATGGTTGTATGTTTTAATGGACATAAGGTAGCTGTTTCTGTAGTGGAGAGTGCTTTTACACAATTTATTTTTTAACTTGGTGGGGTCCCTTTTTGAAAATCGATTGTTTTCGGCTACTTTGCAGGAGTGGAAGCTAGAGATAAAGCTTTATTTTTTTTAAATTGGTCTACAGCTTTCGTATGGAAGCTGATGTACCAGTAATGTCTTAGTAAATAGGTGCTGCAATTAAGTCACTTCTGGTTTTACGTAAATATGTTTATCACTATAGAAAAAAGGTAGGCTGGTCACATTGTCTTTTCTCTAATCTCACAATTACACATTCTTATCTTAATTGGAGCGTTTCATGAGGACATTGCTCGATACTAGGTTACCTTATAAAATGTAACACTATCTAATGTATTTCTTTAAGCAACCAAGCACGGTTGTTAAGCAACTATTCGCTGCTCTTAAAACTTGTGCTCAACTTCAAGCAAAGTACAGTCTCTGCTCAAATTGACTTCAGGAACTTTTACCAGAAGGGAACCTTAGCGTTTCCTTTTTTTGGTGCGGCGAGGAAAAATATAAATCGTTTAGGTTAGATTACATCTAAGGTTACCTCGTTGTGGGTAAAGGGTAAAGTCAATGAGATCATCATCACAATTTTCGTTTAAGAAAGTTGGCGACATAGGATGCTATGTTTCTTACTTAAATTCAAAAGATTTGAATGTATGTACGTGTATGTGTAATACGAGGATTATACCCAGGAGTGGGTTCATAGTGTTTTGTGGCAATTAATACTGATTAATTAAGTCGGCTGCATTAAATACCAAGTGAATAGTAGTAAAATAGGCATTGAAGTTAGATGCTTCATTTGTTCTAAATGATTTATCATAATCAACTAATTACAGTTTGAATGATCGGTAGGAACACAAAACATTGCTGTTTAGGTTTCAAATAACCTTAATTCAAATGGACACAGCATTCCTATTGTACAACTCTATTTCAAACCGACATCAAAAAAGGGTTCCGTTTTTTGCCATTTGGCAACGGAACCCTAAAAAGGAGGAGGTTCTCAATTCGGTTGTATTTTATTTTTTATGTTTGTTACCTCATTACGCCGACATTTATAAACCGATTTGGAAAATTCTTTTTTTATTTAATAAAAGATATAGGTACTTCCAGACTGGTCCCATTTTTATCAAAATCCTGTTTTGATGATGGGATCCATGAGGAATTGAGGGAACTCCTCAAATATTATAGGCACACTTCCAGAAAAGCACTATAGAGTGAAAAATAACTTTAATTTCTGAAGTCGGTGCAAAAACTAAAATACATATCCAAAGAAACCGACTTCCGAAATTAAAGTAATTTTTTAGTGTTTTTTTGGAAGTCGATTTATTTTATTTAAAAGTTATCTAACTTCGCGAATGAAGTTTGTTACGTAATGAGTAGTAACTTTATAATTGGTGTTCGAACGATTTGGAAAGATATGAAGCGTAATATGTGACAGGCACAACCATAGAAATGTCCGAGAATTGAAATGAATGAGAATTTCAAGGAATACGTTTTATTTTATGGAGAGCTCTGAAACCCAATGCTGTTAGATACCTATACTTTTGTACTATACACACACTGCGGTCACAAATATTTAGAGCCCGAGCGTGGCTTTACTTGGGATGTTAAGTAATATTGCATTTAGACTTGTTTTGAAATAAAAAAGTATGAATATCGGATCCCGCTACATACCCCCCGGGACTGCTCGCATCTCCCCGGGACGGGATATGAACGAGGTGTGTTCGCTACACAACGCGGTAATACATATTGATAAGATTGTCTTATTATATCTGTGAATATCATGCACTTCTGGCGAGGAAATATGTTTTGACGTATGATACAAGAAATTTAGAGAGAAACCAATGCTTTAAAGAAAATTAGTAAACCATAAAAAAATAGTAACCTTTTTTATTTACTTATTTTAGTCATTTTGAATCTATCACCTACAGTGTGTTTTGTATAACATAAGCCTACCTCGCGGGCAGCTCGCGAGCTGCCCACCGGTATTGTTTCAGCTTCCCGCGAATAAAAAAGAAAATAAGCGCGACCGGCGCTGTTCTTTGTGCCCGTCCGATGCAAAGCGTATTTCCGCCAATATTTTCAAAACTGATCCGCCGCCATGTTGCATATCCCCGGAAGTCGTTACACGTCAACTGTTCGAACACTATGAATTTTAAGGGTTCATGCATTTTTGCGGACAATAGCTTCAAACCTCGTACATTATACATACCTACTCGTATAAACATTAAACTTGCTTTTCACGTCCGTCAGTGTAACCGCGCTGTTCTTCTAAACTACGCAACGGATTTTAATAAGGGTTCCGCCATAATGTAGAGAATTTATTCCAGAAGTTCTATGTGTATAACTAGCTTCTGCCCGCGAATTCGTTCGCGTGATATTTCACCCTCCCCCATTCACCCTCTTAGGGGTGGAATTTCGAAAAACCCTTTCTTAGTGGATGCCTACTCTTCACAAAGAACACACACTCCAAATTTAATATCTGTAGGATCAGCGGTTTAGGCTGTGCATTGATATTTATCAGTCAGTCAGGACTTATTTTATATACTTAAGGGGGAAGCGCTAAGGTAGCCCGGAAATTCAAATTTTCTTTCTTTTTTTGCAATTTGTTGGTCAGTATTAAGTTGTACGTTGATTAAAATATGATTCGCGACCGTAACAATTATAATCATTTGAACAGTAATACAACTTGTTAAGCTAATATAATCCTAAAATGTCAAGATTTCATGACAATTTCATGAAATCTTGACACTTGGTCTAAGAGAGTTGTGTTGATGACTTTAATGATTATAATTCTGTAAATACATAGTTGTTACGATCGCGAATCATATTTTAATCAACGTACAACTTAATACTGACCAGCAAATTGCAAAAAACGTAAAAAAAAATTATTTCGCGGTCTACCCTGGCGCTTCCGCCTTAGATAGATATATTAAGCTTAAGAGCGTTTACGCCGAACGGCATTTCATACAAACTTTCAAGCCCTTGTTTTTCGAAGTGAATGAACCGATTTTAATGAAGCTTCGTACGCATAAGCAAAATACAAAGGTCTAAAAAGTTAGTAGAGAACATTTTCGAAAAATAGTGTTACAGCCAAATTAGACCGATTTTAAACTTTCCATAGAAACAGATATTTCCAGTTATCTTTTTTTATATAAGACATTTCGAAAATGTTCTCTACTAACTTTTTAGACCTTTGTATCCTGCTTATGCGTATGAAGTTTCATTAAAATCCGTTCATTAATTTCGAAAAACAAGGACTTGAAAGTTTGTATGAAATGCCGTACGGCGTAAACGCTCTTAAATATAATAAAGAACCTCTGTTTTGTGAAGTTGTAAGAACCGTGCGAAGCAGTGGCGGGACGCTAGTATTCCATATTCGAATCCTTGTTCCAATTGATGTTATTTCCATTTGAACATCTCTCCATTTTGTGTCTAGTGTTTTCCTATCAAATACATTTTCCTATAAAAAAAGATAAAGTGAACTTCGTGTATGAGAATTAAAGTAATTTTTCCAAAAACACATATTTGCTTACATGTTTAAAAACTAGAGGAATGGTAGATACAGTTTGCCATTCCACTTTGAATATTGTGATCTTATATCGAACCTTACAGTTATGAATTCTGCTGCTACAGTGGTTTATTCTGCACCCTCCTCGTTATCACCTGTCTAGCCTTATTCCAACGTACTTGGTCAGCTTCCAGTCTAACCAGCTGCAGCTGAATACCAGTATTTCGCAGCCACATTTTGCAGTATAAACGTAGCCCGATTACCTTTTCTCAATCAAACAGTTGCACGCAAGTGCACATTCATTTATCTATTTAGAGTCCGTCCGGAAGGCTGTTGTTTATGATACATTAATGAGAAATCTCGATGTTTTGACATGTCGCCATTTTCCCTCTGCGAAGCAGGGGTGGCTCACTAGTGTTTGTATGTATACATGAAGTAGGTTTGTAGCGCAGTGAGGAATGCAGTCAGTAATGGAATTTACCAAACACTCTCGCAACAGACCGCCGCACTTAATTTCAGTGAGTGGTTCTTTCATGACGATCGAAAGGCAAAGCTTTGGTAAAGAATTACCGAAGCTTTAACGCTTACTAATGCACCTACTCAGGTAGTGTCACCATGTCGGGGGGACTTCACAGTTGCGAATATTAATTGCATTGCATGACGTGACATCGAAGTACAAATTGATTTTGTGGTAATTATTTTTGACCTTTCTTAAAGTAATGGCTAATTATATTTCGTCCAAAAAAGGATCAATATAAATCCGGTTTGAGCTAGCTTTCCTTCCCCTGAATGGTTAAAACTGTCACTTATTGTCACTCGCGTATCTTCTCCATTATTGAAATATTTATAAAGGAAGCAAACGCGCTTTTAGGAGCGATTATGGGAGACATTAAAAGAAATACTGTCATTTAAAAGACCAGGCTTAGCCTTAGACAAATAGCCAGGATCCAAGAATTAATTATAAAAAGGGAGGCAAATTAATAGGCTTTTAGCAGGTGGTTGCCTAGCAAGCTTACCATGGCAGTGCCATTCATTTTGACAATTCAACAACATTAATTGCGTTATTAACGTTGTCGAGGGAATTTTTCAAACGTATTTTAATAATACGTTTGAAAAATTCCCTCGACATAATGGATGAATCCTTCGGTCACGTCCATAACTATGTGTATAGGTAAGCACACACACAGTGCATCAGTGTGTCGTGTTAATAACGGCTGCGAGCTGCGGTCAGAATCACGCGCCTCGACACGCTGTGCATCGTGCGGCGTGCATCGTGCCCGGTGATGCGACAACACTATTCATTAATTTGTAGCTAATTGCAATTTATTAAAATTATTTAATCGTGCTTATAAAGATAGCTATGATAAGAGTTGGCACGATCTGTGGCAAAAACAAGATCAAAGGGGATTCTTTTAATTTTAAAACGCTCTAGCTCCATAGTTATGTTGTTTAATATTAAGTACCAAAAAAGCTTCATTGTTTAAAACATTTCTATTATCATATTTTATTTCAACAATATTATTAAAAAATTGTCTATTTTTAAGTTGAAATTCAGTGATAATCCACAGAGTACAGTCGGTGACCAACATTGTTTGACCCACCCAACATTGCCTGACTCACCGGCATATCTTGTTAAGCCATTTTAATCATTATCTTCTTGTCGTTAAAGTTGAAAAGCTTTTTAGTAGCATGGCAATACTTACTACACAATCTTTAATTTCGCGTATTCTCAACAAGTCATTGTGGCTTCGCGGTTCGAAGCTGGATTGGCGACGAACAACATGCGGGTTCGAAAACACAATCCATCTATTATCAATTTCTTTTTTTATTTGTTTTCATTTATGATTTCTACAATATTTCTTGCATTATTAAAAACGACCAATATGATTTTTGCCTAACAACTTGTCTGGAAAACAAGTGGGTAAATTAAAAAAAACAAATGAGTAGGACGAAGTAAAAGTTTACTTCGTGAGGTAGATGGATACTAAATTGATCTAAGTGACATAAGTCAGTCTACCTACGCCTAAACATTTCTAAAACGTTTGACGTAAATCGTGAAAAGTATTTTTAATGAATTTGGTGTAATCATAGATATCCGGTGGAGTCATGTCGCAACATAATGACTATACAAAACATTGCTGGCTGAATGTCGTCTATGGGAATTGGTAGAAGTTGGTGATCGATTTAATAGTAGTTAGTATTTGGAGATTCTGCGTGACGCCCTGCTGCCGACTGTGCGAATTGCCTATCCAAAAACAGATATTTACTTCGTGCAAGATAACTGCTCCATCCACCGTGCAGGCATTGTGAAGAATTGGTTAGCTGCACAAGAAGGTGTAACTGTTATTTACTGGACATCTAAAACTCCCGATTTGAACCATATAGAAAACCTATGGGGTCAAATGATTTTACATTGGGACACATCCAAAGTGCGAAATAAAAACAATTTGGCTGAGATCGTATCATCGACATAGGAGCACATGAGAGGAAAAGATTTGTGTTGGAACATGGTTTGCGGTATACGTAGCCACTTACAGCAAGTTATAGAAGGAGACGGTGCGCCACTCCGCTACTAACTAATCTCGTCGTTTCAGCCGATAGACGTCCACTGCTGGACATAGGCCTCCCCCAATTTTGGGGGCGGTTTGCCATAATCGCCACGCTTGGCAGGCGGGTTGGCGATCGCAGTATGGTATGATGGTGGAATAAATAGAGAACGCTGCTGCCCATTCTCCGGTAAGACTAAACTAATCTACTTATAAGTATTTTGAAACACATTATGTAAGTAAATGCTAGACAACCTGCGCGATATTTTTTTTTATTCATCCACCCTCGCCTTGGTTTTTTTTTAGTAGTCGTGAAACTCATTAGCCTTTCAACCTTAACAACAACAACATAATTATTAAAATCGCTTAACAACATAATTTATCGAAATGCTTGCACGGGGTATTCCAAATGTTCACGATAAGGTGCAAATTCGCTATCACTCAAGTGGTCAAATAATGTTGGCCACCGACTGTACTTACATAAATATTATTGAGGAACTTCTGAAAACTATTTCGAATATTTAATTAGCATAAATAACAGTTAGAGCGTCGATATCTTATTTATTTATCGAACTTGTTAAAAGTTACAGTTACACACACACAGACAGGTAAACTCACAATTTTGCTTGTTATGCATATTGTTGAGTGGTTCGCAGGACTCCGCTTCATTGAGGAAACAAGAAAAAGTAGGAGTGGTATAAGTAATACTTTACATTGTTTACAACAAGCTCATTGTTTAAACATGTTGTAATATAACTTTCATCGTCATACTTACATAGGTAGGTACTGCAAGTATTTATTTGAGGGTCGCGTTTCAAAAGGGTTTCCATGTTCTCACTCATTTGTTCATTGCAGGTTACAATTGTTTATTTATAGATTATTGGTAGGTTACCGTTATTGGCAAAAGGAGGATTTTCATTTATTTTGAAGTCATCTGAAGCTTTTACTTTAGTTATCACAGATCAACTTAAAATGTTCTGAATCAGTGTCAATTTATTAAGAAGTCGAACATTAAGAGCCTATACTACCTCAGCTAAAGTTCACTCTTTATCTCGCTCGCACGATACTGCTCGCGGACTGTGTGAGAGCGAGACAGAGTGCGGTGCTGGGCGGAAGGCAGCGCCAATAGTTTAGGTATTTGCTTTTTACGGTGAAAATAAAGGTAATTAAAAAAAACTAAATAACATAAGACCTGCTTTATAGTTAGTTCAGTTAGTATGCAAAGTTTCATGATCTAATTTGAAGTATTTTTCGAATACCAGCGGTTTATTGTTCAATTTGGAGGTAACTTTGGATTTTTTTTCTATCGAGAAAATTTTATAGAATCGTGTTTTCTGCTATAGTACCTAGCATTAATCCTCAAATTTACCATATATTTATTTCAAAATAATGCTGCAGTATTTTCGACATAACGGAGGATCATGCTAAGCCATTTGAGGTAGTATAGGCTCTTAAAGGCACACACATATAAGAGAATTATTAGTAAAGTTTTCATTCACCAACTATCAGGAAAACATCTTGAAACCTACATACGAGTACTTAACGAATTTTTTAGCGATTAACTATCAACTTCATTCTTCGTAAACTTAAGGTGAATGTGCAGTGGTAGACCGCGAAATTCAAATTTTCTTACGTTTTTGCAATTTGCAGATCAGTGTCAGATTGTATCTTAATCAAAATATGATTCGCGACAATAACAGGTACATATTAAGAAAATTATAATCATTAGAATCATTAACACATCTTTCTAAGTTAGATTATTGTACCATAAGAACCAATCTCTTATGGAAAAGTGCTTATGGTAGAAATGACCTGCCACTGACCTGCAAATTGCAAAAACGTAAGCAAATTTGAATTTCGCGGTCTACCACTGCGCATTCACCTTAAAGTACAATATATTTAAACAGTTGTACGAAACGACGGTGTCAGACAATACACTTTTTTTGTCTATAATATATTATAATTTTTAGATTTCAGTTTTTTCTTTGTTTTTTTACTTATATTGTGTATACTTGTGACATGTACTAAATATACACATTTTTTTTTCTATGACTGTAAATTGTCTTCTTCTCTTTACCAACTAGCTCCACATTTCTTATCTCCCTCTCCTCTATTCCAGGGTGTACTCCGTGAGCTGGAACAGAAGAAACCGCAGCTGGACGAGCTGCTGCACACCGCAGAGAGTCTGAAGGGCACCGAGAACCGGCAGCAGCTGCACGGCAAAGGTAGGACTAGATATATGCTTACAGGTGTTAGGGAGGCTGTTGGATAGTGTGGATGTCGTTACGAGTATAAATGCGAGAAGATTTTTTTTTTCAAAACGTTGCCTCTTACTAGGAATTTCTCCTGTATTGTGGTTGCGTTTACAAACATTTAAACTCACATACACAAACAACCAGACACCACAATTAAAACAACGCAATAAGTATGTTGTGACCAGATTTGTAGCCGTATACAACTTTAGGGAATTATTTATCGTTTATCAGCCAATTTTGCTTTTGTTTATAAGTGAATTACTTATTAGAATTTTATGTTTAAAAAGTTGTCTAAAAATTTAAATTTATATTTTTATATAAAGTCTAAAATAATAAAAATTAATAATCACTCTTATAAGTACAACAAAAATGTGTAAAGTAACTACTTCACACATTTATCCATGGATCTTTTAGTTGTTCACAAGTGAATTATTTTACATCTTTTATGTTTACCTGCGGATAATATGCATAGTGCTGCGGGAAATATGCATAGTGTTGCAGCAGTGTCTCCTATAAAGTAGGTACTATCCGGAGATCCGTATTTTGAAGTAACTGACGTTTTTTGGTTAAAAAACCTTACACCAACAAGATTGTTATCACATCAACCATAATGTTTACTGATGATAACACAACAAGCACACGCCGCGTCGCAGTGTCTGCAAGCTACATTACGTAAAACCCTCCAGAGAATTAAAACAATTGAAATCGTTTGTAATAGTGCGGAGGAGTGCCGCCGTCTGAGTGAGTGTACATCGGCCCTCCTTTGCCGGAGTGGTCTAGCATCGGCCCTCCCTAGCTGGAATGGTCTAACGTCGGCCGAGCTGATTGGAAAGCTCTGACAAGGCGCGAGCCATTACTTTTATATCAGCCGTTCAATAATAACGGAATGTTTATTGTTTTCTGTTGATATTGTGCGCTCGTGGAGGACTGAGCGGAAAACAATTTAATGTGATGTGTTATGTTATGATGAACTTATGTGTTAGATACAATATCTTATATTATTGAACCAAACCTTGAAACTTCGCCAATATTTAATCAAATTCATGAGAGCTAAGCATTACATAATTTATTTAAAACCTGTCATTCCGAGGCAAATTAATTTGAAAATCGGTATAAATAGAACGGAGTCTGTTTACTCTTTGTAAACCGCGTGTCAAGACTTACTAATACAAACTTAAAAATAAATCATTATATACCTTTTACTTTAAATTTTTAAAACACGCGAGCTCATCCGTGACTTGAAGCAGTAAGAGATTAAACGTCACATACTTCCAGTTCGTTCAAACGAAGTATTTTACATAAAACCAGTAATCTGTTTAACAAACGGTTAATGGCAGTTAACACGTGCTGTTCCGACGTGTCGTGATCAATGGCGACGATTCGACGCGTTTATTGCGATGTGGTGTTTACATTCATTCACTTAAGTTTTATGTGCTGGGATGTTTATATTGTGTTAATGAGGAAACATATTTACACACTCTCAAAGTATTTAGTGTCATTGACAGTTGTTAAGGGTAGTCAGAAGCCCGAAAATCTGATAACCAGTCTTACCGGGGTATCGTGACAGTAACTGGGTTGTGCTGGTCAGATAGCCAGTCGCTACATGTAAAATACTGGTATTCAGCTGAATCCGTTTGTAATCAACCGAATCAGTTTGTGAAAGGCCAGGCAGATGATAAGTCTCATAGTAGAATGAATCGTTTAATAAACCTCTTCGCAGGAAATAAGTAGCTTCATCCAAGCTTTTTCTTTCAACTCTAAAAATTGAGATATTTAACTAAACAATGCTACTGCAATATCAACCCTGTGTACTCTCTCAGCAAATTGAGTAAGACGCAAACATATTTATGAGTGTAAAACAGAACAAGTCGTAACATAATTTGCTGAAACTTGCGCACAATCTTGCAGCCAGCTAAACGCCCGAGTCAGACGGTAATTACGACGCGACTGCACAGCGACCGAGTGCAGAAGAACAACTTGCAGACAAGAAAACAACAGAGTTCAAGTTGTCACAACTTTGTTTGCATTAATATGTCTCGAGTCATAGTACCTAATTATTTTGCTACTGGTATCGTTACTGTGATGGCATTTAGGGCTGTCCATGTAATCCATAAAACCAAGAGTGGGTAAATGTAGTTAATATTAGAATGACTTTATTAAAAAGTTATAAAAATGTTGAAGTGTAGCGAAAACTGAACTTTATTTGTAGGTACTAAAGTTTTTTTTCAAAAAACTGGTATTTTGTAATTCTATCAAACAGTTCACACCCTCCATCTTAACTATGTTTACCTTTATGTGTTTGCTTGTATAAAGTGGACCTTCGTGCCCTCCCGTACTCATGCACGGGGTGACAGAACTACAGACGTACTCGTCTTAACCTAAATATAAAGAGGTATGAAAACTGTCTGCGTCTCGCCCTCCACGAGCTTAACTAGCGGCCCTTGTGAGTGTTAGGGCGGCGCTTCAATAACGCGAACACTTCACACTTATTACATTCATTACGAGAGGCGTTCACGTTGTGACGTGGAAAAAATAATTGATATTTAGAATGTAAAATAATAATGTGGAATAAGTTTTAGGAGTGTTTTATACTTAATACTTATATTTATTGCATTCCACAATGTGAAGTTTAGTGATTTGTATTATCTGCTTTCTAACAAAAAGTAAACTTATAAAATCCAGAATTTACCTACATGCAACAATAAGTTAACTTAAAACAATTCCGTAACATGAAATGATAATAATATGACAACACAAACCTTTTCCTCATCCAAAAACTTGCCGTAACAAAAAGAAACCGTCCAATAATCGCGTAAAGTAAAGCTGAACCTTAATCAGGTTACGCACTCTCCCTCGACCCTCGCCGGAGGGACACGCTTTATGTGAGGAAGAGTGTGCTCAAGTATAATCAAGTTTAGGCAAGCCCTAGCCCCGTGAGCGACTCGAAAGGGACTTTCGGCAATAATTGAACCAATTAGCGACCATTTTTGAAGATTTTCTTTTTATAGCTCTTGTTTGCATACCCAGAGAAAGTCTGGACTTTGAAGTACGGTTCAGGGGTGGCTTGGAGTTATGACAACCGATTCCATATTATGATAGCTAGGAGTAGGTAAGCTGACTACACAAGTTGCTAGATTTTCTGTTTAAAAACATTATTGAATAAGATACTGTCTTGCTAAGATCAGCTGATGCCAAGGAGGTTTTATTTCCCAGTAAACATGAATAGTGAACAAACAATTAATTTGAGAATGCGTACAACAGACCGCAACTGTAGCCTCATTACGCCACCCTCGTGTTACAGCCACGTCGCGGAGGGGCACCGCCTTGTGCACCGGTAGTGTGTAACAATATTGGGAAAATAACATAGAAATGGTAAATGATTTTTATTACTGTAAGTAGGATTATACAAACACTTTTACACATTCATAATGTTTTAATAACTAGATGAGGTCGGTGTTTCCTGCCCGACTACTCTGAGAAGAAAGGTTGAAACAACCTCAGAGGTCACAGCCACTATTAAACTCCACACATTATTTCGGTCAGATCGTGTGAGGAACATGAAGGCATGTACGAGTATATTAGTGTCTGAAATAGTCTTTTGAGGTAACAACCACACTGATTGGAATGGACGAAAATTTTTATAATTAAATAAATAGTATAAGTAATAATTAAAACAACGATTTAACGTTTGCACATGCTTAGGATAAGATTTATTTATTTGTGTAAACATGGTATATACACATACAAGAGCATGCAGGAAGGTATATCTGAAGGTCTCATTGTATCATTGATCAAGTCCAGAATATTAACTAAAACATGTATGTTTCTTGTACAGACCCTAATGCTCATAAGTGAACATACGCGCAGCAGTTCTGTGAGCTGCGCCTTTCCTGAAGCAACACTTACAAAATGAATCTTACTAACGAAATCCCCCAAGCATTCATAATTCCCTCTTCCCCGGATAAATTGATTCACTCCCTTCCTCTCAGCTGTTGATTATAACTCTCCACACACACTCAATAATAAACCTTACTATTTGAAGTTAGAGTTGGTTTTCTAATGAAAGATTCTAAAGATAGATTCTTGAGGGAGGTGTAATAAAAATTGAATTTTAAGCGCTAGGTGTTAAGGTTAATAATTGATTGCGTTGTGGTAAGACGTGCATTCTTGATGGCGCGAACCGGTGCGTCGTTTATAATGCTGGCAACACTGGCGTGGCTGGCTAGTATGGCAGTAGTGGATAGTATGGTGACATTCAATTTATGCGGCACACGAGTCGCAGTCGTTAGGCGGGCCGTGACCGGCTGATAGTGCGCCTGCTAATGACTTTTCAATTTTATTTTATTGTTATTGATAAATATTTATGCAGTTGCATATTGAACACATTTTATGGAATGGTGGTTAATGACCTAAAATTGAAAAATAAAAATCATTTGGAACGTTGAAAGTTGTAATATTTATCTATGTAATATGATTTCTAACGCGTGATTTAAAAAGATTATTAGGTATGTTGAAAAATAACAGCATATAAATTTGCTGTGATAAAAGGGAGACTTTTCTGTCATTATTGTGGTACTGCACGACTAGTTCGAACTCACACGGAGCCCTTTATCAAGCGCTCTTGAGGAGATCTCGAGACAGACAAATTGAGACCGTGCACTATCGTGTCAGGTTTTTTTCTAAGATCTACCCACTGACTGGAAACCATTCGTTGTATGGCCTTCCCGTAGGGGATTATCTCAAATTTTTGACGTCGGTCTTCACCTAAGCATAAATCAGAGATGATTTTACCAGTTAAGTTATAATTATCATGAGCAATCCAAAAAATCTAGACCTCAGGCTGCTTCTGAAAATTGCTTAGGTAATAGGTAATTCGGGCTGGTGTCCGCAACTCCTCGTCAAAGCGCGTATTTTGCATATGGGTCGGAAAAACATGCGATTATTAGCTCCACTCCAGCGAAGACAAAACCCCACTAGACCCGTAGACTTGCCTAGACCCGTAGATCGAATCGTGCACCCTAAGTGTCGCAGTGTGTTTGTGGCATCTAGACCAACGGGTCCGCCTACTTCTAATAAATCTATTACAAGTTTGACATTAATAAGAACCTGTTATTTTGTCTGTAACACGAGTATGTGATATGATATCCACGTATTCCCTGTATATTCAGCGAGTGCTTGTGTTTCATGCGTGTTTCCCTTGGGAGGCACTTTCTACTCTTAAATTTACGCAGAATATTTGAGTTCAATTTTTTTTTCCAACTTTAGACATTGTTCTTTCAGAAGAAGAGCAATATATTTATATCTAAAAGTATTATATGCGTAATGTATGAATATGTGTGTCCGTAGCAAGATGTAGCTTCAAAGTTCTGTAAGTATTTAAAGTGATACTAAATGCAAACGCTTAAACTAAGCCCTTTTAAACAGTCTCATTTCACGCAATACAATATTAAAGCATTAATATAACTGAGCAGCTGAAATATCTCGTATTTCAATGTTCAGCTCGCCGACATGCCTCAGAGCGAAGCCGTTCGTTGCCTCCAAATAATACAACGTTTTGCCAATCATAAGCCTTAAAGGCGTCTGTTTGCTTCCCTCCGCTCTACAAACGAATTTGTGGCTCAAATGAATCTTTCAGTTCTGTAACAAAGTTGTGCAAATATCTGTGCACATAATTGTAACGTTGAAATCTAATTTTCCGCAAATTTATAGTCTTTAGAATATTCTCTGTTACAAATTACGATCTTTGCTGGAGTTCGTAGCGCTGCGTAGAGGGTGGGGCTACGAGGCTACGAGGCTACGCGCTACGGAGGGTCGTAGAGCTTACACAGCGGGGGTCGTAGACGTCTACGCGAGTTAGCTATCTTGTAGTGGTGTAAATGTGTCGATGATTTTTACAATGTAATAGACATTAACTGATGTAGTTTTGTTACTATAAATACACATAAATTAAAATGGCAGCTACTAAATACACGTAAACACTTCGTTCTCTTGTATTTTAATTTGACTGTGAACCATTCATGCTCGCTACAGTAATTATAAATGCTTCATTTGGGAAATTATTTCAATACTATTTAATTGCACTTTAATTCACAAAACAATCTACGCAGTTATAGAACCATCGAGCGCACATTAAAACGCACCGCACATCACTGGTCCTTTGAGGCGCGGTCCGCCGGTAAATATTAACTGAGGCGCGCGGCTGCGGGACGGCTGCGGGGCGGCTGCGGCGCGGCTGCGTGGCGGCAGCGGTCACAACTAGCGTTCCATTAACTGTGCGGTTTCTACCTTTTATTCTTTGTGACGGTGTGCTTGTATAGTGAGTTGGCAGTGTTGGCATACGCAGTGTTTACGTCTTGTTTTGTCCTATAAAAAGTAGAAAAAGGAAAGCCATCAAGAAATATCATAGACGGAAAGTTTCATAGAAGAGTTAACGATATATTTAAAAGTGAGACATACAGCAGTATTTTTTAGTCTCTCACCTTCTCCGTTCGGTAATAACAGTGCTTGATTTGTAATCTGTGCATGCGTCAGTGAAAAGGTTTCCATAGTTTTTTTTCATGTTGTTTTTACTAACAATGTTCCTTTACTAGCGATTATCACGCGGCCTTCCAGTGTAATATCTTGCCTCCGAGATAATAAAATTTCTCTGTATGTAGGTTGCAAAGATGATATTATTTCCAAGAAAATTCCATTAGACTCGCTATTTTAAATTCTGGGAAACGAGTCTGTCAGTCTCGACATGGCGGCAGTAACTACTAGGAAAATAAATGGAATATTTATACATCAATATGGAATGCTTACTTCTTAGTTTATAACTGTGTATAATAAAACTGTAAACTATCAATCATCTCATATTAATGAAAATAAATATAATTTATTAGACAAAAAACCAAGCATTTGGTACTTTGCACCGCAAAT
Organism: Mesoligia furuncula; assembly: GCA_916614155.1. Taxonomy (NCBI): domain Eukaryota; kingdom Metazoa; phylum Arthropoda; class Insecta; order Lepidoptera; family Noctuidae; genus Mesoligia; species Mesoligia furuncula. Next base: position 25,951,716 of record OU744812.1, on the reverse strand, counting down.
CACTATTTAAAAACAACTGCGTTTTCAACATCGTCTAGTTTAAATACCAAAACTAGATCCAATCCATTTAATTTCCAGGCTTCCCAGCTGCTCTCAGTATTTTCCAATAGCTTCCAAACACACCGGTTCCATATTTAGCGGCGTGTATCTCTGAAGACATTAAGGCTTCGAGGGGAAAGTTCAGACGTATCGTGATTTATTTCAGGCTTCGGCCTTAACGACGTCTGGCAAGTTTGCTGTAATACAATCGAACCTTCGAACATACATATGAGTACATGCCGTGAATTGAGCCCTTTATGTCTTGTTCTAAATCATAACCGTATTATAATAACGCCCTGTGTGGTTGTGGGGAGAGGACCAATATGTTGTAGCTTGTGTGAGATACGATTAGGTATACAAGACTACTCACGTCTAAAATCCACCATTTTGATTTTATCAAAACGAAATCTAACCTGTAACCACCGCACGATCTAGACGAGTATCGACTCGTCCAGGTCATGTGGTGTCTACAGAGGCACCTCATGTACTAAAAGCCATCCAGCTGCTGAGATGCTTAGAGGGTATAAAGAATCCCACTCACAAACATACGCGTGAAATACATATATGAAGAATGTATATTTACAACTCATTTCAACTTTCTTTGACACACTTAAAAAACAGAAGTATTTAGTTTATACTGTTTTTCATTCAATTAAAACTATCCAAGCTTTTATCGTTAAGTTAAAGATTAAAAATCCAAAGCACTTCATTCAGTACTATACACACTGGTTGTTTGAACTTATTCAAACTTAGACTGGATTTTCACTTAGGTAAAACAGTTTCATTCTATTTTAATTGTAGGTAGCTAACATTAAAACTTAGGTAGTTCTACATCATACTAATCCACTAACTTATAGTACAGCAATATTTTGCCAGTTATATAATATCATATCAACATGATACAACAACAAGGAATTAGCGCAGAAGCAGCCACATAACATAATATAATACATTATATCCGCTCAACTGTCGCGAAATCTCCTAAAGATCGGTAACAATAGAAAAGTAATTGTGTCTCATTAGTGACTAATATGAAAACAATCTCGGGCATGCTGATGAAGTTGTGATCCCATGTATGGATATATTCCAGGCAGGGTGCCATACCATGCACTATGGTTAGCAAACAAATGAACTATCGTAAAATCGTATCATCATACGATGCAGGCTGGAGACGTCAATACGACAGTAAATAAGACTTCGTATATCTAACTAATGAAGTTTCCAATCAACAAATAAGAAATCAATAAAACGCATAATATCCAATTGCATACCTATTATACATTTTGAGTTGTTTTTTGTTGAGTGACTAATTAGTCACTTTAGCTAGTCGAGTGATTGGCAAATCTCATAGTCAGCCCAGCACTACTATTTAGTTAGTAAGTAAAAAAAAAATTTTTATTTTTCGGATTTTAGATTTAAATATTTGATAGTTTCAAAATACTCCTATGCATTAGTATTTCCAGTATTTTCTATTATTATCGTTCGCATATGAGCGTGAATGTCCACTACTAAACATAGAGCTATCAATACATCGACTACGCACGGTCTGATAATCACCTTCATCCTAATTTAGCTAAATAACCCATTTACATGAAACTCAACACTTCAAACATGATCTGCCTTAATTCAATAAAGTAGAGATCATCAACCGAAATGTTTGCTCTACACTACTCGATTGCATTACTATTATCGTTTAGCATTGCTAATTAGGCTCTACACTGCTCTACATAGCCCCACACACGTAGCTCTACATAGCTCTACTTTGCTCTACGCCTGCTCTACATGTGGAGCTATGTTTAATAGCGTGTTGTGTTTGTCTGGGGTTGAATTATTTCAAATGATGTCAACCGGTAGGTCAATTCTCGTTATTTCAACTCGTCTCATCTCTGCGACAAACTAATGTCAAAAACATGTAAAAATGTAGGGAAATTAGAGGTTTTTTTTACAGATTGAGACTGAGATGACTGTCAATGTTTTTAAAATTATGAGAATTTACCTCTCTGATCGAGTAGCTATTTTATTTATTTCAATATTTAACCGACTTCAAAAAGGCGGAGGTTCTCAATTCGTCGGAACAATTTTTTTTTAAATTTTTTAACACACTAACACATAAGGACATATTTAAGTTTCTGTCATTCTTTGAAAGTTGTATGAAATGGCTAAAAGACGACAAATTGATGTAGGGTGTCAATATGCTTAGCAATTTATTTCCCTGACTTTACCTAGAACGGGAAACTTAGAAAAACTGAAACATCGCAAATATGAAGAGTAATCATAAAAGTACCATAAGAAGTATGTAATAACATGCCAGCAGCCTGCAGCCATGCTGGACCCGCTCGGCACGACAGCGTACTAGGCAATTTACCACTTAGAACTAAAGATACTTCAAATAGCATAAATTAATTTCCCAAATGGTATGTATTGGAGATTTTCCACTTCATTTGAAAGCACCCTAGTAGGACCGAATGGAGCCGCAAGCCCACAGCAGTCGGTAAATTCTTGCGCAAAGTTGGCAAACAGGACCGTCTTTATCTGCGGGTGAACCTCGAAATAGCCGGTGAATGTTCGATAGCATATAAATAGAATTGTTTTATAGTAAGTAGGTTGCTAGGTAATTACTTAATTCTGTTTAAAAATTTTGCAAGACACGTTCATGATAGTGTCAGGGTCTAACTGTGACATGTTCATAAATAACATCACGATTAAAATCCCCGTAGGGTCAGGCAGAGCTGTACTTTTTGTCCGCTCATATTATGCCAGTTATGTGTAAGTCCTATGTAATACGGGACGAACCTATAGCCATCACCCGGCACGTATCGCGCCTCCGGGCTGTCGTATTGTGCCATGTTTGTATTGTCAGTATAATTTCGTAATCAAACTAATCCTAAGCTGAGCACTCATAGGCCTTTAAATACGAGAATTATTCAGCTATGACAAGAAGATTATCTATTCAGCAAGGTCAGTAGCACAAATAACTACCCTACCCTTGATTTGATAGAGTGTATGTGGAGTGTCTTGTTCTTCTCTATAGGAACCTATTACGCTTTGGAACGGGCAACTAGCTTCATCTTTCCGACTGACCAACTCCTTGATAATTCAAAAGTACCTCTAATTAGTTAAACTGAAATTAATGCTTTGAGTTTGACCCAGGGAGCGCCTGAGGAACTCAAGTCTCATCCCTCATAGGAACCCTCGTAATGCAAACTCCGTGAAACCTATGTTAAAGGGGTAAAGGGCCAATAAGTGTAATCCCACCTGTATTTCCCTGAACGCAACAATAAGCTGCAGATATGAATAAAGCAGTGTTCGTCCATTATTGGTTGTTTCCTCACCACTTCCACGTTGCACTGACAAATTCAATTGACTTGTAAATTGCACGGCGACGCAATATGGCCGGCCGGCGATGCATTTGTTTACTACTTCCTTGTAGTTATTGGAATTCCTTCCAAGCTTGGAAAATATTGCTGAAGTAGAAAATGTAAGGTAGACGTGTGCTGCATACCTACTTGCGTTAAAAATTCAGCACGTTATATAAAATTGATCTCATGGAATTCATTAATGAATAGACAATTCGGTTACAATTAGATTTTTGACAAAATTCTCTTATGGATGCTTCCGTAAATGTCAAAGAGATTTTAGAAACTCAGTGGATTTTAGATTTCGGGGATATTATAAAACAAGTGTGTGCCTCAAAAAGCCATTCCTTTTGATTGACCGAACTGACCACTGCAAGCCTCAACAAACTTTATGAAAGAACCTCCGCCTCATAACTCTTGACCTCTCAGCTCGTGGTCATCAGATCTTAACCTTCAATCGGTCCACAATCACAAATCAAGCTGAGTATTATCGCGGTTCTAAGGAAACGTGATCGTTAACCTATATAGCTCGGGACACCCGCGCCGCCCTTCGTCAGTCGGCGCCCGCCCTCCGGACCGAACGCACGCGCGCCGCCCGCCCAAACAAATACCCCGAAAATAATGTGCCGCGACCGGCCGGTCATACTAATCCGAGGCCTATATTAAACATATCAGCTTTTTAATTATGTATTCTAGTGTTATAGTGATAAGGTGTAATTTACAACGAATTAGTGTCGGTGAGATGGCATAATGAGTGAAGCATTGTGATCATGGTGAATAGTTGGGATTCGCCTTTTGTTGGCACTTTCTGCGTGATTAAGCTTTTCAGTTTTATGTTAGACTTAATTTGAATGTACTCGACACTTTAGAATTCTTTTCTCCCTTCAACATCTACCAAATAAGATTACGTAGTATGTTCTCCCCGATATATTATTAAAGGAAATATGTTAGGGGTGATCCTCCGTTCTGCTTTCAATTTTATTTTATCGTTATTCTGAGCTCGATCAAGTAATTTGTCTCCATTGGAACCAACAGGTGACGAACAATCGATATCACATGTCTTTTATCAAGTGCTCTCAAACGATTGAACTGCCATTAGTATAACAATAATTATTTATGTTTCATAACGAGAGACATTTTCTTGTTAGCTAAGCTTGTACAGTAATTTGTCGGGTATTTTTTATACGTATTTTTATTATAATTACAATTAACTTGTGAAGTAAAGAACTTGTTGCGTTGCTACCTGTTTGTTCTCGCGACGACTCTTGTAGTTAATTGTTTCACATATACTCGCGACTTTACGAGCCTGCCGTTAAGGCTTCGCTTAATTATTCAAGTCTCACGACGTGAAATACTTGCTGTACTAAATTTTAATACTTTCAAGACACTAAAGAAAATACAGTTTTCTTTAAGGATATTAGACACTATTTAGCAGTGTAAACGTAAGCTAAAACAGGCTACCTTATCATCCTCGCCGTCGGTGTTTTAAGAAGCAATTAAGCTAATATCAACCTGGTGGGGCTTACCGGTTAGCTGTAAAAGTAAATTGGCTATAAAATAATAATTACCACACTGGCTTTATTAATAATAGCGGACGTAAGGCAGTCGACATGTTTTCCATCAAAAGCATAGAAGGACCACAATTGATCCTTTGAAATTCATAAAATGTACTAAGACAGTAGATACAATTTTGCGTCTAAATGAATATCCTCTAAGCGCAACAGCTCAACGGCTAAGATGTCGGGCCGGATATTAAGTTCGAACTCAACCACCACCCATATGGACGTACCTCCCCTCCCCCCCTCCACTATTAGCAAGATTTGAAGGGTTATCAAGGTTACTCATCATTTCTTCTCAATGTTAGTTATATAGGAAATGTCGACTCCATCTAGCTCTTTCTAAATATGTCGTGTAAAACTCATTCCAATATCCTATTTACATGCAAAACAGTTTCATTTCATTTATTATTATTATTATTATTTATTATTCATTTATTTCAGAATCAAAAAATATTCCATACAATGTTAGTAAATACCTAAAACTATGTTAGTATATTATTATTGAATGTCATTATCGAATGTCAACATTATTACAATTAAAAAACATACACATCCATTATTACACTATTTTACATTAAAAATGACCCCTCCAGATCCGTGAACGGTATTCCAGTGCCTCACAACCGGACAATCAACTCTTTCCAATATGGTATTCAGAAGGCTGTTGGTGCTGCCCCGCACGCGGCGCATCAGGGAGGCCACTCTTTTCCTTACTATAGCCCTAAAGCAGTCAGTGCTAGCCTTAGCAAACATACCTGATGCACTGCAAAAGCGAGGCAACCCCAACAGCATCCTAAAACCATTATTGTACAAGACCCGCAGGGCATTGAAAGATCTACGCGTATAGCTGACCCACAGGCTGCAGGTATAAAATGTCTGGCAGTATGCTTTAAAAAGCGCAATTTTCACATCTTTAGTGCACCGTGCAAACCTGCGCGCCAGCATATTGCATCTCACTGCCAACGCCCTACGTTCCCGCTCAATATCTAAATCATCTGAGAGGTCCTCGGTGACCCAGTGCCCCAGGTACTTAAATTTGGTGACCCTACTTAACGGCATTCCTCCAAGCCTGACCGGTGGAACGGTTTTCGGACTTTTACTACCTGCCTTGAAAATAAGTAGTTCACTCTTCTTACAGTTATACCTGAGGCCATGTGACTCCGCGTACCTCTCACAGATCCCTATGAGGTAGTTAAGGGCTGTGACAGATGGGCTCAGCAGCACCATGTCGTCGGCATAACTAATGTTGTTCATACATACACCATCCACTGAACAGCCGACACCGGCCCCGCTGAGCTCACCTATCAGTCCATTGACGTACAGGTTGAAGAGTCTTGGTGAAGTCAGGCCTCCCTGTCTCACTCCACACTCCAACCTGTACTCCGACGAACATGAACCCGCCCACCTAACATTATTGGTCTGGTTGCCGTACCAATGTCTCAATATATTTATTACCTCTCTGGGTGTGCTTGTTTCCCCCTGGAGCTTATCCCACAGCACGTCATAAGACACCAGGTCAAATGCCTTCGACAGGTCCAAAAAACAACCGTAAACAGGCGTCTTCCTCGTCACATAGTACTGGACAGTATGCTTGAGTCGCAGTACCGCAGTTTCAGTCGATTGCCCAGCCCTGAAACCAAACTGAGCTTCGTGGAGATCTATATGCTTACTTAGCCGATCATCAAGCAAACCATCCAGCACCTTGGCGATCACTGTAGCCAATGAGATAGGTCTGTAGTTGTCCCTGTCAGAGGCATCACCCGTCTTGTTTTTAAGTATAGGTATAACAGTGGTCTTCATAAGCTCCCTGGGTAAATATGAATGGCCTATACACAAATTGAAAAACATTACCAACACCCTAGGTAAATGGACACCCGCGCATTGCAAGTGCTCGATGCTAAGGTCGTCATGTCCTGGAGATTTACCTCTAGTCATATTTTGGATAATATGGGCGACTTCTTTCGCCTTAAATCTAAACCGCTCACAATCTGCAACCTCAGCATCGGGCACCTGCCGCTGCACACACCCCAGGGGAGACACTACCCTAAAATGATCCTTAAATAATTCCGCTATTTGACAGGGCTCACTCCTACCCTCAACACTCACAGGGACACACGAACCAGCTTCCAGTTTCTTGGTGTGCTTCCAAAAGTTTTTGAAATCCCTGTCTTTGTGGTGTGTTGCTAAGATATCCATTTTAATTTTATCCTCATTGTCTTGACACCATTTTAACTTAGATTTAAAACGCTTACGGGTTTCACGCATAGTATTATATATATCACCAGACTCTGGTTTGCCATGAAGCAACCAAGCCTGAAAGCTGCTTCGTGCGTCTACGTGAAACTTTCGTACATGCTTGTTCCACCCAATAACATATTTTTGCTTTGTATTTTTCCTTACACTATGGCTCCTTCGCGAAGCTTCCGTCAAACAACTAACAATACTATTATACAACTTATCAATAATTACATGATGAGAATTATCAGAACAAACATTATCAGCACACAGACCAAGTTCCACCGGGAAATCAATGTCTCTTAATGTAGCTGTACACAGCTCCCTATATATCCTTATCTGTTCAGCGTCTCTCTCACCCCATCTCACTTCACTGTAAATATTCCCAGTATATTGTACTTTGCATGGTAATATTCCCAAGTTGCAATACACTTCCAGTGGAAAATGGTCTGACCAGAAAACATCATAACCTACCTTAATATCCGTCACACATTGCCAAGCTGCCTCCGTTGTCAGACAGTGATCAAGCCATCGCTTACAGTTAACATGACTTTCACTTATAAAAGTGTGTGTGTCTGACAAAACGTCCAACTTCATCACGTCCGCACAGAGCCAGCTTCGCTCCTCACAAAAGTTGGCTAATTCCTTAAAGAATAACTCCCTTGGATGGGCATTAAAGTCCCCGAGAATAATAGCGGATTCAATATCACAACTTTCAATTACCGCATGTATTTCACTTAGCACATCCGTGAATTCTAATAAGTTATCCGCACTATCCGTTGGCATGTACACTGAAAACACTAATGAACTACGCTCACCCGCACATACCTTAACAGCTGTTAGCCTGGCGCTATTACACGGCACAACCGTTACGGAAGAGAAAACACCCTTTCGCCACATCAGCGCCACCCCACCGTACGGCCGACCACGCAGCACGCCTGTCGATGTATCCACCGCTGACTTACTGGTGTACTCGAAGTTCTTATCGATGCTTCCAATGAATGCAGTATCATGAGGCAGGAGCCACGTCTCCTGCAGGGCAATAATGTGTGCAGTCTTACACAGCTCTTTTATCCCCTCCACGGATCTCGTAACAGACTTGCAATTGAAACTGACCATTTTGATATTCTGATTATTTGCATTGTCCATCATAAATTAGACGCTTTTCATTATAGCCTCAGTTCCAGCATCAGTCGCCCCCATTTTAGGGGAGCTTTGTACTTGCCGACCCTTAAAATTAATAAATCGTCGGAAAGAAATACCTTCAGGCCACAATTGTTCATCTAGAAACATATCCAACTTATGCCTTGGAACAAACACCTTAAAAGCCTTATAATTTCTTTGCCGCTTCATCCTAATCTCTGTCAACTCCACTGAAACGCTCGTCTTGCCTAAAATATAATCAGCGACGTCCTTAACTGATGACTCCTTATCCACGTTATTTACAAACAGTGGTATTTTAATGTCTGCAGCCTTAAATTTACCCGAGAACTCCTTTGCCTTTCCTTGCGTTCCAATAAATCTATTTTTCAAACGCTTGCTCTGTACCAAGTTCCAATTTTCATCCGTATAAGTTTTAAAAACGCCTCCGTTTTGCGTTACTTGCGAGTACGTACACCGCTCACTATGATTCAACGACGCTGCCCTCTCCGTTACACGCGCCTTTGAGGCCACCGAGTGCGCACACGCTGCCGGGCTTTCAAACATCGTCACCTGTGACGAAACCGCGGTAGGGGCCTCCACGCGCTTGCACTCGCCTGAGATGCCTTTCACTTTTTGTGCGACAAGGACGGATGGCTCCTGGGGCTTGGCATGTGACAAGGACAAATTTAACACGTCATCGCCCTGTCCTTGAGGTGACTTCTCGGATATTTTACAAACAGCTGTTTTTGTGTTTACCCGCTCTGGTGGGATTATTATGCTATCATTCGACAGATTCATGATTCCAATTGGGCCACTGTTACATTTTTATTTATCATACCTACTAATAATGTTGTGTTTGGGTGGCAATACGAATTCATTACAAGTAGGTAGGTAAGTCCAATTTCTTTTTCTGGAAAGCATGTCTATGTTGTGCATTATGCTATCACAATTATATTGTTGTGTAGGAGCTCGTAAATACATCAGCCACCCGGCCTCATTAACTAATTACATTCCGTCTTCATCATGAGCGGCTCCATGTTATCACATCTAGAGATGAAAGGACACAGTCGAGGGAAGGGAAATTAAATTCTATGTTCATTTCATGAAGAAATGAAAGTAACGTTAAAGACGGGTTTTTCAAAGGCAAATGAGGCTTTTGTACTTTTAGATCCAGGCTCAAAGAAATTTGACTACAACCTAATTTGAAATATCGAATTTCAATGCAGCACAATGGTACGCTTTAGGTATACCTCTTCACCGCCTAATTACTTTTCCGGAGAGGGCTCGTATTTATACTCTCTATGTTCATTTGCAAACACGATGTACCTACGAAGTACCCCTTGGATCTCGGTTGTCATGCGAGTACCGTTGACATGCGCCAAGGCCACTCGGAAGCACAAAAATTCGACATCCAGTCTCACGTACGCTGTCGGTATTTACCTCTAATTGGGCTGCAGATGACAGATTCTGATGGCAAACTCTCCGTTTAAAATGCTGATATTTAGCTCATCTAGGTAGACAGGCAGGCAACAACAATATAGATGGAAAACACAATTTCGCAAGGACAGTTTTATATAGGTACTGAATGCAAATGACGTCACCATCCCTATATCTTGACGAGAAACTTAATAATAGTTTCCTTTGAGACCGCGACGAGAGCATGCTAATCCCGCCGGTGGCTTCGCGAGCACGCAGCGAGCAGCCCTTCTCGTCGGTGGCTCTGTGTGGAACGAGAACCGTTGCATAAGTTTGATGAGTTTGAGATGAGGTGTTATCGGGTTTATCTTTTATCTTTGAGTTGGGATTTAGGACATGTGTGTCCACTTGATTGAATCTGAATACTAGGTAGGTACTTGCTTTGGGTGGATTAGACAAAGGTTTACTTTTTTGAGTTTACATTAAAGACTCAGGTTTCGTAGATGGACATTTTAATTAGGGTTGACCACAAGCTTAGTTGTTGAGCAATCCCACACTTTGGACTGCTACTTGGATTCGATTAAATGAATTACAAACAACTTTTCACTTTGACACAGTGAAACATTTACTGACTTCACGATTCAAGCTTTTAAACACTATGCCAATAAAGCATTCAAATTACACACTACTTAAATCCGTTGGCCACAGCATAGCGATTTCATGTCATAATTATAAGCTTATCAAATTAGCCCGCTGTAATATCATCGACAGTTAGCGGGTAATTCCTGCTCTGTGATCCAACCGATTATTGAATAATTCGTGTAATTACTGTTCCGTTGTAAGCTAGTATTAGTGGAGCTTCAGTCAATGGCAATATGAAAGTGCTTTTAGGGCTGTTTGACGTATTTCATGGCTTTTAATGAAGTACACATAGTTTTTAATAGTTAGGTAAGTTTTAGAATCGTCAACGAATTTGACCAGCTTACAACAACAAAAAATCAACCAAGTACTTCCAACTGAAATGAAAATCATCATCATCATCTTCATCATTTCAGCCGAAAGACGTCCACTGCTGGACATAGGCCTCCCCCAAGAGGGGGGGTCTGCCATAATCGCCATGCCAACTTTATAATTCTAAAATAATGTATTTTTAATGTCATACCTATCCAAAAAGGTTTGTAGGTATGTTTTTCTTAATTACTTTTATCTTGCAAACCTGTAATATAAATTCTAACATAGGTACTTTAAAAATCCCGTTTTATCCATTAACTTAGAAAAGTAAAACAGTTTTTACAAAATCCGTTATTTCTAAAGCAAATAATGTATGAATTTTGCTGTAAAATAAAATGCTTTTATACCAAAAAATAAATATTTATACAATGTTAACGAAAAATACATTTGGTACCAGGAAAACATGAGACATAGAGAGCAATTCGCTAAGAAGAATTGCCCATTCCTCTTCAGGAATAGCTCTCTATCATCATAAACAGCGGAACACTTACCTACTCACCCAGTCCCGTACATAAGCTCAAAGAAAAGCTAGCGATGCAAGTTACTGACTCTATGGGCGAAGGAAACATTTGACGGAGCGGTTGAGTTAGTGCCGGATAAATAAACAAAGAAATATCAAGTTTATTTCATATTATTATAAGGTTTATTTTCACAACAAAACAGGCAGGCAGGAGTGTAGATCGTACACACACAGTTTCTCAAGAGTACATAGGTTTTACGGATAAGGATACATACATATTTGATACCATGGCGAATTCATCGCCATTACTTTAATAATAATTGAACTGAGTTACGAATTTTCTCGATGCACGAAAGGAAATTTCTAATAATTCTTTGTCTGACTCGAGTTTCAATATCCGATCCTAGGTTCCGCAGCCACGTTTCCATCGTAACTTTCAAAACACGCGACTCGTAACTGAATATTAATTCGTTAATTAATGTATACTCTCTCATGCATATATTAATTAGTATATTATTAGGAACCTGCTACGCTTGAGCATGGGAAACTAGCTTCACATTTCTGACTCAACGACTCTTTGTCAATTCAAAAGTGCCTGTAATTGGTTTAATTGAAATAAATGGTTTGATTTTCAGTTTATATTAATTTATAGTTACATCGTTAAAACATAAAACCTTAGATAACATCGTGAAGCTTGTCATCATCTCCCTGCTCTCGTCCCACGTTACTTGAGCTCAACTCAACATGTTCTCTTCTCCCATTCTCTGTCAACCGCCACGCTATCATTTATCCCCTCCTCTTTTATATCATTCCTACATGCTTTAGGAAACCAATAAAATCTGATCGTAAGATCCGTAATCGCATTTCAATAGATAAATCTTGAGTTATTCCCTCGGCAAAACAAGCAACACTACGGAATAAGCTTAATATATAAACAAATACACTAATGCACGTAAACTGTCTGTCTGTCCGTCGATGATATTACTAATATTAGTGAGATGCGATGAAACGTTCATCGCGGACGGGAATAGACTTTAGTATGAACGATTGCTGTCGTACAGACAATGATGCGTTGTCGATTGATTGGTACTGGACGGTTTGATGTTAATATTTAATTTATATAACGAATGATTGCTTACAAAATTCAAACTTTCTTACATAAAACAAATTACCAAAGGCTCGTGGTTACCTAAGTAATAAAAGCCGCACGGGTTGATCGTTCAGGTTTAGCTACACGGCGCGGTCGGTCAGTGGATGCCTCGGAAAGCATGTCAAGCTGTCCCGGCTGTCATTCGTGTATCTTTGACAGTCGTTACGGGTCATCAGAAGCCCGAAAGTCTGACAACCAGTCTTATCAAGAGGTACAGTGTTACCCAGTAACTGGGTTGTGCAGGTCAGATAGTTGGTAGTCGCTCCACGTAAAATACTGTAATTCAGCTGCATGCGGTTAGAATGGACGCCGACCCGTAAAATAATTGAGAAAAGGCAACACAGATGAGTATTACCAAAGTAAATAAACTAAACTCTCCTCATGTCTCCCGGCTAAATAATTACGTCTCAAAACAAAGCTTCGCAAGTTAAAATAGTCCTTTACAAAAAAAAAAAAGACTTGTTTCTTAATTTCAATTGAAGCCAGGCAGCACTGTGACTCAAATAAAACTTTCTCCAATTTAATTAAACAAATATTTCAAGTTGCTCCTTGTTAAGACAGTCAGTCGTTTGTAAGGAAAAGTGTTATTACCTGAGACTACTGGAGCACTTTAGATACGTACCTATTTACTTTATGATTCTTGTTTACAGCTCCCGTAATCCTGATCTTACTGTAGTGTATTACAGGCATTAAATACCAATTGCAGCCTAAACACCCTCCTAACCTGACATTAATATTGTTTACACACACTCACACACCTCCATCTGACTTGACACACCCACACAGCTCAAGCATCAAGTTTCACGCACACACACGTAGTTCATGTGACAAATGTGCACGTATACGAGTCGCCATGCAGCGTAAGATCGAGGCAATATCTCAGCGGTTCCGCCGCGCGCCGCTCGTTAATTAACTTAGTCTTTAGCCTATTTAGAGACTGTCTTACGTGTTCTACTTGTGTATCGATCGGACAGCCCACCTTGATGAAGTGGACGGTATACTGAGTATTTCGTTGGTATTACCAAGTATTAGACACAAGTGCTGGTAAAAAGTTGTTTGAATTTAGCAGAAAATACAATCTGAAAACGAAATAACATTTTATTAAAAAAAAATTGGCTTGACCTGAAAGTAATCCAAGAAATACTGTTATGTCTTCTGTGTTTTGATAATATACCTACACGATAAATTGCAAGGTAAATATTCCCAAAATGTATTTAGGAAGAACCTTGTATACAGCTCCAGTGATGTATTTACAATGAAACCAGCTCGTTGCCAAAGAGAACCTCAGATATATTTCTACTTCAGTAACAGGATTTCCTCGAGTTCGTTTTGCGCGAAATGATAAGCAGCTGTTACACTTTGATTCCTTGCAATGTCGGACTTACTCTTTGAGGAAGATTTAAACTTATCCTGTTTTTCGAAGTTCCTTGAATTTTCATTTAAAAGTAAATTCAAATTATGCTTAGGTACTACTGGCACAGTGCAGTTAGTTTTGGGTTTTGCTTGGCATAAAGAACCGCTATGAACGAGGGTTACTACAAATATTTCGTCATTACCAGTGACGAAAGGTTTATAAAAATCTGAAGGAGATGATACCTCATCATTCCACTGCTGGATACAAATCTCTGTCAAGATTCAACTCCACCGCATTAGTTATTATTATAAACAACTTATAAATCTTCAGGTTTAATTTTAGAATACATTAGAAAACTTATTTTATGTTCAAAACAAACATTTATAAACTAGTCGACGTATACGATGCAAATCTAGTTGGCTTTGGTGTAGCGGTCAGCAAGACTTGTTGTGTTGGCAACCGAACTTGCCAAAACGTGCTATCAAATTGCGCTGGAGCAATTCTCAAATATTTGCTCTTCCGATAGAGTACATTCATACATATTTTGAGTTATCTCCAATGAAGCGAATGTCACTATTCTTAAAACTACTAAATAACTGAACATTGCATTGTTAGAAAAAGAACGAAATAGGTAATAAACTGGACGCTATACCTATGATTTCCTTGAATTTTCAAAAATTGGAAACAAAACCGCATCCACCCACAAACTATAAGATACGAACTATTGATCATCTTCTGTGCAAAACTATAGTCTTTCCTTCTATAGGAGCTATACCATAAATCCATCTTGATTTAAAACCTAGTCCTGAAGTGATAGTACCTAGTCGTGACGTCCAGACGAAGAATTGCTGCGCCCACTCGATATTCCTGTCGCAAGCTCTTGTAAGAGTAGTGCTGTGCTTAGCTATGTAATTATTATTTAAGTTATCGATAGATTTTAAACCGTTATTTACCGAGACTCTTGTATGTATCCTTACAGAATACAAGTATTCCTTTTTGTATGAAAGAATAGCTCGGTGTTATAAATAAATCAATGTCCATGAAAATCTGAGTGTAACTGTTAAAAAAACACAATTTCAAAATAATAAAATCGACGTAAATCAAGACAAGAGCTTCACTACATCAATAGTAGATATTTTTACACTACTATACATTTACAGCAGACATTAAACGAATGGTATTCACAGGTGAAGAACTAGGTACATCTTGATAGCGTTTATTTTTAACAAACAAATAAACTTGAGTTTTATAGTCTCTCAATTCACCATCAATTAGTTTTAAGTATGTGCAAAATGTCTGGTGTTGAATGTTAGCTATTTTCACTTTGTGCAATAAAACAGCTCGTCGTAAAACAAAATATACCTCAACAGTTATTTTTTAACTAATATTTAATGTTCGCCATTACTTATTAGTTAAACTGTAAAGAAAAATATTGTTATCGATATTGTCATACCTCTAGCGGTGCGTCTGGCCTCTTGGAGAGAGTCCAGGCGGGGCCGGCTCAATAAATATGTATGAATCGGACATGTCGTGTTTTATATGGGATAATACTAGTGTTCAGTTCGAAGTGCTGCTATGCTGCGCGGTATGCAATAACGTGTGCTTTGCGATCGGTCTCAAGAATATACTCCAGTAAAGGTTTATTTTCGATTATCGTAAATCTTTCGTGATTTATGATTCTAATACTAAAATTAATTTTACTATGTGTTGCTTTATCGTCTCTGCGTTAATTTACCGTATCGGAGAGCGAAAACATCGCGTGGTACTGCCTTCTACATTGTCCATGACTATTCATTAGCACACCTACATAAAATAATTTTGGACCAGACCTTTGAGTAGACTTTTAATTTACATTCTTTCAATACTAAAGATCTATCTCCTTTCAACCTCCTTCCACTTCAGTAAGAATCTGAGTAATAAATGTTGATTAAAATGGACGACTTATAAATTCCAGACTCTTCCAGGGGCTGGTAGTCTCAAAGGAGTTCAGGAATTTTACTTTATAATGTCGCTAATTGGTTGATCTCGAGCAGAAATATTACTAAGAACTAGAACTGAATTCAGTAAAAGGAGTTCATTAAGGACGCATTTCTGTGGTTTCAAACATACGTGCACATATTATGCTTGTGGTAACATTACAAATTGTTACGTGGCACAAGCAAGATCCTTGTTTAGTTATTTATTTCATTTGGTTCACATGGTTTCATGCGTTTTATACCTATTGCAAGTCCTAGGGATCAGTTTTGTTCTTTGATGAAATCACCGAAATTGTGAATCAAAACTATGTGATGCTGCTCAAAACTCACTTTAAAATACAGCTATCACTATGTACCTATACTAACACACTCACCTGACTTAACAGAATTCACGTCACAACTTGGCAACGATACAACTCCACACTACTTGCTACTGACAAAATACACATGCAATAAATCACATCGAGACACATGTGTCACAACACTACGCGTATGTCACAACACTAGTACACCCGTAGTGGGCGTGTCCGCGTCGCACGTGTGTTTGTTTACATAGTGACGTCACTAATGTGGGGATTATTGACCCCTTTGGGGGATAGACTGATATTATGTTTTCTTTTTACAATTGTTTTAAATATTTTTGTTAGTTTGACAGCCGCACGTATTTTATTTTGGTGTATGATCGATTGGTCACATAAGCTGCCTTGTGGCATTAAGCCAGCTTTAATTATGTACCACCATTGTGCATGTAAAGCCTCAGAAAGCACGTTTTAAGCCATTGGTCCCGGCTGCCATTCGTGGATCTTTGACTGTCGTTACGGCTTCCGCTCCGCCCAGAGCGGGAGGAGTCATTTGATGACATCCAACCCAAAAAAAAAAATGTGGTATCGTGTTTCCCAGTAACTAGATTTTGGAGGGCAGATAGGCAATCGCTCCATGTAAAATACGGTTATTCAGGTGCATCCGGTTAGACAGGAAGCCGACCCCAACGTAGTTGCGAATAGGCAGGCAGATTGTATATAAAAAGTATAAATAATTATTTGGTCAGTCGTTCAGTTTTGATTCCTTTACGATACTCTATGTTGTTCTTACAATTTACGTAATATTTAACATTACGTAAATTGTATGAACATGTTCAAAACAGTATCATCACAAAATACCGCTGTATATTGTGTTGCCGAGTAACGAGTTTATAATTAATAATATTACGAATGCACTTTTATTTATTCACGACTTACTCTTTGATGAATAATTGACCAAAAATAATTGCTTTTGAACATTAACAATATTAATGTGCCCTAATTCTACCTCGCGGTCAAAAAGGGCAAATTGTGATTACTCCTTCAAATACACTTAAAAATCCTAAGATGAACATTAAAGCCTTACTAAATAGTTAATATCTATATATATAAAATTCAAAGTCCTGACTGATTGACTGACTGACTGACTGATATATCAACGCACAGCCCAAACCGCTGGACCTAGAGACTTGAAACTTAGAAGGTGTGTTTTTTGTGAAGAGTAAGTATCCACTAAGAAAGGATTTGTGGGAATTCAACCCCTAAAGGGTTAAAATAGGGGATGGAAGTTTATACGAAAGTCCGACAGTTTTGAAGTTAGGATCTTCTAATTTTGTATTTAGGATGACAATTGAAAATTAATTTATACGTGTCTCAGCGTTTTTGATAATTCCACCCCCGAAGGGTTAAAAAGGGGGATGAAGTTGTGTATAGAAAGTCATTAGTTTTCGACGTAAAAATCACTAAATTTATTATCTAGGCTTATTATTGGAAGCTAACACAACGGTGTTGTTAGAATTTCATCCATTAAGGGGGTGAAAAGGGGGATGAAATTTTGTCCGGACTGACTGATATATCAACGCACAGCCTAAAACGCTGGTCGGTACCACTGGGTAGAGAAATTAATTTTGGAGGGAGTGTTCTTTGTGAAGAGTAGATATCCACTAAGAAGGGGTTTTTGGAAATTTAACCTTTAAGGGGTGAAAAGAGGGGATTTTGTTTGTATGAAAAATCTTATTCCTTGAGTTAATAACCATGAAACTTGGCACGAATACTTATCTAAATAAATTATGAAGTTTGGCTTTTTTTTTCTAAACTACCCCCTGAAGGGGATTGGGAGGTGTCAAAGTTTGTATGGAAGAATTTTAACGCGTGGTCCGATTAACTCGAAACTCATTATTTATACTTAAGACCGAAAATAAAGAATAACGTGTATCATCGTTTTTCGAAAATTTACCCCTAACGGGGTGAAAAGTTAATTTTATAGGGGAAGACTTTACTGCGTGGCTTGATTAACTCGAAAATTGGTATAAACAATCTTTGAGTCGAGTAATGAACACATCCCAAACAATTTTACGAAATTCCACCCCTGTGGGGGTGAAAAACGGGGATACAATTTATAAGAAAAATCTTATTCATTTGGTTAATAAACTTGGCAAGAATACTTGCCTAAGCAAGTAATAAAGTTTATCATTATTCGTTTATCAAAACACCCCAACACCCCTTGTGTTGGGGTGTTAAAGTTTGTGTGGAAGAATTTTAATGCGTGGTCCGATTTACTCGAAACTCAGTATTAATACTTTTGATAGAAAATAATCAATAATAACAGCCGCACAGATCGATCGATCAGGTTACGCAGGCTACGCTTGCCGCGGTTGGTCTGTGGATAGGTGTCCATCTTTACATACCGTGACCTCTCCATGCCTCGGAAAGCACGCTAAGCCGTTGGTCCCGGCTGTCATTCGTGGATCTTTGACAGTCGCTAGGGGTGGTCTGAAGCCCGAAAGTTTGACAACCAGTCTTATCAAGGGGTATCGTATTTGGGTTGTGGAGGTCAGATAGGCAGTCGCTCCATGTAAAATACTGGTACTCAGCTGCATCCCGTTGGACTGGAAGCCGACCCCAACATAGTTGGGAAAAGGCTAGGCAGATGAAGAATCAATAGTAAGTGTATGGGGTTTTCGAAAATTATTGACCCCTGACGGGACAAACAGTGGTAATTCGATTTATAAGGGGATTTTAATGAGTGCCTTGATAAACTCAAAAAAAAATGGTACAAATAAATTTGGACTTGAAACTTGGCACAAATAATTATAAAGTTCGAATTTTTTTGGAATTCTAAACTAACCCAAAGGGGAGATTGGGGGTGTCAAATTTAGCATAGAAAAATTTTAATGCGCGGTCCAATTAACTAGAAACTCAGTACCTATCTAAGACCAAAATAAATAATAAAGTGGTTCAGGGTTTTTCGAAAATCTACCGCTAATGGGGTGAAGAGGGGTAGACAATTTCACAGGGCAGAATTTTATTACGAGGCTTGATTAACTGGAAAATCGGTATAAATAATCTAGATTATGTTTCGAAATTCCACCCTTATGGGGATAGAAAGAGGGGATACAGTTTATATGAAAAATCTTATTAATTTGGTTAATAAATTAGTAACTTGGCAATATTTGGGTCAGTAAATAATAAAGATTGTCACTTTTAGTTTAAAAAATCCCTCACAGAGGATTTAGGGGGTGACAAATTTGATGGATTAGAAAAATATTTAACCCGCTGTCAGATTAACTCGAAACTCGGTACTACTAAAACAAAAAATTATAAAAAAAAGTGATTTAGAATTTTTCAAAAATTGACGCCTACGAAGGTGGAAAATTCTAAGTACTGCTTGCTTCCATTAACTCGAAAATGGGTATGGGTCTTTGAGTCAAGTTATGAACACATCCCAAACGATTTTTCAAAATTACTCTCCTGGGGGGTAAAAAGCTGGGATACAGTTTATTTGAAAAATCTGATCCCTTTGAACTATAAACTAAAAAATTGGCCGGAATACTTATTTATATCTAAATAAATGATAAAAATCATAAACATACATTTTCGAAATTATAAGAGGAAAGTACGAATTTCACGCGGACGAAGTCGCGGGCAGAAGCTAGTTTAGTATAATATTTTACAAAAATATATGAAATCCGGTGATTTTTTAAGTGTTGGCGCCAAAATCGCCGACATTTTAATTACACATTGAAGGGTGCGTTCTATTCATGTCACGGCTTGTTAAAAAACGCGCGGTGTTGCCATATTGTGGATGCCTACAGAGTAACCAGAGCAGAAAACTTCATGATCAGCTCATGGTCACTTAGAGATGGATACCGTACAGTATCTCATAAACATATGGGCCACCTAGAGACATAAATAATCGTTATAAATCTCTGTTGTCATCAATTCCAGAAGCGGTTGCAGTACTGGAAATCAATAGTTCATAATGAGATAGTCTTCTTTGCTCAATTATCCGACAATCTCGCGATTAGCCACAGAACTTGTTCCTTGACCCTTTAAAGAGATGCAACATAGCAATTTATTTCATTCCAGTCAGTGGTTATTCTGTACCTACTGCACTTTGACACTGATGCAGCATAATACGTTGCGTCGTAATGACGGGCGAGCGCCGCCGCGCCTCGATACAGCTCACAGGCGCGGAATACGAACGAACCTGATGCTGATGGCTGTTCTATTGATGATTCTACGGAATCGTGACGTAATGGCAACTGTATTGTATCTTTTGTCAACGTTTTAATGATGGAAGTTTAATTTTTTTGCCTGTGAAAAACTATATCATCTGTCATAATAATTTTCAATAGAATCAGTTTGATAGTCTGAATTTTAAGAGCTGCTAAGTCGTAGTGATGATCTCACAATCTTATTGAAATAACCATCATAGATAGGTACATACCCCATGCCTTGATGTTCTGAGTTTGTCTCTCGTAGTCGTTTTTCATTTACCTTAAACTACTTACATAATGCCTCTATTGTATCGAAAATATAAACCTCTAAGATGGTTTGTTACAGACCTGCCAAGCGTAGTACCTAATTGATAGTCGATCCTAAGCTCATAAACACGAGGCAGAAACCAACCCACGAACTAATGTGCTCTTCAATCGTAAATCGTTTTGTCAGAATCTCCAATTCTCTCCAGTTTTACATCGATGGTAGGTAGGTATTCCTGCCAGCCAAGCCGTCCATCATTTCACTTGCACAAATCATTTGCATCGAATTCCTAATTGTACAGCAGAGTCATTTCATAGCAAACGTCACACTGACGGGAATAAATTCTCGTAAAACTATGATATACGGCACGTACACCCCGTGTATGATGTTACATATATACACACTACATGTGTAGACGTTTGGATGATAGAAACAGCTGTGTTTGTGGATGTTTGTGGCCAGAAATCGATGCATCATTGAATATTTTATTTCATTCCAAATTCCAACTCAGTGAAAATAGTTTCATGGATTGTTTACAGCATTTTAAAGTAAGCATATTGAGATTCTTTTGGCTTTTCATAGAAGAGCTTTCTATATTTTTCTTTCACGGATTTGAAAAACAACTTTAGAAAGCAAGATTATATAAGTAGGTAAGCGTATATTTACTAAATAAAACTGAACAATCGTTTATCTTAGTCTGTAGGGCTTACTGGACTGAAAATCTATTGCCATTTAAATATTGGTTTTTGTTTCAGTTTTGTCAGCAGTTTTTCTGCTCAGAAACTTGATAACACTTTCAGGGACGGGTCTGGAAAAGGGACAGTGTCTTCAACAGACAAAACATCAATAAGACACACACCATAAGATCCCAGTCGTGAATAAACTTCATAATATCACAGAAAGGAGATCGTTTGCAGCTATTGTCGGCATCTGCGCGCCTCCCGGCTCTGCCTAATGCGCCCTTTCCTAGAGAGCCCTCAGTCCTCAGGCTTCCGTGTCGTGGCGCATGTAATTGATTTTGTTAACGATAATCTACGTATTTTGGGGAAACAAACGCGCCTTAATATTGTAACAAGGAGGAGATATTACTTTGAGTGTAGTATGGTTTGGTAAGAAGAATCTTGTTAGTGGTAGAGTAGTTTTGAACTATGTCAGAATGATGCAGAATGTATTTAGGATTTCTGGCTGCTGTCATCAACCTTTATAAATTAACTAGCTTCTGCCCGCGACTTCGTCCGCGTGAAATTTCACCCTCCCCCTATTCACCCTCTTAGGGATGGAATTTCGAAAAACCCTTTTTTAGTGGATACCTACTCTTCACAAAGAACACACACTCCAAATTGCATGTCTCTAGTACCAGCGGTTTAGGCTGTGCGTTGATATATCAGTCAGTCAGTCAGGACTTTGAATTTTATATGTATAGATAAAATTCGATTAATTCAGACTATTCAAATGTACAATTTTTTTTAACAATATCTTTAAACCACGTCAGTTATGAGGAGATCAATTAATGTATCTAAGTTACGCATAAAAATCGAAATAAATTATTGAGAATTAATTAAAATTTAATTAAAACAATTAAAATTTAATTAAAATAAATAATTAAATTAAAATACAAAGAGTCAGGTAACATGCAGTCTGTCGAGCCTTCTCACAGCTGTTGATACTGGTCTGTCTGCCATCATCCTTAGGACTCCTTTGCCTCTTCCTCGAATTCGGCAAATTTGTGAGGCTGATTTATACCAAGCGAGATAATGCCTCTCATCTTCGGATTGTCAGATAAAGCTTGAATATTCATAAGATATGTGACCACCTACGAGGGAAGGTTAATTATTTCAACGTTTTATTTACCTTATTTATCAGAAATTTTATCTACCTAATAAAAAATAAATGCTAGAAAATTCGGGTACCTATTTTCTTTGAAGTAAATTGTTGAAATTATTCAGGAATATTTTCGTGGAAGCTCCAAAGCCTGACATCATGTGCTATTACGTCAAAATGTTCAGATAACGACGCCATTTTGTATTTTGTTCACTCTGACGTATGACGAATGGCGGGAAATATGAACGTCATCAAATGATCTGCTTCAAAACCTAATGTACCTACTATAGAAAATGTGAATATATAGTAGGATGGATTGAGATAGATGTAGTAGGAGGTATTTAGACAATTCAAAAGTGCCTGTACAAGGTTTAATTGAAATAAATGCTGTGTTTGAGTTTGATGTTTTGATGTGGTGCGGCCATTATGGGAATGGCTGCACGGGGAGGTGGGACCCGCTGAGGTACAGCGGGTCCAGGCCTCTCGGGGGAGCGGTGAATGCTTATACGAATCCCGCACCCCCGGCCATAGGCAGAGGTGGAACATTGTTGTGGTTTTAGCCGGTAGGAGTCCGGCATGACCTTCTGTCACCCCCAAGATGGAGGAAGTCCATGACGATTTCCACTGCGCACCAAAAAAAAAGAATGTTTTGATGTGGAATTGTGTGTTAAGAGTTAGATACCTACGCTACAATAAGCACTAGTCTTTACTCAGTCCCCATATACATAATAGGGGCGAGCATAATACCATCAACTGGGCAACCCAGACTCCGGGTTGCTACTGAGAAATTCCTGACGAAAAATCCCAATCACACTTTGCCCGAGCTGGGAATCGAATCCGTCCTGGATTCGATTACAACAACAACAACAACAGTCGCGCTTGCGACAGTTGCGACTACTAGGAAATGAGTCAAGAATATTTCGTTTGTATTCGAAAGATTTACAGAAAAAAACTTCTTTTTTCTGTAAATTTACAGGGAAAAATTTCTTTTTTCTGTAAATCTTTCGAATAAAGGCAAAATATTCTTGTTTAAGGAGAGGGTTGACCACAGTTTGGTAAAGAGTGGTTTGCCCCACATTTTCATTGGCAGTCGTAGAATGTTTGTCGCTGATTAGTATTCAGCGCATGCGCCTGCACATCTCGGGATATACTTACTTAATACCCGGGCGACCTTTTATGATGCCCACCACATACTGGTAGATACTCGCGCGAGGATAAACTAAAGCTCGTATGTATTCGGAGAGCAGGCTCTTATTAATAAAGGAGTTATTAGGATAGTGTTTCTTGATTTTTGTATTATCTGATAGGAATAGAGTATCTGGTGTGCACACACATGCAGTATTTTCGTATACCTACCTACATAATATTTTAACAAAATATTCTATTCTCTTGCTTATTTTTCACTATGCGTACCTATTAGGGGTTGAGGGCGCCACTGTGCGTGAATAAACATTATCTGCGTGTATTTATATGTTTTAAAATAGATAAAGTGACACTACAGTTTAAAAAAGTGATTAAATCTGTACCCAACGAAAAATATTTTAAGCCAGTTTATTCTAGACCTTGAGAGTATAATAAAATATTTAAAAAAGTGGGGTTTTTAATTAATATTGAAGCTTAAGCACTAAGTACCGATAAACCAGCTAGAATAATGATGAAAGTTTGTATTGTGGGCACAGTAATACCATGCTTAGCCACCTGCCACCACAAAAAGCTATGTTTATTGAAAAGGACGCGCCATAAATTAGCACCTCTCATAAATAAGGCTTAACGAAATACATTACTGTTATTTGAACACAATAACAAATGCACTCTTATGGACATTGTACCTACTATCACTCGGAGCACAGCCTATAAAATATTTATGCCATTGCAGTAGAATTGCCCAGCAGTGGTGTCCCATTGTCCGGCACAGCAGCAGCGGGCAGTGGTGTGTACTATCGTACAAGCTAACTATAATTGCCCAGCAGTGGTGTCCCATTGTCCGGCACAGCAGCAGCGGGCAGTGGTGTGTACTATCGTACAAGCTAACTATAATTGCCCAGCAGTGGTGTCCCATTGTCCGGCACAGCAGCAGCGGGCAGTGGTGTGTACTATCGTACAAGCTAACTATAATTGCCCAGCAGTGGTGTCCCATTGTCCGGCACAGCATCAGCGGGCAGTGGTGTGTACTATCGTACAAGCTAACTATAATTGCCCAGCAGTGGTGTCCTATTGTCCGGCACAGCATCAGCGAGCAGTGGTGTGTACTATCGTACAAGCTAACTATAATTGCCCAGCAGTGGTGTCCCATTGTCCGGCACAGCAGCAGCGGGCAGTGGTGTGTACTATCGTACAAGCTAACTATAATTGCCCAGCGGTGGTGTCCCATTGTCCGGCACAGCAGCAGCGGGCAGTGGTGTGTACTATCGTACAAGCTAACTATAATTGCCCAGCAGTGGTGTCCCATTGTCCGGCACAGCAGCAGCGGGCAGTGGTGTGTACTATCGTACAAGCTAACTATAATTGCCCAGCAGTGGTGTCCCATTGTCCGGCACAGCAGCAGCGGGCAGTGGTGTGTACTATCGTACAAGCTAACTATAATTGCCCAGCGGTGGTGTCCCATTGTCCGGCACAGCAGCAGCGGGCAGTGGTGTGTACTATCGTACAAGCTAACTATAACTGCCCAGCAGTGGTGTCCCATTGTTCGGCACAGCAGCAGCGGGCAGTGGTGTGTACTATCGTACAAGCTAACTATAATTCTATACATTTATAAATTAAAGTCGCTTTCCGTGTCTGTCTCTGTTCTTCTAAACTACGCAACGGATTTTGATGCAGTTTTCACCATTATTTTGAGAAAGTATTCCGGATGGTTTATGTGTATAATATATTAATATTAAACTTTTATATAATGGCTTTATTATAATAAAACTTTAATTTAAAAAAATCTTGATCCTTTGTCAAAACGTAAATACCGTATGAAGCAGGAGCGGTCGCTAGTATTTAATATAAAGTAGAATTCCATCTTCGACCCGTAGAGAACCGGTAAAGTATATTACGGCCGACCAATCACCTGCGTTATGATCGATGACGTCACGGCGACGGTTTGTTCCGTGTCGTCATCACTCAGGCGCTGAAGGGGAGCGCCGCGTATGATTGGCTGCTCGTATTATTTATGAGAGCGGCGGGTGATTTGTGTTATTATTTATTTACTCATAAAGCGTAACGTTGCTTATAGTTAAAAGACGTTTATACGTCAACAGTTTATGGATAAACAGACGCTAACCATTACTTAACTTAAAGGCAACGTTATATAAATAAGGCGGATAATCATCATTTCTGTTAATGATTTTATGAAATATAAACCTTTAAACTCTACCAGATTTCTTTAAGACCTAGATAACTCGACGAGACGAGATGATGCTTGTGTCTGTCTTACATAAGAGACTTTAATGAAAAGAGTAATTTCTTCGTTCCCCTCAGGACGGTCTCGGCGTCTTGCCAAACTTAATTTTACTTCAACGAAATGTTCGTCTGCTCATTACTGGGTAACAAGTCCTTTTATACAACGAGCATTACGTTTTGTTTTAGGTGCATAGCATACAACCCCTAAAATATTTATTTAAATTGTTATGTTAGGGGGTTTTTAATTAGGGTCTAGGCCTTGGCCTTTTTGTACAAATCGTATCCATTGATGAAGAAAAAAAGGACTTTATATCGTCTCCGTACGAGCTTTTTCGTTACAGAGTATTATATACCTTTAGAGATTTCGATTCAGTTTACAAAATTGCCCTTTCAACTCGTCTTACAAGCCTTACAATTACAATCCGTTCTTACAAGATGTTCTTATCTAAGCCCAAAATCAATTAACCTATTAATACGTCCCTAAAGCCCCACAGTACCCAATTTCACCGCAACATAACCTCAAATGGCATCAACATGAATCTTCCGACATTGATAACGTCTAATTCTGATGGGTTAAATCCGTCTGCGAGCGGATCAGGGGGTCGGGATAGCTTCCGATCGATATTAATGTCGATAGGCAGCTGGATCGACGCCAGCTGTCGATATCGAGAGTGGCTGCGTGCGCATGCAATAACGATGAACAGAAGATTCACTTCTAAGTTGACATCAGCTTTTCAAACTTAAATACTGTTAAGTGATGTTGAAAGACAACAACTATTTTAGTTCCTATTTATTTTGTGCATTAGCTATATTCTTGCAACGAGATTCTGAATGTAACAGTCTTTAAATTAAACCAGAGCTTAGAGCCCTTGACTGCAGATTTACTAAACAAGAATCTGATATGGATTTAAAAAGCCGGGAATAGATAATACTAAGATGGACTAACTTAATATAAGACGGTACTGAAGTAGTAAAACAGAACAGTAGTGAGCCTCTTCACTGGCGCACACGCTGTGACAATGTTTTCTTTTAATTCTGCGCCTCTGTGTGCTTTATGTCGCGTTGTTCGTAGTGAGTCATCTATATGCTAGCTACTCTGTGGCTCTGCTGTGTTTGCAGTTGCAGTTGATTGAGGTTGAGCGGGCTGTGCTCGTTGTGCTCGTTGTGCTCACTGTACTCTTGTATACACAGTTTTTATTGTCGTGCGGTCGGGAAGTGTTGTTGATTGCTTTGGACCGGAATTAGGTTTCAGTAGCACGGATATAGGAACCGCGAATATTTATTAAAAGAGTTTAAGAGGCTATATTTTACCACGTTTTACGCTGACATAATGATGAGGATGGTAGCTTCAGTGTTTTGGACTCTGCAAGCTACGGTTTCCTAGAATAGTGGTAGCCACCACTAACCCGCCATTTTCATAACTGCGGGTTTCAACATTACGGTATTAAAAAATGCTCTCTAGAAAAACACACCAACTTACTTTCATAAATTAAATGACGTTTCAGTGACGTCATTCGCCGGTAAATGGCGGACGCTATATGGCGGCCACCACTCTTCTAGGTAACCGTAACTTAACCTTTCAAACGATGAAAGTAGTTATTTAAACAAATGATATAGAGTCTTATGTGTTCGGTATTGTCCAGGAAACGGCTCGCCTTACTGATCGTATTATGAACGACTACCCAAGTTTCCAAATAGTTACTAGGTACTGTATAAACCGGAAAGGGTCCAATTTAACAGATTATGTTATAGTAATAATCCAGTTCATTAACAAATTTACTCAGAATAACTCATAACAATATCATAGTTAAAACTCGAACAAAACAAAACAAACCATAAACTACTAGTGGCGGTCGGTACGCAGTCGTCCCGAAGTTGGCGACACGTTCAACTCTCAACGAGTGTTGGGCGATAGTTGCGCAATTAATAGTGGTCGTGATTCACGTTGTGGAGCAGGTGCGGGTGTAGGTGGAGGGATGAGAGGATCCCTTCGTATTAGGAGGTCTGTTTAGAGGGTCTATTATTTATGAGTAAGGGTTTTCTAGAATGAGATGATTTAATGTTTAGTTAAGAAACTTTTAATGAATCAACTCAGCCTTTAGTCGTTCATTGTTGGGCTCAGTAAATGTGCTTAATAATATTATACTGTTTCATAAAAGGACCGGTTGTTTACTTCTGGCTTATTCCTTACTTCTCTGTCAATTAATTTAAAAAATAAATCCTGAAGTGTTGTCATTAAGATGTTCTTTATTATTGCACTAGCTTTTGCCCGCTTCTTCGCCCGCGTGGAGGTCGAAAATTATACATTTCACCCTTTCAGGGGCGGAATTTCGAAAAAAAACCTTTCTTAGTGGATACCTACTCTTCACAAAAAATACCCCCTCCAAATTTTATGTCTATAGGACCAGCGGCTTAGGCTGTGCATTGATATATCAGTCAGTACTTTGAATTTTATATATATAGATAAAGAAAACGTAAAAAAAAACTCATGCTCAGCGCGTTCTTATTAAAACGAAACAGTATCTCCCGCAACAACGCTACACAATTTCATAAAATCGAGCTCATTAACGCCACAGACGCACTACGTCACAGTTCCAGCACGTTAAACTTTTCAGCGACTTACGTAAATACGTTACGGCCTTACGGCCAAGTTGTCGGCCAAGTGGTGCGGCCAAGCCAAGGGCGGGCTCTAATTACGAGTAATGGCCGAACTTGGGGACGCCGCGCCGCCGCACCGCCGCGCCGCGAGCGCGTCGTGTTCTGAAGATAATGAACTCCGATTGTTCTTGGCTGTTTAGCCTTCAAAATAGAAATTGTTGGTGACAATAGTTGGAAGGAATTGTGGAAAAATTAAATAGGGATTTGAATAACAGTCATTTACATACGAGTACCAGAAATGTATAGTTATATTATACATCAATCTACCTTATGTAGGTAGAAATGCTTACGCTAGCGCACTAAATAAATGTGCTATGTAATCGTACAGTATTTATTCCATACTAGCTGCGCCACGCGGTTTCACCCGCGTAAGTGTCGATCCCGTGGGAATATCGGCATAAAAAGTAGCCTATATGTTAATCCAGGTTGTCAGCTACCTCCATACCAAATTTTATCCAAATTGGTCCAGCCGTTTGAGCGTGAAGAAGTAACAAACATATAAACACACACACACTCACACACACACTCACAAACTTTCGCCTTTATAATATTAGTGTGATTTTTAGAGGAGAAATGTTTTTTCTTTCTTCTTTTTGTGTCTTGTATTTAGAATCTCACTTTCTAAGCGAGTTATCGACATTTCTAATCAATTATCCAATAACATAACAGATCAAATAATATTCTAATGTCGTAATAACAATATAAACAGTAATGGTTCTCCCAAGACCCTGTAACTAGTATTCGGAGGATAACCAAACAAATTTAATTAAAGCAGTTAAGTTCAGAATAATTTGAAGGCTAGTTAGTGTCTGTAGCCGCGCACCATTCATATTCCACCCGTTTGTTTTGAATACGTTAATGTATGCGGTTGAATTATTTAGGAAACTGGAACATTAAACATAAAGAGAGATCATTCATTACTTCTCCTATTTTAAAGTTTGTTTGGTTTTATAAGGTAACATTTTATTTTGCCATCACTCATTATGCCAAAGTGATTTGAGGAAAAAATCAGTGCAGGAGTGAAATCTAAAGGTCGTTTTTCTTACCAGCTTGTGTATTTGGTTGTGAATGTTTTCCTATAAATTTATTGCACAATTAAAGTAAACGTGGCTTCACTTTATAAAAATATAATATAAATAATATATACTCAAATATATAACTCTGTGTATTCACGACTTTTATATATCCACTATTTGTGTAGAACATTTTAATATCCAGTGTTAGTGAGTGTACGTTTTGATGTATTTATAATATTTAAACAAACAAAAGTAAACATAAAAATGTCGCAACCACCGCAGCAAGGTTTTGTACCTGAAAAGATTCAGGAGTTCAATCGGAGGGCCTCTCAGGAAGTGACGGAGTCCATTCCTCATCCAAAACTTCGTCCTCAAGAGACGCCAAAGAAGGATGCCCATCAGAACGGGACTGACAAACAACCCGACAAGCCGGCCAGAGATGACAAACCAAAGGTCGAAACCGGCTACGCATCCAGACAGAACCTGGAGAGCAAGAATCCTTTCTCTCCCAACTTTTACCGGAACAGCCGACCTCATGGGCACTTCGAGATGGGTCCCCGCGGCCTCGACTACTCTCCTCATCGAATGGGACTTGACTTCTCCAACCGATTGCGAGATTACGGCCCGCAAAGGTCCACATCCATCCATGGACACGAAATGACTGATGCTCCTATGAAACCTGAATATTTGGGGCACCGAAGTCACTTTGGCAGTCAGATCGTGCCGGGTGCGATCAACCACCCTGACGTTGTCTTCAGACACGATTACTACAACAGCCAGATGGGGTTCTCTCCTCCTCGCGCGTCAAGGTTCTCCTCCCAGGAGTACTTGAACGCACCAGCTCAATACGGGCGCTGGCCTGACTACCGGCAGGAGTACAGGCAACGTCGCCGCTCGCAGCAGGATCTCCATTCACTCGGACAAAGTCCTGAAACAGGTATTTATTAATTTCATACTTGACTTGTCCCATAAACAATAAATACAATTATCTGTAAACGATTTTCCAAACTGTTTATATACTAGAAAAGCTTAAACTGTTTCTCAATGAGAAAAGTTGTGCCGACCATAAATTAATCTAGGCTTTAATATAACTTTTACCCGAAACAATAAGCGGCAATTTTGCCATTCGGCTATTTATTCTCTTTTAGGTATAAGTATAAATACTGTTCGCGATAGAATTGGTCGGTTAATAGATTTATGTTTGTGGAGCGAACTCGACAAACATTTTTATAAATTGGCTGCGCAATGCCGCCCGCGTATTGATCATACGTTTTGTTTCTATTGACGAATGGCCTGTCTAAACGAACCGTGAACCGTGGACGCCAATAAAACCAGCCGGACGGAATTAGATAACACATTGATATTTCATTTTCTCTCAAAATATTCACAGCTGTATAACAACTTTACTATGAAGCTATAGCGTACAAGGGACGCTTCATTTCGCGTTCTCATCAAGAATTTCTAAAGAAAAATCTGTTAAATGCGAAAATCGTCTTTACAGTGCCATTAGATAAGATTGGCAGCGCTTACACACAACCAAAAAGGATACCTCTAATTTAAAAGTACCGTGAGAAGAAACTACTTCTTTTAATAAAAAGTCGTAGGAGAAAGTTCGAATGTAAAATAATAAGACTTTCTTATGGTATAAAAAGTATATTCTAATTTTGCAATCAGGAAGGTAAAAGCAGGTGGTTCAATAATCCCGAACTCGCCTACTTAACCTGAAAACGTTTGCTTAAAGTTTTTTTCTGGTAATCCCTCGAATAAAATGTTATGGTATGTAGTATAGTAGTACGTTCGGGTAAGTTCGGCTATGTTCGGCTACGTGTCGGAATTATCCGACACGTCGACTATTATATGACTGATTTATAAGTTCGTGCACACACGCGATTCCGACGCGAAGGTGTAACGAAATAGTTTTTATTTTAAGGAAGATGGATTTGCAAAGTTGTGGCGAACTTTGAATGAGTGTAGTTGGAATTGTTTTTTTGGCTAAGACTGGTTGGAAATGCGAAGTATTCGAGTTTAGCATGGAATTGTGGAAATATTTTGTACTCAACGTTGAACTGACAAGTACCACTACCTGTCGCACTAAACATGAAGGAAACATTGTCAGTTTACTAAAGAATTGATTTAAAAGAAACATATTTTCGTCAACAGATATGTATATTTTTTTGAATATTTTAGTTTTTTTTTGTTTTTTTTTTATTATTGACATATTTATCGTCATCCCTGTATACTTCGTTAAGTATGAAATCCTTCTCTTCATAAATATAAACCATGTTCATAATAATTATCAAAATATGCTTTGTATGACCCGACTCGACCCTCATAAATATTACTACAGGAAATATCATTACCGAAACCCTTCCTCACATTTACATTGAATTGTTTCATATTAAACACCCATTAGCCTCAAACTTACAAGTGTTTTCAAGCCTTAAACTATTGTCATAAGGTTGTATATTGAGTGGCAGTGATAGAGATTTATAACTTTGTTATACAGGGTGTTTTCAGCGCAGGTGATCGCTGAAAGTTTCAGCGGGTTCTTTACGCGCTTGTCGTACATATGAATGATCGGTTCCCAGTGTATTGAACGACTTCAATATAAGACTGATGAGAATTTTGAAGCAGTGAGGATTTTATTAGAAAAGGAAAGAAAATACTTACTTCAAAAACTTTGTTCATTATTTAGTTTGATCGAAAGACAGTTCAGGGGGCTTACTCTCCAAACTAATTTTAATTCCAATGAAATGCCAATATGATTCCAATGTTAATTTTACAGTCACGTGATTCGGTACTCTTGAAAACAATATTGTCACCATTGAAATGAAATTGATATTGCTCCGCCATTATTTTGTTACACGTGAAGTTAGCTATGTGACGGGCTGCAATAGTGTTGTTCAACTCATTACGAAAAACCGGTAATAGGGCTTTAAAATGCTTTATCGTTTAAATAACAAGGCTAATAAATAAATATGATATAAATAGTTCTTTAATTGATTAATTATAAAGTATTAAATTAATTTGAGCGTAAGAAAATGAATAAAATCATAAAATTAACCACGACTTTGGCTTTATGGGGTAGGATCGTTGCCTACACTACTTACTAAAAAAAAGACTGCGTGTAAGTTCTCCAATTTCAAACATAAAGTCAAGTGGTTTTAGAAGTGAATTCGAACTGCAAGTTTGTTTGTTTATGATGACAATATTGAGTAAGAAATAATTACTGTCCGCTAAGTTACATAACTAATTAGTATTACAATTTTCATACAAATGGTACCAAGTAAATAGATATTCAACTTCGTAAGTAATGTTTTTGTGACGAACGCCGAACGTGTTTATGTGAATAGTGAACATGACTGAGTTATATACCAGTGAAGTGATAAATAAGTTAGAATATGTAAAAGTGATAGTTAGAATAGGATAGCTAAGACCCTAAAGTACCTAGCGTGGGAGTCAATATGTGCTACTACTGTTTTATTGAGTAAGATTTTGATTTTCTAATTAAATTTTAAGTGTTTGTATTGTTCTAATTAGTTTTGTAACTGGTTTTTATTAGTAGTTTTCGTATTAGAATCTGATATGAATTTTTGATAATTTTAATGTACGAAGAAAAATGATGAAATAATTACGTAACTTGAAAACGAGGTTTTTTGTTTATAGGAATATTTGCGAGATTTTAGTGTCAAATGAGAGGATTATGTTTAAAACAGATATTCTAGTTTGAATTATGTAAATCGGTCTAGGGGTTTTAGAGATAGAAAGAATTTTGTATAATGAAAACATGCTGAAGTCCGATTTTAGTAACTCAATGTTCTAGAAAGTTTTTATTGTAAGATAGGATAAAAATGTTAAATCCGCCCCTAAGACGACCCACTGACCAAAATGTTCTTATGTAATACGAAAGAGGAGTAAAATCTTTGCTCACTCCGTAATTTGCTTTAAATTCGTATTCATTCATAGAAAACGCTTTGTCCGTATAACGCATCATCCGACGCTCATCTCGTCTTTGTTTCAGTTGTTTTTTATGGGAATTATGTAAAACACTATATATTATTGCTTATCGTGCCATGTTATACTCTTATAACCCACAAAAAACCACATAAAACGCAAAACAATTTCTAAAAAGTTACACTTTTGTTATTGGAAAAATCACTATCAACAAACTATCCCAACGCAATATTGACGCAATACACAGCTGTCAAAATACACTCAAGAGTACCGTTTACCCCACGCCAAGCCCGTTCCCAATTCCACTTAGTTCCCCAAAATGGACACCCAATCTAAAAATCAATTGGCGCTAGCATCGAACTCAAGAGTACGAAACGTCACAATTCCAATGTCGATCTATCGGAATTAAATTCAAGAGTAAGCACCCAGGTTATTTGGGAACAGAAAATATTACAATATTTTATTCAGAACTTATAATACATTGTAATTTATACAATCATAAAGTGTGAATTCAGTTAGACTTACCTAAATAAGTAATCCATCAACTCGTCCTACATGCCCACGCGGCCTATTGCCTCTAGGAGGACTTGTAGAAATCAAAATAAATTATATTTTCATTCTGCAAGTCGTCTCACGTTACTATCAAAATGAGAAAAGGTACAATCAGTAGCAAAAGTGTTAGTGTGGAAATAATAAAAAAAAACTGGCCAAGTACGAGTCGGACTCGCACACGAAGGGTTCCGTACCACAAGGCAAAAACGCAGAAAAAAACATGTTTGTTGTATGGGAGCCCCCCTTAAATATTTATTTTATTTTAATTTTATTATTTATTATTAAAGTTAAAATACAACTGAGTATTTTGTGAATATTTCAAGTGCCTACCTGTTGCCATTTTTGATATCGAGCAAAAAAGGGCAAAAAAATCGCGTTTGTTGTATGGGAGCCCCCCTTAAATATTTATTTTATTTTGTTTTTAGTATTTGTTGTTAAAGCGGCAACAGAAATACATCATCTGTGAAAATTTCAACTGTCTAGCTATCGCGGTTCTTGAGATACAGCCTGGTGACAGACAGACGGACAGACGGACTGACAGCGAAGTCTTAGTAATAGGGTCCCGTTTTTACCCTTTGGGTACGGAACCCTAAAAAAAGTTACAAAATATTTAATCATCACAATCTTCGAGGGTTGAGTGTACTTTTACGTAGAACGGGTGCAACGCGACTGATTCGAGAAAAAATCACATTCAAGAAGTCAGTAGGACCATAAATGGACGTCACGCGTAGCGGACGTTATGGCCCCCCGTAATGTCCCTCATCACAACATTGTCACTTATAAACAGAAAAGATTAAATCATCAAAAATTTGACAATAATAGAAATTCATACATGTAGGTTTAATAAACCTTAAATTATAAAATACTAAGCAATCGTCATAAATCTACTAATCAACAGCTTTAAAGATAGATAATAATTAACAATTACGAAAAAGTAAAAAATAAAAAAAATGTATATACATTTTTTATTGTTATAATATCTTGTCTTGCTAACAGTGCCTACCAAACGTTGATAATGTTTAAAGTTCCATACAAAAAAAACGTGGGACGACTAGCAGAATGTAAATATAATTTATTCTGATTTTATGCAAGTCGTCCTAAATGAGCCGTAGGCGTGTAGGACGAGTTGATGAATTACTCACCTAAATAGGTTTTCGGTACTGAAATCATGTTAGATTAGCCCACTGTTATCTAAAGGCTCCCCATCATAATACGAAGCATCAAGTAACGCAGCATGTTAATAAAGTGTCAGAGAAACCAAAGTCTTTTTAAAAGAAGAACGAGATTATGATTACAAATTCAAAGGAGTATCAAAAGGTGTCTAAGGTGGACCGATTGCATCCGAGCCGATATCTCATTAAAATATCCCATTAAAATATCCTGTTTATTACGCCGGCATGAGATGAGGGGAACGTTATATTTTTCCAATCAGCTGTAGCTACTCCAACGTTCCTATGGAAATGTAAAAGGCAGAAAGTTAACCCCCAAAAATGTGCGAAGATAATTTGGCGTAAAAAGTTGAACGTCAGAAAAATAGGTCTGAAACTGTGACATCACCTCAAACTATTATTTAAACAAGGGTTTATTTATAGTCGTTCCTATAAGTTGAGTAATGATTTCGTTTGAATATTTATCATTATACGATACAATTGTTTGACATTTAAACGTCTCCTAACTTCAAACAACGTTTATAAATAAGCCCTTTAATACTGAAATAGAAACCTGCAAAAATTACTAATAAAGTACAGTGTCCAAAAAAAAGATTGGTCATCCGATTATAATTTTGCGAGCAGCTTCCTATTCTCTAATCCAACACTTTTACTACTAATAAAACTTAAGTTTTTTAGTCATAAGAAATCAGACAAATTATACTAGTTTGAAACTGTTAGCTAAGTCCTTACCTTAGCATCTTTTTATTTACCTTTGAGTTTTTACAAGAAAACCTTCTGCCTCTTTTCCCACGTGGTTGCACGCCCAGTCCCGGGGTGTCTCGCCCGGGCTCAGCTCGCTCGAAGGTTGCTCATCCCTCCTCTCACCGCCTTCATTCAATTTTAGTGCGAATATGTTTCTTCAGGCCCATGTTTTTGTTACACTAACAATATTTTGCTTTGATATCATTTAGGCTCTGGTTGGGGCATAAACTGTTCTCATTTTCGCGTCTGTTTGAAGTTACCAAGAAACCATTTTTAATGTTAGGAAACTTCGTTTAAACGAAAATAGAATGAGGATTCTTATAAGTGGTGGCGAACTGGCGACAAGGTGTATTTGGAAAATATTTTTTTGTAATACATTGAAATCAAAACGTGCTTTAAAAATATATTGACATGACAATGATTCCTTTAATAAATTATTGACATTTCATGACGTATTTCCTACAAGATTCTCAATACAAGCACAACTAAAAAAAAACACGAAGTTAGTCAGCCCAGTCACCAACGTTGTTGACTTCTAGTCCCAACATTATACGACTCAACAAAACTACCAAATACGTAAACTTTACTACCCTGAAAAACTAGCCGAGTAGTGGCGGGTTAACATTGACCCAAAGATGAGCGTAGCGCGCGGTCGTTGACCCGGCGCCGCCTATCGATCCCATTCATGCGTGGCGCTGAACACGCCGCTCACGGCTCACCTGGCCGGCGAAACTGCTACTGTGAGAAAAGAAGGAAGGATGAAGAAAATGTTTGAAATTAACTTTCAATTAGCTACATAAACAGTTCTTATAATAACTCGAAGTTATGAAGAAGGTCGTCGATGAAAATCTAAAGGCTCCTACGAAAATATATTGTTTTACTGAAACACGTGTTTTTAAGCATGTTTATAACTTGTTGCTTATTTACAAACTATTTTACTACCGTAATATTTTCACAACTGAAATGTTTATACAAAAATGGTATTTACGAAATTGTTCGTTCATGCTTGTCCTTTAAGAACGGTTTTACCAGCAGCAAATCGCAATATTGCATGGAAAATGATCGTATAAACTAAAGTTAACTATGACAGGTCTTACTATCAACTAGTTAGTGGTTTCCCGCGGCGACGCCTGACGGGGCTTTGTTGTCAAATTACGAGATCACACCAATCAACGCTAAGTTTGAGGTCGGCCGACGTATTGCTTGCGACACGGCAGTGCGCCACAGACGTGCGGCAGTTCAGTTAGTAGGGTTAGAACTTGGACCGTCTTAGAACTTAGCCGTCTATCGGTTCATATATCGTCTTTAGTCTGTTTTAATGTGCTTATCACGTTTGTTTCCTCGAAATATCTTTCGACTCTACTGGCTGTCATGACAAGAGAATCAGAAGTTGTCAAAGACGTCCTCAATTATTCATTAACAAAATTTGAATAATTGAGAACGAATGAATAACTGACAGATATTTAATATCTGTTAATTCGATGAATTTTTCGTCAATCGTTGTTTGAGTGACGTCGAGTGCAAGTCAAGGATTGTTTTGAACCATAGGTTTGGCAACCCGAAGGGTAACCATAAAATGTGGGTGCTTGTCTCATATCAATCGTTTATTATATTAACTGATCATTATAACAAATAAAATTATAGGTTCAGTTGTTGTTATATCTTGTAAATATTAGAAGTTTTGTCATTATATTATATATTTCTTACCCATAAAATGTAGTCAGTTAAGAGGGTAGGTAATGGTTCATAACTCAACGCCATCAACGATTCATACGGCATCCTTAGTATAAAATATAGTTATCTGAGAAATAATTATTATTATGAATTCATTAATAGTGGATTGTTGCATCGAGCGCAAAGTGAGTTATTAATGCACGAGTGTTATGTTGGTGCCCGAGCGCAAGCGAGGGCACTAAATTATCTCGAGTGCATTAATTACTCACTTTAGTAAGGTGCGTAATCTACTTTTCTTTCAACTACCAATCTACCTACCGTGATGAAATAACCTACTCAAAATAAAAACTCAAGTTAATCAAAACAAATTTTTCATAATCTTTGAAATATTTACCCCACGACTTTTGCGGCAAAAGGTTATTAACAATTTCATTTGCAGCTGTTTTTATACTTTCTGGAGTTGAAATCATATCGCTATCGATGTCAATTTCCATTTTTAGGGTTCCGTACCCAAAGGGTAAAAACGGGACCCTATTACTAAGACTTCGCTGTCTGTCCGCCTGTCCGTCCGTCTGTCTGTCACCAGGCTGTATCTCAAGAACCGCAATAGCTAGACAGTTGAAATTTTCACAAATTATGTATTTCTGTTGGCGCTGCGCTGTAACAACAAATACCAAAAATAAAATAAATATTTAAGAGGGGCTCCCATACAACAAACGCGATTTTTTTGCACTTTTTTGCTCGATATGAATAATGAAAACAGGTAGGCACTTGAAATATTCACAAAATACTCAGTTGTATTTTTACATTAATAATAAATAATAAAATTAAAATAAAATAAATATTTAAGACATACAACAAAGTGTTTTTTTTTTTCGGCGTTTTTGCCTTGTGGTACGGAACCCTTCGTGTGCGAGTCCGACTCGCACTTGGCCAGTTTTTTTTAACTTTTCTTGATAAATAGGTATCAAAGTTTCTGAGTAGGTACCTATCAAAGTTTTACAATGGTGCAAAATGCGCGCCATTTGTTTCTTTCGGTTTTGTTCAGCCGATTTTTATTTTCAGCCAGTATCTTTTTGATCTAATGCATACATTTTATATTAAACTTAATGGGAGACATTAAACCTCTGTGGTAAATTTATATCCAAATAATAAATAAAAAACAGTGCTTTAATGAAAAACTGTCTAACCATGAGATTTCATATAACATTTCTGCACTGTCTTGGTTATAAGCAAAAAATACGTCCTTTGTGATCGGTTTTGTAGTGATTAATGATAACATTACTACGTAGTTAAAAGAAAACATCATTTCTAGAATTCAAAGTCCTGAATGACTGATATTATACATTAACGCACAGCCTAAACCGCTGGTCCTAGACATGAAATTTAGAGGGTGTGTTCTTTGTGAAAAGTAGGTATCCACTAAGAAAGGGTTTCTCGAAATTCCACCCCTAAGAGGGTGAATGTTGAGGGTGAAATTTCACGCGGACGAAGTTGCGGGCAGAAGCTAGTTAAATTCCATATTAAAGCTTACTACTGCTAAGGGCTACATTTCCACAATAAGCTGTGAATTCATGATACATGCATGTCGGTTTCTCCTCAGGGAATGAATACTGAAGAATTAAATTAAACTCACAAAAATGTACGTAAAATTAAACAGTACAAGAATTTTGTTAAATTCTCCTCTTTTAAAGTTAAGGGGGATTGTTATCTCAAGCCCCCACAGTTGGGGGAGTTGGTCTCGACATGGGGAATAATAAGCCATAACAATGGGTTAGCTTGGAGGCATATGCTCCCGAATTTCGTAGACTGATTAGATTAAGTCTGGGACTGTGCGATGTTGACCCCAGTTCCGCTGGGGTCATGATTCTAGATTCGAAATGTGGAGAGACTGGAGTTGTTTTGACGTCGCATATAGTTTAGTGTTGGAGGTATTTCTTGTTCGTTTGTTGTTTGGTTTTCTGTTAACTTGTATGACTACTAGAGTAAAAAGACTGATTACCCAGTCACCAATAAGCTTAATCGTACTATTTCATGAAATAGAGAATCAAATCCTATAAAACATGATCGTATTGAACAATGATCAGTTTATCTCGCTGTTCCAGCCCTATTGTCCTTCTCACAGAAGTGTTCACTTCTTACATCTAACTGTATAAAAACTACGCGAAAAACTTGTGTGAGTTAGTAGGGGCACCATGTTTTAAACTTAAACCTGAGAGGATACTTATTTGTCCGAGGTCCAACAAGCTATTCTTGGAAATCTTCATGGAATGCCCTTCATCTGTTAGACTCTGCAAAGAGAAGTTGGAAGAGCTAAGTCTCCAACAACTAATCCAGTTTCACGATGTTTCCCCAAATTTCTTGGGGTTCTAAGCATTTGCGGGCTATCATACCAGACACGGGAAAAGAAACACTGTGGGGTTCAGTCGGTAGAAATTTGAGATTACCTACCCTTTATCTTCTCCGGAGTAGAGAGTAGAATATCATCATAACAGATATCACCTCTAACAGATATCTATCAATCAACTCAGTCCTATTCCTGGGTGAGGCCTTTGTCCAGCAGTGGACTAACAGATATAATAATTACTGTATTCACTTAAGGAACAAACCTTACAATTCAAAACTATAATCACAAAATACCTGAACCTGACCCGCGACACCACTAATTAGTCCGCTCTGATTTATCACCACCCAACTATCCAGTCTGCGGGCCGCAGGCTGTAATGACGATGACGGGCGCTCATTAGCGCATATAACAATAACGCGTAGTTGCTGCTGCGAGTGGTTGCGGGCGGTCGTTAGCGATCCTTATCGACTGTAGCTACCGATGCGTGATGCTGGTGCGAGTCATAAGTACGGTACTTATGTTTTGGTTACTTCAAGTGCGGTTGTGCTGGGAGTTGTTTTGGCCGATTGCTTTGGAGTGTTGTTTCAACGTTGTGAATTGAGGTTTTCTGATTTGTGACGATCATGAAAATACTCTCATATTATTATCCTCTTCTACGTTATGTTGAAGGCATGTGTGACCAGCAGTGGGTCGGTTAGCTCCTAAAACAGGTCCAGAACATACTGGACCATAACACAACCCATATTTTATAACACATCAAGATGTTAAAGTGGTCTTTTTCGAAAGGAAACTTAAAACACCCTCTTCTAAAACTCAATTCTCTTTCGCCAAAAAAATTACCTTACTCCAACGAAAAAGCCCAAATCTCTTTTCAATCTATTCAAATATCCTGTAAATGCGTGGTTATCTTACTAAAAGGGGCTATCGAACTGCATCGCAAACTTGTCGTATCAATATCGAGCAACTTGGTCGGTGGCCAAGCGCATTTTTGTGTCTGCCGGCCGACTTGGCGGGACTTGTCCCAACTTGGCGGGACTTGGCAGTTTCTTTTATTCGAATATCGAATGCATTGATTTCTTTTTATGAAAAGTAGGTGTTGAGTTTCATTTGCGCGTCTGAAGTTTCTTTATGATCTTGTTTGGACGACTTGCGATTTGAATCTCGGCTATTGGTTTCCTTTTATACAAAAACATATTGATTATGATTTTAATTAAAAGCATCACTGCTCGTAACAGCATCATTATTTACCCTTCGAATTTGGTTCAGGCCAGATACATGTCCATTTCCTGCTTAGATTATTTTATGTAAGTACCTATTCAAAACAGCCAGACACAAAAAATCCAAAAATAAACCTCAAATTACCATAAATGAGCCCTTCTTCCGTCACACATATTTCACTCGTATCATCTGTCTCAATAAATTCAAAAAGTGCCTCTAAACGAATGCGCATAAAATTACTCGCGTTGTTCTGTGGCTATTTGCGCGCACGCTGGTGTGTTTGCGCAAACGTTCGGCCAAGTGTTGACTGAATTAAAATTATGTTGATGGGAACGAGTTGGGGCATTACCATACGAGGCCTAATGGGGTCGGGGTAGAGGGAGGGAGAAAACAGCATTTTTCTATCTGGAAAAATAGCTACAAAAGTGTGCTTGCCTGTGGATTCCTGCCAAGTTTGATACGATTGTATTATCTGCTGTTGCATATTGCGGGCGTTTATTTTGCATTAAGCCTGCCACGGAATTAAAGGACTGAAATTTTTTATTTTTATAATTCCACATCGTGTTTTAAAACATCCAGCTGATGCCTTTTTGTGTTCCATGGGGACGCCCTGCAATAAACGAATGCACTTCTTAAAAATAAGTAAGTGTTTGCACAGTGGAATACAAAATGAAAAACCAGTGTGCGAGCGAATGCACTATCGTGTTAAGATTTCAGATTAGGCACTTGCTGTGAACAGAAATAAGTTTATGCAATCTTCTTTTATGAGCTCTGTGTATGTCTTCATACGGCTTTGTTCAACAGATTGGCTTTTTAATTAAAGACTCATCAGCACTGTTTTGATATCTAATCTGCTGTTATTTTTAATTAAATTGTTAATAAGTAAGACAACGTTAAAAGGGAAGTACCTACCCTACGTTCAATGATTCGGGAAAAGTATGACTGAAAAGGAAAATTCGTAAATAAACACTGTAATCTCTGACCGGCCGTTCTAGACCGAGATAAAAGTCTGAAAGTTTAATTTCTGTTTCCTATATTGGTTTACGAATAAGAACGTTCTATCTAAAATATCATCCCTGTATAAGTCACTAAATTTTTTAATTTTTTTATCTTTGGAGCATAATATTGTTCTTATGTCCAGGCTGCTTTCTATCCTAGATAGAGTCAATTTGTCTATGCTATAACTTGGGCAGAAGCGGTTAAGGTACTTCAAAAAAATTAATAACCATTACAGCATATTCTTATGGTATGAAACTACTACCCACGCGAACCTCTCCGGTTGCCATGTAATAGTTTCATAACGTTTTATCTGCGGGGATGAGAGAATGCTAATATTCCATGTCGGGAATTATATCGTAAAAGAAGATGGCGGCTTCCAAACTTGGAACAAGGTCGCCACGTTTACACTTGCTTATCTCACTGTGTAAATTAATACAAGACTGATTAAAATATTAACTATGTAACGTACGATTTATAACACACAACAAATCTTAAACCTGATAACTACCTTTACGAGGCTTTATTTCATAATTATATATTTTTTTATGTTAATCTTGAACACTACTTAAACTGTAATTGCTTAGAGCTAATGACTTCCATTGAGGGAAAACATTGTGAAGAAGCTCAGACTTAAATACGTAATGGTCTCATCACCACTGCTCTCAAAACGGTGAAGGAGAACATCGTGAGGAAACCGGCATGTCGTGGAACTAAACATTAGAACATATGTGACGTCCACCAATCCGCGTGGTGGATTATGACCCACTCCCTCGCACAGAGAGGAGGCCTGATTATGCTATGTTTACGCTATTGAGAGTCAAGATTGGTGGTCAATGCTCATTTCTT
This sequence comes from Mesoligia furuncula, assembly GCA_916614155.1. NCBI lineage: Eukaryota > Metazoa > Arthropoda > Insecta > Lepidoptera > Noctuidae > Mesoligia > Mesoligia furuncula. Next base: position 25,908,851 of record OU744812.1, on the reverse strand, counting down.
GTCCATGTACTTATGTTAAGGGCATTTTCATTGTGTAATATACCGGGTTTCGTGTAGTAATAGAAATACATTTCAAATCCAACACGCTACTGAATCATCAGTAACTATCTAGCCGTTCCATCGCTTCACATAACTCGCTACAAAAACATTGACACAGCGCTGCAGCGGATGCCAATGATGCCGCCTGTTGATTTTATTCCGCGCTTCATAACTCACTTTGTGTAGAACAAACAAATTAAATTCGACTACGCTTTGTTAGAAGTAAGAATTTTAATTAGTGACGTCATTCATTTGTGTTTTAGTAATTTTGTTTCCAAGGGAAATTATGCCAACTTCTACTGTGGGTTTCAGGACCTAGGAGTAATTGTAGACTAATTTATTAGTGTAACTTATTGCTATAGCAAATCTATTTAACAGGCATGGTTATTTCAGCAATGTCCTCACGATTCGGGTTACCTATATTAATTAGCAATTTATGTTTATGGGATGTTACATAGTAAGATTGGTACCTATACAATTTTAAAAGAATAACCGTGGAGTTTCTTGCCGGCTCTACTCCTTAGTAAACGACCATTTGGAACCGTGCACCTAGCTTCTGACGTTTCATAAGTGCCCATGAAGGTTTGTGTGAAATAAAGTATTTTGAATTACGAAGCCATTCGTTTTCTGCAGAAGAAAATCTATAGGATTTTCAATAGTGAGTGTAAGGTATGCAGTAGTCACGTCTGTGAACCTCGATCCGGTGACACAGTATTGTAAATCCTGCCAAAGGTAAGTAATATCGTTAAGTCATGGCCACAAATAACATGAATCCTTAACAAAAACGAATTCTGACAAAAAACACAGGAAAAGCGATAGAAATAAAAATCCTCATCTTGGTTTTATTATTTAACGGTTCTAAAGGAAACAAAGAACAGTTTATTTTCCTGTTCAGCTCATCAATCGAGAGGAGATCGAAGGAGGGTGAGGGGGGTGCGGAATATGATGCTGTTCAGGTGACGAACGACCCGTTAGGAACCTTTATTGAACCCGATTTATTATGGTTTTTGTTTAGGGTGAGAAATCACTTTTTTATGTTCATGTTGATACCTACAACGACGATATCTCAAGCTATACATTTCCAGTTTTAGCTCAACTCGCATATCAGCCTTGTATAGGCATTTTGTACAATGAGAGATCAGCATATACTGGAAATACATACATAGATTGACATGTCGTCGTGCGTACATGTACGATTCGAAAAGAGTGATACGTATTCATCAACATGAGTAGACCATAATTCATTCATAATGTTGTAATTAATTTGAATTATAATTCTCATTGATGTTAACTAGCAGTGTGCGATCTATGAAGTCACAGTTCAAAAGACAAGGTTTGTTTACATTGTTATATCGATGCCTTGGACTTCCACCAAATCTTTTAATATCTGTAGGTACTGTCGGTCACAAAAGTGTTCCGTTGAGATTTATTTGCTTTATTTTTAGGGTTCCGTAGCCAAATGGCAAAAACGGAACCCTTATAGATTCGTCATGTCTGTCTGTCTGTCTGTCTGTCCGTCTGTCTGTCTGTCTGTCTGTCCGTCCGTATGTCACAGCCACTTTTCTCCGAAACTATAAGAACTATACTGTTGAAATTTGGTAAGTAGATGTATTCTGTGAACCGCATTAAGATTTTCACACAAAAATAGAAAAAAAACAATAAATTTTAGGGTTCCCCATACTTAGAACCGAAACTCAAAATTTTTTTTTTCATCAAACCCATACGTGTGGGGTATCTATGGGTAGGTCTTCAAAAATGATATTGAGGTTTCTAATATCATTTTTTTCTAAACTGAATAGTTTGCGCGAGAGACACTTCCAAAGTGGTAAAATGTGTGTCCCCCCCCCTGTAACTTCTAAAATAAGAGAATGATAAATCTAAAAAAAATATATGATGTACATTACCATGTAAACTACCACCGAAAATTGGTTTGAACGAGATCTAGTAAGTAGTTTTTTTTTAATACGTCACGAATCGTAAACCGCAATTTACCATTCATTCAATCAACTCAAAAATAAAAAAAAAACATTTAATTTCATAAACATAAACCCGGATGTTACGGAACCCTCGAGGCGCGAGTCCGACTCGCTCTTGCCCGGTTTTTACAAAATACAAACATCTGTCGAGCTACACAGATAAATATAATCAAGCAAGACGAAAGACGCACAATTAGCAAATTCATTTAAACATTCACTAATTAAAGAGGCAAGTCGACGAGAATCTGAGAAATCCGCATAACAGTAACTCACGGCCGCTCGCAAACTAAGCTAATGAAACATGGCGTTTTCACAGCGAGCAATGATTACTGCAATTTATTAATTCACGTATAGTCGACCTTGTAATTGCTTTACCAACCTAAGGTTTAATGTCACTGGCAAGTCATAAATCTCCAAGTTTATTTTTGCTTTAAGACCAGTTTGGATAGTTTCAATTTTACTTTAGTTTTAATTTACGGAGAGTTTATGTCAAAAGTGGTAAAACAATTACGAGATCGACTTTACAGTGACGTAAATTGCCTCCAAAACAGTTAATAAAGAAACGAGCACAGACATTCGAAACATTAAAAACATGGCGAATAGGCCCAGCGTTCGTCAATTTCCCCTAAACATCGGCTATTTGCTCCGTTTATTGTAACGTAATGGATATTCGGCGGTAAAACAAAGCTTCTGTTACCAAATTATAATTTCGTGAAAACGCAAAAATTCTCCGTACTTAGGTATAATAGGCGACTAGCTTCCGCACGCTTCTTTGCCTGCGAGGTATGTCGATAAAAACTATCCTATGTCCTTCTCTGGGATGCAATCTATCTCTCTGCCAAATTTTATCGAAATCCGTTTAGTGGTTTAGGCGTGAAAAGGTAACATACAGACAGACAGACAGAGTTACTTTCGAATTTATAATATTAGTATGGATGTTGGTGAAGTTCTCAGTGCCATCCAAATGGAGCCCAATGTAAACTATTGTGACTTACACACAACATCACGCCTGTCTTCCTAGAAGGGCTAGGCAGCGGTGTACCTATAGTACACACACATTTCGCCATAGGGCGAGCCTATCGCCGTCCACCGAGCACAAATCTAGACTCCGGGCTGCTGTTGAGAAATTCGTGTGGGAAAAACGCAATAACACTTTGCCCAACCTGGGAATCAAACCCAGGACCTCATGCTCAGCTGTAACGCTTGCGCCCTACCACTAGACCAACGAGCAGTCTGACTTATTTTTCTCATAATAACATAGTGCAAGTGCTGCACTTTACATATCTCTAAATCAAAAACCGAGCACGTAAAATCCTAGCTCTTTCTCCAGTAATATCACTCCTACGAACCCATCACCGCGAGAAGAAGAAATTCAGCCATGTTTCATTCGACCTTAAAATTTTAGTGTAACTTCAAATACTTATATCCAGGCTCAATATTAAAGATGAGTATTTCCAACACGTGCGCCCTTCAAGCAAAATTGATCTCTATTGGCTTTTGATATGGTTGATATTAAGTTGGTTTAGGGGAGCTTTGCGGCACTCAGCTCAATTCACATCGACCCTATCGCGGGTGGTTCCGATTTTATTTCTCATATAATCTAAGCCGTATTTTCTAGACATCTGTGTTATATTTCTGAAATGTTTGTTCTATCAAGTCTTGGTCTAAACAACAACCTTTGCTTTTAACCTACTTTACGGAAGGCACCATTAACAGGGTAGTAAAAAGTTTTATGTATTGTTCATGCTTTTGGAGAGTGAGTGTCCGAGCTTTTTAACCCATCTTTTGACAATGCGCATATAAAGATTAACATAAAAGCAAATAATCATTCTTAAGAGGTCAGAGCATGATGACTTATGAATTATGATCGATACCATGTGACGTTCTTTGTCCATGGTCCCGGCTGTCATTCGTGGATCTTTGACAGTCGTTACGGCTAGTCCGAAGGTCAAAAGTCTGGCAACCAGTCTTACCAAGGGGTATCGTGTTTCCCAGTAACTAGATTTTGTTTCGTTTTACCCAGTAGCTGGGTTGTGGAGGTCAGGTAGGCAGCCGCTCCGTGTAAAATACGGGTATTCCGCTGCATCCGGTTAGACTGAAAGCCGACCCCAACATAATAATATGTAGTTAGAAAAGGGCTAGGCTGATTGATTGACCATGTTACGTCCATCACATCGATGTATTACTTGGAAAGAATCTCTAATAAACTTAATGCGTTTTCTGTCTTTAGGATTCACGCAGAAACAAAGCAAATATAATATACCATACACATAACAAAATTAACAAGTTTACGAGAAATAAAAAAGTATCTAAAATAAAAAAATAACCACATTACGTGCGACTGTACGGCCATAATTCTGGTACACACATGCACAGCGGGTGTAATTGTGAACAGCTATGCGCACAGTGGAGTTACAACAATAATTTAACGCCGCAAAATCCTTCAGATTTGTTTACTATAAAAACGATTTTGGTGGAAATAAAAGCGGGGCCGTTGATAAGTCATAAAACAGGCGAATGGCAGCCATTGACCGATGTGACGTCACAGGTTAAAGTAACCTGTGCTTGGGTTATTTCTGTCAGAGTCGTGACGTGGGTTTCTATTTCAATGCTTTTTATTTGGGTAGGAATGTAGGCTATAAACAATGAGATCTTTTTTAAGTTCGTTCATGAATTGAAAAGAAAAGACAAACTCGTTTAATAGACCGTAAAAAATAAGGGACATATTGTGGTCTGCAAGTAAACTGTAGTTTGTTCAATAGCTTATGTATTTTATTGGTAGTAATACAATTATGAGACAAATAAACAGGGGGCCTAAAAAGGCCACTTTGGCAGAATCATAAAAGGATAACAGAATGGACAGTTAACTGTTAAGTTAATCGTATCAAATCCCATTGGTGAAGCATTTTTCAGTTATTTTTTTTGTCTGTGCTAAAATACCAATCAATCCAATCCAAATCCAATCCCAATCTCTTTGATTCTACCTACGTAGTGCAGCGAAAAAAAAGAAAAACACGGACTGTCTTCGCCATTTTATAATTCCTTTTATGATTCTCCAAAGTGGCCTTTTTAGGCCCCCAGTACTCATACCTTTTCTAGCCACATTGGTTTAGCTTTGCTAAACCAATTATGAGCGCAGAGAAAACAGTCGTCATACTAAGCAAGCTTGCACGCGCGACGATCATAAACCATACAGAACGCGGTTTTATAGCATTTTTACTTTTATTGCATTACTGAATTAGATTAACTGGCACACGGTGTTCGACGCGATTGAATAGTGATATAAACATTGAAATATTATGTAGACAAAGCGCTTTGAAACTGATTTATAACGGTTGAGTACACGTTTGATGTAGAGAAACTTTAAAAGCGTCTAGAGATTGTTGATTTTCTAAATATTGAGACACCGTGTTAGTTTTTCCGTCGCATTGAACGAATGGAAGCATTCTTTGGTATAGGGAAAATATTTGTTTTCATTGTTACTTGAATTATGAGGCGTTGAAACATGTAGTTTTTTCATACCATATGTGGTGTTGAAACGGTAGGAATGCGAAGAGCTGTAACAGATTGTGTGAATCTTTTAACAGTACGGTGAGCATCAAAGGTTGACGTATCCATTGTACCGGAGCTTTATTTGTTTCAATAAGGTTAAATAAAACCGGCCAAGTGCGTGTCGGGCCACGCACAGTGTAGGGTTCCGTAGTAGCCCGTTGTCACAATGTAGTACGATTCTGTTGTTCTATAGTCTGAATATAAAAAAAATAAAATAAAAAAATAATATTTTTAATTTTTTGTTTTTCAATGCAAGTCTTTACCCGTTATAAACAAGCAACTACTTCATCTTAGTCACTTTAAAGGATTAATGCTAAGGATTTTGTATTTGGTACAAAATTATCCAACAGCCAAGTTCAACGACTATTACCGCTAAACTAATAAAGTTATCTTAACCGCTATACTTTTCCTCTAAAGTTCATGAAATGCACTATCATCGTGAATTTTTCCAGATTTTTCAAGCCAGCAGTTTAGGTTTTAGAGGGGGGGGACGCTCTACTGGAACAAAAATGTGCACTTTTAGTTTAATATTTCGTAAATGGAGCATTAAATCGAAAAATAATTTTAGCAACCCCCAAGTCATTTTAGAAGACCTATTCAACGATACCCCACACGATGGGGTACACGACGAAAAAAATATTCATCCCCACTTCACATGTAGGGGAGCTACCCTAAAAAAATATATTTTCCAAAATTTTATTTTACTACTTTGTCGGCGTGATGTATGTACGTATTGGAACCAAATTTCAGCTTTCTAGTGCTAACGGTCACAGAGATTAAGCTAAGACGGACAGACAGACGGACGGACAGACAGACATGGCGAAACTATAAGGGTTCCTAGTTGACTACGGAACCCTAAAAACAAACACTCTGATTTACAACGTAATCATAAAAGCGTCATTTAGTTCTTGCATCTCCAATTTCTTTGGAAAACATGAATTTAGTCGTTCAAAGCTTTTACTGATGAGCTTTCTACGAAAATGTGCAGAACTGTGTCAGCAAACTTCTGCAGTTTATTGTTGTTTTACAATCGTATTTTTTTATCATATACAAGCGTAACAGAGTAACCAAAGAATATCACTATCATTAAAAACTTTCGCTTCAAGTAACACAAAGCTGTCTTTAACACTTTTCTTCAATAAAAGCGTTTATTCCAATTTAGTTTTTCCCCAAAACTAGGGTAGTTTGTAACTGGAGCGACTGACAGCTGTCCGGTGGTCAAACGTCTGAAAGGGTAACACGTAATTGACATTGTTCAAATAGTTGCTCGGATGACGACCGAGTTAACAAACTGTCTTTATTTTTAGACACTTTATTGTTTACGAGTTTTCTCACGTTGTCTTGTTGACCTAATATTTTCAGAGTCAAGTTATGGTTTTTTATGAATGGGAGCAAAATGAACTCAATTCTACATCGTAATAAGTCTCATGCTGTCTTTGTCACTTTAAAAGAGCATTGAAGCGCCAGAAACACTTAAGTGTTATTTGATTTTTTGGGGGTAGGTATAGCAAGTAGGGGCAGCTATTGAGACAATCATCTTAGGATCAGGCTACGTAATCGGGATAAGATGTCAGCAGTAGATAACTCACTTTTCCCTTATACTATCCAACCCATCTTCTCGTATCCAATTTTTAACGGTTTACGCTCTTGCCAATCCATAGTATTCATAACCAGATCCCGAAGCATCCTTTACAATCAAATTGATGGAAATTCCAGCAACTGTTGTGATAAACAACCTTTTTACGTGTTCCTCAGTAATAAATACAGTAGTGACGTATTTGTGTACAGTCATAATGTTCCAATAAAATATATCGAAGTTGCAGATAAATGTGTAGTAATACTATATTTATATGTTATGTAGTGTTTAATGTCTCTGTAGATTTATGATGAAGTTTATTATTTGTATATGAGATTGTTTTATTACTGAGGAAATTATGTACCCCAGTTTTCTGCCCATTCGGTAAAACATGTGGTAATTTGAAACGTGCTGTATATTTAGCGTTAGATACGTAACAAATATTATGACGGTGCATAACATCATGCCTATTTTCCTTGAAAGGTTGAGCAGAGGTGTATATAGTTACATGTAAAACAAACTGTGCCAGTTATGCTTAAGTCCCTTTTACTAGAAGGCGAGCGATTGGCATCAACCGGGCATACATCCAGAATCCGGGCAAATGAGAGCAACTGAGACATATCTAATGGAAAAACGCAACAAAACTGCCCGATTTGGGAATCGAACCTAGGGCCTCTTGCTCAGCTGTAGCGTTT